>CM035593.1:24188451-24868580 GCA_020423425.1 Chrysopa pallens | reverse complement strand
TATAAAAAAATCTTTATTTGAATAATCTTTTAAAATGAGGAAAGCGTAAATTTTGTATTTTTATCCCCTGATCAGTTGCGTAACTTTGGGTAACTAGGTGTGCAAAGTATACGGGTACAGGTGAATTGGGGTCAATGTGAGTGACCATAAAAAAATACTTTTTGCGAGTTTGTGGAAAATCTTAAAAATTGTTAAAATGACCAAAATAGTTTTCCATCTGTTTCAGGCTATTTTCAGGTAAAAATAGTCTAAAACTTTTCGAGATAATGAAAAACTACTCTTTTTATTCTAAAATAGCTGTTAGTTTTGAAATTAATCGGTCAAAATTTTTCACGAATTAAAATTTTTTCGTAATTTTCTTGATTTTATCAAAGCGGAAAAATTTGTCCATTTTAGAAGAAAAATAAAGTTAAGAATAATGATTTGTCTCTAATTTCGGTAAAATTTTGTTTACAAGGTAAATAGTATAAAATCAACCATACACAATATGTGATTATTTTTGTTATAAGGAGTAAAATAATTTTAAATTAGAAAAAATAAATGTTCTCAATATTTATAAATTAATATAAAATAAATTAATAAGATATAATGCATCATTTTTTATTTGAATAAGAAATATTTTACTGAAAACACCCATAGCACCTAGTCTCTATAATCATATTTTAGTATTAAATCAATTTACTATTTTATTTAAAGAAGATGGTATAATTATTTTCGATAATTGTTAGGTGCATGGTAGTGCACAAAGCGAATTTTTTTACGGTACCTTGAATCCAAAAATGTGGTACTTGTTTATTGATTGAACTGCAAAAATGACTTTCAATGGTTAAATTTTTTAGAAAATTTTCTCTTCTTTAAGAAATATTTTAAATAAACTCATCTTTTTTCGTTTTTCTATTATCGACAAGAAACTGGACAATCAAAAATTTTTGGCTTGAAGTTAGGTTATCAAGATAATGATCTTTTTACTGATTATTTGTAAGCAATATTTTTAAAAATTTATTGCCAAGATCATGGATTAACAAAACATTGCAGAGAATACTACAGATACATGAGTCTAATAAAACATAAAATATTTGTATTAATCCCCTAGAACTTTAAGCTCTAAGTACATAAATATGTCATTAATTAATTAAAATAATTATATTAGTAATTAAGTGTATTCTGCCAAATGATTTCATTTTATTTTTATTCGAAATATATTATTGAATATTGTCTAAAAGCAAATTGCGTATTTTTTATGTTTCGGATAAATTTTTTTATTTGAACAAAATCTGTGTGGATAATAGTTATCTTTTATTCAATCACAGTGGTGGATTTAGGCTTGTTGTCGACCAAGAGTTCAGTAATTTCAATTAATTATATTTAATAAATTTCTAAAATTTATTAAATATAATTGGAAATATAAATTATAAATTTCAATTGATAATTTTTCATAGATAAATTAATTGTTTAATTTAAGATAAACAATTCATTAAAAAAAATTTTGGTGTCTCTAAAATTATGCCTATGAACCGGACCTCATAGTTTTACCTATCAAAAATTTTATTTAATTTTCCTAAAAAATTTTCAAAAAACAAATTAGCTAAGAAATCGTTAAATTTTAGGTATATATAACGTTTTTATTTGTAAAACCAAACGTTATACTTTTACCGAATTACCATCTTATGCGCATGCCAAATGGTACCGAAAAAGTTTTTTGGGTGGTCATAAAACTTCGGAAGATTTCGTTTTACAAAAATAAACATCAAAATAATATTTTGTTTTCAAATACCTCATCAGGTGTTAATCTTGCATTCACTGTATGATGCAATTTAATTAATTTACGCCAAGAAGACGACATTTTCGAACTCTTTCTCACATAAACTCTACCATATAGCACAAACTATTTGTGAGTCCTTTAACGTGATTGCTGGTTCTGATTTGATTCATTTTTAATTTAACTTTTAAATTAAATTAAACAATATTTTATTTAAAGTTTACAGTTTAAAATGCAGACTGTTTATGTTAAAAATTTCCATTTATTTTATTAAATGCCTTTGTATAAATATTACAGGTACCATACAGGTATCGGGGAATCAGCAAATATTTTTATTCAATTTGACAGAGAAAAGACATATAATAGTTTTTTGGTATCATCAAATATTGTAGATATTGACGGAATTGAATCACGCGAATAAATAGCCAATGGGAAAAATGATCGTTTTATAGATTTTCGTAAAGAGTAATAATAGTAGATATTGTTGCATATTGGATTGATATATACGATTTTACATAAATATTTATACTATCTATAGGTTGATCATTATTTATGCTTAATGGTTTTTTGGTACATTTTAAATTTTAATTTTATATCACCTTTAGTAATTCAATGCACGAATTGTTTTTCAGCCATATTCAAATTTAAGTTTTCTTAATTCAATTTAAGTGATTATCTCAAGATTTATAATATCAACTATGAATTAGTGAATTTACTGTAGCCAAAAATTATAAGAATCCCAATTATTATTCCGATCTGTGATCTCGAGAAATATCATTTCCTTACTACTATTTTATTTTTAAAATAAACAGGTATTTTATAACGGTTCGGGCATTAATTAAGAACTGATAATAATTGATATTTTCTTAGCTTAACAGTGATGTCCTGTGAACCGTTCATCCAATTTTGATAAAATTTTATATGTATATACGTGATATAGTTTTACGTAAGATTTGAATATTTTAGAAAACACATAAAATCAGAACAGAAAATTGCAAAAAATGCAGTTTACTGCCACATTTATGTAAATTGTGTGATTAAGACAATGCTAGTTTTTCACTTGATATCCACATTTCAACTCAATCGGCCAAGCCGTTCCAGGAATATAGATACATCACGCAAAAGTTCATGGTCCTCATTTAGCAGTGTATTTTTTTCTTCAGCTTCCTTGGATTGTAAAAAATACGTCATACTATTAATTTTTAATTTTCTCCAAAATCCAGATCAAGAATGCAGGTCCTAGACCAATTGTGCAAGACTAAACTAAAAATTGTAACTTCCGTTGTAAGTTATATGAGAATATTTGTCATAACTTCATGGAAATAAAAAATTTGGCGTATTTAAAGATTTTCAGTTTAATTTTACTCCACTTTTAAACATTAATCAAAAAAAAAGTTTTAATTTTTTATTTATTTTAAGTCACTTTTCACCTTTTTCAACTACTAAAGTTATATAGTGACTGCAGTGAGTATATATTCAATCTATACAACAACAGTACACAGCAATCCTAGATGTTGTGACTGTGTCTGTTGTTGGTAACTTTGGTGATCGGTTGAGATCGGTAATTACGTTACGCCAGTGGGGGGTTTAAAAAAAAAGTTAATGGTTAAGTTTACCACGGTGCGAAAAAAATATTTACAACAATATTTTTGAAATAATAATTATTTTTCTGGTAAATTTAAGCCATATTATCAAAGAATATGTTAAAAACAATGAAGTAATCGATTTTGTTGTTAAAAAATGCTAATCGATTTTTTCAGCAGAATCTTTGGTCTTGGAATTTTGTAGCGAACACCAAAACTCCTAAGTGATTGACAAAGACTAAGTCTAATACCGTATGAGCAAGACCGATACCAAGACTCTCTTATTCTTTCTTTGCTCATCAATAATTGGATCAATAATTATCCGAATATATTTTTATAAATCATTGCTTCAATTTAAATTGTTTAAGTTTTTCCATCAAATATAACCAAATAATTTTAAACAAATTCAACCTATACAAGTTATAGATTTTTTTCAAGTATCATAATTTATGTTGTCAACATAAATTTATGTTGCATTTTCTTTGCATTTAATATGTGTTCTTTTGTATCAAAATACATAATAATAATATGTTGTTTACATACATAGATCTTTTTCTTCCACAACTTTCATTTCTATGTTTTTATTTTGTTATAGTAAAATTGTTTATTTTATTATAATGTGATTTTACCATGATAAATACAAGCTCACCACCACCCTCAAATATTCAAATGTAAGAACCGTATAAAGACAAAACAAAACAATGTGAATTGTAAAAATATGTCATATGGCTGTTATGAGCTTTACAAGTTTTAAAATTGTTTTTAACTAAATTATTTAGAATTTATAAACTTTGATATATTTTAAAATTCTTTAAGCTTCAAATAATTGCCTTATTAACATAAAATATTTAAATTTTGATAAACATTTATTTTTATATTTAAAGAAAAATTGTTATAAGCAAATTTAATGAACAAGCGAAATGTGTTGAATCAAATGTATTCTGGGAAATAAAAAAAATATATCAAAATTTTTATTTGACTAGTTTAATTTCATAAGCAAAATTGGATTCACACTAAACACAAACTGGTCTAGATTAAGGCCACCAAACACGGTCGTAATTTAATAAATACTCGAAGAATAAAAAAATGCGACACTTTTGTCTATATTAATTTTTTTACCTGTTTAAAAACATTAAATAATCGATTGTTATGTTGTGTTGAGTTGTGTATCAGTAAGCATTTTGTTCATCTATCTAAAAAATTCATTTTAAACTGAAAACAATATATAATACACCATAAAATTAGTGTATTTTATAATTTTAAGTAAGCGTGGATCATTCAGGTTGTCGCGTTTGATTTCACAGGTATAATTTGACGACTCTTCGAATATTCGGCGTTAGAGTCTTGAATTTATTTTATTAATTAAAAGCGAAATATTGTACCAAAACTGGCTCAATAAACACAAAGAATTTTGTAATTTTCCAGGGAAAATGATAATAGACTACGAAAAATTAATTTTGACTGTCTCAAAAAATTTCATTATTTAAGTTAAGAAAAAAATTTTCGTAATAAAAACAATATTTAAAAGGTACATTTTTTTTTGAGTTTTTGTATTTTGAGTAAGAAAGTTGTAAACATTTAACAAAAACAGGACCAATCAGTACGAATGTGCCTTTAGAATACCACTTAAAATAAATCTAGACTTATTGACAATGTTAAGTTAGCTAGTGAAAATCATAATCACTGCAAATAATCGAAAAACCATATATGCAAATTTTTGGTTGAATTGTGCCACATTTTTTATTTTAAGAAACTCATAATTTAGTCTGAAAAATCCAATATAATCGAAAATTAAATAGCTATTTTTCCGAACATAATAACGGATTCTTGGGTAATACATTAGTTTTTTCATATTTTGATTAAATCGTAAAAGTGGTTTAAGAGGAGATATTATTAGAAGTAGGAAAAAACTAGAGTTAATATAGATTAAATAATTCACCTGTATCCAATACCAACTGTCAAATAAACCTTGTTTGATTTATGAATATCATTTTAATTAGAAAGTATTTTTTGTTAAATTAAAAATGACAAACTAAATAAATATATACATAATTTACATTTTGTATATAATAGAATAGAAAATAATGAAAAAAATTACATATTTTCTTTTTAACTACTACAAAGAAATGAACAAAAACAATTAATTAATATCATTAAGCTTCCGTAAAATAAATCATTTCATACCTAATTAAAAACAAAGAATACAAATAAATCAATTTAAAACCAGTGGTAAAATTTTGCTTTTTTTGTTTTAAATTAAATTTTCTAAATCAATAAAATTTTCATGTGCATTTTATTTCATACAAAAAACAGGTCATTAATCTGATTTCATTTTTCTAAGTAAAATGCAATAATAATAAAAGTTTATTGGATTAATAATGAAAGTATCTATCAGTGGCGTATCTAAGATTTTTCTCTAATTTTCTTCAGATAAGTAAATTTAGGAAACGGTATGCGTTTTAAAATTTTTATTTTTTTTAATTGAATGCGAACTATATCAGGAATACGAAAGACGTTATGAGTATTTAAGCATCCGTCTGTGGTTTTGCTCTCGTATTAGGGGAGGAAGAAGCTGTTAAACAGACTAAAGAAGATAAGGTTCGTCAAAAAGATGTTTTAGATATCATGGGTTATGAGAACATCCTTTATGGAATTGGAACGTTTCGGTTAACTTAAAATTTTTCAATTTTTGAGTTCCCCACAACCCACGTTTTCAAAGTCGGTGCCCCCTCATAATTGAAAAACTACTGCATTGATCCATTATTTTCAAATTTATTAATATTTTTTATTTTAAAATAATAAATAAGTCGATTTTTTACCGCAAAAATCACGTATTTCACTTAAAAGTGTACCCAAAAAGTGTAATTGTTGCCATTGCTGTATTTTTGAATAGCTATTCATGAAAATTTTACATAATATTCTTTGAATGTTACACTTTAATGCGCCATTCGTTTCAATAAATAGATTATAAAACTGTGTTGTCAAAAAAATAGATTTTTTTAAATAAAGTTTTTTTTTTTTTTTTTTTTTTTTTTTAAATTTCAAATCATGTTAAATTTTTACACCTCTGACTGTACCACCTAACTGCTTAATTTAATGCCTTTTTGTTTTAAAATTCTTATTTTTACTTCTAGGGTGGAGTAATTTCCCTACAATGACTGCATCTTTGTGATGTATGATAAGACTCGAATGAAAGGGTAGAAATTACTAATGGAAATGATACTAATTTCAATTTCTTGTTGAGAAGGGCATTATTCATTTCCAGTATTGCTACGCTAGTATCAGTGGCGGATTAAGTATTTTGCCGTCTGATTCGCCGCCCTTTTTAAAGGATGAAATTTTATTTCTTTGAGACCGTTCATATTATTCAGATATAATATTTATTTCGTAAAAGTATAATTGTTAAACAATACAAATAAATATTTTACAATAATTACGAATTATTGCTTTAAGCTATAAAAGTTGGTTAATATTCGTCAATATAATTCACAATATTGCAAAAATGAAACATCAATTTTATTAAATTTTGATTTTCTTCAAATTGTTTCTATTTTTCAAAAAATTGAGTATGAAATAGATATATTCATTTATTTGATTCTATAGAAATCATTTTTAAGAATAAAAATATTTTTATATACAAATAAAGAGACGAATTTTAAATGAATACTTATATCAATTCATATATGAAACACCGGAATCATTGAAAATAAAATAAGAAAGCATTGTGCAATTTTAGAAGTGGCTTACATGTAAGATTAACTTTACTAAAGATACAAAAAATCAACAGGCTTTGAAAATTCTGCAAAAAACCCTTTTCAATATTCAATTATTTCTGTTATAAAACATTATGTATCAGTATTGCACTCACGAATAAAAAAGTTAATCAAAAAATGAATAACATTATATTTCATAGAAATTTATCTGTAAATTTATATAAAAAAAATCAGAATAAATCCTTAAAATGTATTGTCGTTACATTATATCAGATTTAAAATTTTGACATTCTGAAAAATTTGCCCGGGCCTCACGGGCCTAGGCAGTAATCCACCACTGGCTAGTATGTCAGCATAATCCGAACCTCAGTTATTGCGACTAAATCGCATCCGGTTATTGCGACCAAGTCGATGATTGAAATATACCAACCCATTGCAAAAATTCATCTCTGAACGGGAATCGAACCCACAACCAAAGGTAAACTGTATATATTACAATCGACGATATATGAAAATCGAAGTCGATGCGCAACTGTTACCTGGATAAATAGTTAATTACATTTTTCTTATATGTACCTATCTATATAGATGATGGCTTCTTTTTTATTTAAAAAAATAAAAATTTATTTGTATGTTATTGCTTGGGTTCGAGAAAAGTCGAAAATATTGTTGGTACCATTCGGCGCTATCATCTTCTAGTATATATACATATATATATATTGTATGTTTATAGTTGGGTAATTTTATACACGCGACAAAATGTCGATGATTCCAAACTATACCATAGTTTGGTTATACACACAGAAAAAGAGAGTGGAAACTTTGTGTATAGTAATTTCACATATATATGAGCCATCGGGGGGGGGGGTGTCGAGGGAGGAATAGTGTTACTTAGGTATGAGACGAAACTGATATCTGTGTTATATTTCTGTTATTTTTAAATTTTTTTCACAGGATAAAGAGTACACTACCCTTTAGATGTCTGAATTTTATTTGTTTTTATTTTGGTTGATTCCGATTGAGACATTTTTTGTCTGTGGTTTTCGATTTTTTTATATTCATAAAAATTTCAGTTGTTTAGTTTTGAAATGCAACATACCTTTTTTTTCTTGTATTTTAGTGTAATTTTTCCTTTCATTAGTTTCCGAATTCTCGTTTCTACAAAATATAATGGTGGTATTGTTTCAGTGAAATTGGGTCAAAGGCCGAATATACCAAATTTTGGTTATGCTTTGGATCTTCTTTATTAGTTATCGAATCGTTATTCTGGAACCTGGCCAACTATTTTAATTTTCATTCGTATTTTATTAGATTTTTACCCAATTTCAAATATTTATAAGTTTTCTTGTTGCAGACATTCTACTTCTAAAATTTGATTCCATTACGAATGACCCGAATATTCTGTTGCTCCATTTTAATGTTTCATGTTTTGAATAATGTAAAAAATTAAATGTAAAAAACGCGGAATATTTCCATTGAATTTGGTTCTCAAAAATGATGGATCTGTTCTTAATTCGTTGTTTATTAATGAAGTTACACGACTCTCATCCTTTTCTGGGAAATCAGCTTAATGGCTGAACTAGTTAAGACGTTCCATACGTTTAAACGTTTGCTTAGATTGAAATTTCGGTAGTGAAAAGGTACGTACTTCCGGTAGCAGGACTTTGCCAATAAGAAATAACGGAGCTGTTCACTGATTGGACATCTGGTACATGGATACGAACAAAGATCGGCTATTCATGTTCAGATTAGAATAGTTCTTTGGAGTAAAGGAAACAGTTTTCTAGTTATATGCAAAATACAGCCAAAATCTTGTATTTTAAAATCTGTTTTTTATTTTGAATATTTTGTTCCATATTGCGTAACAAAATTTTTTTGAAATATCTTAGATTTCATATCGAAATGGTCAAAAATGACTTATGGAATGAAATAAATAAAAACTGCAATAAATTGTTCTTCATAAAAACACAATTAAACTAGACGAATATATATATTATTAGGTGTATCTATTATTAGATAGATAATTGACATACTAATAGCATATAAAAATTATATCTACATAGTAATAAAAGTCAAAGCTAATTGGTAATATTAATATATATATATATATATATATAATATATATATATATATATATATATATGTATATACTCATAAGTATATAATAAGAATACACTCAAAGATAATTATTACGCTTTTGATTATAAATTATCATAAATAAATTTAAGGTAATTGTACTGATGAAGTCATAGTGTCTGAAAATTCTAAATTTTTGTATACTCATTAAGGACATTTGAAATCAATTGACTATTTTAAATTCGAATTATTCATAATCAAAGTTCGGATAATTTCCATTGCGAGAAAAGAGTTTGCGTTTTAAGTAACGTTCGCGATTACAATAAAAAAACACTAAGGCTCCGAAACTTTTGAAAAACTATTAGAATATTAATTATTTCTGAATTCAGAAAAAAATAAATACATCACCGTTTTGTTATTAAGATATAACAACTAAAAGTTAAACAATACGTGAAAAAACATAGTATGTGTGTATACGCATACATGTAACAGTGTTTAGGTAGCCTTTAAAACAACAAAAACACAGTATACACAGACAGTACTGCTGTACAACATCAGACAAAAATTATTACATAAGATGTATAACATTTTTACAATATCATAGTAGAAGAACTACCTTAACCATTAATTATATACAAAAATATAAGTTTTATTGTTATTTAAACATGTTAATATTGGCAATATGATAATAATTTATTATAAAGCCTAACAAATCTGCCTAGATTCGTATTTTAGGGTTCAATTCCTTTTCAAGTTTTTACTCATTAAATATTTTTATACGGAGTGTTGGATATCATAAGTAGAGTTAGAAAATTGATTGTTAGCAATCAATGGTCGGGTTACACCATACCACTAACCTGGAGTTGCGCTAAATTTCAGTTAATTCAATTGAAAATTTTATTGAACTAACTGTTGTAACCGATAACTCGAGATTAGTGAATATAGTACAACCCAGCTTATGTGTTTTTTTTTTACATAAATTTCGGTTTTCACGTTTACATCTTCCAAAATGATCCCAGAACTGATTAAAATGTGTCTAAGACAATACTGAATCTTCCCATAAAATTCTTACCGTAATTAGATAAGCTGGTTTTGATTTTGCGCAGTAATAAAGATAGACATTAATCTTTTAAATACATATGAATACGTTAAAATGAGCCTTTTTGGCGCAATTTTATATTTGTTTATAGCGTTTTAAATGCATGTAGCTTCGGAAATAATGGAATATTTGTAAAAAAAAACATTGCATATTTTAATTTTTCTGATTCGAAATTGCCTCTATATAATTTTTTTTTTATTTTACAAAAATATAAAAATTTTGCAATAATTTTTTTCCAATATTTTTAAATTTCCCTATTGGTATAGTAAATTTTTCAAATAATTTTATAATTAAAACAATTAATTTTTCCGAAATTGTTTATCAAAATTAATGAAGGAATAAAACAAATTCGAAATTTTATTCCAATCATTTGTGTAACTATTCGTAAAAACTCCAATAGACATTTTTATTATTAAATAAATTTTATTAAAAAGTACTTACCCCGTCAACTTTAAGACGAATATCCTTTCCAGCCGCAGCTAATAATGCTCGTAATATTGATGTAGCCGTACCAGTTTGTCGAGATGCCACCAAATGTACAGCCGTTTGTTGTCGCGACTAAAATAATGAAAACAAAAGCACACAAATTAAAATACAAAATTACAAAACAAACAAAACTATTTATTATAAATCAAACTATGTAAAAACTATTTTCAATAATAATTAAAAAATTCAAACACTATAAATTATATAAATTTCTTGCTATTATTTTATTTCGAGAGAAGAATCCACTTTAATTTCCAAACAAAGTCAACACAATGTTAAACTTTTCATAACAAACTACAAAACTTGTTTTTCCAACAACAATTCTGTACCGATAAGTATGAATGGTTTTTATCTGTTTTTCTTGTTGTTGTTGTTAGTTTTTAATGTATGTAATTTAAAATTGGGTAAAATTATTATCGACACGAACTTTCATTTTGATTTTAAATTGTGTTAAATTTGTTATTAAAATTGCAATAACTATTTATTTTACTTACAATTCGTATTCTATTTTTATTTAGTTTACGTGAGTAGTAGAAGAACTATTTGTGATGTTTGTTGTATCTATGTGTGTGTTTGTTGAGCTTTCAATTTGTGGTTGAGATAGAAGCTCATATTCGTACTTACTTTCTTTCCAATATGGGAATATTTCATGTGTATAATGTGTTTCACGATAATTCGAGAATTTATAATTGTATGCATTGTTCATTAAATTCTGGTTTTTCGACGTTTCAGGATTGCATAGTAAAAATTTTTGCATAAAATTAACATAATTTAAAAAGGCCCACACAAAATTAATTGATTATCAACACAAATAAATATGTTGAATTTTCAACAGACATTTTGTATTAAAATTTCGTCATACAGAGAGATCTAAATGTCTTTTAAGTGGTAACATAAAACCAGTGTTAATTTATTTATTATTTGTGTTTCAAACAAGTAACAACGGCCTTAAATTTCAATAAAAGTACATTTTTTATGTAGCAAACTTATGTGAAAAAGTGAGGATTTTATAAAATACTAACACTGTTTTCATTTTAAAAATCAATTAATATAAGAAAACTATCAAATTAACACACATATTTTTTACATTGACCGTTTTTGACGTAAATAAACAACATTTTCTACGGTGTGTGTTAAGTCCAATTCAAAAAGATTTTATCTTAGGCATAAACCGAACAAAGGTAAATTTTACGCACTAGAATTTTCTTTCAATCCCTTCTAAAAGACCATACAAATATCTATTAAAATACCGCGATATCTTACACAATACATCGCTTTAAGTAATCCTTAGCCCTGTTTCTAGAAATACTATATGGTTCTTAAAAGAAGATATATTCAATTTCTCATGGTATTTGGACAATTATTGAAAATGAACGAAAAAGTTCAAAATTTCTACAATAATTTATTATCGTCGAAAGCAAGAATGTGTTATATAGTTGAATTATGAAGTATAATTTATCGGAGAAAAACTTTTCAGTCTAGTTTACAGGAGAATATCTAACAAATACTGTAATAAGTAAATAAATTTTTATTTAATTGAAGATTTATTTCCATTTATTGAACATGTTTACATATTTTTTACTAGTTTCGGTGTTTCACTTAGAAATCAGATAAATCACCAAAAATCAACTCAGTTTTAATTAAAAAATAATAATTTGAACGACGTTAATGATTAAATTTAAGATTCCCATCTCATGTCCCGCAGTCAATCCTCCAATTTTCCTAAAAGTGCGTATTTTTTGAACTAATAGGGGGAAAAATTTTAAAACTACTAGGAATGAAAATACTAAAAAACATGAGCATAAAATCAATTACATACCCCACCAGTTGAATATGGATCCACTCCACGTTTTGATAATAGAAGTTTAACGACATCTTCACGGGAGTACATTGATGCAATATGTAGAACATTGTAGTTATCCTGTAAAAATCAAATTGAATTAGAAAAAGAATAGCATACAAAATGTGTAATTTATAAAATTGATATTAATTTAAGGAAGTACGAGCACCAAGGCAACTTTTGATAAAAGGCTTGATTTTTTTTTAATACAAAGTTTAAATATGTCTAAACAAATTCCAAAAATTTGAAGGAGATTGCCCGATCATTTAAATAAATAATTAACTTTAAAGTTGAGCAATTTAACATTGGTCTTATGATGGGGTAACCTTCAAACATTGATACATTTCTGTATTTTTCTCGTAAAACTGTCGGTGAATATTTTTAAAAAACTTATGGATGAAAGTAAATATATTAGTGATAAATTTAATTCAAAAACATTTACACTTGCCCGACTAATTAAAGTGTATTAATTAAAAGAAAAATAAATGCCGCCACTAGTCAATGTTAAATGTATATCTATATATTGAAAAAAATCATATGGTTACTGCGTTCCCCTTACCGCGCTAGAGTCGATACCTATGCCCACACCGCCTGGCGCTCGTACTACCTTAAATGATTATAAATTATTATAGTGTATTGATAATATAATAATATTGAAAAATAACTTTTTATGATGTTTTTCTACATTAGTTGATGTACCTATGTTAAACTATATGCATCAGTTGAATAAATATGGTGGAGGTGCGAATAAATATATTGTATATAGTAGAGATTGATATACTTCATAATTTAATTGCGCTTCCACCAATTTTTTTATTGTATTCATATATTACAATTTTATATTATAAATCATCTTTAAACATGTTCGAAGGAAAATTTAAACTAATAAAAAGTAAATAACCATACATGTTTTTTTTTCAAATACTTTTACCTTTGAAAAATTGTGAAAAGGGATAAATTTTATGGATTTGTTAAACTAATTTATTAATAACTGTAGCATTATTTTTATCAATACTTTTATTAAAAAAATATAATTTTAGAAGTTCGGAACGATATTTCAGAGACCATTTGAATCAATTTTTTTATTTATACAAATCTGGTTTATTTAATATTTTGATCGATAATTTTAATATTTTTATTTATATCGGATTTGGAATTTTTTTAAATAATTTTTTCGTATTAAATATTGAAAAAATCTATCTCTACCTCTCTTAAACCCTGTTCATTGTTTATCAAGTAATTTATCAAATAGAATTGACTGAAAAGCTTCAAATTTGCATCTGTTATGATTTTTTGATTGCTTATTACTGTTCCATTTTCTGTACCAGTTAGTATTTTACATTCGATTTAAATAAATTTCTATAATATATAAATATATTAAGAAATAATTTTTTTTTTTTAAATAAAAATAATAACCTTTTAATAATACTATTACCTAAATAAATAAATAGCTGCTTTTTTAAATTAGTTTACTTTAATATGTAGGTATGTATATCAGACCTCTGATGCAGTAAGTTGTCATGTATCAATTATTATAACAACTGTAATGCGGATAAATATTATGAATTGTTTAAAAATGTAAAAATATTATTCTTTTTGAATATATTATAAATGTTAACAAAAACAATTGTGCATATTCTCTTGTTATGATTGTTAAATATTCTTTTAAAAAAAGGTATAAGTTGGAATTACTTTGGTGTGAATCCTTCACGTGTCCTGTATGTGCAGTGTATCACTTTCATTCTAAATAAACAGACCTCTTTTGGAGATTACAGTGAGATTAAAATTTTGAGTTTATTATTTACAAAGGTATTCAATGTGAGTTTAAACTTTCATCGTATTTGCGCCTGAGGGCTACATTATTAGACTTTCAGGTCAAACTTTTTTCAACGCCTCCGAAAAATATAATGATGGTGTCATTCCATTCAAAATGGCATTTAGAAACTTAAACAAAATCAGACTCTCGTAAAAGAAAATTTAGTAAAAAAAAAAGCGAATGGTTGTGTTTTTCGCGGATATCTCAAGAACTATTATAGATATTTGAAATCTAAAAAAATATTCTTAAAGTGCATAACATTTCTCGAAGAAACTTTTCATTCGGAACTATAGCATTAGTATTATCATTTTGAATTGAGTGATGAAAATAGGGTAAATAATGGTAGGTCTGGTCACCACATTATTTTAGCAAAAAAATGTTTTTAATCTTTTAAATATGAATATTATGGAACGAAAATTTAGGAGTCTTCTTGACACATGAATGAACAATATTGGATAGGAAAAAAATTTTTTTTATATTATTTTTATATTTTTTATCCTTTTATTAACAAAGCAATTCCAAGTTGCAAACTAGCATAAATACCAGGATAATTTTTAAACTAAAAATCTGAGAATTTTTCCTCTTCTTTATCTATTTTATCATTGAAGGCCGCAGCCAAAATGCAGCCAAATAATTTTTGTTCTCCAAAATTTTCGGATTATTTCATTTTCTTATTTTTAAAGAGCACATGAAAATATTGTTTTAAGTTTTTTTAAATTACTGTTATAAACAAATACATTCTTTATGATATTATTAAGGATTTTTGTTTGGATATAATATCCTTGAAGGTTTACGAAAATATTTCCGTCAAATAAATTTAAAAATTTTGATTTTACGTAGTTTTATAGACAGGGATTCGAAAATGAAACTGGAAAATTTAAAAATTTGTTCCCAAGTTGTTCCGGTAAATTCATTTTCGTATTGTTTAAAATTAAATACAAATAATTTTTAAAAAAATTTTAAGGCTTTATTAGACTAATAGTGAACATGCATATTTATGTAATGCAAAATGCATATGTGGTATTAAATAATCAATTTTTTCTAGAAAATTGGGGCAAAATCGAAATTTATTTAAATAAAAGCTTTTAATAATAATTTACAAATTTTAAGTGTGGTTATGTTAGTCGATTGTTCTCATATTTAAATTAGATAAAGTATTATAAGTGATATTCACTACACTTTGCGGTATATTAAATTTTAACCTTACTTGAAACTAATCATTGCCGTTTTATTAACCTTTACGCCAATTTACCATATTATTATTAAATTATAACAAAACGTTTTATATACCTATAGAGTATTATCTAAATGAAATATGTTTACATTTCTAACTAGACGCTGATTATGTCTAGATAAATAAATATAAATAAATCTAAGATACTTTCTATTGAAATAAAAAAACATCTGATATTTATTAACTATAATTAAATTTCCATAATTTATTGTGTTATTTTTTTCTATATTTCTTTTGTGTATGTAAGAAACGTAATGATATTATAATAATGTTGAGAATTACTAAGAATATATTTATGAATTTCACGAGAAAAAATTTAAAATAATACATTGTGGCTGTTTACAAGGTACTCAATAATTTATTGACGTGTAAAACTGACATTCGATTTATGGATTGAACAGTTTTTATATCATTCAAGCATTTCGTAGATATCTTTTGGATTTTTTATTCCAGGGGTCTGGAAAATCTCTTTTAAAATCAACTATCACATAGTATGAATCATTTGTTCGGTTTTCATATGTAAATAATCTGAGTAGTATAATTTTGTAACATTATTTGATTTTTCATGAGTTACTTTTATTCGAATTTGTTCACCAAAGAATAAACTTTTGATTTTCCTATTTCAAATATCATTTAAAGTGAAATAATGAAAGAAAATAGTTTTTCACTTGTAGATTTTATTCATTTCGGCAAAAATACTTTTTCTTATTACAATTTTTTTACAATCCCAAGTTCATTCTTATTTACAATAAGTCTAATTTCTGTCTCCGGTTTCTGAAAGCTTGGCTGTCCGAGAAAGAGTTTGATTGTATAGAATACTTGTTTTATAATTCCATAAGCTCATACGATAGCCAATTTATTGACTATCATTATTAAAAAAATATTAATTTATTATTTAATTTGTCATAAATTTTAACTGACTTTTAAAACACATCAGCCATTTTTAAAAGTCCATAAAACAAAATACAATGCTGAAGTTTCACACACAATGACAGACGATACATGGCAGTAATGTTAATGTTTCTATGGTCTTTATTAAAAATAAATATTGCAAGCCTGACAAAATTTTGATGTTATACAATTTGGATGTTTCAATATGGCATAAGCGTTTTCAGGTGTTCTTAAAAAATCAGATTTTTAGAGGTTTTTTCTCAGAAAAAAAATTTTCATTTAAAAATTTTGATAACTAGCCTTTTGTTGCAAGCACAAAATTTAATTTCTACGCTCTGTTGTGAATAGCTATGAGAAAATCATTAAAATGCGTAGGAGTTGAAAAGAGAAAACTAAGGAATGATAAATATAAATAAAAATATAAAAAAAATCATATAAAACTTGTGAATGAATCATTATCAAACACGCGATTATTCCATTTAGATATTTATTGTATTCATTGTTAAATTTATTCTTGAACTTTTGTTTTTGGGTATTTATTTTGGTTTTGAGAAACATTGTCTAAGTTTTAATATGAAACCAATTAAAATGATTGAAAAATCTAAGCAAATGTTAAGAACAAACAGAGAATATTAATTAAATATTATCTATTTTCTGGACATATTTATTTACGATTATTATTTTTTTAGTTCTTATATTTAAATTTATCTTTTATTTATAAGTACTACATCTAAATATTAAGTGTATTGCATATCCTGAACCGAATCACTGTCTCTGTGATATCTTGGAGACATTTTATCATCTGTACTCGATGACGGCTATTCTTACCGATGACTTTCTATTTCATTTGGTTTTTACAAAGGGAATACTGAGATAGTTCCTTATACAGTCAACCGTAGCCGCATACCTTCTCCTTATATTCTATTTTTTTACTTATTCTGTAAAATTATGTATTGTTTAAAAAAAGAATGAATAAAGAATTGAACTGAATTGAATTTTTAACTAAAGATAACAATAAACAGTTACAATTATACATATACTCGACATATACAACATATACAGTTACAAATACATATATAATAAAAATATGTATTATAATTATATATGATTATATTAGGTAAATTTGAACAGAAATTGTATCGAAGCAACAATTTCCCATCAATAGTTTACAAAAAAAAATATTTCAAACAAATGTAGTTTGTTTTGAACATATAAACATTTCTTATCTTAAAATTTTCGTCTGTTTTTCTTGGTTTAATAAATGGGTAATGGATCTATTGGGCGCAATTGAGCATAAAAAAAATATTTTCTGAACGTCTAGAAAAATTTCGACCGGTTATCTCTTTTCGTTTTTGAATTATATTAATGACGGGCAGACGGAAATTGAGTTAGTAATTATATGTACCAACATACAAACGTTTTGTGAGTGCCTTCAAAAATTTTTTAATGCCTTAAATATGTAATAGCGTTACAAACTTTAGACTAATTTTAATATACTCTGACATATTATATATATGGAGAGTTATAAAGAGATGATTATTCTGAAAAATCTGGTTTTAATATCTTTACTAGATTTTCTTAAATAATAATCTTTTTAAAAGTTTAATAAAATATTTTGAAAATAAGCATCTTAATTTTTATGAACCTGTATAAGATATTTTGGCAGTCGAAGATGCAACATATTAAGACATCCTTTATAAAAATAATGCAAAACATCGACGTTTTCATAAATCTGTGGTACAATAAAAAAAATCACACTAAGTTTATTAAGTAATTCAATAGATATTAATAAATCCAAACCATTATCATTTTAACCCAAAATTCCTCTATGTTATCGACAGATGTCACCATCTAATATTTTTAATGTGTACATACAAAAGGAATATTTTGGAAAGCTCTTCTGATGACACAGTCCAGAGGTTGTGCATTAAAATTATACTACATGGCCGAGGGGTGAAAAATGAATGGTACGGCCAATGGTTCTCTTTTAGCCTTTATGAATGTTAACCAAAGCATGTAATTTGGTGGCTCAATACATATATTCACAGCGGTGAGCTCTCCAACCAAAGATGGATTTAATTATAGTACATTAAGCTATACACTTTTTATAAGCCGTGGTATGAATGTTTTATGAACTTTTGAAGATTAATTAAGATTGATAAAGAATTTAAAGGGTTAAAAATGAGTAAGCAACTCATAAATTATGACATTGAACTATACAATGTACTCGTATTATCCATCTTTACAACATATTCACTACCATGTGGACATTTTATTAAGTTTTTTAATAATTATTTTATTGATTTATACATATAAGGGTTTTGTTATAAGATTAAAAATTTTTTTTTTAGAAGTAACATTAATTTTGTCACTGATTTTATATTAGATTAGTATTTTTTATTATTCAAGGTCAATGTGAATTATTCGTTTCTGTTTTTTTTTTGATTAGTAAATAAAAGTAAATAAATTACATTGAAAGTGTTATAAAACAAGACAATGAAATCTTAAACTTGAATAAAAATTTCAACCTTTATATTTTAATAGAAGATAATTACGATTAAGAAATTTGTCAACCGGCTATGCATTCTAGTCTCGGGATTTCAGTGTTCTCGGTAAATCGGCGAATTTCAGAATAGTCCCAGAATTTTAAGTAGGTATTGAAAATTTAAACAAACGAGCTTTATAAAATTATCAATAATTAGAAATTGTACAAATTTTTAATTATGGTTCCTAATACTAGCCCTCCCAAGAATTATTTAGCAACAAAACAAAATGTCAATATCTTTAAAATAGATTTATATATAATAACTACGATTATAATTATTGATATCATTTATAATATTTGAATTTTGATCAGGAACGGAATTATTTTCGAATGTAAATATTTTCAGCATATAAATATTTCAATGCCAATATTTTTTTCTATATTCTGTTCAAATATTTTTATAAAAACCATTTTAATGTAGGTAATACTTTATTAAGTATTTAATTTATAATTATTATCAATTATCAAAACTTTTGAGAAAAGTTTTTTGTCAATTTAATCAAGCAGAAAACTTTTGTAAACAAACTACTGATGATGATGAAGACATTAGTTAGATATTTCCGATAAATTCACCAGTGCTACCAATCTGAACAATTGTGGTAATTATATCTTTCATATTTAAAGCTATGAAAATAATTTTTCAAGTATCATTTTATTTTTGGATTATTCTATCAAACGAATAAAGATAAAAATCTTTCGTTATGTTAGTATAAAATTTAAGATGTTAAATTCTACCTGTAATCTTCAATTATCCCTTATTGTAATTCCGATTCCGATTCCAATAATTTTGACTTACTTCCCACCCACCCTGTTAAATAATTTAAGAAATGTGAATTTTAACATTTATTAAATTATTAATAAATCATAAGAATGTAAAATATTAAAAACGAGCCTCAATTAATTCATTCCATTAGATTTCATATCTATAAATTTTTGCATTAGATATATTATTGTAATCATTGCTAGTAAAATTTATATTTTAGTTAAGTATAGAAAAATTTATATTCCACGCCTTTGTTATATTTTAATATTATAAAAAAATAATAATTTAAATTTTTTGTTTTTGAGTAATGATATTTTGATAATGAAGTTTTTTTTCTTTTAATAAATATTTTATTCATTACATATAAATAATATATAATAAGTATATAAATTTTGTATCTGAAATCATTTGAAATCAATTATACCTTATAATCAATTACATCGATTAATTATATGTCGTTTCTGACAACTCTAAAACAGTCTAAATGTGGCCATATCCAGTTTAGATAGCATTAATAATTTGTGGATGTTAACACAGGGAAAATCTATAAATTATTACAACTTAAAATTATCGAGGTGAATACATTAATATTCTATTTAATAAAACTTATAAAATTTTTAAACAAATCTTTAACAAATTATTACAATATAATTATAATTATTATAGTATATAATTACAATTAATATGAATCAAATAAATTTTATATTAAACTTTATTATAGTCTAGTGCATTTGTTTAAATTGTGTTAATTAGAATTACTATATTTTAAAATAATTCAATTGATTTAATTAAGAATGACAAAAAGATGAAATTTTCTTAATCGTCGTAATAAAATACAACAATTATAAACGATTCTGAAAAATACAAGCATCGTTTTGAAGCATATCGCAATAAGCTTTAAATTTCAAGATTCAGGCAGAATTACGCTTCATGAAAAATTAAATGAAGCACTCCCAACTTAAGAAGAATTCCCTCCAACGACACGCTATGTTAGCTGAAATATTTCCTTAGTATGTTAGTTAAAAAATTACTACTAATTTCATAAAAGCTGTCCGAGCCGCGTAGTTTATGAAAGCTCCCTTGCTACAAGTTATATTTCGTGTTTTGTTATTTAATTTAATAGTCAATGGGATACTCCGATAGACAACTTATCTAATGGTTTTCTCCGGTGCTGGAAATGTGATTTGTACCCAATTTACACGTTTTACGAGTAACTTGAAGTTCACCTATTTGTCAATATTAAGTTCTCCACGAGATACGTGAATGGCACATTGGACAAAGCTTCATAAATAATTTATTGCAGTTCTTAGCCCAATATAAAGTCTAGTAGGTGTCATCTGTAGTCATTCATCAGAAAATAAAATGAATTGCTAAATATTTTATGAAATCCGACGTTAAAATGATGAAAGTAACATGAAAACAGTAATCTTTTATACTAAGGAATTGGAATCGCCATTCAGTGTAATATAAATTCACAGTTACATTTTAATCACCCGGCACAGTGGCCAAAGAAGTGGACAAAGACACCAATATCTTTAGCCATTTGACTACTTAGACTGGAGCTTACGGTAGCGAATCCAGACGCCGGCAGTTTGATCGATTATATTAAAATAACCAAAAAAGGGGCGGTTAATTGATCACACTGTCGTCGCTTGTATAAAAACGAAGTAGCCGAATCCACCAAGTATATAAAAATAATATAATTGTCCCCTTGAACCTGAAGGCATCTGGGTCTTCAGGTGATGGAGTGTTCCAAAAGAGGACTAAAAGGCCTAGGTACAAGGGACACGGCTGCGGTTCTCCTCTTAATACAATACATTTTGAGAAAGTTACCTAGACTACATTTATTAGCTGTTTGTGAAAATTGTGAATACCCAATTAAATATAACAAAACTAGGGCATTGTAACTTAATAATAATAATAATAATACTGTAGAATACTAACACCATTATAATATTTATTTTACCTAATAATATATACTATAATATCTGTTTTACATTTCTTGAAGACGTGATCGCGAAACGTATATGACACGCAATGAAAATGTACTACATATATTTAAAAAACAAACGAATATAACGTATGAGTTGTTCTTTACACATTTATAATACGCTTTATGTTTTGATTTAACACTTTTTATAGTTCAATATCATTAACAGACGTTCGTTTTGCATCAACATATATTTTCAAGGATGTTTTTGTATTTGTTTAAAATCGTTTTTATTTTAAATGGAAAATTGCATGTGTTGTTAATAAATAAGTTGTATATTGGTTTTTGATTGAATACTCATATTATTTATATGTGAAATGCATATGTTATTAAGGTGGAATTAATATTATATAGAATAGATATAGATTCCATATAGCAATATGATTTCTGCAAGAATTCCTAAAGACATCTTATTTATGATTTGGACGCCAGAATTATCTTCTAATGTACAACTTATTGAACACGGTAAAGCTTCATAAATAAGAATGCTTTAAAAATTATTTTCGCTAATTAAAATAAATTCGTTTCTTAGACTACGAAAATAAATAATATATTTTTTTTTTTAATTTCTAGGAAACACCTAGATTCGAATACTGATTCTATATATGAGTCGGTTATTGTATCCATTACGCAACAATGGTCATTTATATTATTGTCAAATATTAGATATTTTATTAACATGAATTGATAAATATAACTTTTTTTTAAATGAATATGAATAACACCACCTATCTATATAAATTTGAAAACTTAAACAGAATCTAAAAAAGAAATTTTGACCAAATCATTAGAGGAAACTAATCCGTTAGTATATGGCCTTAATCTTCGATTTTTTGTTTGTTTTATGGTAATCCTTCAAATTAATTTTTAATTAACGAAATGAGTATATATAATTTAAAGAGTTATTTAACCAAAACTGAGTGAAATTTATGCACATCCAAAATATTAAATCTAATCGAGGTCTAAAAGAGACTTAATATTTCTGACTTCTTATAAAATTCGATAAAAGTTCTTCTTAAAATTCTCATATTTTCGACTTCTTATGGATAAAGCGTTACGATCAATTTCTTTAAATCCACTTTTATGGATTCATTGGACCTCAAAACATATATTTCTCGTAATCGAAATTATAACAGGATTTTAATAATACTTCCTCCTTTTTCTTACGATAAATGGAAGTAAATATACTAATAATGAAAAATATATTTATTCCCACTTTGTTAAAATACGTAAGAATTATCAGCTCTAAAACCGTCGGAAATTTTTATCAACATCGTTTAATCTCTTTGCCAATGTTTTTATTCAATCTCTATGTGTAAATATAAAAAAAACATTTTCTTTATACTCCTTTAAAAACCTTTTTACTTTCTAAAAATTATTTTAGACAGTAAAAATTGAGATTCTCTCTCGATAACCATTTCATAATATTCGTTTGTGTACCACTTAAAAAAAATATAATATTTTGTCTAATTACTTGAATATCTGATTACTAATAAATAATCTCTGATAATATCTTTAGAAAATGGAGCTCGACAAGCCAATATATAAGTTACAAGCTTACCTTTAACATATAAATATTAATTAAGGATACGACTAGACCATATTTTCTAATTAACTTTAGCATATTTTCTAATCTTATAATAATAATCTAAAATATATATAGAAAAAAAAAAGAGGAAAACTTATAAAATTGCATAAAACTTTGCTACAAAAAAAAGTTCATAATTACCTACAAAGAGTTACGTATATTTTAATAGTTGCTTAACATTAAACCATATAACCTTGATAAAGTACTTGTTAAATTTTTGATAGAAAGTTCTAATTTTTATGCTCGAAAATTGATATAATGTTTTTATATGCTATATTATCTGCAGTTAATTTAGAGCTTAAAACGAGTGACAGAATTAAAACTTTTTTATTGTTTAAGTAGAAATATTGTAGAATCTATTATAAACACAGAGAAGTCAAATTGTACTTGAATTTATTTGATACTTCATAGTTTTTTTATTGAGTTTATCGTGATATATTATTAATACGTGAAGCAAAAACTTTGTACCAAAATTGGACGGACGGAGGAGTATGAAATTCGACACACTTATAGATTATATAGATAAGGACTGGAGAAATGCTAAAATTATGTTGTTTAAGGGCACGTATATATACTGTTCTGTTTAAAGGCTAATTCTAAATTATTTACGATGAAAATTTTCTGGAAAATAAATTCAAATTCTACTTTATGTATTCAAATTTAACAAAAACAAAAAAAAAAAAAAACCTTACGAAAATCTATTCATGTCACTTATTTACTTTATTAAACAAATCATCGCATCACCGAAATGTGAAGCTTTTGTGACTTTCAAACAGAGTAAAGAATTGCGGGTGAAAGATTACAAAATTTTTAATTTCGGCAATGGAGATAGCTAAATAATGATTCCTGATATACACGTACCAAAGCGCAGTAATTATCCAATTATAGATAGAAGGGTGAACTGGATTCATAATTATTATAATTGATTTTTAATAAAAACAAAATATTTATTATAATTACAGAATTTAAGAACCTCACATTTGTGCCATCTACAGGTCATATTTACCACAAATTATTTGCTAATTAACTTTGATTGATTGCTCTTGAAATATCTTTACATATGTAACGCTTATAAAAAATAATACTAAATAATAATTTTATACTATAACTTATCATGGTTAATTACCTATTAGTTTTGTTTATTATTTTTGCAATAATGACTCTTTGAACAAAAGCTTACAGACATGCATAAATATAATTTTTAAGATAATTTAATAGTAGGGGGACCGGATTAAATGTTTTTATTACTTCAATTGAAACCTGTATACTTCAAAAACATGGATCTGAAGTTCTAAAAGATCTAAAAAAGAAAGTTATCTTTACACGCTTATAATTTCATTGTTTTTGAATCAATTTTCAATTTTAAGTTTTGTTATGCTATTGAGTCTAGTTTCATATTTTAATGTGATACATTGCAAATTTAGAATCAGTCGAATACCCTATTGAACGACCGAAACATTTATTTGATTGACACGTAGTTAATCTTTGTAAAAAAAATAATATAACAATAAAACTAAGGGGTTAAACATGGCTAAGTGTTTGGCTACTTTGATACAGAGTTTATGGATTCGAATCCCAGTAGTATCATTTTTTTCAAATTTTAATTAACGGTGCCGTTACTTGAATAGATTGTCATGCTTGTGGAAATTTTCTATAGATTCTCCCTTACAGTTCCAGATTAATGATGGCATAATTCCTTACAAAAGACGACTACACACGAATTTCTTACCAATTTCAATAAATGAATAGGGTTTTATAAATAAATATTATGTTTCAATAATGATGTGGATGGTCTCTATTACAGAGAAGTTTTCCTGAAAAATGAATTTAAAACTCCACTTTAATTCTAGACCCAAAAAACTCTTATAAAAGGATAATTTTGAAAGTTTTGTAAATCAGATTAAAAAGAAAATATTTTTCAGTCGAAAGTGTAATTTCTTCGTCTAATAAAAAATATACAAAACGAGTTTTGTATATTTTAAATTAACCTAAAACTCATCCTCCTAACAATAGGTATGCGCTTGTGATTAATTAAGGCTTTCAAATGATTAAACCATTGTTTGAAACAATTTTCTCGATTCTCACTCCTTATTAAGGTTTTTTTCTCTATATATAAAGTTTAAAAAAAACTCCCAATATTAAGAGTAAAAAATTTAATAGTCGCATATAAAAATAAATATTTTTCGATTTGTCTCAACAAAATAACATTCAAATGACATTGAAATATTAAATAACAATTATGGATAAGTTAAGTGTTGTTAAAATAATAACTTTAATAACAGTATTTACGTTTTTATCTAAATCTTTCTTTTCCTACCGTTCATATTTAAGATATTTACTTTTGTACAAATGTATTACATTTTTATATATGAATAAATTATACTTTTGATGTATTTATACTAATTTTTATCGGTAAAAATGGAATTCATTTACATGATGATTGTCAAGTTTTTATAATGTTTTTTTGAAAATAAAAATAAAGTAGATATGTATCTAAATGAATATACGGTTCCGTGTTACAATTGTATAATATATCCGTTTACAGAAAGAAATTCGCATGCAAATCTATATATTCAATGTCAGATTTTTTACTTTAAGTTGGAAAATAAATATAGGTATGGAAATTGTCCATCAAAAACTTATAAAAGAAATTTTTTGCAAGATTTTGTATAATAGACTAGGGTAGAAGCCTTTCAAAATGGTTAAAAGTGAAAAAAAAAATTATAGTAGGATAAAACCCATTGGCAACGGAAGAGAATATAACAAAAATGAAAGGAAAAATAATTTACGGGCGATCTGAGATCGGGAAGGGGAAGGGGTGAGTTTTTAAGGGTAAAACACGGTTTATTTCGATTTACGGCAATACTACAAATACTATGGAAAAATAAAAACATGAAAATTCATCAAATTGGTGTGAAAAACTGAGAAAATTATTTGATTTTTAGTAAGTTTTACATATAATTGAATGTTTCTTTTTAATATTATAAAATAATTCTTCTTCTATAGGAAAAAGTCTCTACAAATTTTTGTATAGTTATACACAATATCATAAAACTTTAATTGTATTTATAATAATCTAAGTAGGTATATTAATAAGAGAAATTATTATTTTAATATTCTACTTCTATTCACAATACAGGCAGGCATTTTTGGTAAAAGCAAAACAGTTAAGGAATATTTTTTAAAGTTGTGTTTAAATGGCAAAAAAGCAAAAATATTTTTATTAACTTTGAAACCTTTACATACTTCCTTGCGCTAACAAAACCCACAACAAAATTGTGAGAAATATTAAACTATCAATAAAATTTTACTTGAAATATTTTCTTTCAGGACTTTTCATTTTACACTATAGTGGTAAATAGATACGGAAATATACCCGTTAATATTACTACCTTTCCTTAACTACAAATTTTTCGTTACGGAATGCAAAATAAAATTAAACAAATAGTAAAAATACATTGGTCATTCTTTTTAAATGTTAAAAATGCGAAGGTCATTGCGGTATTGAAAAAATATATTTTCCGCATTTATACTTTATTTTTATTCTTCTTTAAAAATTAATAGTATATACTTTCTTTTTAACGAACTTCAAAGAAGGAAGGAGTTTATTAAATTGCCTGTATATAACGTGCAAAAAATATTCCAGCCATAAGTATACGGGTGGTAAAAATTAGTATTTGAAAATAACAAAAAGGAACTAACAATTATAAATAACTTTTAATTCGTTCAAAATTACTTATTTTATAAACCAATTCAATTTTTAGGTTTAGTATGGGCACCGTGCATCAGAATGTTTTCATTCGTTTCTGGGGCTACGAAATATTAGTTTATCAACCAAAGATATATAACTCTATGAATGAATAATTACAATTTCTCAAAATTTATTAACTAAATGAATATTGATTTATATTTGCAATTAAAAATAATTACTTATACAATTTCTTCAATCATTCTTACAATGTTCTTCAACTCAATACCTTGAATTAAATGCCTTTTTTGTAATTATTCAATAATTTTTGTTTGACATTTTTTCTGCAATTTACATGCAAACAATTGAGCAAAAAAATTATATTTTCTAGAATGTGATTATTTTATTACAAATTTTGGACACTTGTAGCGCATCCATCGATTAAGAAGTCTTTTTCACGTACTACGCAAGAAAAATTAAAATATTTTATATATGTATATCATTTTTTTTCCAATTACTGAAGTCAATGTAAATTGCATTATTAGATAAATAATTGATTTCTTGACGCTTACTTCAATAGATAATTGGATTTATTAAAATTTTTCAATTTGTTATCATTTTTTACCTTTCATTTCATTTTTTTGAATTCGTTCTTTTTTTTTGAATAATTCAAATACAAAGATATTTAACTTTGATTATAAAGTATTCTTTTTAAATTACATTAATTAAAGTTTCTTTTTTTTTTTTAGTTTATATGATGTAAATTTATTTATATAGCTTTGTATATATGTTTTTTTAATTAATTAATGAAACCCTTCTACTTTCTTTGTAGTAAAATATGCTAAAGTTTTCGTCTATTTCGTCTATTTTTAGACGAAATACAATACTAACGTAAATGATTTTGCATAAATTTATATATCCTTTTGTATGACGTAATATGAATATAATCAGTTTTATTGTCTTATTTCTTTAATAAACCTCATAAATTTTCATGTTTTATTCAATTTTACGTTGTGTATTTAAGTTGAAATTTGATTAGGATGTGTTTTTCTAAATATCTAGCATTGATATAAAAAATTTCTCCATATAGCAAAACTAATGGCTCAAGAATTCTTATTTATGATTTGGACGTTACAATTATCTTCAAAAAGAATCATTTAAGAAAACATTAATACGTCAAATGTGCAAATTATTGAACACCTATTCAACATCTTAAGACTTAATAAACAAGAATGTTTTAAGAATAATTTTTCTAACTGCTAAATTAAATTCGTTTCTTAGACTACGAAAATATTAACATTTTTTTGAATAAATTAATTAAAAAAATTATCCAGACTATGTCTAAACTTAAACACTAAAAGTCTCACTTGCGAGTCCGTTATTTTATCCAATATAACGTAATGGCCATACATATAACTTCAAAATTAGATATTTTCTTTGCAAGAATTGATAAAAATTAATTTTTTTAAATTAACTATATATCTAGATAATTTGGGAATTTACACATAATCTCAAAAATAAATTTTAGCCAAGTCATTAGAGGAATTTTTCGTAAAACTAATTCGTTAGTATATTGCATTAATCTTCGTTTTTTTATGCTTTATGATAATCCTCCATATTAAATTTTATTCTTATGGAGCTCAAATGGTTTCCTTCAGAGCTCACCTAACACTTTGAAATTTAAACAAAGATTTCTTAAAGAATTCACAATTCATAAGTCATAATTGATACATCTTAAAGGAAGCTTAATAAATAGTTTGGATTTGGATATTGTAAGAACTCAATGTTTCTTTTTCGTTATTCCTCTATTTTATTTATTAAAACTTAAACTGTTTCTGATAAAATATATATGGTACTAAAGGTAAAAATGGTTTTAAAAAGATGAATATTGAATTTTTGTATGAAAATATTATTAAAAAATATAAGACTGTTAGTTAGTATTGATCAAAATATGGTGGAAACGCAAGGAAATCAAAGTATAAAGTTTGACTAACACTAGCATATTATTTTTTTTATTGTATTATGACACAATATTTTATTTTTACCCGATAAACATATGGTCTATGGTTAATCTAACTCTAGAAAATGGGTCAAATTTAATCTACAAGATTTTATAACAGAGAGTTGAAACTAAATAAAAGCTTTAAAAAAAACCTACCCAATTTTATATTAGCTTATCATATAGCATTCAAGCATTGCGATAATTCAAAATACTGTGAAATATGGTTGCGTATTTATAAATACATGTATAATTCAAAGCTACAAAATGAATAAACTGGCTTACATTATGTTAAATGTTTGTAGGTAGGTATAATTTATTTACTGAAAATGATTTAGTACTTTTATGATTTAAATTAATAACTGTTGAAAAGAAAATTCCTGTTGGTTTTATCTTTTTAAGTTTTATAAAAACAAATTCAAGTAGATAAGTTTTATATGTAAAATAATAACATAACATGTTTTAGTTATATATTTAGGTATATATTTTTTGAAGAAGAATTTAACATAACAATATATAGATTTTTTAAAATGTTGGCGGTTGTGCTAAATAATTTTGAGTTCATTCACATTTATTGGTTTCGATGGTAACAATATTCAAATTTGTTTAATGTACGATAAATTGTAAGTAAATGACATTTTGTCCTTCGTCAATTATCAATTATCAATATTGATTAATTGTATTCAGAAATAAAAACACAATTTTTATTTGTTTAATTCCACTTTTAATTATTTATTTAAAATGATGGTTGACGATCATTTTTAAGACATTATCAAAACAATCTTTGATAAGATGAAGTCTTAAAGAAGATGAAAAGATCATCAACATGTATTTTAAATAAATATTAAAAGTAGAACTAAGAAAATAAAGATTTTAAGATTATGGATCAAAATGTTGAAGAATTGTACAACATACATTCCACATGCTGTAAATTAAATTGACTACGCACATAGTCTTTTCACAATTGCATGCAAAACATTTACTAAGTTTTATTGCAATCGCATGGACGGTATGACTCATTAAATACAAAATATCAAACAAACATATTAGATTTCAAAACTCTGTCTCGTCATGCAGATCAGTTTGCGAGCAGTTTAAAATTTTTACTTTTTCAATTTTTAAATTTGTATAATAATTTTGTATTTGTTTAAAGTTAAAAGAAAGTGGAAAAAGAAATGTATAGCAAATAAATAAAAAAATGTTTGCAAGTTTAGAAAAAAAATCGGTCGAAAACGAATTTGGACACTTACAAACCTCGTACATTGTCTTAGATAGATTAACAACTGCATTATGATGTACAATAGCCCAAAAAATGAAGTTTCTTAGAAAACTCAGAAGTGACGCATATATAAACCAATAATTACTGTTTACAGGATGACATTAATTCAAGGAAATTAAATTTTTTCTACACACTAGACTATTTAGTTCAAGAAATAAAAAATATATTTATTTCGATATTTATTTGATATCATAATAACCTAGTTATAATAAATCATCAAAGCTATTAAGTATGAAAATTTCTACTAGTTAATTCATTTTTAGAGGAAGGATTTCGTAATTTAGATTACATAATATATTGACCGATTTAAATACTGTTCTAGATTCTAGGTGTTAATAATTGTGAAATAAATAAAAGTATAAAATCCGATAATTTAGGTATGCTTACTAACTAAAGGTAATTATTTGAACTTGATCAAATAAAACTGCAAATTATTTCAAGGAATTTTATTAGAAAAATAGATTTTGTTTATAAAATTTCTACAACAGTTTATGTTTTGAATTAAAAAAATTTTATGATGTTATTGGAACTTTGGGACTACTGAACTGATTCCAAAATATTCTTTCAACGATAGAAAAGCTATATTTTGTTTAAAAACATTATCATATAAGTCTATATACAAAATTTAAGACGTCCACAAGGGTGAATCGTGCTGTGAGATTGAGAAACTATCCCAATGTAAATTATGACAACAACACTTGAAAAAGGATGAGATTCACTGAGGTCCTACCATTACTTTTAGTAAGTAAGTGCAGATATACAAAAGTAATTTCATTACGCCATTTTTCGGAATCGTTTCCTTTTACTAGTTAGGTCACGAAAAATGTTTTTTCATTTTTATAACTAAGCGAATACCGCAATTAATGATTTTCGATTTTTAAGACAATCATAAGAAAATTGCTTTTGTTATATTATAAAACGTTCGCTACAAAATCGACCATAATAGGAACCAGGTGTTAAAAATGCAGTATTTAACATACAATTTTTAGTATCGCAATGTTTGAATACATAATTTTCTGCGTTAAGAGGACATTCCTATGTATGTGTTTATAAATTTTCTAAAGGATTCTAAGAAACCTGATTATCTTAGTAATGTCTTTAAGCCACGCGCATAAATGTTAGTAAACAAATAGAATTTCAAGAGATTTAAAAAAATACAATGTATATTACATTAGTAATTTTCTTTTTTGTAGTAAATTGTCTGATTTTACGTTTTATCGAGCTTTTAAAAATATTAAAAAAAAAATAGAATTGCTCTTTACCAAGAAAAAGTTTTCCAATATGCAAAATAATATCATAATTTATTGCCGTAAAGCTATAAATAAAATCCTACCTACATGAATTGATTTATTAAACTGATATTAAAAGAAAAAAGTGTAATATTATAAATAATACACCGTATTATATGACTACACCTTTATTTAACTACAATAAGATGCAACCAATCTGTTGATAACAGCTAACGTATGCTGAACTTTTGATATGTAATAAGTTAAATGGAATATTGCAGATATTAATAAAATTATAAATTTATTTATTTATTCACATATTGATTTATTAATCACATTCTTTTAAATAATTAGATTTTGTCATATCAAACAAGTACAAATATTTTTAATTTTTATTTATTGTATTTAATGAAATGAAATATATGAGACTGTTTTAGAAATTGAGTTTAAAGTTTGTTACTCTACAAAAAAATTGATGGTAAATTTTCGTATAAGTGTTCATAGAATTACTTAATTTGTACATTCTAGACTGTATAGTCAATATACTGCATCCGTTAGAAAAATCACACACAAATTTTGTCTCAGAACTCGATAAGGCTCAGCTAATAATGTACTTTTGACCTAAAAAATATGTTTGTTTGACGATTTAATGTGCATTTTTTAGATATCGTAGTAAATATATCCAGAGAACGATATTTCGGAGTCGTTTCAAGCTATGGATCTTAAAAATCTTAGAAATTTTATTTTTGAAAATTTTTGATATTTCTTATAAAATCATAATAACTAACAGAGTTAATGGTTTAGATAATCGATATATGATTGAGTATCATTGTTTGAACCATTTTAAGTATTATTATAGCATTCATAAAATACTCTAATCTCTAATATTTACTATAATTATGTCTGTTTGTAAGCTAAATTTGTGTTAAAATTGTGACCAATTCAACCATTTTAGCTCATAACTAGAATGTCAGTTCCTAATCGCTTTTCGTTTTTGAGTTGTCTTGAACATTTCGTCCTTTTTTACTCTATGAACACCTGTACCAAAATCTTGTTTGTTCGGTCAATTTTTTCTAGCGTTCCAAACTTTAGACTAAATTTAATATACTCTGATATATTATATATATATATATATATATATAATATATATATATATATATATATGTCGAGTATAAAAAGCTAATGTGGCATTTTTTAACATTCCTCGAAAGCACTAACTAAAAATAAGGGATATATAATACATCCAGGTATTTTAAATATGCCTATTCAATAAATATAGAAATATAGAAAAATAGAATATAGAAAATCACCCTTGGCAAATTTCTTTTTTATATCTTGTTTAACCTTTTCACAAATAATTATATTCGTTCTCATGACAAAATGTACTTGACTTACAAGTTATATCAACTAGTTAATAAATTTTTCTTTTTTTTTTCTGCTACCATTTAAATACATTCGACATTTTAGTTTGAAAAACATACTTTCATGAAATATAGCGTAAAAAAAAACAAAAACAACAACAGAAAAAAACAAACCATTATCACGCATTTTGATGTTGCGATTTACAAGAAAAACAATTGTGTGAATAACAATCATTTAAAATGAAATTATTTAGTTTTGAAGTATTTAATGCAACATTGTTGTAATATAAAGCTACGTCCACACTCACTTCAATTCATTGCATGGCGTATTTTTCAGGTACTTTTTTCCTTAATTTTTTTTACACTCTTTTCCTTTCAAATGACAAAATTCGAAATATTGAAATTTTCGAGAGCAGAAATTCAATAAAACTAGATAAATCTAATTGTAGAGTGAAAAGCAAGCGAAACATAAATATTTCTCAGCTATCCGGCTTCGGTGACAAACAAAAAAAAATTCGATTTGATCAGCGTTTTATTTGTTATATAATAAAACAAGTTTCATAAAAATTCACACAAAAAATTGAATTAATTGTTAAGTAACAGAGGAATTTTTTAAGGCAGTTTTGACGAGAAAAGCATTTGTTAATTGGACTTCAATGGAAAACTTCATTTATAATTGTCTTGTGGAAATATCCGCTTTCATAAACATTTTTATATGTAATTATCTATGGAATGAATTTATTTCGTTCCTTTGGAATAAATTAATGTTTGTTGTCGGACAAAATTTATATGCAGTTTTGAGACATGAGAACATTAAAAGAATATTGATTATTATAACCCAGTGCAAAATTTGCAATCAACAGTCTATTCTACCTAGAAGCAGGGTTTTTATAAAGCAATTAAAATAATTAAAAATATCACTATCATTATTTCAAAAAGATATATTTGGTGATTATTTTGATATATATGTTCATTTCGAGCGTAAATTATGAAGAAACGATTAAAATATAATCGAAATTAATGATAATCTATTTACTTTAAAATAAATGTGAAAATTTTGAAACATCAACATTGCATATAAAACATGTGTACGTACCTTTAACAAGAAAAACCTATATGATTCACACTTACAAAAAGTTTTTAATAATAATAGCTATTATTGTTTATTTAATGATGCATTGAAGAAAATACTCGTGAAATATTATTTGCCAATTTTCAACACGAAACTATAGCGTAAAGTATTTGTTAATTTTTAAAATTTATTGATGACTTTAACAAAGTTAAACAAATTATCGACAAGCCTTGGTAGATACGACCTCTGAACAATTATATAGGTCGATTTCTGATTTAGTAATAAAATATATATTCATAAAGAACGATGTCAAGCTATCGGTGTAAGATTTGAATCGAGTAAATCGGCATACAGGTAAACATACAGATTGAAAAAAATCAGTTTTACGGATCTTCAAAATCATAAAGGTGGCTTGTTTTTATTTTGATAAAAAATATATATATATATATATATATATATATATATATATATATATATATATATATATATATATATATATATATATATATATATATATATATATATATATATATGTTATTAAGGGAAATACGATCCAAAATCTCTAGACCTCTATAATACAGACAATCTCTTATGAAATATATATTGTATTTTTTACCATTTTGCGCACAAATAACTTAAAAGAATATTATTCTAATGTTATGAAATTTGGATTACACATTGTTTACATGAAAACAGAGATGGTGTCGAAAAAATAAAATAAAGAAATTTGTTTCCGGAAAACACTTCGACGAATTTCATATTAATTGGATAATTTTTTTTTTTTTTAATTATTTGTGCGCGATAATTGACAACAAATACAATATATTATTACATTAGATATTGTCTATATTGTAGCAGTATCTTTGATCTCTGTTTTTATATCAAGTCCCCTTAACAAAGTTTTTAACCCTAGTAATGATGTATGTAAAACTATATTCCCTATAATACACGTGACATTTTAATAATTATCATAAAATTTTCAATATGCATGTTTGATACTATTTTTAACTCTGTAATATATTCATTGAAATAATAATTATTACAATATCTAATCAAATCATTATTATAAGCATTGTATACGGAATTAATTGTATAAAATGTAAATATTGCATGACACAATGATTTGACTTGGCTGCTTACAAATAGACGAACAAATTATCGCCTACAGCCTATCACTACGAAGCTATTAAAATATTTTTTAACACCATTTAATGATCATTGTTGTTATATTATTATTGTTGAACGCATTCAATTTTCATGTAACTCTGTAATTGATACATCAAATGTAATTAAACTGTAAATTATTTATTTATTAAAATGTTTTATTTCTACTTAATTATTATTTGTTTGTTTTGTTAAAACTTCAACAAAAATTCAATTCATTTAATTTAAATAAGGAAAATTTTGAATTATTTGAAATATATTTTTATGCTGGAAACGGAAATACGCTACCTATTAATTAAAATCAATTATCGTTTTTGGTGATTGGTTCGGTGAAGGAAAAAACCAAGATTTGTAAGAATTTTTGAAAATTATGTTCAAAAATCAATTCAATTTAATTTTCTTAAGACAACATTTCCACTCTACCCATTGCGAATCAATGGATTAGTAAGTCTCTTCTACAATACATGGTATGGATTATTAAGGATCCGTAAGTGAAAAACCATAATAGCAAAGATTTGAAGACAATGGAACAGACTTATTCCAAACATGTGACCTAATACAGGACTTATTATTATTATTAATATTATAATTTTATGGCCTCAATTTTAAAATTTATGAAAATCAATTGATAACCTTGAAAAAATTTCATATTATTTATAGATACATTTTTTATAAAAATAAATTTTTGATAGAATATTCCTTTTTACCTAATTAAACAATAATAATAAATTTCTCTAAAAAATGATAGTATTAAAATAAATTTATATTTAAAATTATTAGAGATATCTTATACTCAAATCAATGTTGGTTCATTTTTATTTTTACTATTATTTACTAAATTTACTGAAAAAGCATGATACATTGCCATTTTTGTTATTTATCGTTTCATCTTTATCCTACATATAGCAAAGGACTATATTATTTTATTTTTTAATGTATTTGTTCATAATTTATTATACATATATATATATATATATATATATATATATATATTATTATACATATATATATATATATAGTGTGCCTCAGGTAAACGAATCGAACCCAATGCACCAATACTTTTGACCCGAAAACCGGCTGAATTGTCTAATTTTGATCGCAGGCTTGTTCCTTCCACTTTACAAGAATCTTACTTTACAAGAACCATCTTACTTTACAATATACATGGATTTTAATTATCAAAAGAAAAGTTTTCGGCGAGTGGAATAAAAATGTCTAGCGTCGACTAATCGTCGTGCATCAAAGTGTTTTCACTCTTTCTATAGTTACGAAATATTAGTTTATCAATCAAATGATATAATGATATAAAAAATTTGGGGAAATTTCTCAAAACTTATTAACTAATTTAATTTAAAATTAAAAATAATTACTTCAATTAAATGCCATTTTTGTAATTATTATATAATTTATGTTTGCAAACAATTAAACAAATAATTATAATTTCTAGAATGTGAATGTTTTATTACAAATGTTCGATACTCGAAACGTATCAATCGATTAAGAAGTTCCTTCCATATACTCTGCACGGTACGGATAGTTCAAACTAAATTATTTAAATTTTCCTTTCAACTTCAAATAAAAGGGTTACGCTGAAACTGGCACACACTATATATATATATATATATATTTATACATATATATATATATATATATATATATATATATATATATATATATATATATATATATATATATATATATATATTTGTTTATATATAATGTTATATATATGAAAAAAAAACTTACATTGTTCCTGGCACCGACATCTGAACCCAGTTCAATCATACGATCTACAAATGAGGTTCGATTATCTTTGACAGCATACATTAACGGTGTCATTCCTGTTGCCTGGAAAATATAGAAAATGAAAATTAGGTTAATGTAGTTTTAAATAATGCTCAGAAAATCAACGAGTTTAAAACAATAATTAGATACTAATGCATACGTGTTTTATTCAAAACTATGGGTAAAAGTTTTCTCAGATTTTTAACTTCAAAATTAAATAAAAAGTGCATCCTTTATCAATAATTATGTGGCGAATGATTAACTACCAAAATGGCGACGAGAAATATAGAAATTGACTTAATATGTAATAAATTGCATAATAGCTAAAAATTTTAGCATACAAATGATATATACGTGGAATTTTAATCTAAGTATTCTAATTTCTTCCATCTGTAAGTCTGTCGTCATAAGTGAAACTTTTTGATAATTCTAAAAGGAAAATAGATTACAAGGCTATATTCTTAGAGCATGTATAATAGCTTGCCGACGAGTTATCCAAATTGTTCAGAATGGTTATGGCTCCGTATACTAGTTTCTATACCAAAAGAGATAATAGAGCTAGTAGAAAATTTTGAATATTTGTGGAAGTCTGGAAATTTGTATAAATTATCTCTAGCAATATCTAAGTACAAAAACCTGATAGTGAAACTTATTTTCTCAAATGAACGTCAAACTTGTGCATGTCACCCACATGTATAAAATTTCATTTAACAGATATTTTAGTTTACATACAAAACTGTAATTTGTATGGCTGTATTTTAATTATGATTACAAATAAATGTTTCAAACATCCATTCTCAACTTTATGGAAAGTAGCTATACTTTTAAGAAGTTCATATTTCGGAGACCGATACTCAATCTAATTCATCGCATATAAATAAAAAATTCCGTTAATTTGTTACCCTCGTGACTTAATAATCGCAGACAAAATAACCGAAGGCAAAATAAACGACCGACAAAATAATCGTTATTCTGTTATTTTACCCTACGGTCTTCGGTTATTCTGTCGCGGTTATTTTGTCATGGCACTATTACCCTAAGGCCTATCAATACTGAACAAAAAAAGCTATTAGACAATTGAAAATTATAATTTTTGAGTTTTTGATTTACTTTTATTAGAAAAAATTTTTATAAGCACATTATATTTTCCTTAAGTGTATGCTTAAGCAATTTAAACACAATAAGTCAATACCTATTGCATATCTAAATTGAAATATTTTGTATATTTTAATAATTTCAATAATTATAAGCATCTCAAACATACAGGCAAGGTATTTAAAGTATTAATTTTATCTCCAACTTCATTGAAATTTATAGCCATTGAACTTAAACCTTTAATCTACCCTAGATTGCATTCAGTACTTTATTATAGTAATTAAAAAATAGGTGAAAAATAATTGATCGTAAAATTTTATAATCGTTAATTTTACAATGTCTGAAGGTCTTGAAATGTCCATATAATAATTATTTATAAATAAAAATTCGTCTAAACATAAATTTTGTTATACAAAAACATATTATTTAACAAAATAATAAAAAGTTTTTAAAATACGATTGAACAGCCGAATCACGCAAATTAAAGATAAAAATTGTACACATTTAATAAGTGAATTGTGGTCATTGTCAATCGAATGTGAAGGATTTTCTTTACACACTGTGAATTTGTCAATGAAAATAGCCACCAGCAGAAATTAGGTCTGGGCTAAATCAGATTATAACTGACCATTTGTACGTAAGCAATTATATTTGATTATATTTAACCTACATTCTAATTTTAACGAATTTAACTTTATTTTTGGTAATATGTATGTACCGCTGACAATGAAAAATTTTTGATTGCGATATTTACCTATGTTCGATTAACAGAACTCCTAAAACAAGGAAAATGGCTTTTTTCACAAAAATATATTCTAATTTTAAGCATGTTGCAAAACTTTTGCTAATCGTTTTTTGATACAAGAGGTTAAGCCATTATGTCAAAAAATATATAACAAATAAGTTTCAAATTTCCTGCCATCTTATTCGCCACCATTCGCAAAACAAGAAAAATACAAATCTTTATTTTTATACACCAATGAAAATTGAATTGAAAAACTATTTAGATGAATATTTCCACGAAAGAATGGAGCTTCGATATGAAGACTTAATTGGCAATTATTAGAGATTATATATGTGGTGCTTTAATAAAATATATAGCTACATGATTTCTGCAAGAATTCCTAAAGAATTCTTATTTATGATTTGGACGTCTGAATTATCTTCAAAAAGATCACTTTAGGAAGTCATTAATATTATATGTCGAATGCGCCGAACTTATTAACCACCTGAATACTTTATTAATAAAGGTGTTTTTAGAATACTTTTTTCTGGTTACTAAAATAAATAACACCACCTACTATAACTTTGGGAAGTTAAACAAAATCTCAATCAAGTCGTTAGAGGAATTGGTGGTAAAACTTATATGTTAGTATATTGTCTTAATCTTAACGAAGGCCACGGAACTAAAACTAATTACCTTCTAAATTATAATTTTAAAACAGTAGATATAATTTGCGTGAAAAACACATCAGAAAAATGAAATGGAATCGACTTCTAAAAGAGACCTCTTATAAAACTCGATAAAAACACTTTCTGAAGTGCTCATATTTTCTACGTCTTACGGAACTTAGGAACATGACTTGTTATAGAACTCCAGTCAGGAAATATGTCGCATATTTCCGACTTCTTACAGAGCTCGTAATTTTGATTTTCTTCGAAATTTAAAAAAAGACTTCTTAAAGAATTGACAATTCTGATTTTTAGCGAAGTCAAGAAAAAAAGACTTCTTAATTATCCTTAAGAAAGAAGTCATCATCATCATCACTACGTCATAATTGAGACATCTTAAGAAAGTCTTAATAAAGACTTCTTTTTGAAGTCTTTTGATTGCGATCTTTCGTGAGAAAGAACTTCAAGTTGCGCCACGATTTTTTCCACTTGGTTTCGTGTAAAATACAATAGCATGATTTCTCTATTGCACTCATTCAAGATTGTTCATTTTTCTGAAATACTAGCGTATGACTTTACCAAAAAAGTCTAAATCAAAACCTATAAATGGCATTCATGATATTTGCCACTTTTTAGTGAGTGAGTTTGTTCTTATCTTCCATTCAACGTTCTCACAAATAGGGACGAAAATTGTCGTCAAATATTACGCACAAAGATCCAAATATATTTACTACGTATACTCTAGAAAGATCTGCTTGTTGGAGAGATTGAAATTTTATATTTTTTTTCTATACAAAATTTCTTCCATTTTACATATGCTATTCTTTGTTTTTATAACAACCAATGGATTGAGAAAAAGGCACATTATAAATGTTCAAAAATTTTGTTCAATCTTTTTTGTTTTTACTTATTCTATATTCAACGCGTGTTCTTGATCCTTTTAATTGTTCATATAGTGCGGTATTAGTGTACATTTTTTTATTTTATCTTATTCGTAAAATCTGATGAGGCAGTAACAATGTGGTCATGTTTATAAAACTTTAATCAATATTTTAATATACTATTTAAAGATTGGTTTATATTTAATAATACAATTTAACTTCCTAGTTACAAAAATGCGGATTTCATGTTGGCTTTTGCAAATCTTTATTAATAAGGGTTTATTTTTGAAATTTGAAACACAAGCAAAAATTGTTTGTTTTGAAAAAACAAACTTTTTATTTCTAAAATTGTTCTTCTATCTTTTATAGTTTAAGATTTGGGTCATAGATCCAATAAACTCAATGAACCCATTTTGCTTATTCACGAATTGAAGCTTATTTTGATTATGAATGAATGCTCCAAAAAGTTTTTGAGTTATATTCATGACGGGCAGGTTATATGGACAGACTGGGCGAACGAAATTGGATCCGTACCAAGATGTTGCTAGTATAAAAATCAAATTAATTTGATTTAGAAAAAAATTCACTTGAATCCAGAGATATTACCTTTTATTGATTAAAATTGAGTTTATCTATCAACAAAAATTCAAATATAAGTTAGACAAAACCAATTAACCGATTTTGTCATTTTCAAAGTAGCTATTAAAATCATGCGCAAATTTCGGGTATTTAATATCCCTGTCATATTGTTACAACTAAACATCGTATTTAAATTATTGTCTGAATGTCTGCGTATTAAAATAACTTCTATCAAATTGTCTATCGAGCTTATTATTATAATCTAACGTAACATGATGAAAGTATATTCGAAAATAAAGAAAAAAAAAACAAGCAAAAAAAACTTAATAAGATTTTTCTCTTGATTAACCCTGACCCCATGACATCAATTCATACGCATTTTATTATTTGACATTGGAATAAATTATCCAAGTAAATGGTTTTTAAGAGGTTAATTTAAACTAGACACAGATTCGTTATTAGATAAAATCATTCATTAAAATGTAAGAAAACGTTTACTATGTAGTTTAACATGGTAGAAATTATTTAAAATTGTACAAGATTATCCTTCGTAAATTTTTAAAAAATTTTGTTAAACTACTGGTTTATGCATGATATTGTTATTATTTGATCCACGCTGCACCAATTAAACTATCTGCTCTTTCTATAATTGGTTAATCTATTAGACGCAGTAAAAATTTGTGTGTATATCTCTGTTAATTTGTCGTTTTTCTATTGTTACTTGATTTTTTTCATGGAAAAAGTTTTATAATTATAAAAAATTCTTAACTGACCTCAGTTTTTTTACCTTATAAGTTTGCTCAAATTATAATTAACACTGATTTTGTGTTAAAAATTCAATATATTTTTGTGTGTAGATAATCAAGGTTTGTGTGGACCGTTTCAAACACTTAAATTGTGTTGATTTTACACAAAAATTTTTACCGTAGTAGTCAGTGTACCATAATTTATTGACCTCACTCTTAATTGTGTTACTAAAAACCATAATGTCTCAGATACCAAAGGCATTATGTGTAACCATTTAGCTACTTTGACTGGGAACTTATGGGCTCAAATCTCAGTCGGTATCGGCAGTTTTTTCAATTAAAATTTACGATGAGGCTAATTTACTAGACAATTGATGTATAAGAATGTAGTAAACCAGCTACAAGACGCTATATTCTTCAGAAGATTTTTAGTAGTTTATCTTACATCTTCCGGCCAGTGTTGGCATGTTAAAGCAAGTATGGTAACTTTTCGATAATAATAAATAGTATTTTTATACTAAGACGATAGACGTTCTGAACGATCATCGATCCAGCATGGCCCCACCCCATTTTTGTTATAAATCATTTAACACAAAGATTGATAATAAGGCTATTTAAGATAGCGATCCAGAGACGCTTTCCTCCAGTATTAATACTAATAACCAAATTTTTCGCTAGTATTTTGGCACACTGTTATAGTTTATAAGGTCTACGATTTATTTCGGTTTTTCTACTATATCTTTTGGCCACGCTGTTCGACGTTTGATGATTTTTTTTGTTGTTATACTGTATATTTAACTAAAAATATCATTATATAGTTACTGAAATTTGGTAGGCACATTTATCACATTCAAGACCACATAAATTTTCTTAATTTGTATCGAATATGTCTATCAGAGATCTATAGTTCCCAGAATATAAACTCCATTAGAAAGTCTACCACAAGCAAGGGTTTGAGCAAAAGTGTAGTACAAACTATTCAAATAACATTATTCTGTTTATTACTTCTTGTCTCATTTGATTGAATACAACGTTACATTATTGAACAGAAGCTTGATATATCCAATTTATTTAATTATTTCTATAGACATTAGGTATAATCAACAATTTTGACAAACCCCCTACCACTTAAATTTTCCAATTCAGTGGGTCCAAACACGGTCTAATATAGAATACCTCCAATTCAGGCGAAAAATTTGCATGCCTTGAATAATTTTTTTGATCACTATGTATTTATTGATGTTAAACATATTAATTGGTGGAGGCGCGTTTAGAAATCGTCTTATTTTTAAAATAATTATATATTATTTGATATTTAAATGTGTTAATACTGTTGTTAATTTATATGTTTTTCGTTTTGGTTTTGAAAGCTTTACAGATTGATATCGTTTTGCATAAATATAAAACTCTATTATTTTGTGCTTTGTATACGACTTTAACCTTGAATATTTTAAATGGGTATGGTATACCTATATGTAATAAATTTTGATTCATAGTCAAATTACATTTTATATATATAGAGAAATTTCGTGATTCATTTCAAAATTTCTCAAGAGGAGGTATTATTAATCATTCTAATACAATGTTCAGGTTTTCATCCCGAATATAAAAATTTAAAGTTTGGTAAGAAACACCATCTGAAAAACTTAATGCCCAATTGCTGCTACCCAATTAATTTATTTCATCCTTTTTTACACGTTTCTACCTATTTTAATTTTATTTGAAGCTAAATAATTGCAAATAATACTGCGAATAAACCTGACTCTAAAAATGTACTACACAGATGAAATTTTGAAAATAATGTTTTTAATTGCGATAATTTTTGGGAGGGGTGTAGTGCTAATTATAAAGTCATCGCAGGGTTGACTAAAATAAAACAAATCATTAAAAAAAAACAATTTTAGTGACTTCATCAAATTTAGAAATCATACTTTTCACAGCTAGGTCAACAATTGTTTTTGTTCCTTCCATTAAAGACTTAAACGTAGCTTTTTTTGGGACAGAGACGCAAGGACCATAGGATCTGATACTTCTGCTTCCTTGTTATATTGGAATTAAAGGGGTAGTTTACACAAACATGTGGATAATGTCGACATTATAATTTTACCCCATGGATTTCACATCAATAAAATGAACATTAAGTGTTATCTAAAATTGTATATTAGTTAAAATTCTAAAAAATAAATAGCTTGAGGGCAGGATAGGGTTTTAAAGTTTTTTATCTTTATTTTCTGGCATCAATGATTCAGTGTGAGGTAATTCACATATGAACATTTTCGTTTATTCAAAACTTTGAAACGGTTTTTACACTACTCACGTTTTCAAAGTCGGTTCGTATTATAACTGCAAAAATACTTTATCGATCTTTTTGAAATTTTGAACACTATTTCTGTATATAATTTAGGAGGTAACGTCGAAGAGTTTTTTTTTCAAATTTATATTTTACACGTTTTTTACTGAAAAATGTTCCCAAAAAGTGAAAAATTAAAATTTAAAAAAACCTGGTGTTACCTGGAGAAACCGATTATTTAACGAAATAACTATGATTTTTTTATTTTGGATGATTCAGCACCGAGTTATCAGGGGCACCGCAATTATACTTTTTTCCGTGATGCTTCCGAATAATTGCTTGAATTGTCGTATTTTTTAATATTTCTTCATGAAAATTTTACACAATATTCTTCGAATTTTATAGTTTAATGCAGTTTTAATAAATAGATTTTAACTGTGTCGTCAAAAAATGTGCCTTTTTTTACACGGATTAATCGTCTTAAATAATTAATGCTACTTTCAAGAGATTTAAATATCATTATTATTGTTATATAATCAGAAAGATATTGGTATAGACTCCCACGCTCCTATCTTTCACAGTTTAAGGTTTAGATTTAGTTTAATGATATACATATATTTTTTTGTCTGAACATATACAGCCATTAAAGTTTCCAATTAATAATTATTTAGCTTTTTTTTACATTCTAATTCTATTTTAAAATCTAATTTTAAATAAGAGACATAACAACTAATAAAGGACTTGGACATTTAATCATTTATACATCATGAATATACCTTGAAGTAAGTCTCAAAGTTGAAACTGTTCATAATCCTTAAGCAGATAAATCATAAGAAAAATACAAATGTGTGTGTTGTAGAAAATTGTCTAGTAATGCCTGATTTGATTTTTAAAATTATCCTACTATTCAGAAATTTGACTGTTTGTGTATTTATTCTTTCGAGAAGACCAGACTTTTGTCTAGTATTATCCAAATTCTTCTGAAATGATATTTATGCAAACTGATACATATTGTTATAGTCTCCAAATTTTTTCGGCATTCAAAAATCTACGTTGAATATAATTTTTCGAAAAGTAATACTAGTAACACTAAATCAATAGAAAACCATATAACAGAAATATAGCGTGACACAAACAGAACGAAACGAAACGAAACAAAAATGCTCCAACTAGCAAAATTTTATGTAAACAAAATATTTTCCAGAAATTTTTAGATTTTTTTTCATAATAAATAATAATTTCTGTAAATTAAAATTTCAACTTTTGAAACTTTTTAAAGCTTTATATTTAAATGAAAAAAAAAAAGAATTAAAAAGTAATAAATTTTAGCATTACAATTCAGTGTAAATATCTAGACATGCTTATAGACTGGCTAGTGTGACACTTAATTCGTATCAGTTATTTTATCTTAACGCAATAGGACCATTGAAATTATATTCATGAAAAATAAAAAAAAACTTACAGGATCTAAAATACCAGCTAATGGTACTAAATTAATATCTTCTCCACCAGCAGCCACCGCTTTTTCAATCGCCTTAAGTACCGAATCCACCGGAGGCCATTCTCCTTTTTGTGCCAGTTGTAAAATTCGTAAAGCACCATCCCGCGTTGAAGCTCCTGCACTTTGTGGCTTGGCTGGGACATCACCATTTTCACTTTTCTTATCGCCATTCGAACCAGTTTCATCTTTACTCGCTTCCTTCGGTGGACTTTTATCCACTTTTGATTCTTTTGTTTTATCTTCGGTATCTTTACTGGGTGGACCCTTTGCAGGCCCACTAGCTTTTTTCGATGTCGACATAATTTAAGTTTGATTTTTGTCCATAACAAGAACAACACAAGAAAACACAAAATCGTTTTTTATTAAAAAATTATTCGAATTATCCATATGGGAATAAATTATTAAATAAATAAAATAAACTCGAAAATAATCTATGTCCATAAATTTTGTTCAACATTTTATGAAAAAATATATAAAAATTAAATTTTTAATCAATAACAAAAAACTTAAAGAATTTTTAAAAATATTTTTAAAATTGCAACTTTTAACGAACATGTGATTTATTTTATTATATATTTTTTTTTTATTAAATAAAATAAAACTACTATAATAATAATAAATAGGAATTCTTCTACACGTTGCAATGTCTTAAAGTAAACTGTGCCTATTTTGCATATCACTAAGGGTGAGGAGTTTCTAGATGCCGTGATTTGCAGTATCACAAACGTTCAAGTATATTTTATTATATAGTTTTTTACCCCCTATAATATAGGCAGTCGTTTTTACTTGTATGTTTTATATATATTTAATATCATATATAGTTTATATTATTTTTGTTTTTTTTTTCGTTTTAGGAGTAGGGATAGAAAAATTGAAGAAAATTTGCTTAATAATAATTTTTTAATATTATTTTTTATATGTTAATAAAATTACATATGTTATAAATTAGAAATAAAGTGGTTTTTTATAATTATTAAAATATGATTTTTAATAATAGTCTGATTTTCCTTTTTAATAATGGTTAATTAATGATACTGCAATTTTAAATTTGAAAGACGGATCATTCAACTGAGAATGATGTGTAGAAAAATTTGCCAAATTCCCATTTTCACTGGGACATAAATCCAATATAAAATTACAAAATAAAAAAATAAATAAATAAAAATAAATATTTTGAAAATAAAAGTGATTTTTCAAAATCTTTCCACGACAGTATAATAAGGCCTTTTACCAAATTTGGTTAAATGAATTTTGGCCACGCAATTTTGGTAAATTTTTGATTCTGTGAAAAAACTTCAAAATGACCAATAATCCAAAATTCCAAAAAATAATTTTGCTGTTGTTTTTAGGTTTTTTAGAGGAAATAAGGTTTGGGAAACCCAAAAATTACAATAATGGATATAATTTTTGAAATCTACAGGTCAAATTGCCTTTCAACTTTTTCGAAAATGGAGACAGAACATTTTTCCCGCTATTTTTTTAATTTTTTAATGGACCTACTTTATATAAAATAAATATATTTTAATGGGTAGTATAATAATTTACGAAAGTTCAGAAAATCCATTCAGAACATCAATTTTACGATTAGAGATATCACCTGAAATACAACACAGGAGATCAATATTGCGGACAAATTTTAAGCTGTACCTCAAAAACAGACCATCCATCCTAGAGTTTTTTTTTTGAGTTTTCTTGGACTTCAATTACCTTAGGAAACCTTAAAATAGCAATACAAAGTATTTTGGATTTTTTGTCAAACACAAATGTGCAATCGACTTTCTTATCTCTCATGACTCTGGCTGACACGTTTGTCATTAACACATCACGCACCAATTTCTGTGGTATACGTATTGTTCTTCTTAAAGATTTTCATCAAAATTTTCTTTGTCTTTCATGAGTTTCATCCTTTAATAAACTTTATTCATTTTACTGTACTAAGAGTTCAAAGTAAAGTAACTTGATTTGTTAAAAAATAAAGTTTATACAGTAGAAATAAATGTCGTAAGTAAATGTTTTACCCCAGAGTTGTTACGAAATTAAGCGGGCTAATTTAAAGACGATGAGTGACAGTTGAATAATTCAACAATTAAATTAGTACTACTACTGGGCTCTTCGTGTATAAAATTCTTTCTGGGTTACTCTTAAGGCAATAAAAACCAATTTATTTTCGTTTCACGTATTCTATTTACACAATTAAAGTTTTTTGAACTTAGAAAAAATAAAAATAATTATTGAATTACGCTATTATAGTTTCATTCAATTGATTTTTATAATTTGCATAAATTCTCAGACAAACTGAAAATTGGTATTTAAATAGATATAAGAATATAATACAAAATATTCTCTATTTATAACTGAAATAGATAGATATCTACATAAATTCACGGAAATATGAATAATATACCCCAATACTCTATCATTTAAGAACATACAGCTAATAGAACAGAACCTAGAGGAACTTGAGTTTACAAAACTTGAGCGCCGCATTGTGTCAATGGAGTTGTGTTAAGAATAGATTAAATTATAAAGATCCGAACCAAACAAATTTTTAATCCAATTTCGATGAGTAAAATTGATCTTAGCCTTCCAGTTTTTGCATTGATCTTGTTTTTTTGCAAGACCAAAAAAAGCTTGTGATAAATACATGAGTCAAAATATATGTAGTAACATCAATATGTCATCATCATCATCGAACTGATGTCATGTATTTTATAGACACATTTGAATTATATAGAAAAAAAAACGCTTATAAACATAGCGCAAAGTCCAAAATCATAACAAACAATCGGAGCGAGAAAAGAACACGCATGAAACATGTACTGCTCCGTAAAGAATAAAACGCTTTATTTAAACTTAGTGACTTGTCGAGCTCGCATGTATGATAGAAAAGTTCAGTATTTAAGACGATTGTTGCGACGATCAAGACCAACACCAAGACTCGAAGTATTTGAGTAAAACCAAGACGAAGAATGAATAGATAACACCAATACCAAGACCAAGGTTACCCCAGTTTTGGTCTTGGTTTTGCTTTGCTCATCACTACCCTTTTCTTTTTAGATTGTACATTTTTTATGGCGTGTTTTGGCTTTTTTGTATCTAAAAGTTATAGTCCAAAAACGAAGCATATTTCAAAAAAATTCTAAGAGGTTTAAGAGTGTTTATTATTGCCCAATTTATATTATATAAAACTCCATCTTTATAGTCCATCTAAAAAGGAGGGGTCCTAAAAAATAGGACCAAAAATTTTACAAAAGCATTCGAATTCTTAATATTTATAGCTTTTGAACATTTTTTAACATAATTCCAGTGACAGAATATGGTGCCCGAGTATTTCATACTCAAGTCATTCTAGTTTTGCACAAACAACAGACACACAGACAGTTTTTAAATTTTGTTAATATTGCTCTACTATTATTATCAAAGATTTAAAAAAATTCTTATAGTTTTCCATGCCAAGTTAAAGAGGTCAAAGTTTAAGAGGTCAACAAATTTAACTGCAAGTCACTTATGCAAAAATTTGTTTTATCTATAATTCTTCGTATCATTTAGAAAATAAAATCCATAAAATGATGGATCTGGCGTCTAATTGCCACAGCCATCACAGCATATGTATTATTGTACTTTTTTTAATGAAAATATGAAATAATTTGAAATAGATTAATACGATTTATTATTATTAATTAATTCTTCGAATTATATTAATATTTTAATTAAAGAAAATTTATTCTCATCATAAAGTAATTAAGATATATAATAATTATTTTAGTTACAAAAAAATTGACATTGAAAAAATATTATATATGAAAAAAAACTGTAAAATTTTTTTAAGTAAATAACATTAAAATATCTATCATGTGACTTCAATGCTTTACTGGTTCAAATCGGTTCTTTACTGGTTCAATGCTTTATTGACTCAAAATTGATATTTCTACTAAAATCTTAAAATCGAAAATTTTCGATCCAGCTACGTTAAAGGCAATTAAATAAAAAGAAATACAGAGCCGATTTATGATACTAAAATAATAAATCAAGTTTTTCGACTTTCGTAATTTTTTTTACATATTTCTAAGTATTTTTTTTTTCATTCTTAATGTCAATCTTGGTTTATCTATTGCGTTTTTAAATGAATCCTTTTAAAAATAAAATGAAGTGGAACTCGAATGACGGCTACAACTTTTTTAATCTTTTATATTACCAATCCCACCAGAAAAATATCAATTTCATTGTAATCATTATTTTACGTTTTATCGACTTCTAAAAGGAAGGAGGTTCTCAATTCGACTGTTTTTTAGATTTGTTACCACAGAACTTTCGACTTGGTGAACCGATTTTGATGATTTTTTTTTATTTAAAAGTTTTTTGTGTGGTTCAATTTTAATTTAATCCAGATGTTAAAAATTAAAAAATAAGGATCGCCTTCAAAAAATGGACTAAAAAGTAGAAAATAATTTTGTGTTTTTCTTTCAGACCATTTACCTTTTGAAGTCGGTGCCCATCTTATCCTGAACTAAAGTATTGATTGGTTGGCGTCGACTGAGAAATATAATTGGTTACAATAAAACTTCATTATTGGCTCATTGTCTATTTCTACGACATGTTATTATGCAACGAATAATTTTTAAATTTTTGTATTATTGATACTACTTAAAGTATAAATTCATATCACTTGTAACCAGAATGTACAAAAGGGGAGGTTTGCAAAAAGTGTTATAACAGTTATAAATCCAAAATTTCAATGCTCGGATAATAGTTTTGAATTCCAATTTGTTTCGATCGAATCAAATTCAATCGAAGGTTTCGTTAATTTCAAGTTATGTGGGATACAGCTTTACATTCTATAATATGTAGTCTTGTGGTCTTCCTATCTTTCTAGTGCATTTTCGAGTTCTAGTTTATTCCAATTTGAGTAATGCTTGCGGAGTTCGTTTAGTATCATCTAAACAATACTACTCTTTTGGCTCTTCTATATAGTTCAAAATTAGGAATGTAGCCGTACTGTTGGAAATTGAGAATTTCTAATACGTAAATGACAACAGATTTGGGATAATTGATTTGCGACTTCACGAAGGTGAAGTTGTTTATTCCTCTGAATGGAAAGGGATAAAACGAAAAGTAAGACAAAATACCAAAATAATGGATTTCTAAAATATAAATTTCCTTTGAAAACCTTTTATCGAATTTTTGCATGATTTCAACGATTTTTTTTATTTTGTACAAAGAAGTAAGAAATATCTATCGTATATGATATTAAGTAGTATATGAACAGTTCCATGCGCCAACACCATATCAGTTGAATATTGTGATAGTACATTATAATAATGATAATAATCGTAATCACACAATAATTTTATAATTTTTATACTCGACATAGAAAATATACAATATGTCAGAGTATAATATTAAAGTCACAAACCAAATTTTGATATAGGTGTTCATAGCATCCTCTTATTAGTCCAATTCCGTATGTACGTTTGTCCAGGCTTTCGTCCATTTTCTCTTCTCAAAATAACTCAGAAAAGATAATCAAAATTTTGGCGTATATTTTTTCACGTATGCTAGACAAAACTAGTGAGTTGAAGTTTGTGAATGAGCAAAATCAATCCATGGCCCAACTCTTAAACCTTAACAGATAGAAGAAAAATTCAGAAAAAAAAAATTTTTATTTTTTTAAAAGAAATAACTATTGTTTGAAACAATTTTTGGAAAATTTTTTGATTATCCACAATTTTATCACCAATTTTGTTTATAAGTATATTTATTACAATACATATTATTATTATTATTATATGTATATATAGCTGTATGGACTTAATATTTAGAGTATTTTACGAATGCTACTCATTAAAAAGCGTTCAAACATTGATACTCAACTCAATAGTTATATTCACTTGTTTTAATTTTAATTTGATTTAATATAATTTTTTCTATTTTTCCTTGTTTTTTTTTGAATACACAAGCAATTGGTTTTTTATAGATTTTTTATACAATTAATAATAATAAAATTTGGATTTTTTTTTTGCATTGAAAGAAAATGTCCAATTATCTAACCTTGAAATATTTGTTTTATGTTTTGTTTTTTTATTGATGCCATTTCCTAAACCAACAGCAAGCAGTCAATTCTTTTTCAATGGAATTAGGTAATTTAATTACATATTATAGGTATATTTTTGTGGTGACGTATAAATTTTTATGTCACGATATATACAGATTATGTGCCAAATAAAAAGACACATTAGTACTTTTTTTTTGTATATAAGAATGACCTTAACCACGAAATAAATTATAATATAGAATCTTGTCACTCAATATTATTGGTTTAGCCTTCGAAAAGAAAAATAAATGTGGTTTGTTTTATTAAAACTAAAAACTGAAAATCAAAGTGAAAATTTTGAAGTTATTTCAAGTATTTTTAAATAAGGTAAAACTTTGATAAAAATATATCAATCGTTATTTGTAGTATTTATCATTTTATTAGGCATACGAGTAAAATTTATTTGGGTACCTACCAATGTTCATCAAGAATCGGTCCTCTATTTTTGATGCATGTGACTATAAAAACTTCTAAAATTGAGAAATACACTAAGTGATAAATCAATAGTCCTAAGTATGTTACTATACATTTATTCTACTTACTCTACTTTCACTTATTTAAAATTTCTAACTTCAAAATTACATTCTGTTCGTATAACATAATTAAGTGCCCAATATGGTAAAGTAAGCGCTCATAAATTTGTTTTACCGTACATTACGAGTAGGCGATTCAACCCGGATCCGGTCTTGGCATCTTCAGTCACTCAACTCTAGATAACTCGAATTTTGACGACTGATTTCATTCCTATTCTTGAGGACAGATCCTCAACTACTTAGTACTTTCAACTAAGATGAGATTTTCCTCTTCTTCAGGTGGTGTAGACTCCCATTCAGAATCTATTTAGGCATCCGTGCTTCGTTCATTCTCTGTACGTGTGTCGAATCATCTGAGTCTTTATAACTTTAAAAACTCCACTATATCTTCTAATAAATTTGTTTCAAACGAGGTTTTATCTAATAAGTCCTATATCCAATGTCCAAGCGTCTTCCATGCTCTTAACAACTAGAGGTTTGGAAGTCTCTAAAATATATTAATATAAATAACATGTGACCGTTAATGATATCTTTAAGAGCATCAAAAGCTGTAGGTATTTCAAAAATGTTTATCATACAGGCATCAAAAACAATCCACACAACGGCTTAAATTTGTATATTTTAAGTTTAAAAAGCGATATTTGAATACTCTTAAGCTTTGAGCTTAAAAAAATAATAGAAAATTGCAGGAAATTGTAGGAAGTGCAATAAAAAACACATTTTGAGATTCGTATACTTTCACCCGCCTCGATAGAGGGGTGGACTATGTCTCCAACTGTAATGTACACAATTTAAGTTATGAGATTCGCCACAAAAAATTACTTATTGCAATGGGCTGGGGCAGAAAAAGAACAAGGAAAAAAGGTAATTTCAAAAAAGGGTGGTTGGTTGATCACGCTGTAGTCGGTTGGATAAGAACGAAATAACCGGCTGCATCAACAATATAATTGCCACCTAGTGGTAGAAAGCACCTGTGCCTTCCGTGACCAAAGAAGACCAAAAGATATAGGTATAAGGAACGCGGTTGCAGGTTCCCTCTTAATATACTCTATAACTTATTATAAACTATATCGTATTTGAGACCTTATTGATTTAAAAAGGAAATCCGTTCTCATTCCTAAATAGAATTTTTCAATTTACTTCATTATGATTTTCTTATATTACTTTCTAATTAGAACTTAATTCAAACACTAATTAGTATTAAATTAAAAAACTTCTTAAAACACATTACTAATTTATCCTTCACATTTAATGAATATTCTTTTTTTGGAACAAAAATCGATATTTATTAATTACAAATCAATAAAAAAAAATATATGGTTTTATTTAAAAGAAGTAAAAAATTTTATATATACTTTGATTGATATCATAAAGTAAAATCATTTTTATATACACATCGCGGTTACCTATACAATATGTATATATACAAGTACAAAATTTGCATGTTTCGTCACAATGTATATACGACTACCAATCAAAATCGTTATTTAGAGTATAGCGTGATATCAACTAGCACGCCATTTCCGTTTTTATATGAAGTTGAAGGGGTATGTATATACAAAAGTTTTCTATTTTATTATAAGCTCTATATATTGTGTAGACTTCTTATTTTATACGGCCTATACCGTATAGAGCACAATTCTGTTCAAGAAAATAGAATCATACAAAAATAAAGAATATTTCTTTGTTTTATTGAATATGTCTAGGTGTCCAACAGTGAACCAATTTTAACTTGCATCGATATTACCTCCGAAGTTGTATTACTATACTTAAAAAAACATAGTCATTGGAAACTTTATAGTTTTGACTTACAATTTGTGTATTCAATTGGACACTAATTATCTATTTTTGTAAGATATTTGTATTTTTTTAAATTAGTAGGAGTGGTTCACTGTGTTCACCAGCAAGTACTGCCCAGTACACTGTGAGCCAAGTTATAAAGAAAACTAAAAGTACATTTTTTTCACGCTCTTTAGACAACAAACCTAAAGAGTTCGGTTGAGTATCTTTTATATGAATTCTTAAAGTGTTTTCGGGAAACAACAAGACGTGATTCTTCACGAACACAAACAATAAAATATTCTCACTACTTGCCACTTCCTAAAAACATTGGATTCCCTTGGTGGTAGGCCTTTTTATTTATTATAATTAATCTCTAATAAAGCCTGTTTCTTAAACAAAACTGCAGGATTTTGTTACTTTAAGCCTCAAATCTGTTTGTTTTGCCCAAAAAATCTCAACCATTGAACACAACTGTTATATTTTGGGTCCAAAAGTTTAGGATCTTTATTTAATTGACTATTGTCGCCCCAAAAGCTATTTTTTTACACTATTTTCTTATTAAATCATAAAATAAAAATGTACAATTCTTTCGAATTGACGAGTGTTTCTGAAACACATTAAACGCTTGTGTAACCTCAGTCTAAATTGTTATAAGAATTCTCAATCATTTTGCAGCTTATCTGATTTTCCCCACAACTTTAATAAGCTGGAGAACTGATGCATTGTCCTCAAGATTATGTAAACTAGCGGTTCACTGAGTACTTCTTGCTCATGGTTCACTGTTGGATATGAAGCATTCATTATTTTGCGGTTAATTAAAGCTGTTTTTTAATTAACTTGATTAAATGTCTATTAAAAATGTTTAACATAAAGTTATGTTTAAAAAAATTAATTAAAATTCGATTATTTAGTATGCGTAAGAAACTGGAACAAAGGTTAAAAAATACGTGTTAGGTAATTGCTCTTCAACTGATGTAGATATTTTGTTACTACTATGAATACTTTTGGTAATGCTTAAGGTTCACTTTAGGACTTGGTACACTTTTGGACGAATGTCTCAAAATACATTGTTGTTATTTGAAAATATAATATGCATATACTATATACTAATTAATCACGAAGTCTCTTAAAATTACCAATCCTAGAATCATAAAATTTGCTCTGATAGTTAGTTTAAGTAATATATAGATCCGCTTAGAAATAATTTATGGAAAATTAAATTTTTAAGAAGAAACATTGTGGGCTAAATTAACAAAATACAGCTAAAAAATTGAGATAATTCTTGATTATTAAAAGTTATGAGTCGTTTGTTTTACATTTTAATACAATTTATACGAGATGTCTCAGATAAAGCTGTTTTTTATTTGGTCTAATTGTAGCATAATTTACTCCATGTGACTGAATACGGATTAATTAAAAAAATAATGACTAATCGAAAAACTTTCAAAATATGAAGAAATCATGAACAATTTGTTTTGAACTCGAGTGTACTCTTACTGATTTACAAATATACGGCTTTTATGAAATATAAGTGTATTAGGCCTTCATCAGAGCTGGGTAGTACTTTAACTTCTTTAATAGTTTCTTTACCTGAGAATTCCTATATCACTCTCTATAAATACTAAAATAAGGCGGACTTCCTCAAAAATACGGACCGATACGAGTAAGTTACAAATGTATCTAGTCAATATCGTTTCTTCCCCAATCACAAATATCTTTTAACTATTCTTCTTAGATTTGTTCCAAAACATAAATAAATCTCTTATGAATTAAATTTGAATTTATTGCGAATTTTGTAAACCATAATTGTTTTTTTATTTAGAAATTTTAAAAATATCGTTCAAATATAGGTAATTAAAATTTATTAAGACCAAGATTTTTTATGAAACAATTTATTATAAATGGGGCCCAGCACTATAAGATTTTTATAAAAAGAAAAATTAATATATTCGTCATACTGATTATATTAAAAGAGCTTACGAAAGAAACAGTTGAATGGAAATTGCGTTACTCACAGTTCTCAGAATAGTGTGTATAAATATAGTTATGATATTGTCATATTATTGGGTTAATTATTGTTATATCAACACACAACAACAAAAAAAAAACTTAATTTATATCATAATTATTATTTATGAGTTAAATTATTCGTAAAAAATTAGGTTGATTCGATTGTATTTAAAGTATATCTTATATTTTTTTGTATATCTGAGTATATTTTAATGTGAAATTTGATTGAAGAGCAATGTTCATAAGAGAATTATAACCCTTTAATTCTTTTCAAAGTAAAATAGGGATATTTCTCGAAAATGGTCATCTAAATCAATAGATAAACTACACTTTGAATTTTTTTCAGCATAAATTATCCTAAATAAGCCAGTATTTTTGTTGCTCTAAATCTAAACGAATTCGCTTAATTTTAAAATTAAAAAGTGATTATTACAAATTTTTTTGAGCATACATATCCTAAATCAGTTATTTTTGTTGCTCCGCATAATTTAAAAACTAAAAATTGGTCTAGGTGAGACCTGCGATTTCGCAATAAGGAGAATATAATTAACAATAATTTGTTTATTATTATGAATAGGAGTATTCTTGGCTTCTGAATATAAATATTATCTTCTGTGTATAATAGTAAAAGAAAGTCTTGTGATTCATCGCGGCAGATATTTTATTGAATGAAAAATAATTAAAATTATTTTTCATTAAGTAAAAAAATCAATCCACAATTTATGGTAGGGGAGCCCAAACGGGGATTTTTGGATTTACTCGAACGCGAAAGATTTTGATATAGGAGATACCTTACCCCATGTTGAGTGCCTTAGCTCTCCATATGGTTCCGGTTAGGGTAACTGGTCAGAATATTAAAACGAAAAAAAAAAAGATAGTTAGAATTAATCAAGCGCGTCAGATATGGTAGGTTGATTATGTGCTGAAAAGTGTACATTTAATAATTTAACGAATTAAGCATGACGCATATGTAGTGTCTTTTTTGCAAGTTTCAGACCGACCCATTCTCTTGTGCCACGCTCAAATCGTCAGATTAGTGAAATTTATACTTTTCAGCACGTAATTACTATATCTAAATTTGACGTGCTCGATTAAATTCAACTGTAAATTTTTTGTTTTAATATTCTGATCGGATATCCTAAGCACCATATAGAGAGCTGAGATTTGATGTAGGTACTCAACAAGAGGTAAGCTATCTTCCAAACCTTAAACTGACGCGATCGAGTTAATCTAAAAATCCCAACTTGGGCTCCCCTACCATTTATTAGGTAAATAAAGATAAATATATAAAAAGAACAATCATGACAGCATTTTCTCAGGAAAATTGTAATAATTTTAGTATATGTATGCATGCATGCTATTAAACGGATATCATAATGTATTCAATTTTTATTTGGTTATCGATAATTAACAGTCAATAAATAATTTCATATTCATATAGGAGGTACACATTCATCATATATCAAAATGGGAGTGGTTGATTATGTTCACGTCAAGAATATGATTTCTTGTATGGACGACATAAAGCTATTAGATAACTTCCTGTATATTTTATATTATTAACACATGTGTGTAATTTATATATTTAGTCATAGGATAATAACTATAGTCCTGGTAACCATGGGTATGTCATGTCCTTTTGTAAATAGGTACATCCCTCTAAAAATTTGCTAGTAACTTGTATTTCCTCTACTACTATAATTCCGCGATATTTTCTCTATGAAAATTGGTATAAAGCCCGTTCTATATAAACTTAAGTCGTTTGTTCGATAGTTGAACTCGTGCGCATAAGAAGCCATTTTTAACATAAATATAAAGAATGACTTATAATACGGTTGTGTACGAATATCCATCAAACGACTAATGTTTATATGGAAAGGTCTAAGTGAGACATTTCCTTTCATGGAGCTTATCAAACTTTTGATTGCCAACAAGCAAAAAGTTGTTGATTATTTTTATATCCTGTTATTATATCTTTCCAACAACCTGAAAATTGTACAAATTTCACGAAATTTCGGCGTGTTTTAGATAAAAAGCTCGACATTTGTTATTAAATAATCTTTCTATTACAATAATAATGAAACGGATCAACGCATATTCGTAAAGGAAAAAGTTATTAACCATGATTAAACCATATATCACATATTATAAATGACAGATTATGTCTGTGGGCACCAAAACTATATTTTTATTTATTAAAAACTAAATATTATCCAATGTAATTTTTTTATATCAAATAAATTTTATTTAATAAAAATGTTAAACTATAGAAACAAATTTTGAAGGAAATAGAAAATTTATTACTAAAATTAATAATAAATTATTATTCGTTTTTTTTTTCTTGCAAAAAAATTTTAATACCGCATACGGTTGAAAGCTTCCCGGAAATTAAATTTTGCCTGATGCATTTAGTTAAAATTACTATCAATTTGGACGTTAACTTTGTTATTATAACCATGTAAAAATTTATTAGAAAAATTCATTATTTTCTGCATCTTCCATCAAGCCAACTTAGTATTGAGATTCTTCCAACTTATCTGTTTTGTTGTGGATTTTATAACCGTATACAGCAAAAATTTCTTTCTCTATACGCTTTCGTGTACTTTGACGAGCAATTTACCATCCATTTAGTGCTGCTACTTACGTATATTCCTTCTTTTTTAACACCGTTTTTCGACAGATTTTTAAATCGCGAGATAATCAAGCTCAAAGATAGCGATTTTAAAGTTTACTTAAGGAAGTACGAGCGCCAGGCGGGGTGGGGATAGGTATCGACTCTAGCGCGGTAAGGGGAACGCAGTAACCATATGATTTTTTTCAATATATAGATATACATTTAACATTGGCTAGTGGCGGCATTTATTTTTCTTTTAATTAATACACGTTAATTAGTCGGGCAAGTGTAAATGTTTTTGAATTAAATTTATCACTAATATATTTACTTTCATCCATAAGTTTTTTAAAAATATTCACCGACAGTTTTACGAGAAAAATACAGAAATGTATCAATGTTTGAAGGTTACCCCATAAGACCAATGTTAAATTGCTCAACTTTAAAGTTAATTATTTATTTAAATGATCGGGCAATCTCCTTCAAATTTTTGGAATTTGTTTAGACATATTTAAACTTTGTATTAAAAAAAATCAAGCCTTTTATCAAAAGTTGCCTTGGTGCTCGTACTTCCTTAATATCGTTTTGTTCTTAAGATATTACAATTAAAAATACTAGTTTTATCATTTTATAGGCATAATTAAAATATATCATAATATAGGGGAAAAGTATAACATAAAGATTATGTTTTTGTCTATATTAAGTAACTTTACGCGTGTGTGTTTTTGTGTACAAATTCTTACCATACTAAACTACGCTGGTACAACCTTAGTAAGTGGAATTTTTAGCACTAATATACATATATATTTATAAACTAATATACTTAAAAATATAAATATATGTCCTAGTAATAGAAAATAAAAATATACAAGGAGAAAACAACTTACTTAATTGTTTAGATACTCGTCAAATGGTAAAGTATCAATGTTTCAACTATTTTTAATCATAAGTATTCATTAATTGCTCTAAATATCCAATCTATACAGTTATAAATACATATATAATATATGTTAATTAGCTAAATTTAAGATTCTTTATCCAAATATTTTACGAAAATGTGTTTCAAAAAAATTTATTCTTCTTCTTTTTGTTTAAAAATTGGGTCATTGGGCCGATTTTGCTCATTAACGAACCTAAACTTACTCTGTATGTCTAAAATATGTCACCAAAATTTCGGCTTAGAATCTTCTTTTATTTTTCATCATCTTCTTTAGGACAAGCAGTGACATCCGGTAGAAAAATTTTAGTATAGGAAACGTAAACAAATTTCGAAAAAGATTTTTTGAAATTTCGCGCATTAATAACTCAAAAAATACTTATCTAAATGTAATGAAATTTTGTATTCAGAATTCCCTCCGTTTGCCTATCAAAGTTATTTTACGAAAAAAAATTTCCAAATACACAAGTTTTTTTCGAGGAAAACTCTTCGGCATGCCCTCCGATATTATGTCAAGATTGTGCATACTAAATTTAATTATATGTTGATAAGTATTTTTCGAATCATTTGTGCGAAAAAAATAGTGTTTATTATAGAGGTCGTTATCAAAATGATAAAACATCTTAATGTCGTAAATTATCTTAAAGTCTGAAACAAAATTCAACTAATCTACATTTTAAAAAAAACTACCACAAATTATTTCAAATATTTTTAATTTGATTTTTTTTTTTTTTTTTTAGGTAAATAATTCACAAATTTTTACTCAAAAATTCTAGCATAAAATTTCTAAATTCCAATTTAATTAATTTTTATAAATCATTTGTATCATCATTATCAGTTTCTTTGTTTTATTCTTATCAAACATATCCAAAATATTGTAGAAAAGTGTGATTATTTTTTGTAATTTTTCCATATAATATATTAGCAAACCATTTCTTGAAAAGCAATAACATATTTTTGTTTGTTTTGTTTATAACATATAGTACGTAAATAATTATATTAATTGATTTGTTCAGTTTTGTTTTTCTATTTTTATTTTAGACTAACAGCTCGTTGGCATTTTGAGTGACGCTCTACCTATAAACTGTAAATTTTTTTAGTGATGCAAGGTAGAGAAACCCACGTCTGACAGGAATCCACCTTGCACGTTATCACCTTTTATATATTTGAAAGAATTATGAGTTGGGTTAAAATGGTAAGATTTTCAAATTTTAGTACATAAAATTTTTCATAAAAAAATTCTGTTTTTATAGGTATTATTAAATATATTCAAAGCCAGAGCATCTAGAAAATTTTACACATTCGCATTTAGAATTTACATGTATATAAAATGGTCCGAAAAGTTTCCGATCTCAACGCGAAGATAGTAGCACTATATAATAAAAGTTAGTGAATGTAATTGTTCATATATTGACAGTTACCACGTTTCAGCGTAGCGTCGTTTTGGAAGCGTAGTTGTTATTTGACTGTTTTTTGAGTGAGCCGTGAGTTTTTTTGTGTAAATCGAGCTGTCATTAAATTTTTGTTTGTGTTGTTGTCTTAATACTCAATTTTTTTCCATTTTCACAAAAAAAACTCACATCGACTCATTGAAACAAATATTAAAAAACAACTACGTATCTAAAATGGCTGAAATCTTGGTGAGTAACTGTCAAAAGATGCACAAATACATTCACTAACGTTAATTGACGAGTGTTGCTATCTCTATCTACGTTGGGGTCGAAAACTTTACTGACCATCCTCGTATGTATGAGTGAAAATTTCTAGACCCTCTATCTCCGTTGTTCATAAGGGACAAAAAATACACAGGAGCTTTTTTATGTAAAATTTTCTGCTGTACATTGACACAACTCAGTTCTAACCTCTCAAATATTTAAAAGGTGATGACGTGCATCTAAAAACCAGGTTTCCGTATTTAGCATACAATGATACATTACCGAAAAAATATCCAGACTTAGAGAATGACCGTTACTAAAACTGCCCATGAGCTCAAAGTCTATTTGTTTTCATATAAATAATTAATTATTATAATCGGGTACAAAAATTGTAATAATAATAACAGTTTATTTGAACTTTTGGCAGTAATTAATAATAAAAAACAATTAATTGATTTTCATTGTGTGTTTTATTAACTATTGTCTGATTATTTATTAACAGTTTAATATTTACACAAAGTTTAAAATTCATTTCAAATTAATAATAGAATTAAATAATTAAAAGAAGTTTACTTAAAAAAAAAAAGTATTTAAAAATGTAATTTCCTAATGATAAATCACCAAAAAAGTATATTTTGGCAAAATTAACTCGTTTTCATGCTATAAAATTGCATTAAAATTCATAATTGAAATATATAATTTTATATACCTAGAAATCAAACGAAATCATACGAATGTTTTGAGTTGTTTTACATTATTCGCCTGCGTTAAATCTACTTTTTCAATTTACAACTCAATATTAAAAACATTTAACGATAAATTTTATACTTTATGTAAATACAATATTCGTAAAAAAGATATGGAGAATGATTATGGAGCACATAGTGTCCTATTATAGATATGGTATGGAGATCAACAAATTAAGAGAGGATAACACTTTGAAAAATCGGTTATGTTTTTATACAAAATATTAGGAGTTTGTCGTAAAAAAAACCATTTACAGTGACACCCAAACATTTTGGACGAAAGAAAATAAAAAAAACTAGTGACATTAATTTACAACTAGCATATGAAGACGTATTTGTTTGAGAATAAATATTTGTAAAAAAAAATCGGATACTATACAACAGTCGTGCGTTAAAAGATATGGATACATATTTTGAAACTCTTTTTAATATATTAAATATTTCTGATAACACTGGAGGCGTTCAACTATTCGGTAGCCAGATGAAATCTCATGACAAGGGTTTCAGATTCGATTCACGATGTGGTTCGAAGATTTTTTAGTTGTTTAAAAATGAATCTGTTTGTAACTTATAACGATTGAAGAATTGAATTTAAAAAATGTATACTTAGTAAAAGTTCTGAAGAGTTACAAAAGTGCATGTTACAAAAATGAATTTATGACTTCTGATGTACATCTTATTTAATACTACGCTTGTAGTTTTCATATCAATATATTCTGGTTCAAAATTTTGGCGATTACTCGAATTCTAAAAGCTATAAATCAATGTTTACATTTTACTTAAACGCTTTCATTAATAAATTTTCATATTATAATGGTATTAGATTATTAAAATTGTACAATGGAAAATCGTTTTATTTTAATTTATTTTTACGCGCAAAATGATTTGTTGTGCAAATTTTCAGATTAAAAATATATATCGCTTTCGTTCGACCTGCATTATTTAAACCTAAAATGGAAACTATTCTAAACGTATTCTTTCTTATCTGTTTATTTTTTACAATAAAAATGTTAAAATTTATTTTTTACAATAATTTTTGGTAGGATTAATTTTAAGATAAAAGACACTATATTTTCCTTATGTGAGACGGTTTTCGATAAAATTTTCTAGCATGTATTATGCTAGCCATATTTTCCATACTGTTTTGTCAAACACTAATAGAATTCGTAGTTCATTTCCCATAACGAAAATATAAGATCCTTTGAACTTAAGTTAAATCTCAAAATTTCTGTGTTAAGCTATAAACAAAATCTAAACTAGAACGAACTGTTTTATTATTTCATTTACTTATAAATTGTCTTTATAATGAGTATAACTGAAATACAAAAATCGGAGAAACTTTTCCAGTGAGTTTAAATAATTAAATGAAAATTGGAATGTATATTATCGTAGTCTATATATATATCTTTCATTTCTTATAAAATTGTGAGTGATTTTTGGGTTTTATTTACGTTTTAGACACTTGGGTTTTATTACACTTTTAGACAATTATATTACTACTTAGAAATAGTAACCTAAATTAGTAACAAGACATAAAGTGTCACTTATTAGTAATCTGTCTAACGTTTGACACTTTATACTTAATTAGCTTAGCCGCACGTTTGATGTAAATACTGATTGATTATAGAGTAATTTTCAATAAATTGAAGATTTTTTTAAATAACATTTAATATTTTATTTAATGAATATTAGGAGTAAAAAACAAAAACATTTCCATTACTCACTTACGATGGTACATAGATGTTGTTTTAAACACAAAATATACATTATTATTAATTTTTTTTATCATTGTGAAAAGGTTTATACTCAATCGCACTGAATCCGTTTTTTACACATACATATTAAGAACATTTCAGTAGCTTTCATATAATACTGAATTTTCCTGCATTTACTTGCATCTCCTGAATCGCTTAAGTTATAGCAAAACAATATACAAGCGTAAACACACTTCAAATAATATTGACCGGCTTTTCAATAAATCTCACCTATGTGCGATGTACCGAAAATGTATAAGTGTCTAAATCGTATGCAAACACCATTTTAAAATTAATTTCAAAGACATTTTATAAGTGAGGTTATAAAATAAATACTTCGATATTGTTTGAATTAAAAAAGCATTATGTTACATCATAATAATTATTGGAATAGGAATCCTTTATTTCTCAGTCTATATTTGAATTAGTTTTAGGTTTTTTAATTAAATTGGCATATCGTTTTTTTTTTAACTAATTAAAAATAAAAATAATAAAAAAGAATTTACTAATTTAATAACATAACAATGTTCTATTTATTAAACTAAATTATATTGGAAGTACTTGCTTTGTACAAATATAATACAAAAAGTTCAGATCTATAAATTCTACAAAGAACATTTTTAAGCCAATTTTTTCAAAAACTGTGAACTAAGCTCACAATTAGACAAAGATTTTGCATTTTTTGGCAATGTTTTAAGGACAGTATAAGAAAATTTTGTGATAAGCGTTTGATTGTTGGTAATGATACAAGTTTTGGGGTGCATTTTAATGTATGTTTTAGATTCCGACAAAAACGATTGAAAAATTTGTACCTGGAGTTTTGAGTTCGTTGAAACCCTTGATAATACTTGAAATCGTGTTTCGACGATGCTAATTTTAATTTCAATCCTAATTTTAATTCCAACTTCGTAATCAGCGACCTCGAAAACGGCGAGTACAAATTTTTTAAACGTTTTCGACGGAATCTAAATAATGCAATAAACATTTCATTAAAGCGCTCCCCAAAATTTTGTGCATTTTCCCCTAATCAAACACAAATCATAAAATTTTCTTATATTAGCCTTAAAATATTTCCAAAAACCTTAAATCTCTACCTACTTATAGAGTTTAGTACACAGTTTTCAGTGAAAATGCTCGACAAAAAGGAAATGTGTTGTAAACAGTTATGTTATTAATTAGTAGTTTGGGAACCACTGGTTAATTAATTATTTGTTAATTTGAGTATATAATTAATAATTTTTTTTTTTTTCTTAGAGTCTATTTTGTGTTTGTGTTTTGTTGATTGAATTATTTCGAAAACTACATTAATTAAATTTTTTACAAAAAGTACTTTTTTATGTTTTTAAAATAATACGCACACAACATATTTTCTGTAAATATTCACACAAAATAATAATAATTATAATTCACAATTTTAATTCTTCAGCTGCACCTAGATTCGCTAATGTTTTCTTAATCCGTAGTGCAGTCAGTCTTGCCGCTGCGTTGTGATACCAACATTCTTTCATTACTTTAGAAATAGCATGTAAAGCCTATAAAAATAAAACAAAAGTATTAGTTAGATTGAACAAATAAATAAATATTAAAATTAAACAAGTGAAGATAACAACTAACAGTGTTACTCATTTAAATACCAAGCATATGATTGAGTATCAATATATGAATTATTTATAAAATACAATAAAAATTACTTTGTCCATACATTTATTAAAATTTTACGATTAACGTCAAAAATTATTCTATTTTTGGATTTAGGGTAAGTAAGGTCTCAAAAATACAGAAGTAATATTTATTTTACTATTCGATGGATAGTTTCTGAGGTATAACATACACTTCTAATTGTTAAATTTTTGGGTAAAAACTACTCAATGAATAAAGATTTATCGAATTCTGAATTACAGTACCCCTTAAAAGAAATTGCGAAAAAATCGAAATAAATTTTTGATCTCAAACTTCTATATTTGACACATAAATATTAAAAATAACGTTAATTTATCCGATTGAACACGTAGTTTTTGAGATATCGTCTGTAATCCTACATGGAAGTCGATATGTCAGAGTCATCTCATGGGATATTAATTAATTACCTCACAACTTTGCCATCTATTTGGTATGGATGGCCTTTGCCTGTCATAACATACAACTCTTCGCATTTCTTCAATACTTGGATCTGGTGGTACAGCATCATAGAAAGGTAACTGATATTCATCATACATTCCAGCAACACTACATCGACGTGCTATCTCCCACAATACTAAGCCTAACGCATATACATCAGCACGTTTAAATGAATCAAAATGTGACATATTCATCGTTTCATCCAATACCTGTGACAACAAATATTTTATGGAAATTTAATTCGAATGGAATAATTTTTAGAAAAGGTAACTTACTTCTGGAGCCATATATCGTTTTGTACCAACACGATTATTTAATGGAATATCAACGGTATCGGTAGCAACATCATGACGTACAGCTAAACCTAAATCACCAATTGCGCATGTACCATTGGATTTGACCAATATATTCTTTGATTTTAAATCTCTGTGAGCAATTGCAGGTTTTCCTGTAAAATTGCAAATATACAACCATATTAATTCAAAAATGGTTTGTTTTTTGATATTTTTGATTACGATTTTAAATTTCTCTCGGACATTTGACAATCGCAGAGATTTTTAAAATAGTGTAAGTTGATTTTCTGCTTTTCTTAAAAGAATTCTTGTAATAATAGAAATTCAAATGAAAGGAGAAGTAAATAAATGAAGTATACCTTGAGTTCCTACAATATCCATATGCAAATGGGCAAGACCTGTAGCAATAGACAATGCCATACGAATCATACCAGCTGTATCTAATGTACATCGTCCAAGATAATCGAATAAAGAACCATTTTCATGGTAATCGGTAATTAACCATAATTGCGTCCATGTACCATTATCTAATAATTTAAAAATTAAAATTAAGTTTTATCCAGTTTCCATAATAAATTTTATATAGATGGTTTACCTTTGTTATCTGCTGCAATGAATCCTAAAATATTTTCATGTCGTAACATAACAGTTTGATAAATTTCTGCCTCTCTAAACCACGAACGTTCTTCACGACTGCTGAATATTTTCACAGCTACATTTTCACCACGCCAACGTCCACGCCAAACCTCACCGAAACGTCCTTTACCAATCGTTTCAATTAATTGAATTTGTCGCGCAATACTTCGTTGAACCAATAATGGTAAACCTAAAAAAAGAAATAAATTGTTAAGAAAAACTCAACTCCTCCGTTCTAGAGGAAGGTTAATTAATTACCTGAACCACTACCACTAGTAGTCATTTCAATCATATCACGTATCGAAACACCACCAAGAATAGGATGATCTGGTGCCTCAATGGAATCATCATGGCCGAGTTGGTGATGTGTAACTCGACGTTGTTGCCATAAACTTACTCCGACCATTGTTAAGAGACAAATTAAAAATACTGGTAACGATATTACTAATATCGTTTGCCATTGTTCTAAGGGTTTTTCATTATTACCTGGACCATTTTCAACAACTGTTGAATTTAGAAAAATATTTATAAATATGTTGAAAATTTGTTTGTATTCATATTGAGCAATGATATGCGTATTTTCCTTGTATAACAAAAAGAATCGTTTTTTCTTGCTTAAATAACAACATTTCGTTTTAGTTTTAAAACTTCATCAAGATATTTATGACCAATAAGACTAATCAAGCATGAACGGACTTTATATGAAGAAAAATAGTTTAAATAAAAGTTGGGCAGGCAAATAGCTCAAAAAATAAATTTTGTTGCATAAATGATACAAAAGTTTTCTAGGATTTAAAAGAGAATATAATTTTAAATTAAACATAGTCAGTCTTTCAGAATGATTTAAGAATTCGAGATTTATCTTATATTCTTGTAGGAGCTTTATGCCTAGATTTCAGCGCCATAGTATCAAAAATATAAAACACTCATAATTACATTCAGCTGATTATTTTCCATAGAATCCCAAAATAGAATTAATTATTTTAATATATTATACACAATTATGAAAAGTTTGTGATCGGCAGGTAAATGTTTTGTAATTTTAAATAGTTCTTAATTTTACCGATTTTATAGTCTTAAGTTGGATATTTTTAAATTTTTTATTTGAATCAAATTAAAACATACCCCCATTATAACAAAATTCTAAAAAAAATTAAGGAAGGAGAAGCATTGGAATTTTTATCAAATACTTAAAAGTTTGGGTTTCAATACTCAAACAAGTTTGTATTTGGCCATGAATTATTGTATAATTGATGAAGTTTTAAAAATAAAATTTTACATAACCCTACAAAATTTCCCACTCTAAATACACATTATTTTGTTCAAAAACAATTGATACGAAAATTTTGTAAAATGAATAATTTTTGAAAATTTAAATAATTTTTGATACAAATTGAATATGAAACAAACATGAATGTATTTTGTAAATATTCAAATTTGATTGAATATATTATTTAGATAAAAATATTCACAATGAATTAATATTTTTTTTGGAAAATAAAAAGAAAATGTTTTATTTAAATATAAAAAAAAAAAAAAAAAATCAGAAAAAAAATTTATAAATAATGTTTAATATTTTTATATAGAAGAACATATGCGTCATTTGCCTTCCGTAAAAAATACAAATGAGTTAAATTTAATCATAAAATAGGCTATTTGACTTATTTTTTACAAAATAATTACCAATAAAAATCAATGTTAAAGTCGAAATTTACAAAACATTGTGCAAAACGATGTTTCTGTAATGCCGTTTGTCACGTGGTATGTGTGACGTAGCACGCTAGTAAGCCATTTTTATTAATACAACAAAACAGATAATTATCCCAGGATATGTTACTCGTTGGTAATTTGGTAACGGACCATCTCCTCGGAGAATAATTACGATTAACTAATTCATACGGATGATGACTACTTTGTAGTCGAAATACGTATTTATAAAATACACAAATTTTGAATCTAGGAGATTGGAAGAAAAAATTTTATTCGAAAATCCTAGGGCTCTTTACAAATATTCAAATTGAATTGTATCGGAATTTGGATGTCATTTCACATTACGATATTATTAATAACAAATAATTTCTTTGTGAATATTTTTATTTATACAAAATAAATAAGAATTGATTTTTGGTAACAATATGTTTTATTTACGTGCAGAGATACCATAAAAATAAAAAAGTGATCAACCATATACGCATGCAAAAGCATTACATAAAAATTTAAGCAAAAATTTTGAAAGAAAAATAAATATGTACACATGCTCTTAAAAAATATACAAAGAAGACAAAATACATTAAAGCAAATAAATATAATATTTTAATAGAAATATTATAGATTATGAAAAAGCAGTTTAATATCAGCTCTGAAATTGAAATACCTACTTCTAGACTGATAAATCTAAATATCTTCTAGAATCCATTTAATATTTATTTATATCCTGTAAAATATATAGGTTAAAATTTTCTGTTTCTAGTTACTAATTTCTAAATAAATTTAGTATCCAGAATTGTAGATATTAAAACAAATCCAAATTATTTTTATTTGCAATATTTTTAAATGACCATATAACATAACCGCTTTCAAGGTCTGTTTATTTTATATTATATATCATTACCGCGACGGAGGTTAACCCCATTAAAGATTAAGTAAACAGATAGAAATACTTAAAATAAATTATTTCCAATTGATATATTTTTACAATATTTTTCAAGAATGTACTTTCCTGGGTGCCTTAATTCAGCCTTATAGCTGAATACCAGTGTTGACTAGAATGTTGACTTAATGGAGAAAAATAATGAATATAAAGATAATTAGCCTGTTTCCTCTAAAAAATTTTCGGCTCTTGGACCACTTACGTAATTTTTTTTATTCAGAACTAACAATTTTAACAAAAAAACATTACATGGTTTACTCCCAATTTCCCCCAAATTTTAGCCATTACTGAAATTAGCAATAATTTCAGGAACAGAGGCATATTGGTCTATTCTATATACTCAACTCGAATTCAGTAATTCACTTATTCTGGGATGGATCCAGCGTTAAAAGTCTATATATGCACAATATACCATTCATATGATAGTGGAAATGGAATAGGAATAAAATCAGTAAATTCTCGAAATTTTCGTGAAACTTATTCAGCATGAACCGAGTATACAACCTCTTAAGAATTTCTCTTTTCAGTATAATTTGTAAAATTTAAAAAAACGCATTGTCAAAAAAACCTGTAAAAAAAATTTATACATTTATTTTGAAGTACGACCTATAAACGTTATTCGTATGTCGTATAGTCGTAGGCAAGCGCACCAAGTCATTTTGACATTTATGTCAAAAATAGTGCCAAATAGTTTCTTTTTGAATGTACGGCTGTATTAAAACTGATTGTGGGAGTCAAATCTACTAAGATCAGCTAATAAACATGGGTGAATCCAGAAATTTTTCTACTATCTTCCAGTGAAAAAAACACCACTAATAATTAACTCCAAAATACTGATGTCATAAACGAGAAATAACTATAAAAGTCCGACTATTCAGAAAGAATCGAAATTATATTAAAGCAACTTTTCTTCACGAAGAAATAATGCTAGTAATGTATGTTACGAGGAAGATTTCTTCATGTAGCAAAGTCTGATTTCGGAAATATTCATCATCAACCCCAAACTCTCAATTAAACTATGCAAGTTTCATGCTTTCTTTTAAATAGATGTGTATTCATGATTAAGAAACTGAACAATATCACTTTAAAGCAAAAATCTCATATTGAGGAGGATGGTCAAAAAATTTTCCGACCTTAAGAAGTGCATCATTTGACAGTTACTAAGCTTTCAACCATTTTGGGCACGTTATTTGAGATATTAAATTTTTGATTGGGTTGGCCTGATACTGAATTCTTTCCATTTTCACAAAAAAAAACTCAAATCGATTTACTCAAACGACTGATAAATAACAACTAGGTGTCTAAAAAGGCTGAAATCGTAGTGAGTAATTGTAAAAAGATGCAGAACTACATTCAATAGCTTTTATTGGCGAGTAGTGCTATCTTCAAGTTCAGGTCGAAAACTTTTCTGATCACCCGCGTAAACCATTCATTCAAATATTGTTGGTTGTATTTTCTCAACTATCTGAAAATAAAAAGAATTAAATTCCCATAAAAACATGTCTTAACATTACATGCAGATGTAATAAATCCAAAAATTAAGCTCGAAACCCTTTGATAACGTAGACAATGGACTATTTAATAATACTAAAAATAAAGACAGTTTGACAGTACGAATGATAACAAAACCGCCCAAAATTTCGAGCCATATATTTGATAATCTGTTTATACACTTAACCTGAAGTTAAAATCATATCTGGCGTAATTTGTAGATCCAAATTGCATGATTCGTAAAAACCACAACATTGGTATATAATTTGTGTTTTAGTATGCGCATCATGTACTGTACAATTACACCATTTTGAATTGCCCGGTGGAAAATGCTTCGCTTTATCATAGCATCTAGGATTATAAATAATAATTTTTAATTTAAAGAAAATATACAAATTTTCAATGAGACCTATATCTAATAGACGATGTCATTGATAAACAGCCTGATTCCCTACGGAAAATCCCATAAACGCAGCGCATAGTCTTCTTTCACGAGGCTTGAAAAATTTTTGATTTAACGGAAGAAAAATGAGTACCACATTCCGCCAAATATTAAGAATCCAGATAAATTTTAGACCCAATTTTTTGTGAATCTCTCGACTCCATTTCAATAAACTATTTTATATTCTTTCGATCATAAATCACGTTTTGACTCTAGTTTGAAAGTATCTTTGACCATTCATTAAAAAAATTAGGAAAGGATGGACCAACAATTGGTCCGGCAACATTCGTATCCATAATATTTGAGCTGATTTTCTTAGCACTAATCCGTTAACAGAATGCCCAATTTTTGCATACTCAAGTACCTCCCGATCCTGCTCTAAAATACATTTATGAAGTAACATTATTATTTTAATATTAATTGAAAAGTAGCATATTATCAGAGGGAGGTAAGTCATAAAACAGTAATCAGGTAGGTACATGACTTGATAAGTGAAAGTTACTTTTTATTAAATTCGCTTATACTTTTTATTAATATTATAAATCTTTTAAAACATAAATCTATAATTAGACAGAAACATTTCAAATAATATACAAGTAGTTTATTTATTTATTATTTGATAAACTTTTGATCTTTTGTGAAAACTGAAATTATTTATATTTAAATGAAATATACAATAAAACATATATGTACTGGGTGTTTGAGAATGTTTGATCCTTCATGTTCCTTCATTTATTTCAGTTTTTTCATTTTCCAGATAAACCATTTAATTATAAATGTCCATAGACTACGTGTTTTATCAATTTTATCCTAAGATAGAATTGAACCCCTTCGTTGACCCCTCCATGTAGCCTTGTGTAGCTTTTCATATTACACCCTCTCGGATAGAAGGAACGTAGTTTTTTATTATTATTAAGTCCAGAAGAACATTTTTTATTTTCTACCAAAAAATTATTTGTTTAAAAAGACTGAAATATGAATTTTCATAGTTAACATTTAAACTCAAATGTTGGCATTAACCAGTCCTACAATTTATCGATTATTTGGAAACATCTTGGAAAAATAAGAGTTTTTTCCATTGAGCTTCCGGCTCTTTTTCTTTTTGAAATAATATTTTTATAGTTAAGTATTTAAGTATCTTAAGTAAAGTTGTGTTTTTGGAAGAGACCCCTATAGGCTTTAAAATAAACACTAATCACCAATGTAATTTATATTTAATTCTTTTGAATTTTTAGCGCACAAATAACTCAAAAAATACTTATACAAATGTTATGAAATTTGGTATATACAATCATCACATGAAAACGGAGAAAAAAACATTTTCAAATATTTATAAAATTATTATTTTTACTTGAGAATCCTTTTTTTCGGGAAAAACTTCTCGATATATTCTACATTTTCATGTAAAAATTGTGCATACCAAATTTCATAACATTGGGATAAGTTTTGAAAAAAACTACAATGTATATTACATAACAGATTGACTTTATTAATAGAGTCTGTAGAGGTCTCTATCAAAAACACACCTCCAGTTTGGGTAATGAAATCTAACAGGCGCTGCAAACACGTCGCACTCGTTAATAAACATGTGGTACAATTAAAAATGGATTAATTTATTTCTATTAATTATGATATTTTTCAATTAATTGCTTGTTAAAGAAAAAAACAAAAAAAGATATTAATTTGACCCCAGATTACGACTTTCAAGCTACCTTAATATAATAAATAGTTGTTAATTGCAATAACTATTTAATTTGAAATATGTAAAGATAAGCACTCAAAACATGTGATTTTCAAACACCCAATAATATTATTATTAATGTTTTCGAATCGTTGAAAAAAAAAATATGTCGATTAGGCGGTTTTTTGATGACGTATATATTATAATTTTTTATAATGATACTCAATTTATCATATGTAAATAAATTTTACAATATTTTTATTCATAATAAATAATAATATTACCCTTTGACGATCAATAGTGAACGTTAATGTTGCTACACTACATGAAAACAAGTGAATGTAACAATTAACAGTGTCAATTGTTTAAAAACTCCAAATATGGTATCAATTTTATAATGTTAATTATTTGCAATTATTAACCTTAATGAAGTAGACTAAATACGCAGTTAACGAGTTATAAAGAGTTTTATATGTATTAATGTGTATTATATCTACTATTACATTAATTATAATAGATATAATATAATGTGTTAATTAGCTATGTTTGAACTGAAATTATGGCGAAACCAAACAATTTACGATAAATGTTTCAAACAAAAGTTGATTGTTTTTAAGAAATAATCATACTTTCATTTGTCTTCTATATCTTGTAGTTTAAAAGATGAGTCATGGATCCATAAAACCCTGTTTACTGAATTTACTCTTACTCATGCACCTAAACTCATTTTTTGTATGTGTAGCTTATGCTATCAAAATTTCGGCATTGAGTTATATTGATGACGGACAGGCAAACAGAAATACAGATATTTGAAAATGGGCATACAGAAATTCTACGAATAATTATTCCAAACTTTTGTTAGTGCCTTCAATTTTCCGTTCTGTGTCCTCTATTTTCTTCCTAAACTAATCGATTACAAAAAAATATATAAATATATATAGGTCGAAATAAATATTTCTTCCCGCCTGTTCTTTACGATTTTGGATTAATATACCCTGTTGAAGAACTGACATGTTTGTGGAAATGAACTGATTATAATTATATTATTTAATGATAGTCTACATAAAAGGTATTAAATTGAGAGAGTACGACTTTGAGCCATCATTTTGATCGATAGTTTAATTGATAGAAATAGCATAATCAGACTATTTAATGATCATCTTCAAGCTATTCAAAAGTAGTACAACTATTTAGACAAATTTTAGTGTCGTTGCCGGAACTACATACACTATTCATAATTTAATTTTATCCTTTAATCCCGAAGTAGACTCTATTCTGAGCTAAGTATTTGATATCGCCCCAAGTATTTGATATACAATGCTTCCTAGACTTATCTTTCCACCAGTTCATCGCCAGAGGTTACGCGGTCTTCCATATGTTATCTGGCGGTTTTTGAAGGGTGTGTCCGATCCAACTAAGCTTTCTCTTTTTTTATTTTTGCAGCTAGTGGTTCTTAGTTTGTTATTCGCTGGAGTTCACAATTTGAGAGTCTTTTTTTATTTTTGCAGCTAGTGGTTCTTAGTTTGTTATTCGCTGGAGTTCACAATTTGAGAATTTTCTAAGTAAGCTGTTTATAAACGATTTTTTTGAAATAAACTTACTCGCTCTCCTTGGAAAGCAGTACAATCATCGATTACATATTGTTGTTAGTGATTTAAGTAAATCCACTCGCGTCGTTTGAAGTGAAGGGGGAGAGGGGGTGGCTAATTGTTAAAAATTAATTTGTAAATACTTTAAATCAAGAATTCAATCATACCAATTTAGTGTGGAATTCAAAACTAGTATTACACGGACAAAGTACTGAAGCTGCAATAAATGGATAAAAAAAAATAAACACAAAATAATACGACAACATTATATCGCGCCACTTTTAAGACATAAATATTAGTAAACACAATAATAGAGATATTATTTACAATAATAAATGTTAGAGAACATGGTGATTAAAATGTAAACATATTCAAATAAAATCTCTCTGAAAGGTGACTTTGAGGTCTACAGAAAATGTATAATAAAAAATGTTAATTTAGATAATATTAACAGATTTATTTTTATTGTTACGTATAGGTATATTAATATTTATGTATATGTAACAGTAATAATATATTTGTAATAAATTTTTTTATTTATCTTCTATCTATATCATTGTATGAGCGATGTAGAAAAATACGAAAATAAAAACCAATTGGTTTCGCTCTGAAATAACGAGGAAACAACAATTAAAGCCTTTATTCCCGTTATGTTTACTTATCACTTTGGTGATACTTTAGTTCAAATTATATTTTTTAATTCAAATAATATTAATTATATTTTTTTTATTCAGATGATCTTTTCTCACAGCACGGGTTCACTTCTTTCTTTGGTAAATCACTCTCATCTGGTGTAGCGTGTGTCTGTGTAGCTGTTGAAATCATAGTACTCCGTCATAACGCGGCAAAATTAAAAATCCAATTAAAGAGACTCCGACACATTATAGTGTGTGTATTTTTCTTTACATATTTATAATTCTAATTCGGATTAAATTCATGTTTTATTATATTGAGGTCGTATTATATTGATAAACATTTTTTAAAATTGAATCATTTTCTTCTTCAAATCCATGAGAACAATCCAAATATCTTAAGTTGTTCATTTTCAAACTCAAGATCCTTTGATATTTTTATGGTCAATTTGAGTACTTATGGTCCTTTTTATAAAATTTCAGTTCACGCTGTAAAAAAATCTTCGAGTTTCGTAACGATAATAAAAACAAGGAGGAATAATAGTTATTGTATAACAAAGGTTTTTTTTATCAAATTTCGATTAATTTGACAATAAGACATTTCTAGGATAAATTCTACATAGTAATTTTAAGCAAAGTGCTTTGTAACAGTAATAAAACAATAATTCATTATTCTTTGAAGAGTTTATGAATTCTAATGAATTCGAAAAGGCAGGCGAGATAACAGCTTTTATTTAACCAACATATTTATTTTTCCGTATCCCAAGTATCACAGTGTACATTATTTTAAAAAGCAAAGATAAAGGGAAGTCGAAACAGCTAAGCCGAGATACAAAATAAATTTTCTTGGTAAATTCTGAACTATAAATTTATTACAACTTGAAATTACTTTAAAAAAATTCTAATAAATTGTTTGTTCTGTTAACTTATTATTTACGTGAAAAATCACTCATTTGCAAATAAATTTTTGGAGACAAAATTTTCAAATTCTTTTACATTTCAAATTTTTGAAACACAAGTGCTTATCTAATATCAAAATCTATAAAAATCTGATATCGAAAAAATCTTGCGGATACAAATTTTCTCTCCTATCTGTTAAAAACCACACCTGAAAAAAGATTAAAAAAGCTGCTGCTTGGAAAATATATTTCCTAAATAAAATCAGTCAAAAACAACTATCCAAAATTTTTCAATTTTCTGAAAAAACCATTCGAACTCACTTTGAAACAATGAAAAAGATTAAACCTAATTCATATTACATTCTAAAATTTATAATAAAAATAATTTCTCTACAAATATAGCTTTATTTTTATACAGCTAAAAAATATATTATGCATGCAAAAATATTTTGATGAAGTATACTTTTTTTTTGGAATATCCATAACCAAAATTTTATATACACACTTATTAGTCAATATAGCATTTAACGTGCTCGAAAAATCTAAAGAACCTCAACCATAAAAAAAAAATTAATAATTAGCAAAAAAAAAAGCTGAAAATAAAAATTGGTGCAATGTGAAAATAAAGGTTTTTTTACGTGTGAGAGGAAAATATATATATATATAGTAGAAGAGTGCAGAAAGTGGTTTTATGTGCCAAATGCAGATACGAGAAAAGTTTTCTAATAAAAAAATAAATAAAGTTTAAAAATATAAATATGGAGAGAATAGAAACAATTGCAGATTTTGTTTGTGTGCTTTAGTTATTTTTTTGTTTTCTTTACCTGTTTTCACATATAATTTTGGTTCCAATTTTTCATTGCACATATCTGACTCCTTACAACATGCTAATACGAAAGAATCGTTGATAGCTGTTGAATGTTGGCACATTATTGGATTACTTGGGGGCAGCATAAGACTTTTCTCTAAACACCTGCCAGAATTTCGTTTTTTACTTGCCAAAAATGTTTTTTTTTTTTATATACATTATTTAAAATATATTTGTTGTAGAAATTTGAAAGTATAAATAATATTTTACATGAATTTAATTTTAGAGGTGGATTTTTTTTGTTATTTAATAAGAATTTGGTAAATTTCATTGATTGTGTTTTAATATTTTGGCTTTACCCAAATCAAGCTATTGAGAAGAAATCGTAAGGAATAAAACTACAAATTTTTATTTTTCGCTTTTATTTAATATTTCGAATTTTCCGGAAATATCGAGTCTAATCAATCTATAGCTTATGCCTCCGAGTAATTTAAGTTTGTTACAGCATTAAATCAAATATTATAACCATTATTTTCACAAACTGAAAATTTTAACTTGATTTTAAGTTAAAATAAATAACTTAATATATTTAATTTTAAAAAAATACTTATTTAAAAGTTCTGCCCTATGCAAAAAAAATTTCTTATACGGAAAAATAATATTCCGTATTTATATAGGTATCGTAGATAAATATTCTAAATTTTCTGCTAAACTTTTTTATGGTTTCATAGTAGAAACTAGATGTCACCTTTGGAAACTTATGCTTGTTTTTTGTTTTTGTATAATCCTATTTTTGCGTTTCCCTGTGCATTTAACAATATAGTGACTTATAGCAGAAAACATTAATTGTATGAAAGGATTGGTTATTGAATTTACTTTTCGTACAAAAATGGCATAGACAATCAAATGTGAAGCATCAAAAGCATGTAATCTCGCGTAAATAAAAATGTATAATTTTCAAATTCCACGTATTTTTCCGTTCATATATTCTCAATAACTTAATATGCGTATTCCTAAATTCTTACAGCTCAAAATTTTGAATGTTTATAACAATAAATCCTATTTCAACCTAAATAATAGGTTGCATATAAGGACACGTTTCAGTAACGAGGGAAAATACTTACTGATTTACAATTCAAATTTCTATTATTTCAAAAATATTTTCTATTTAATATAGAAATAAATAGTTTTTTCCAAAAAAAAAATATTTTTTATTTTGTAATTTAACCCAATATTCCAATTATTTCATTTATATTGCACTAAAGTTCCATATTTAAATTAATTTTTTTTTGTTATTAATAAATAATACACTTAATTCAACTAAAGTGTTATTTAATAAATGATAATAATTTAAATAAAACAAATATTTATAAAAAACAAAAACAAAAAAAAACATAAACTGATAAAATTTGTGTAATTTTATCAATAAGAAAATATCTTAATAGTACTAATTCAGTTGTATTCGTCACAGTCACCATGTGGTAATTAATTAATTACAAAAGATAACAGAATATTCATTAATAAAATTGATTAATTAGCTTAATTTTAAATCTTTATTAATCATACGATGTATTCAGTAGATTTTTTCAATATAGATAATATTTTACCATTTTGTTAATTGCCTAAAAACCTTTCCTTAGAACAGAAATGTTGCTTAGAGGAATACGAAGGAACCAAAAAAGATATTTTTGCGCACACATAACTCAAACAATAATATGGTAGGCACAATCAAAATTCTCTCTTCTTAAAGAATCTTTTAAGAAAAACCCCTTCGTTTTCATGTTAAGATTGTCCAAATTTCATAACATCTGGATATTTTTAGAGTTATTTGTGACGTAAAATGTCAGAAATATAGTACATATTGCAATAGAGAGTGTCGTTATTATGTATGTCTCTTTTTTTAGTTCTTATTCCACTTAAAACTATATCGTTGCCATAGACATAGGGCGGAATCAACTGAGCGTTCGCTATCTATCCGTAAAGTAAATACGAGCATAAACTGTGTGTAAAAGAAAGTATGCAACCAATAGTTATCTCTTTCTATATTTATGTAAAAAACCTACAGAATTCAGGCAGGTATTGATCGCACGATCACTTTATCTCTTTCTAAAAAATGGTCAATTTCATGAGGCTATTGCTTGTGCGGCCAATAGTTATCTATTTCTAAATCTATGTTAAAAAGCTACAGAAATGAGACAGATATTATCCACACAATCACTTTCTCTCTTTCTAAAAAGTGGTCAATTTCATGAGGGTATCGCTTAATTCATTATGTATGTCTATGCTCGTTGCTCACTAAGTCAGGGGCGCAGCGTATAAAAAGAGAGAAAGGAAGATGGTTAAAGGTAGCTTTATTGGTTTTAACGTTTAAAATATTTCCAAATATGTACGAACGACCTAAATAAAACGATATTAGAAGCATAAATTTCTCTGCTTGGGTGACGGAGCTTTCGCAGAGGAAACCGTTCAAATATTGCGTTAGATCGCTGCATTAATCCAATAGATACTAAGGAGTTAAAAAAGACATTTCAAAAGTATGGTTAACCGGCAAACAATCTAATAACGTACGCTCTTTACGACCAATTATTTGATATAAATTACAGATTTTGATGTGGTGACAGAAGTATATTATCACTTCCTATTACTAGTATGGAAAATAACCGAAAGGGGAAAGAATGAAAATGAAATGATCACCAAATTAGGAATTTTTTGTGTTCAAACAATACTGAATGAAATGAAACAATACCTAACTTATAATTAAAAATGCATTTTATAAAAAATACAAAATAAATAAAAAATAAAAAAAATTCAGTCAAATCATGATTTTATTATTTATTCTAGAGAAATAGTAAGTTATACCGAGTGTCTCAAACACTATTCGTCATTTTTATGGAACTTTTTTTGATAGATAATCGAAGAGATTTGAAATTTTTTTTCGTGTACTCGGAACCATACTCCTAATGTACTCCGAGACAAAAATGTACTTTAATGTATATCAAATCATTTATGGTATTTTTATAGTGTCCTTCTTGTCAAGAAGATATTAAAAATTCACTGATTCGATCTCATTTTAGTGGTCAAAAATTAGAACAACATTAATGTATAGAAAAATGTCAATTATTTGTCCCTAATGTTTCCTAGCTCAGAGACAACCCATTGCACTCATACCTCCCAATAATAACGTAAGGGTCATTTGGGGTTTAGCAGACCCCATACACAATAAAACAGCTCTTATTCACGGCTTATTTGGTTTATGGACTTAAATCATGAGCCAAATCGACTTCCATCTGTCAGAACAATCTATAGTTATAAAGAACAATGCCCGAAAAATAGAACGTTTGTAAATTATTTTACTTGAGCGTAAAATGTTTTTAACCATTTTTGTCTGAATATACTATAGAGATAATTCTAAATTTCTATAAAAAAAAATATACTCTTACGATTAATCCTACATATTCCTGGACAATTTTCTTAATTAACCTTTTTCTAGACCCCGTATTGACGTAACGTAATGACATGCATAGACCAATCAATGAAGTTAAGCAACAGCAGTCACAATCTGTATTTGGATGGGTGACCACCTAGCAGAACTGCAGAACTCTAAGCGGGTATCTTAAATAACTTCTTCTGGTTTTTATTTAATCTTATATATGAATTAAACGTCTGATTCTTGGGGCACCCGGTATTTACTTATTGATTGCGATAATAATATGATAAAGAAATGAATTATAGCTTCTTTTTATTTTTGTATAAATCAAATGACGTGTTTTATAAGGTACATTTTATAATACGTAATAAAAAAAAAAAATAAAAGATGCATATCTGTAAATGCTATAAACCATTTTATTTTTTAAACTTCACAATTCACAGTAATTAGATTCTACATTTACTTTTAAAAAATATATAATTACAATTATTTGAGACGTTTCACTATTACGGATCATATGATAATAGTCTGTCTGTATACGCGAAGAACATATTCGAGTTAAATTGATTGTGCATTTTTGTCTATAACTTCATAGAAAATTTCTATTTTTTAGTTTGTGATATTTAAAAAATAACAATTGAAGAAAATTACTAAAATACTTAATTGTTTATATACTCAACATATGGTATAAGTATCTGTATTTGAACCATTTTTAATGATACGCATTCATTAAATATTCTATATTTGAATTTCTCTTTTATTATTAATGGTTCAAAATTTGGATCATGTATCGTCATGGATACTTTGGATCCAATAGACCTATTTTTCTCATTCACGAACTTGATCTTACTTTTGATTCCTTAAGTACATCACCAAAATTTCACCTTCATTTTTTGAGTTATCTTGTCCACCGGACGGACAGACATGAGGAAATTGACTAATTAGATAATTCGATTAACACCTGTAGCAAAATTATGTTTGTTGTCAATATTTTCTAGAGTTACAAACTTTAGACTAATATACTCTGACATATTCTATATGTCGATTATAAAAATTGAAAGAAGATTAGATTCAAATACTTTTTCAGGCATGAAAGAACGTGCCACGGAAAAATTGGATTGAATCAATTCAATTATAGAAAAAAGATTAAATTGCAACCCTCTAATGATAATATAATATAACAAGCAATATCCCAATGCCTGGAATAAGACCTACGCTAGATGACTCAAGTAATTTCAGGGTCGAGACTAGATTATCCACCGACTGTTTGCTTCATTTCCTATATTACGGCGTCCTTGTTGGTATCTTGGTCTATTTGCTATCCCTACGCCCGTGATATTTTTGAACTTACACTATTACAGAGTTTTACTATCGACGTGTATACAGACGCATCTGAGCCAAAAGCAAAAATGAGAGCTACAAAAGTTTTAGTTTTGAAATGAAGAGAGTTATGACTTTTAAGAAAAGCTTTAACGACCAGAATCTTTGCCATATGCTTTAGATTCTGGTTTGTATTTCAAGTTGACCCTCGAATCATAATATTCGTCTGAGATACTTAAGTGTTGTACAGCAACAACCCCCCCCTCACCCCACGCTCCAATCAATTACGAGTACATTGTCCTTATTTAAGAACATTGTCTTGCCTCAAATTTTTCATTTATTTATTCAATGATAGAAAAAGTATATAGTATTACCGGAACGGAATTGAAATTGCCATTTTGGCACATACAAGTGAGTGTTATTTTGAACGCAGAACGTTCAAAAAAATAACTGGTGAATTTTTTAAGAGGAAATCACAATTTAGCTGGGCAAGATAATGTATGAGATGTGTGGAGTATTCATATATAAGTGATATTTTTTTCCATTCGAGAAATTTTAACAAGATCAGATGAAAAATTGAAATAGCTCTAAAGATTTTTGCCGACTAGAGCTAGCAATAGCCGAAAAAACTTATTTTAAATTACGAATACTGTAAACAATTTGTAGGATGGACAAAAACAAATTTAAGTAAATATCTAAATCACTGAACCCAGAAGTTATTTGACTAAAGGCAGAATGTCGTATAATAAATATGATTTGATTACTGGTTCTTGTAATCTTCAAAGGCAAACTTGAACATTAAAGAGTAAATATTGTTCAAGATGACCCATGGTAAAATTGGGGAAAATATATTCAACAAGGAAAAGAAAAAACCCTTTCAAGAAGTAAGCTACGTCCAAAAATCACATAAAAAAAGAATTGGCATAGAAATTTAAGATAGTTGTTCGCTTAGTTTAAGATTCCTTTCCACTACTTCTATTGATCAAATCATCATTTACCTAAATTTGTTTTATACCTACAACGCACAGTTAGTTAAAAGAAAAAACATAACCCTTAAAACCTCCAACGGTTTAAGATTAAACTTGTTTGATTGGGTTAGTAAAAAAAAATATTAAAAAAAAAAACAACACAAATTATGAAAGTAAAAACTCATTAGTAAAACTCGGATTATTTTTAAAAAAATACCACTCTTTAAACAAAAAGTTAAAAAAAAAGATTGAACACTCGTTTATTGAAATTTTACCTGGCCCTTGAAATGTGTCAGGTTCTGTGTCATTTGTCACAGATATATCGTTGCAAAAATCTTGATTGTAGCAGCATATTTTCACCACATATCCCCGAAATAATTTGTTGGGTGAACACATGATAGGTTTCTCGGGTGGAAAATACGAATGTTTGTCTAAACATCTATGAGTGAGGTTATACGGATGTATTAATAATATCCTCAATTTTATGTTGAACTGAATCATGTTCAAGCATTGATTCCTTTGAATGAGTTCATTAAAATGAATCATTTTTTTGATTCTTTTTATTATGTTGTTTAAATTGTATTCAGTAATGAATATAGTCAATTTTTTAGCAGGTTATGGGCCCAGAATGATTTTCAAAAGAGATTCAATTCACCACTTACGAACTACAGGATTGACTATAATCAGCTGCAGTGCCGCTTTATGTTATGTAATCACATAAATTTAGAATAATTCTTTAAATTAGGTTATGGGTCCAAGCGGATCTTTATGAATAATGCTAAGGCAAAATGATACATTAATTTTTAGTTAAAAAAAAAGAAAATCCACTAAATTAAAGTTGATGAATTAAATTAAAGGAAACAATTCTTGAATCAAAATTTTTCAATTCAACATTACTCGTATTTGCGCAATAATTTTGTGTACAAAAAAAAAATAATTTTTTTGATAATATTTAGCCAATAATTGGAAAAAAATTGGGTTAAATTTGTTTTTTAATGGAATAAATAAAATATTTTTGAAATAATTTTGCCAATTTTGTTCGATATTTTTACTCCTTAAAAATAATAAAATTTTATTCAAAATAAAAGAAAGGGTATTAATTTTGGAAAATTTTATTGTAAAACGAAAAAAAGACAAAACCAAAAAATAAAAATAAAAAAACAAAGCGAGAGCCTTACCGGTACACACGTTCCATAACTCCTTTGTTCAACGATGTTGCCGTGAAACATAATCCATCAGTTTCGCAAGTGTAATTCGTGTCCTTACAGATGTCACAATGGCACTTTAATCCTGAAAATAATTTCAACAATTTCATAGTATTAAATTTCATTGGAAGTACTCACTTGAGATAATTTCGATTAAATATAACAAAGGAGATATTAATTTTTTAAAGAAACTTCAATTAAAAAATTGTATCATAAATAAACAATTTGGGGTTTTAGGATTTTCGGATTTTGAAGTGGGAGGGAGGAATAACAAGTGAAGAGTATTGGTTTTTTTAACAATAATTTCATATCTCGTAATACTTAGATAAATATTTATTGCATTTTTTATATAAATTTTATTTGGTATGAAGCTAAAAAGCTATAATGCGGCTTTCTATTTACATTTACGCCGTAGTCGCAGAGACAAATGCGATTCACTATCAGCAAAGTAAACCTCATTGGCCAAGTGAGTAAAAATACTAATACCTCCACCCATTTGACATCTTAGACTGGAGGTTGCGGGTTCGAATCCAGGCAGTGGCAGTTTGATCAATTATAAAATAAAAAAGGGGTGGTTGATTGATCACATTGTCGACGCCTGGATAAAAACGAAGTAACCGGCTCCACCAACAACAAAAGACAGTATAATTGTCACCTTCAGTTAGAAGGCATTTGTGCCTACAGGTGATGGAGTGTTCTAAAAGATGGGTACAGGCGACCAAAAGGCCTTACTTGTAGGTAGGTAGAAGTAAGGCAATTGCGGTTCCTCTCTTAATATACTATTAAAATACTAGCAAAATTTATACAATTCTTAAAATTTTTTATCGATTGTTAGATAAATTTGAAAACTTTTCAATTTGTTTTCATTTTTTAGGTTGGTTTTTATTTGAAAATGATTCGATGAGAGTGTAACAAAGGCTATATAGAAGAGTTAATGATAAAAGGACACATGCGAAGTCGGACAGAACTGTTAGTATTTTAATACATTTTAAGAACTCAAAACAAAAATTTTTCCTAATTACTTCCGGTTTTAATCTTTTCCGTGACCAGTAGACACCCTAAAATAACTTTTTTTCTTTCTTCCAAAGAAATTGAATTTATAAGTTATAAAACCCATAATATTTTGCTTGTACATACATTTCCAATAAAAATTTCATCATATTTTCTCAATTCAATAGATTATTTACCCAACGTATATTTTTAAAACTAAACCTTCAAGTGTATCCGTTAAAAATAAATTGAAAACAGCTCTAAAAAAAAAACTGATTCATGTGTAATTTAATTATTGCCCATAAAAACATAATGAAATACTTGAAATAATTAAATAGGAATCTAAAAATAAACTAGATCTATTAATAGTAACGAATATTATTATATTTAACAGAAAACAAGAGAAAAGGAACAAAAAAACATGCGTAAAATTTAATACGTATACGAAGACGTTTGAGGATGCATAGATAGATATACATTCTGGTCGGTCACCAGAAGAATATAACAATATGCAGTCAAATCATATGTTCAAAAGTATTTATAAATTAATATATATGTACCAAGCGTTCATAAATTGTCCAAGGTAGTTGGATCGAAGAATGACTTTCAATAGATTTTAATGAAACTTCTCTTGAATGTGCCTTTAATTAATAACATAAAATAAGTGCCTTGTCCGATTGAAATTGTCCTACTCAAAGTTAAAAAACGAGATGAAAGTTTTTAATTTTAACATAGACTAGGGTAGAAGCCTTTAAAAATGGTAAAAAGTGAAAAAAATTTTAGTAGGATGAAACCCATTAGAAACGGAAGAGAATATAACAAAAATAAAAGGAAGAGGGTGAGTGTTTAAGGATAAAACTCGGTTTATCTCGATTTCCGGCAAAACTACCTAAGTCCTATGAAAAAAGTTTAATAGCAAAGTTGTAGGTAATAAAAAGATTTTATCGAGACAATCGAACAGCAATTGATTTGCAATGGTTCATCCCGACTCTGCAATGAATTTCTTCGAAAGAACAAACTTTTTATAATTATTGAATTTTGTGAGTAACTTTCAACACCCCCAAAAAATTATGTTTCGAGTTTTCCAGAATACTTAAGGTCTAAAAATACAAAAGTAAAACACTTATTGCTATTGCTAGAAATGGGTGCGGGGTATCTACCTCCGCATAGGGTTCTAAGCAGAATCTCAAAAACTACACACCCAAACGTTATATAAACTCGATTTTTGTAATTTTTGGATCAAAATAACCTTACCTATGAATTTTTATCGAATAAAAAATAAATATTTGCCGATTTCTTCAAAGGCGTATTTCCTCCCTCAAATCAAGAAAAAATTTCTTGTTACTTAGGAAAGGAGAAAGAGATTCTCAAAAGGTTTAAGATGAGCCACGTTGTTTATGGAAGAGCTCTATTAATAAATTTTTTATGTATGAGTATGATATCGGCCTTCCATATGTAACGAACCCTCTATAATTTTTTGTATGCATACAAAGCGTTTCAACTTTTCAAAGTATTACCTTATTATGGGTTTGTATTCAGAAGATGAGATCGATTAATGAGATCGATGTTACATATATATGGGTTTTTTCAATTGAATAGTAAATAAGTAACTCTTATTATTCGATCACTTATCAGTTGACGACAATTGAACGTTTTGTGTCATTCAAATGTTATTTAAATGGCGGTTTGTCAGTCAAATGTCAAATATTGTGGTAAGCAAACGATTAATAATCGTAAATTTTCTATTGAATATATGGAGAGAGTTATTAGATCTATATGCATGACAATATGTAATCAATTAATTCTCCATCAATGTAATTTAATACTAATACGAGATTCCAAAAGAGATTATAATTATTTCAATACTGCGGGCAAAAACAAATTGACTATATTAGCATATTTATTTAAGTTGGTACGAGTATCACGTGATCATGTTATGAATTATTTTGGATATAAGCAATTACAAGTGAAGAAAACAACTAAAAAATTTAATTGTTTAGATACAAGACATTTGGTTAAGTATCAATGTCATGGATCAACTGGAATTAATGAATCGATTTTTCCCATTAACGAACTTAAAATACATTTTTATGTCGAAAATACACCAAATTTTCAACATTTTATCCTTTGTCGTTTTTGAGTTATCTTGGTGCCGGACGGACATGCGGAAATGGACTAATTAGGTTTTTCTATGAACACCTATACCAAAATTTTATTTGAGGCTCTAATATTTTGTAGCGTTACAAACTTTAAAATAAAATGAATGTACTTCTACATATATAATTAAAGACGGGTAAAAATCGGGTAAGAATGATTTTTGGTAAGTTTGTATTATTACTATATACCTAAAAATCTACACATTTTAAATTTTCCAGTTTTGCCGCAAGATATCACATTCCCCTGAACCTGTTATTCCTATATCAAACTAATCTGTGATATTCTGTATTAAGGAATAGCTTCGACAAACGCACCTTGATAACCGAGGCTTCACGGATAGCATGCGAAAGGCAAAGTTTTGTATAACCACAGCTAAACCATTTAACTGTTCCCGGTTGGAACTGACCAGGGAACAGTTTAGAAAATAGTGGGTTTGCTAGCAGTACATTGATTGTCGGTTGAACTAGCAACATAATAACTTGAGAATCACAGACTATCCTACTTGTACGTCGTGCCTGGAGGACGATACAACCTCTAGTTACGTCATTTGCACCTGAAGAAATCTCTAAGGTGTTGAAGAAATCTCTAAGGTGAGATAGAATGTTCGTGTCGAAAACTTTGGATTTATCTACCATAAGAAACAAAAAAATGTGGACTTTTAGCGAGGCCACTGATCTTGAATGATCCTGTAGATTCATCTTCTGTAGATAGTCCTTTACTGCACCTAGTGCCAATAGGCATTCTAGCCTTTAGCTATTGGAGTACTCTAAAGGAGGGTATACCAAAAATTATCCATATATCTTTTCTATAGGACTTTTAATGCACCGGCTCTCCGAATAAAGTTAAACTCTAATGATAATTATCCCTCTACTCTTCACATTTGCACTATAGTAGCACCGATATTGGCACTACCTCTCTTTGCCATGTGTAAATATATTTAATAAAGATGGTAAGTTTTATATAATACTATAACTACTCATTATTTTTAAATTTTCTGTACTTTACATTATTACATTTTAATATCTTTAAAATGCATTTTCTGAATTCCTTTGGTCTATAAAAAATATCCATAATTTGCTTTTATGCTCTATATCTTCATAAACTCATGAAAAATATAATTAAACTGTCAAAATATTAAAATTAGAAAGATTTATATAAAATACACCTAGTTTTAACTAATTTACTCTTTTCTTACAATCTAAATATTTTTAACCTTTTAATAGTTTTGAGATATTTTAAAGGGCATTAAAAGCAGAACTTACGCCGATTACAAAATTGAATGTATCCCCTAGCCAGTCATACACGGAAACTAGTTTAAAATCTAAGATCAAAAAATACAATATTTTGGGTTTACATGACGTAGTTTCAATTTGGAGAATATCATTTCTGATTATACAAAGGAATTTAAACAGTTGCGGGGAACAGACGAGAAATAAATGTTAAAAAGTCTCAAATTGAAAAATTCAAATGGTACTTAAATACTTAACCAGTTTTTGAAAAAATACTACAGTAAAAAAGTTATTTTACAATATTTTTATATACGTCAATGTATAAATAATAGTTGAAGGATACGCCAATTTTTCAAGAAATTCAGTCGAAAGTTATATAATTTGGCATTTTCAATAGAAGGCGAAATGTGACTTCTCTTTGTACGTTTATTATGCAGAAAATCAGCATATTTAGCTTATTTAATGACAAGAGAAAAGAGGAAAAGCCGTTATAATTATCTTAAATAAACTTTATTCAAATTTTCCAACAAAAATATCAAAACCAAGTTTGAGAAAAAACATTAATTTCTATTTTCTATATAAATTATGCATTTGATGAGACCATTTACTTAAAATTCGTATATTATCATAAATGTATTATTTCAAGGTTAAATAGCAATAAGTAAACAACTTCATCTTAATTTTACTACTCCCAAAAAAATTAAATAAATTATGTCCAATTATCGCAACACGATTCAAAAACCATTATAATTGAATACAATTCTTTATTAAAATGAACTAAATAAAAAAAAAACCAAATAAACAAAATATTTTATTTAATTGTTTTTATTAATGACATTTTACACATAAGTATCTTCATTAATTTGAAAGAAGTATTCAAAAAAAAAAAGACATTTAATTATTTATTACCTTGAACATTATAACCAAATAGCCAAACACTCAAAATTACTACCAAAAAAATAGTCAAATTATTATAAAATGGCATTTTAAACAATATTTTGATAAAACAAATATTAAATAATTCACAAGTATATTAATTTGTTATGTCAGCTGCTGTATTTTTACTTTTCTGCATTTTTCTTATTTAAGAACTTTATTCGAATATTTGTTTATATTTAAAATAGTTGCTGACATTGTATTATTATTTAAATAAAGTTTCTATTTCATTTTTCACTGTTAACATTTTAATTATTTTTTCGTATTTGTTTTGGAAAATGTAATATTTTAATTTTAATTCACTATAAACGTGTTCATTAATACCACTGTCATCAGCATCAGACTAGACATTAGACTCGCAACACTCCGAACATCTATTGAACATAATCAACATAACAATTTTTATTTATCATTTACAGGTTTACCAACTAATTTTGGTTTTTATGTTTTTAAATAGTAAATAAAAACAAATCATATTTTTCTGATGTTTTTATTTTAATACATACCATGCATATGTGTAAAGTAATATTTTTAAGAGTAAATTTAGTTCAATCTAAAGTTTATAGTCTTAATTTAAATTAATTATGTTAGGTGGATAAATAAATTTACACACTTTAATTTTTTTATTTTGTTTAACCACTTTATTTTATTCTAATTATGCGACATGTTTCGGATGTTACTCCATATTAAACTTCGGAGTAACATCCGAAACATGTCGCATAATTAGAATAAAATAAAGTGGTTAAGAAAATAAAAAAATTAAAGTGTGTAAATTTATTTATCCACCTAACATAATTAATACTATGGAATACCACAAATTAAAGCTCTCTACCATTAATTAATTTAAATATTTTGGTCAAAATAATTTAATTATACCACTTTCTCAAAGTTGCCTATCTATTCGATGCCTTAGGTAAAGATACAAATGATGTCTATACCTAAGAGTCTGGTTTGGAAACTCATACCTAAGAGTCTCCAAAAATCTATCTCTTAAGCAGTAATGATGAATTAATATCAAAGCATATAAATTATAGAGATGAATGCGTAATTATTGCTGCATAACACGCCTGCGTTCTAATGACACTAATGTCACAGAAGTGAGACAATACATAATGCTTTCTTTGTTTTATGCTTATTAATTGCATATAGTTTTCTGCATCACCACCAACTTTGAATTAAATAGTTAGTCATCTATTGGCTGTACATGAAAATCCGACATCGAATCTTATCCAATTATGTATGGGTTTCCAAAAAAAAAAACTGCGTTGGCATTTTCAAAAAGTGGAAGACATTCTATGCTTTTACGAGGTCATATATGATCAAAACAACGATAAGTACCCTTTATTCAATATTCTTATTTCATCAGACACATTCCCTTATATAATATTTATATTGCTAACGTAGTTTATTATATTATATACTTAATGTTAAGATATTTGCCTACTTAGAATAATTTATTTATCTGATTACTTACCTTATTCGGTTAAACGAGTTATTATAAGAACTTAAATTCAGAATGACCTGAATAATTTTTTCTCCTCTCAATCTTTTCCACTTGTAAAAATTTTGGTTCGTAGCTAAACAGTAATTATAACAAAACTTTTATAACAAAAAATTTAAAAATTTTATTGTTTAAAAAATACAAATAGAGTTTAAAAATTAATTTACAAGATTACTTAAAAAAGAAACTTAACAAGTATAGGAGATCTTACATTAAAAATTTAGAATCCGAGAAAATTCGATTAATTGATTGTACACTTGGCAATTTGATTAAATAGAACATACAATAAAACTAAAATCTATTTAGTGCCACTAAGTTTTGTACACAAAATTTTATTGCTCTTAGAATAATAATTATGCACTAAAATTTGATCTGCTATACTTGGATATATCTACTTAAAAATATTTAATTTCAATTACTCGATCTAAGCATAATATAGATTAAATTTCTTTATTTTTTGAGATAATGACGTTTGAATGTCAGTATAAATTTTAGTTAGTTGCCAGTTTCAATAAATACTACGAACAACTGCTACGAGCGTATAATAAAACGTCACTCGTAGCCAAACAGGTTATTCTGGTCTTTCCTTAAAATAATATTAAGGAGATTTTGACAGTTATACAGCAACAAGGCCCATTAACATAATTAGGACATTAGGCGAGTTCGATTGTTTTCGAAAATACGCGCAGCTACAAATGTTATTCATTCATCAAACATTTATATATAAATGTTTGATGGATATTTGTATATTATTTATAAATTATTCATGGCAAAATTCGAATATTTAATTTTTAAATCTAAATGACAATTTTAAATTGACAAGAGTATTTTAATCGTGTAATTTGCACACTTGAATACAGCACCAGTCTATAAATTTTTATTCCATGCATTAAAATCACAATAATGTAAAGTCGTGACTTACTCTCCAAAAATTTGGCTAAATAAACTTATTCTAATGCTTTCCATAATAATTATCACCAATAATATTTGTTCTATGTTAAAAAAGCGTCTTTCATTCCAAAAATCGGTTCAATAAACTTACCATCTAAAATACGAATGTTTTTTATGAGAATTATAACCATCGAAACGTAATTCGAGTTAAAATAGATCGAACAATAGAAATTTTACAATATATAATATGATAGAGAATCGAAATCTATTTCTGATATAAAAATATGGCAATATTCGACTTCTTCTAAATGAAACTGTGCTTGATACTAAGATACATGTATAACATGATTCCAGTGTTTGAAAGGAGCAGAGAAATTTTTTATTTAGAAGAATCCGTAGCCTATATAAGAAGGTACTTAAAACTAGTGATGTAACAATACCATGAAAAAACTGAACCATATTCGTAAAGAGTTTTTGGTAATGCCCCTGTTCAATGTTTCGAGTACAAAATTCTCGTATGAGAGATCCAAGAATTTTGTTTTAACTTTGGTTGTGAAATAAAGATTTAATTTTTCCAATTAGTTATTTCATCAGTCTTCTAGTGGCATAAAAATGGTGCAAATATTCTCATTCTATTGTTGTACCACCATTTTGAACTATGAAGTTTAATAAAATAGAAGTATTCAAAAAAATTTATGTCTTATTTTATCTCGTGTCAAACTAACACCTATTTGGGTGCATAATTTATTAGATATATTTTTTATCACAAGTCTTTTTTATAATTTCTTACTTACTAACCATTAGCTCATTAAGTTAAAATGGAAATATTGATATACTTTACCTAATAAAAACAGAAGAGCTTAAAGTATGCTGTAGAAAAAACTATTGCTTCTATAAACATACTTCACCTAATATGTCTGACAGACAGACTCGTTGTGATCAGAAGATTTAAATTATTTGGAAATTAAAAAATGATATTTTACCAATTTATTAAATTCGTTAAAATTTTTTTCCCACACTTAAATTATGCAAAAATTTCTATTTTATTAATATTCATATTTCGAATTTAAAACCTAAGGAAGAATCAATTCACAGATCATTGATTAAGAAAGATACTGATAAAAAATTTTTATATTATAAAGATCTTCCTGATAATTCGGCTGCTTTTGTTAGAACTAATTGAATATCAACTGTTGGAAAGTTTTGTAATAATTTTACGTTATTTGGAAAATCTCCTTTAATAAGTTGATTTCGTACCAACCTAAAAATTATAAATTAATTTCATTGCCTTTCAAAATATTTATACTAGAATAAAAATAAGTTCAAAATAAACTATGGATAAAATTTTTAAACAATTCCTTACATTATCATTGAGCAACAAATATATATTAGAAAATCAAAACGATTTTCGTCAGCAAATAATGAATCCCATATCCTTAAAACATCTGGTAATGGAAATTCTTGAGATAGCATTAAAGTTAACCACCTAAAATTAAAAAAAAAAAATATAATTAAGAATATTTCGGAAATCCAAGGCACTTTTTAAGAATGTAATAATAAAAAAAGTTCATAAAAATATACATCCGAAATTCAGTTATTACGTAAAGAAAATTAGCTGTTCAAAATGGTCATTGTATTCTTGAATACAGCATTCAGTATGACAAATCCATGTTTATTTGCCGTTTACTTAGAACACGTTTGTCAATTTTTCTTTTAAATTATTGGTATAACATCAAATAGTTATTGTGGCGAATTTTGAGCTTTTCATGCATGCCAATAGATTTAGAATAAGAAACAAACTACACTTACATCCACACTAAGTGTTCTAAAGGTATTAGATTTGTAGATCAAATGTTTATATCGGATAGAAAAAAATTTTAAATAAAAGAAATATCAAAAAAATTCGAACCGAAAACTATAATATTGTGGACATAATTCCAATTGATGTAATCGAAACCATACGTCTGGATCATTTGATTTTAATTGAGCCATTAATTTCGACATCATACCATTTATACCACATTCGGCTTCATCTAATGATTTTATAAAGAAATCTCGAATTTCTGACATTAAATTTGTAAAACAAAAGAAACTATCAGCCTCCGCATGCTCTACAAATAAAATTTATTGAAATTGGAAACAGGAATTATTAACTAAATTATTTTAGAAAGTTACCACGAAAACTTTCATCACTATCTGATGCAAAAGTATAATATATTGGTCCTATAATTTCATTCATTCCTTGAACATATCCTTGTCCAGGATTTAATTTTGCATATAAAAATAAAATTCGCTCTACAACTTCCCAGTGAGCTTCCATTCCTTCAGGCATTGGAGCATAGTCTTCTTGAGCTTTCTTCGTTGACAAAGCAATCTATAATAAAAAACAATATATATTATTTAAACTCAATAAAAATTTCCAATAATCGAAAATGAATTGTTTCGGATTTGTATTCAATATTGTTTCAAACCCTATGAAGTACATCGAATATGGCCCCGGAAATCCATAATTATATGAATTATATGATTAAATTTTCCAATTGCAACCAAGCCAGGAAACTTATTTTTCTATTACAGGATAAACCAGCAATACTTTAAGGACCTAATAAAATTTTAATATGGATTCCACGAAAGAACAAAATTTAATTAATAAATTTATTCAAAGCCTTAAATTTATTCACTAACATAAATTCGGCCCAAAATACGGCGGTTATATTCAAAACACCATTTTCCGGAGCTACGTGCCGTATATTCGAATACATCTCTAAATGATTTTCTGTTTTGCCAGAATATATATCATGGTTAAATTTGTCAAAATACGATTTTAATCCCTTCTCGATTATTGGAATGTGCAGATAAAAATTAAATGTTTACCTGCTACTAAGAAATGCAGCATAAAAATTAAAAAAAATTTTTTTTTAAGAAAATTCAAGAGAATATTTTAACGATTAACTTACCTTCGTGATTCCTAACCCCTTTCGTTCAACATTTGCTGATTTTAAAACTGTATGTTGTACACGCTGATGCAGTCTTTTAATGCCGTTACTATTTACAACTTGCAAACATGGAAAATCTGTCGCTTGTTGAAAAAATGAGATATCGGGGCATAAACGTCGAACATCTTTATCGATTTGTAAGAGGACATCATTGTCTTTAAAATATGTTTGCCATTTACTTTCTGGATCAAAGTTTAATGGATGATCCATATTAATAACATCTTCTTTATCAGCGGCACCTGGCATTACTATCATTTCCTCTGAAATCCGTACAATAGTTTTATTTATCAAAAAATGTACTCATTACTAATACTTATTTAAATGTTTTTATTGCATCAAAATTTGACGGCATATTATGTTGAAGCTTGACATTTGATAAAAAAGAATAAAATAATTAGGAAATTAGTTTTTTAAATATTTTAGTCAGTAAAAGAAATTTTATGCCGAAATATAGGTCAAAATGAAATGAAATACACACAGGTATAAGTTTTAAGGAAATTTAATGAAAACGCATAAATTTTCATATTATGTCTTATTTCTTAACGAAGCTCAAACCTATGCTTATTTTCTTTATCATCAAACTAATTCAATTTATGGGATTTGCGTCAAAAGTACTTAATTTTCCATACATACAGTTAGTTTATTTACTTCTTCGCTTAAAAGAATGGTTAATCGATCTACTTGTCACGAATGTTAAATTAACTTACCTACAAATTGCCGATAAATTTCTCTTTTGCGTGCAAGAATTTCACTCCATGACACTTTAGAACTAGGCAAATAATTTAGTAATAGCTTCCAGCATAATGCTCTACGACCATGTTCATCTGGAATACCTGAAAATACATTTATCAGTTAGATTACACTGTTTTAAAACATAAATTGTCTATGTGTATTTTACCACTAAAACAAAGTGTTCTCAATTTTGTCATATTTATATTATCCGACTCAAATAATTCATCAAAGTTCCTTAATCTACAAAATATAAAACATTTTAATTAATGAATGATGATTTAATTAATAAATTTGTTGTTAATTTCTTACTTTTCTTTATACAAAGACATATTGAACCAATATCAATTGATAAATAATCAGTAATAAGTATACACAAGCAAACAACTGTCTAGTACTTGACAAGTCAGTGCAACACCCCCAAGAATGTCATATGGTTTGTTTCTTAACTATTAAATTCCAATATTTGTTATTTTGAATATTACTAGATAGAGCTACCATCTGTATTATAAAACATTGAATTTCTTCATGGATTTAGGTATCACGACTACAAACAATTTAGCTCCGAATATGAATTTTTAAAATAAAATAACATATAAAAAATTGCTCTAAAATGCTCCCTCTGAATGTATATTCGCATAACTTAAATAATTAATACTATATATGTTACACATGATTAAAAAATAATTAACGAACTTAATTTTTGGTGGGATATTCTGGGCATAAAATTGGTACTTTGGGTCCAATAGATCCAACTTTTAAACCGTAAAAGATATAAAAAAAACGTTACAGAACATCAAATGGATGGTTTTTTCTAAACGAAGAACTTTTGCTTGAATTATTTTTTTATAAAATTTTTGGATTCGCCACAATTTTAGCTCAAATTTACCAAATAAACACATATACTTAATTACATTACAATATATATTTTTATTAAATCTATAAGAGCTTATAATTTGTATAGATTGAATATTTAGAGTATTTTTTTAGTGCTAATGTTTAAAAATAGTTCAAACATTGGTAGGTTCTCACGCATATGCCGAGTATTTAAATAATTAACTTTGTTAGTTGTTAGATTAACTTCACTTGTTTTATTTCAAGAATTAATAAAATTAATAAGTATCTACCTTAGTTTTATTTGATTCATAAACGTTTTCTTAATGAACTTTAATGATCTTTTTGTATTGTAGCAACAACAATATTATATTTATACGTTTATTTATGCAATTAATAAAGGGATTAATCGTCTTTTAATAATATGTTTTGTTAAAGATTTTTGCATATATGTGTTACAGTTAAAGTATAAATTTTAATTCAAGTATAAACTAAAATGTTAATGTGATATTATTTGAATGCAAGCTATATGCAATTTAACAAGCATATAAATCGCAAGTATACTTATCTGGTATTTAATCATTCGAAGTTGGAAACATTAGGAGCTGTTTAAATGCTAGTTTACGTACAATGATATTACTTTTGTATTTTTCCACTTGGAAAAATATTGATAGGCGTTGAGTGAATCTCGTCCTTTCTCAATTTTAGTTATCATAATTTTCATTAGAATAGTATTTCAATTAGTTGAGCACGAATCACCCTAGGGAACGTCCTAAGCTCTGTATATAGTCTTATATGAAAATATATCTTTAAACAAAATATGCTAGGTAATAATATAGCTAATCTTCCCTTGAAAGAATTTTTAGAATCAATCCAGTAGTTTCAAAGATTATATAAACAAACAACAAACAAGTAATATCTTTACCTGTATAATTTAATGGAAATAAGTAGCATTTATTAACATCATAAAAATTTTTTTCATTTATAGCATAATCTTAAATAGAAATTTCATGATCAAAATCTATTTTAAACATAAATTTTTTTGGGAACATCCTTTAGACAATGCAGAAATCGATATTTACCCTAGATTGTAGTGGTTATTTTATTTTATTATTTTTTTTTTTTCTGTAAATTTTTGTTACAATCCTATGAAACTAGTATGAGACTTTGTTGAAAATTGTATGCACGACTAAGAGAACAGTAGTTTCACTTTAGCAGCAAGTTTGTCTAACAATTGGGAGTCGTTTTACACTCTGGGAGCATTATACACCACCATTCCCTATAATAAAGTTTGATCGTAAGTTACATGCAATTTAACACCCGTTCGTTAAATCATAAGTTTTTTTGTTTATCACATTTTGTTGAATCGGTTTTTATTGGATTAAATATTTACTTTGATTCATTTTAATTGAAAATTCGTATTTTAGTTTATACTTTAACTGTAACATATATACACATATAAATTAATGTGGTAAATTATTTAATGAGATTTAAAATACTACAATTATAATTATTATTATGAAGTTTCTAACTAAGTATATTAAAAATAAAATACATTGTATGTTTATTTACATTTTAAGAACAAATGTGAAACTAAAGAAAAAACCTGGAAGCTGTTTAATGAATGTTTGTCGCTACCTTATCTACTAGCTAATTAGTAAAATATATGATATTGTTCTTTTATTAACTCGTAATATTTATACATGGGTATAGTGATGTAGCTATTATTTTATTTTAGCTACAATCACAATTTCAATAATTTGGTCGGCAAATGCTTGTTCAGTTGTTGCTACATCTGTTGATAGGCTTGCATCTAAATTTTTTTTTGCCGCTTTTGATAAAAAAAAAAGAGTGTACAACTCAAACGTTTATTATGGATTTTATAATTTATTTAGGTTTATGTTATTCTTACACAAAATTTGAATATCAGAAAAACATTTTCGTATAATATTAGTGGATAAATTTGCATTTTTTTAATTACATTATTTTGTACATAATGATAAAAAATGACTGTCATCTGATTTCTCTCAGCTTTCGCTGTAACCTCTTTACAGATTTGAATTTTTTATTTATTTTTGCTATACAGATAAACCAAAATTAAGACATAGGTCAACTGAAAAGGCAAAATGGAACACAGAAACTTTGAAAAAAGCTATGAAACTTATCGATGAAGGTGAATCTTTGATATAAGACGAAAAAAATATATGGATGTACTCTGTAAGGGTTTTTGGCCACACTCTTTGTGTAGTGGGTGGAAGTCATTCGATGGTAATGTATGTGAAATTAGCTTAGGATCTTAGACAACCATTTTCCTAAACGAGACCGCCATTAAACACGTGTGTGGCTAATGATGGTCAAAACTGATTTTTTTTATTAAATTTAAGCTATATCTTTATAATTATACCAAAGCCATTAAAAAGTTAAGCCAAATATAAAGATTATTTGTTAGAGAATATGTTAAATTGTTTTAAATAAATATATCATTTAAAATTTTCACTTTATTCACATTTTTCCTTAAGTGATCGGCAATTTTTTGGAAGTAATTGCATGTTTAGTAACAAATTTTTGTTAAAATAGTAAAAATTTTAATTACTGCTTCTAGGTTTTCTATAGGGTTAATTAGGTTATTGAAATTGATTCGAGTTATTAAATAATATCCCAAAAACTGTATAATTTATGTAAATTTTAGATCAAACTTAAACTCTATAAATAAAATTTTAAGAGAGAAAAAAAATTTGCTCGATTTTTCAGGACTTCTCGAACAATAAATAATCTGTGGTTGGCATATTTACATCAACATTCGTTGTTTATTAACACATCTGCTAACCATATTAGCTTTTAATAACTTGGTGGTATATGTATTCAGATTTTTACCTCTATATGCAATATTCGACAACATTTTCAGCAAATGTGCGTAGACGTTCGAATGATCCGATTAATAAAACTATCACTGTTTTTTTTTTTTTTTTATTAAAAGGTGATATTTATTTTAATTTAAAACTACTAGCCTTAATCGACCGACAGAAACTTATAAGTGATTAAAGTGATTTGCATTCGGCTTAGATTCAACTATCGTCTTCTGGCAGTCGTGTATACACTGGGCAGCGATATTCAGGAGCAGGTATAGTAAATGAGGAAGAAATGCAATCGTATGTAGACAACAAATACTGAAATTTCTATTTTAATTTATCACAACTTATTACTGATTAATTTTATATATTAAATAAAATAATCTAACATATAATTGAAACCAATACAAATATTAATAGCTTGAGCGTGTTTTAATGATTTGCCCAAATAGTAGGCAACATTCGGCTAAATACCAATTAATAAAAAAAGTACGTTTTTTTTATTTTTATTTTCAAAATTTTATTTTATTCACATTTTAACTACTAAGGTTATTAATGGCTTCAGAATAAATCAATAGCACACGGTGTTCCCAGGCGATTACCCTTTGAAGTTATGACTGTGCTTGATGCTGCTTATCATCGGTGATCGGAGGAGAATGGTATGTTCATTATGTCACCATTACAACTGATACTTTGAGTCTCAAAACCGGAAATTTCATCTTTATGGGAGAAACGCTGTACACGAAGCAATATAATACCTATTGCGCAGTAAGTTCAAAGAGGACACATGAAAAAAGCATGGGGATAATTCTGGTCTCCAAAAGAAATTTTAAAAGCCAACTTTAATTTTTCAGTAAAACAAACAGTTATGAATGCATGAATCCTACCAATTTTTTTTTTATGGATATCACGTTTGGGCTAGAAAAGGGCCAATAAATAAAACCATCAGTGTGTGCCAAAGAAAAATGGAAAGCTATATTGATAAAGTTTAATTTTTTTTTTTGGGTAGACTTTGGATAGACTGCGTGTATTGTTAAATAGACGTTCTGTGGCTTGTACATTAAAATTAAAAAAAAAATATTTTGCAAAAAATTCTATAAAGTTTATTATTGATCCGTGTACACAATACAATATTACTTCAATACTGTATATATATATATATATTATTTTCTGTAGTATTATTATAGCGTACTAGTTTGGCATGAAATTGATAATAATGCTCCGCCTACAAAACACTTTATACACCAATGATATACATGAATTTATATATATATATATATATATATATATATATATATATATATATATATATATATATATATATATATATATATATATATATATATATATATATATATATATATATATATATATATATATTTGAGTAGGTATACAAAAGTGGAGACAAAATCACCATAATTATAATTTTAGAGAGTATAAAAACTTTCCGCGTGCACTGCACTCTCTTATTTAGTGTTAAAGAGAAAAATATTTTTTCATCATAATCCAACGTATATAAAAAAAACTATTTGACAACATTAAAAATATACTGCAAAATATGGCCTACCTATAAGATAATAATTGCCTAAAAAACTTATATTTCACTTTATTTAAACTAACTGCTGTTTGTATTTTGCAAATTACACGAATTAATATTTAATAATTTTTGAAATTTTATCTGTAACGGAAACCCTCTGTGATTGGTGAAAGTTATGGTGACGTAGACTATAGAATATATTACATAGATTAATTATATTAAACAAGCATGTTATGACAGTTGTCATACTGTTTTTATATGTACTGGCTTACTAGCGTGCTACGTCACACGTACCACTCTGTTTTGAAAATTTGAACTTTAACATAGATTTTCATTGGTAATACTTTAGATTTCCCGGAAATGTCAATGTAGTGTACATGTAATAAAAAACTATGATTTACAAAATAGTCAAATAGCCTATTATATTCATCTTAGTTGTTTCAGGGTAAATCCATTTTTCGATAGATTTTGCCTATTTTTTATGGACTCAGCATATCGTTATCTATGCGATCCCATTCCAGAATTATTGACCACGAGGAAATCAAGCTCAAAGTTTGCGATTTCGAGGCCCACTTCCCATTCAAAGCTTATATAACTTTCTTTCCTCCAAACTATTTTCTATTATACCACAAAAAATTCTCAACAGAATTGAAAAACTCAAGGCGAGTATGAACAATAAGTGAAGAAATTTGCATTTGTTCTGGAGATATTAAAATTAAAGATATTAATCTCCATCTTTTCCTGCAATGACTTGAGTTTGCAATGACTTGAGTGACACACAATTTGTCACATTTTACTCATAACTACGAATTAAGATTGAGAAGGTTTCTATTATTTTCCAAAAAATCTCAATACTTGTCTGCATTTATAACATTAGTAAATTATAACATAGAAAATGCTCTGACTATAACATTTATAGGATGGTAAATTCTCTGACTGTACTATGTACTAAATGGTATGAAATTTGGTATGCATAATATTGACATGAAAAACTAGTGCTTGTTGAAGAATTTTTGTTTAAAAAATATTTTTAAATATATAAATCAAATTTTATGAAAAACTCTTTGACATGTACTCAGTTTTTATGTCAATATTATACATACCACAAATTTCATAATATTTGGATAAGCATGTTTTGAGTTATTTGTGCTAGAAAATTGAAAGAATTATAATGTATATTACATATTATTTAAGTCAACAGTTGTTTAGAAGCATACTCCTTTATATCAGAACAACAGCTGTTGATAAACCACCTTAAGTTAAGAATAAGAACAGTTAAGAATTTATGTACGTACACATAAATTTACAAAACTTATTTGCACATAAATTGACTTTCGTTATGAGATGAATTTTGACTTTCAGAGATCCTACTTAAATATTGCCAAAATAACAAAAGTAGAAAGCAGATAGTCTCAAATATCTTATTATGATTTTACTGGTATTTGACGTTTAAATGGGTAGTTTTTTAAAATCGCGCTGCATATATAGCCCTGGAAATCTACATTAATGATCACAGCTCGTCTATACTTTAATGTAATTTTTTACATTTTTAAGATTCCACAAAAAACTATTGAAAAATTCGTATCTGAAGTCTTGGAGATCGTTGACTACGAATTTAGAATTAAAATTAAGATAAAATATTAAAATATTAAATTCGTTTCTTCCTGTGAAGTTTCATGCATTTATTGGCTAAAATAAAGTGTTTTCATAATACGGCGTTTTTGCCCAAAAATATGTTTATTGCTATACCTCTCAAAAGCTTCCGATTGTAAAATTCATGGTATTTTTTAACTCTAAAGGTAAAATTACCCTTATAAAGATAATTTTATTGAAAATGTGGGCAAAAAATTTTCTCGAATTTTATTTTTTATGATAAAAAATTATGTTTAAATTTTAAACGATATCTCGAAAAGTAAATCGCCAATTACGAAAACCACTATAAATGCCTGAAATAGTAATGTAAATGAACTCTTCTAAAATTAATATGTATAATATGTTGAATTTACTGTTTATATAAATTATGCTCGAAGAAGCACTCATATAAGAATTGTATATTATCTACACACAAAAAAAAAAGCGTGGGATTTCTAGATACGCTGTGCTTGAATATATTATACATGTGTAATGTAATCTTTTGTCGGTTTTTAAAATTGTCCTCAATGTGTGTCCACCAACAACAAACAGTTGATCTATTGGGACCCGCTGTTGTTGATCGTTATGATTTATTAACACCTGTTTTTATTATTTAAGAGAAGAAAAAAAAACTCCTTTAACTTTAAAAGAAATATCACATACTAAATGATTCAGGTTCAATAAATTTACTCATAAAAAATTTTAATAAAAGTAGGCCTTTCACTCGACTGGAGAATTTTTAATTCAAATTGATCTAGGTAAGCATAGTAAATTATAAGTAAAACTATAAATAATCAAATGAAGTGAAAATTGGCTTATCGTTGCCTCGATAAAAATCATTGTCCTGATTAAAAATGAAATGTTAGGATTTACAATTATAGATAAAATTAATTTGGTTTGGTAGCCTATACGATTCGAGTGTTTATTATTTAAAGTTGGGACTGTGCAGCGATATAATACCGACACTTCCATTGCTTCCAAGCTGGCTTTAAACATTTTATAGATACTACTTGTTTCTGTTCATTGTTTTTAAATTTGATTGTTTTTTGATGATATTGAATAAGAATTAAATTTTGACACATTCTTGTCTTAAAATTCACTTTTTTCTAGTCAAATGATGACCAACTACCACTTTTTATTTATAAACGATGATAGTGCTAGCGTAAAATTATCATTTCAAGAAGAACCTCAAGTTAAATAACAATTCGTGGAAAATTTAGATGTTACAGTGCTGGTGTATCAACATTATTGGATAATTTCTTTTTACAGATTATTGTAATAACTTTATTTAATATGTGATAAAAAAAAATGTAATTACTTTTAATAAAATGTGGAATTGTAATTACTTTTAATAAACTGCGAAATTTAAATGACGTCGTTTGAAAACACAACATTAAATTTAAGTCTGTTGCATTCATAAAGTAATTTTTTTTTATTATTATTGTACTGACTAGTCAATATTTTTAATAACCTAATATAAAAATATTAGCAATATGCGAAACAATTTAGTATTTTGTAAAACTAACTACGTCAGTTTATAATTATCGAAGAGGCCCATAAAGTGGTAAGCTGAACATTACAGTTGGTTGATAAAATTATAAATTTGAAACATATAACTAAAATGATTCTAATATAAATTCAGCACATAAACATCGAATAATTAAAGAAGATCTTCAACTTTAAACATGGTAAAAAAATACACAGCGTTCTATGGTATATGGTCACAAAATTATATTCTTGAATATATTTTCAATTTATTAGATATTGGATGGACGAATGATTATATTTATAAAATAATGTTTAAATTGTCATTTTATCGAAAAGACATGTAGAACCTTGATAATAATTACAAAATCTTTTGTTTATCATAGTCCTCAACCAACCTCATTTGTCTGCATTATTAAATTAAAAATATAAATTTAACATTGTTTTAAACCATCATAATATAAGAGTTAAACAATTTTTTGGTATTTATGGTTAAAAAATTGAATAGTTGTTCAAGTCTTTTGTCTATGGTTATACTGAAGTAATTTCAATAAATATAAGGTAACATAGCTCGTATTTATTAACTATTGACTGGTTGGCTTTAATTTCCCTCAGATTCTGTTTCCTTTCCAGAACATTTTTTAAAAGATAGTTTTTCAAAAACGTTTCTTTGAAGGAAGATTTATCAAAATCTTATAATAAGGCATCCATACAAGACTTGAATGACCCAGTACTCAACCACATATCGTATCCCATTCATATATATGACTAGACACGAATTAAACTATATTACTATACGTAGTCAGTGATTTAATAAATTCAGGTGTGTGGAATATACGAATAGTATTATGAATAGTGATCACATCGAGTGGAAAATATTGGAGATATATTAGGTATCGTGTATATGTATATAAAATAAATACCTCTTCGTATTTTTGTATTCTTCGGGCCTAAACACATATATAAAGACTTTTGATATTATAACTTGACTTTATAACAATGATAAACCACTTTACTGATTTTAATAAATTTATGGATGTAAGTTAAGTGAATTAAATGACTTTTAATTTTTTTTTTTTTTATAAAAAAAAAAAAATATTATTTTAACCTTTGATACCATATGGTTTGATTCTTATGATTGTAAAAAAATTATAAATTTCCGATTTTTTTATCGGAAATATTTATTCAAAATTTAACATGCATTTAAGGTTCCCAAGAAAATCACTAGTCTTAGAATCCTTTAGAAAATTTTAATATATAAATTTAAAACTGTCCTCCAAACGTAGAAAATTCCCTTTTTTAATCCTTGATGCCCTAAGTTTTGAAAAGTTATCTGTTAAATATTGCATATTTAACTACTGATTGCAATTCGATTTTCAAGCGAACGTTTATTAGATAAAAGCAAATTAGATAAATATTTCTGTAAATACTTTAAGTTTATAAATTTTTTCTTCCTTGTTTGGAACTTTCTCAATTCCGAAAAGTTTCATTTACTAATCGAAAAAATATAATTTTTATGTAGATGTTCTGTTCGACAATTTTCTCCGATAGTAGAGAACTGAAAATTTCAGGACAGATTCTAAGTTATTTTCTACTTTTAAGTGTAGTTAAAGCTTAAATTATTTATTGAATATAATTATAATATCTCTATTGATTGTTATGGCCTTTAATTCACGTTATTTTAAGTTTTTATTTTTTAAAAAAGCAATTTTAAACAGAAGAATCTCTAAGATATTTTTCGACACATTATTTTAAATATCCGTAAAGATATCCATCTTAAAAAATTTTACATATCGAACAAATGTTTTAGCCCTTTATTGGAAACTTTTTCTTAGGTTCCAGGCTATCAATGCACGAGTATAATTATTCTTTTGTACGTAGCAATATCGAAATATTTTCATTATAAAATAGAAATATTCATTTTCCCTTTTTACCCAGTTTATAACACCTCATGTGGTGTCTAGATCAGATATTTTCTATATCCTTTTGTCTTTAAATAATGTTTTATTTGAAACAAAAAGAAAAAAAACAAATCCTTTTGAATATATCTATTGAATACAAATAAATTGTTACTGACTATTGAAAATTGAAAATAAAATAAATAAATATTCGAATAAAATACAAAAAATGTATCAACATAGAAAATCACATAGAAAATATCTACAATGTCTAGTGTCTGGATACTTGGCGCCTCGATCATCACGATACATGTTTGAGGGGCGGTACTATAATTTCTATGTAGTCTGTCGTCATAGCGACTGCATGAAATGAAATCATATCACAAAACTATAAAATATGTTTTTGTAACTATTTTGCAAATTAATAAAAAAATATTATTATTTTTTTATAAAAAAACAATATTTATAATTTTTCAGAAGCTTTTTATTTACCGTTTTTACAGTGGAAAGTGACAATTGTGTACGATATTTCTTATTGAAAATTTTTGTCTGGACCTTTTTTTTATAAACAGCAGAAAATTTGAGTCCTGTCTAATATACATGTATTAGGCTAAACGGTTATTTCTTTTCTAATCTACAAGGGTATTCTTCTTCGATGTCAATTCGTCTTTTGACAGTAAATTAAAATAATTTTTTCTCCAATGTTTATTCAAGTTGCATTGAGCTTAAGCGAATTATGTGAAGACATTTTGAGTTTGTACTAAAAAAGTTTATTTAATTACATTCTGTCCTATTTTTCATCATTTTTGAGTGAAAACTCAAAAAGTTCGTTAATAAATATAATTAATATTTGTTTTTGGAAATAATGTAATTAAAAATTATTTTTTTAGCACCCAATAGAATAGTATATTCTTTATACGGAAAAACGTAATTAGATAGTCCATATCTTAAGCTAATATTCTACCGAGGTGCAGTTACTTACTGGTCAGGTATAGATCTTACAAAATCCTAAAACTTTTTGAAAAGTATTTCGATTATTGACTATAGTCTTATATACTCATTTTGTTTTTGCTAGTGATTTTTCACAAGCAAAAATTGATGAAAGGGCAGAGTGGGTTAAACACGAGCAGCGGGTAATTACTAACAGTGAAATATTGGAGTTTTTATCATGAAATTATTTCGAAAAATCTATTTATTGTCATTGTTTCAAATTTCCAACTCATGATTTGAGCAAATTTTTATAATTATCCGACGACAGATTATATAATTGGTTTCTACTATTACATAAATTAATAATTTCGAGTTTATAGAGAGTTCTAATTAACAGTGTTTTTCTTGACAAAAAACTTGTAAATAGTATCATTGTAATTGATTTTGTTTTTAATCTTGATGCTTATATGTCTTTGGGAAAATTGCAAGCTCTGCGAAATAACTTCTTTTTGATTTGAATCAATAAGGGGTATACGAACAAAACTATTGGTATTACAACTATTTTACAAAGTTTTATTATTACTTCAAAATTTTGTGTATATTTTAGATAGGTAATTACAATAAAAAGTTGAATTTTCTCAGCTTTAACTAGATTATACAAATCTGTTTGAAATATCATCCCTAAATTCTTAATAACCCAATGCTTGTCAATTTTCTTTATGGAATTTTAAGAAACTTTAACGTGTTATTGCAAAAGTTATCTTGTTTTTATGGTTTCACACCCAAAGGGACTCTATTACTAAGACTCCGCTGTCTGTCCATCTGTCATCAGGCTGTATTTCATGAACTGTGATAGATAGACAATTGAAATTTTCACCGATAATGTATTTCTGTTGCCGCTATAACAACAAATACTGAAAAATCGAATAAAATATTTATGGGGGAGGGAGTTCTAGATAATGGTTCGGAACTTTTCGTGCGTGAGTTCGATTTGCACTTGGCCGATTTTACAAATTTCCAGGTAACCAATGTGATAATGAAAGAAAGAAATCATAATTTAACTTTTACTTTCTCTGTTCGTCATTTTCCAATTTTCTCCTCTCATTTTACTCCACTATGCTAAACTTGATAGCAAGCGCATGTTTGATGACTAAGCCCCAAGTTTATAGACTCAATATCATATTCAAACTGAAAGTATAAGAAATGGTTTTTAGAGTCAAATATAGTTATGCAATTAAATCAATTTATGATCAGTCAATTTATAAATAACCTTGCCTTTATTTAAAGTTAAAATATCAGCCTCATAGAGCCTTTTCCATTGAATATTAGCTAAAGATTTTTTGTTTAATATAAAAAAGTTCTCTTGAAAAAAAAAGAATTTTTTCTCGAATGATAAAATTTATTATAAAAAAATATATATCTACAATTCAATTTGATCTGTATGCATGTGTGTATATATATATATATATATATATGCGGGCAGCATATAGTAGGTGTTTCATTCACTACTGTGCTTCAGTTCTGAAAGAGGGGATGCATACAACTGAAATAATCAAATCATCAAATCAACGCTACAAAATCTCCCTTATATATGTATCTGTGTGTATAAGCACTATATTCCTATTTTATACTTAATGTTCATCTCCTGTAGGATATCGTTCGTAGTACTGGTTCGTATACATAGTATACATATTACATAGGTATATAATCATCTAATATCATGTATATTTTGTATTTCTCTATGTAGTTTTTTTTTAAAGGGTTTTCAATTAGAATTTTTTGTATTTGAATAAAGAACTTGTATTTATTATGACAAATGCTTCGGGACCCTGATGTGGAGACCAATTATATGCATAAATTCAAAAACATTGATAGTATATTCCGATATTTTTTATTTTCGGTTCGAAATATTATTAACTATTACAGAAATGCAAAAAATTAATTCGGGAATCGAATTCTTGTTTCTAGTTATCCGATTTAGCAATCAATTTGTTGTTGTTTTATTTCTGTATTTACGATATATTACTTTAACAATCAAATGATGTATAAGTCTGTGAAAGGTATACGATTTAGTATAGGCGATTACTTAAAATTGATAATTATTTACATTTGCAATTAAAAACAAGTGAATATAACAACTAACCGAGTTAATAGATACTCGACATATGATTGAGTATTCATGTTTGAACTAGTTTTAATCATTAAATACACTAAATATCCAATCTTTACAGCTATAAAAATATATATATGTATATATATATATATATATATATATATATATATATATATATATATATATATATATATATATATATATACATATATATATATATATATATATGTATATATAATATGTATTGTGTTTATATATGTATTTAATAGCTAAATTTTGAGCTAAAATTGTTGCGAATCTAAGCATTTTATAAAAAAAATGTTTTAAATGTTTAAAATTTTCTAATCTTTTACGGTTCAATAGATGGGACCTAGAACCATTGGATCCAAAGGACTGATTTTATTCATGATCTTTAAGTCAGTCTTTATGTCTAAAATACGTCACCAAAATTTCAACTAATGTCTTTTCGATGTTGAGCTATCTTGATCGTGGGCAGACGGATAGATATTCGTCACATCTTCCGCTTCAGACAAAAACCAACCGAAGGTTTGGCTTAGCCGAAGGCTTATATCAGTTGACTAAAAATGACGAATCTGTGTCAGGCATGTGAACTATACAAATAAAACAAGTTAACATGCACGCACCTGTTATTTTTTACTTTTTTTAGTTGAGCTGTTAGAAACAAATGGGCAAAAAAACAAATTTAATGGATTGATTATTATCACTGATTTGTGATAATAATTTTTAATTAAAATTCAACAATGATCGATTTGCGATAATAATTTTGTAGACTAAATGATCTCAAAGTTAAGATAAATTAGATAGAGTCCATTTTTATTTTATCAAAAATCTATTAAATGAGTTTATTTTTAGATTGATTTTGTTACTGTATTTCAATAAAGACATTATTAATATAATATATCTTATTGCGTACTTTTTTATTTCTATATCATGCATTATAATTCTTACAGAGTTACCAACGAAATAATGTGAATTTTTAGCCAGTATTCAATAATTGCTTACTAAATTCAATCATTCGACTTCGACATTGGTTAGAAGTAGCGTCAAATAATCGAGACATTTAAGTGATACCACAATTTCATAAAATAAATGTTATAAAATATGAAAATTTCAGTTTCGATACTACTTTTTTGCTTCGACAATGTATGATAAAAAAGCAATCTCGTGTACAACCCTAAATAAAAGATTTTCACCATATTATAGATACGTGCGCAGATCACGTAGTTGTGTGCTAAACGAATCGCAAGTAATGTGCACAATTGCGTCCCTCGGGAAACAAAGATTTCACTGTGAATGTACAATACTGTGAATGTAGTATGTATATATAATATGTTAGAGTGAAATTGATGTATATGATATTTATATTAAATAGATAAAGATATCAATGTTTATAGGTATGTATTATATTTGATAAATATATGTATTTTTTAACCTCTATGTTTGTAAAATAAGGTCTAGGTGAAATTTTGTGGGTATGGATAAGAGTCACTTTACTGGAAGGAGAGAAAGACCTAGATTGACGGCTTGACTGTCTCATCCAAAACAAAAGAGCCATGAGATTGAAAAGCTGGGCGACCAAGGCAAATAACTGAACAGAATGGCGAGTGATTGTGTAGGAGGTCAAGTCTCACATCGAGCTGTAACGCCGTTTGGAAAAGATAATGAATACGAGTATTTATTTCAACTAGAGTTTCATTACAGGGGTCGAAATTCGACCATAATCACTCACAAGTGAATATGTCTTTAAATAAAACAGTATATATGCATGTGTATGGTAGTGTGTGTAATATAAGCCACACCTCTTATACATACATATGTGTTATAATATGTATAATGTTTTTTTTATTGATTTAATGTATTTTTTATGCAAATAAAGAAAAACATTGTTAGCATTCTCTAGTCCTTCACATTCCTCCGTTCATGAAATTTTCGTAAAAAAGGATACAAACTTTTTGCTTCAAGTATATACAATACACATTTATAGTCTGTATATAGAGGTCGTATGACGTTTATATCAGGTTTTTTTTTCTAGTTGTATATATTTTGTTTTTCTTGTATAACGTAATATGTGAATAGAAAGTAAAATACGTATAAATTACCATTTTCTGGGATGGAATTTGTCAAATATTCGAAGCTCTGTTGAAGTGTGTAGGGATATATCTATTGTTTATAAAATCTTACACATTTATTGAATTTTTAGTTTGTTTTAGTCTTTTTTTTTTTATATATTTGTTTGTTCGTGAAAATATAAATAAAAAAAGATTTATTTAAAAAAAAGTTTTTTATAACTCAATTTTAAATATTTGAGTAACCTGCCAATGGACGAAGCTTCTTTTAGAGCAGTGTCTACATTAACATTACATATGAAACATCGTTTTTTAAGAAAGAAATGGAAATAATCTTTGATATGGTATTGTGTCTAGTTTCACATTTTAATGTGAAATTTAGTAAATTTACTATCTGTCAATTCGTCATTTATCCACTTGTCTAGGTCTTCCAAAGTTGAAATTCAAGCTTTCGTATTTAAAGTTAGATTTCGTTATTTTGAAACTTAGGGTTTTGTCTATATCTTTATCAAAATCAAAAACATTTTTTTTTCTGAATTTTTGATAATTATTAAAATTTTTTTTTAATACGCATTTGAGAAGGAAAAGTCAAAAAATATGAGTTCATATGCAATTTTAATGAAAATTATTTTCATTAATGTAATATTGACAAAAATATTACGAAAATCGGCATTTACAGAAACATTTGGTGACGTTTGCTCAGTTTTAATTATGATGATTAAAATTAAAAAAAAAGGATTATTTGTCGAAAATTACTAAGTTGGATCATCAACATATTTTGAATCTTATGGCTTGTAGCTCCTTCGAAGCGTAGACCTCACTCACGATTAAACCTCACCCTTATAAAGAGCTAAAAAAATTAAGTTAATGTATTTTTTAATGCATAATTTACAAAAAATATTAGCATTCTCCAGTCCTTCTCATATATAAACTATTAAGTGTGTCAAATATCATACTCCTCCGTCTACTCAATTTTTGTTAAAAGGGGTACACAGTTTTAATCACGTATTAATGTATATAGTAATACATGGACTGAAAAGTCCCGGGCCTAACACATAGATGGTGCTAGTTTTATTGCAGTGACCTTTTTTTCAGTTAATACTAACCTTCAAAAGACAGCTGTTAAAATTTCATGATATTTTATTCATTAGTTTGTGAGTTATTGTGCTAAGAGTGACGCTACTTTTGTTATTTTCAAAACAATGGATCAAAAACAATTTCGTGTTTTAATTTTACACTGCTTCTTGATGGGAAAAAATACCGTTCAAGCGAAGCAATGGCTTGAAAAGTGTTATGAGGACTCCGCTCCATCAGAAACAACAATAAAACGTTGGTTTGCTGACTTCAAACGTGGTCGTAGAGACACCGATGATGCAGAACGCAGTGGACTGGAATGATTGCGTTGCTCTTGATGGAGATTACGTTGATGAATAAAGCTGATTTTGAACCAAAAAAACTGTGTTTTCTTTGTTAGGCCCGGGACTTTTCAGTCCATGTGTTAATACTAATAAACCTTACTACAAAAAAAATGTTGGAAAACTTGAGAACTTTTATTGCGATAATCTGTTTACTATTTCTGTAGTTTTTCATGTGTCACTGCATAAATAACCGGAAAATAATATCTATATAATTTTTATAGTAACAATTTAAAATTGCATATTTTCTTAAGATATTAATTATTCGTAGAATATAATAAATATGTATACCAGAAATATAAGAAATATAAAACATAAAAATAAAAAGTTAATGAACAAAAATAAGTTAATTTACAATTTAGATGAGCTATTTCCGATTGAATACATCCGGTTAAATGAGTAATACGGTGGTACATCTTCTTTTCATAAAAAAAAAATACGCGGGTGAATTTTATTTTATTTTTTTTTATCTCGTCGAATTGCCTTTTCATCTGAATATAAATTCTTTTAATCTTCTTTCTGTATAATAAATACAAGATGTCCTACTAACAAATTGACTTGAAGTGTTTCGTCACGTATATTTGCTTGTTCTTTTTTATCTGTCAGAATTTCAGTAGTCATTGTCTCACACATTGTTTTATTGTACGATTAATATTTTTAATTAATGACGTGATAGGTAAATAACATTTAAAATTTAATTTTAATTTTAATTTCGTAGTGATAAACAATTGTTTTTAATACCATTAATATAATAACTGAAGTCAATTTTGTAGGATATGTTTTGATTTTCTAATTATGGTAAAGTGTGGAATTTGCAAACAGTATTCTGATGCATATCCGTGTTCATTGATAAACGTAGCCACAAATTTGATATTTAATATGAAAATGTTACATTAAAATGACTCGTTAACACTTCGAAAGTCAAACTGTTTATAAATTGAGGATTCTCGTGATATTAAAAAAAAAACAATTTAGCATATATTGAACCAAAGTTTTATTTTTGGTTTTGCTACTTCTAAATTACCCTAGAATACCTTAAGATAAAATGGGATAAGAATAAGAGAGGAACCGCAGCTGCATCTCTTGCACCTAGTCCTTTAGGTTCTCTGTACCCTCTTTTAGAATACCCAATCATCTGAAGGTCAGCATGCTATAGGATATTATCAAGACCACTGGACACACAAAGAGCCCACAGCATCTCCGCTGCAATTGTTTCCATATTGAATGGATCCAGAGTTTCAGACCCGAACATTCTATATTTAACACCCTAAAGTTTTCCACAGGTGAAAATGATGTCAATGGAGGTTTCATCATTCTCCAGAAACGACCTACAAGTAGGATCGTGTGAGATTACCAAATTATGAATGCGATAGTTCAATCGATAGTGCTTTGTCAAAAGACCCACTACTCTTCTCAACTGTACCCTGGCCAGACGTAGAATACTTTAAAACAGCAATGAATTTTTTGTATGAGTGATTTTATGTTATTTATATAAGCATAAATCTTGCCTCAATCTTAAAAACTCACAAACAAATCACAATAAATTTTTTGAGGCATGTACGAGCGAATTTGAATAGAATAAGTACCTATTAAAAAAGTTCAGCTAATATAATACAGTGAATGTAACAAAACCCACAATAAATCGAATTTTATGGCACGATCTTGATATTTTATGCCAATTTGAATTTAAAATTCAAAAATTAAAATAGTCAAATTGGGAAATAGAAAGTGTGTAAACCTCAAATCAGAGTACTCGAAACACAATTTCTAGAATTGTCTTGCTAAAATCAAAGTTGAATCATTTCAAAGAAGACTGACATTCTGTATACACGTTTTTTTTTTACATTTTTATTCAAATTGACAGTTTCAAAAAGTTTTTCTGTTATTTCTTATGCTATGTATAAATCTGCTTTGTATTTAGGTACGAAGTATCCTACAGGAATAAAGTTAGGGACGTTGATGTAGACATGTATCTGTTGAGGGAGGTAAAATTGTGTACATTTTATATAAACGTGTAAATACGATGATGTACAACGTTTGACTTTTTTTTATATGTAATTCAATTAGAAAATATTTTAATCGAGGGAACAAATGATAGAGAAAAAAATGGAAATTTTCCCAGAGATATAAAAAGAATATGTTAATTTTTTATTTCATGTATTTTTTTTTTTTTTATAGAATTTATTTTTTATATTTAAATTTTGTATGCGATATTTTTTTCAAATTGTTAGTAATGAAGAAATGTTTATTCAGCAAATTTTTAATTTCTTTTGAATTTAGTACCTTTGAAAATAAGAAGAACGAAATCAATTGGCTAATCAAAGACAGATATACTTGAAATATCGGAGATAACTCAAATCAAACTGAAAATTTCGCCTGTATATTAAATAAAAAAAAAAAAAAGTTCTGAAATTGATAAAAATAGATTGCACATTTTTAGACAGAGGCGTCTTAACACTATTTAGCACTTGGGTAAATAAGTCTGTACCACTCTTGGTGCGACCCACAAGGTCCACAAGACGAACTTCCCGACGAGGAAAGAAAATAAAACAATAATTTGTTTCATAATCATTTTTTCAGTTTTAAATTACGTAATTACGCGTCGAATGAAAGTGGTGCTATTGATTATTGCAGTATTTGTTCTCGCTCGAGATAATCGACACGAAAAAAAAAACAAACTCACATCCAGGCATATATATCCTCCTAAAACCGTTGGATTTGGTTCAAGTAACCTTGAAACGTTAAAATTCTGGGTTCACAAAATTGGCTCAAATAAAAGAACTGGGAGGTTCAAATTGAATAAGGCATATTTTTATACATGGAGCTTAATTTTTGTGGCTTTTAAAATGGCAAGCTTTATTATATCATCTGTTTTGAAAACTGTAATTATTTATCGTGGCCATATTTTTCAATTTCACTAGACTCATGGTTAATCATACATAGAAAATTTTTATTTTGTAAAAGACTTATCGCCCTCTTACACAGGAATTGTTAAACATAGCAGCAAAGTACACATTGGAAAACAGGGGCAATAAATAACAGTGGATTTGTGTTTTTATTTATAAAAAAAGACAGCAATTGCAAATCATTTTGTCTATCAATATCAGATCTATTTTTGTGTTTTGGATTATGTTCAAGGTTGGGACAATGTCATTTTTTTTGGTATTTCTCAATTCCTTTCAACTTTTATTATTAAGTTTCGAAACTAGCAGATTCAAGTATTTTCCAAAATAAAGTTCCAACGCCCGAGTGCCACGCATCCCCTTATCCCTTCCCGGATAAGACGGTACTGAAGATAACTGCTGCCAAAGTATATTGCAATACATAAATCTTAAAAAGTTGAAATTTATTAAAATAATAATGTTTTGAAGTTGAAATTTTTAAAAGTAGTTAAATAAGAAAAATTAAAAAATTAAATTAGGAGCAATTTTACAAAATCGCATAGATATCTGTTGTAACACTAATAACCTTAATTAATAGCCATTTTCAATTGTCTTTGAATTCTTAGAAATGTCTTAAATTAGATGTTTTTGTAAAAAATACCTAACTTTCGTTTAAATATAAATATATTAAAGTATTAATATTTTGAAGTAGAATTTTTTTAAAGTAGTTAGATAAAAATAATTTGAAGTAGAAAAATAAAATAGAGATAAATTTCAAATAAGTCACATAGATCTCTGTTGATTATACTAACAACCTTAATTGATAGTCATTTTCCATTTTCTTTGAAATCTTTGTGTTCATTTCAGAAATATGTAATGAAAAATTGATATCGCATTTGTGTGAATCATAATAATAATCTATATAAAATATAATAAATATATAGAAATTCCTTTACAAAAACCAAAATATTAAAATTAAATTATATATTACATATAATACAGGAGTGATGTTGTCGGTTCTTTTATCATTCTGAACCAGCTCGCAACCAACAGATATATCGCACAAAGCTCTCTCTCTCTCTGTGTGTTGTAAATGATATTATAGTTTTCACACACAAGATCATATTATAAAATATAGAATATATTTCTTTGTAATTTAAATTATATGTATTTATATGAAAATATGAGCTTAATAATATTATGTATACAATGTGTCCCGCTTTGAAATGTAACCACAAACAATACGTATTACGTGAAGAGATCTTTTAGAATCTAAATTCATAATATTTTGTGATTAAAATTACTTCAAAAAAGATTTTTATTTTGAAAATTGATTAGCATGTCGAGTATATTAAACTCGACATTTATAATATGTCAGAGTATATTAATTTTTGTCTAACGTTTGTAACGCTACCAAATATTGACCTCACAAACAAAATTTTGGTATAGGTGTTCATAGAAACACCTAATTAGTCCATTTCCAACTGTCGTCATCACGATAACTCAAAAACAAAAAGAGATAACGAGCTGAAATTATGAGTAACATGTTTTAAACTTTAAAAGTGAGTTTAAGTGAGCAAAATCGGTCAATTAGATCTAATGGATCCTTGACCCAACTATCAAACTATAAAAGATAGGAGAAAAGAACAAACATAATAAATATTTATTTCTTTGAATCAAACAACTTTTGTTTGAAACATTTTTTTTGTAAAGTAGAATAAAATAAGAGTTATCCACAATTTTAGCTCAAATTTGACTAATAAACACATATAGGTAATAACAATTCATATTATGATTTAACATGAATACATATATAACTTTATACACTGGATATTTATATTATTTTATGAATGCCAATTAAAAATAGCTCAAACAATAAAATTCAATTGTATGTCGAGTAACTTAACAATTGACTCTGTTAGTTATCTTCACTTGTTTATATCTTCAATATTTTATGAACACAATTTATATAGAGGTTTTTCTCATCTTTTTTATTGATTGAGTTATGAAAACAAAACAAAAAAGTTCTTAGTAATCTTCATGAGACAAACCTGTTCTTGGTTTTGTTAAGATGACTAAGTTCTAGCTTAAATTTGGGCAACGTACGGTGAGTAAATACAAATTCTATTTTTAACAGAGCTTATTAATACCTAGTAACATTGTAAAGCTAGTTTGTTTTTATCGTAAAATTAAAAAAATGATTTGAAAGCGTTCTTAAATCCACCCAGCTCCATCAAGACGTAGAAGGTTTAAATTAAAAAGCAACGCTTGGGCTAAGCATGGGAAGAAATATGGAATTTGTTTATATAATTTTCATTATGTCACAGTTAAGATATTATTTTAAGTAAATAAAAAAAAACGCTGTCTTAATGAGAAAAAGATCGGGATTACAATTGGTTGCATGATGGGAGGGATTCATTCTACATAGACAGGAACTGGAACCTTGTTCACGTAATTTATGTGAGCTCTCGACAATTTAAATTCAAATTATTGACTTTCTAAAAAGGTTAGAAATTTTTGAAAAAAATACAAGGATCGTTAAGCTTTAAACGATATACTGTGTTTCATTCAAACGTTTACAGGTAAATTTACGTATTATGTTCATAAATGAGATGAAAAACTCAAGAGGTACCAAAAATATCTAACGCTAAGGTTTACGGGCATTGAAAGCATGGCAGATAGTGATGAAAAAATGACAGATAGTGATGAAAAAAATTCTAAATTTTTTGTATATATATTCGAAATTGTCCTGCGAATATATTTATTTCAATAAGGCTCAAAATTGATCCCTCATCAAATTGATATTGCATATTTGAGCTATTATATATTTTTTTTTTACATGGTTCTCTTCAATTTATCAACGTGTGTTTATCGATTTATAAAAGAACATTGCACATGGTACAAACAACGTAAATCTCTATGAAATATCTCCTCTGAATATATGAAAATCCTTTTTCTAACAGAAAACAGGATTGTATGAAAACGATACTTTGTACTTGTGTAATATATGTATAAAATGAATATGTACATAACATGCATATATTAAATATTTTATACCCTCGACTTACGATTAATTGTTGATAAGAATTTGGAAATTGAGCATTCGGAAACCTTATAATATAGTATATTACGAGGGTAATCTTAACTGCGTTCCTTGTACCTAGACCTTTGGTCCTCTGTATCCTGTTTAGAACACTCCATCACATGAAGAGAAAGATGCCTTCTGTCCAAAAACCGACAGTGTGATCAATTAATCGCCCCTTTATTTAATTTTGTCTTTTTTTATTAATTGATTAATCTGTCGCGGCCTGGATTCGACTACTAAGCTCCAGTTTTAGCAGTCCAATGGGTATTAGTGCCTTTACTCACTTGGCTACTGAGTCGTTAACCTTATGATTACTTTAACGAAAATTTTCTGGAAAATATACATTGTCACTTGTATAAACCACTTGTGTAAAATTTTTATTAATATTATAACGTTGGGAAAACTTTTCTTATGTGCAAAATCACATTTTTTAAAATAAATAATAGAAAAGTTAAAGCATTGATCAAAAATTCAATAAAATATTTTACATACAACTGACTCAAAAAAAATTGATGTAGGGTTGTAGAGTATTTTTCAAAGATTTTAGATTTTTTTTGGACTTATTTGGCAATTCATTTAAACTGAAGGTCGCATAATTTCTGAACGAAGGGAATAATTTTTTTAAGAACTCAGATCTGAACTATGTTTTTAACTGAGGGTTATGCTATTTTCCTTAAAATAAATCTTTCAAATATTACAAAAATGTATAAAACTTTGTACAAATTTCCTAGTATTACAAGTATACTCATCGGATTAAAGAATCAAGTGATTTTCTAGTTTTCCACTTGGTAAAATTCGTATTTAGATCAAATAATAATATAAAAAAGGTCCAAATAGACCATAAGTCTGTAACGATTTTGAACTTCGCGGTTTTTAAATCGCAAAATAGGAAACAATAATATAAAAATCGATCATTTTGGGGTATTACTTGGAAGGTGTAGTGATGAGTGGCTTCTGATCTTATTTATTTTTTGTCGTTCATCTCCTTATATCTCCCCAGGTGGCGTCGGATATGTTATTTTATTTGGATCTATTAGATTTAAAGTGGGATTAAAGCCAATCTCTAGAGCCGCTGAATATTTCAGCTCCTCATTTTTTCGACAGGCTGAGTGCACCTGTTTCATGTAAACTTGCACTATGCCAACCCATCACCGCAATTAATAATTGTAGCGACGGCGGGAACCGAACCTGCAAGCAATCTTAATAAGATGCATACATTCCAGTCAACGGCATAGAACTTATTTATATAATATAAATATATTGTTTATTTGTCGATTGAGGGTAAAATTATATCATTATTATTATTCATTTTTGCTTGTAGCAATACTGATATCAAAGAAATTTTATGTATATTTGAAATAAAACTAGCTTTTATCTTTGCATATAAAGAGTATTATTTTATTTGTTAAAATTTACACCAAAATTTTGCATATGCGTACAAAGCCAAATGCTTGATGGTTGAATGAGAAATTGAAAGTGAAATTTACCAATGGAAATTTGCTTATTTTTATAAAAACTTATATCTAAATCAAATTAGAATACTTGTGGAATCTTATTTCTCACGCTTACACTTCCATTGGAATCATTTGAATGATAATCAAAATATCATACACAAATTAAAAACAACACATTTTGTCAAAAAGTGTGCGACAAAACTTAAACATTCTGGTTACGTAGAGAAGATAAAGTATCCTTTTAACTATAAGAAAAAATTGGAAGCAAAATTATAATTGACAAGGAGGTAAAATAATATGGTGGAAGTGCATGAAACTAGAAGATTCAAGTTTTACAACGCTGCTATATTATTTGTGAATTATTTTATAATATTGTCATAATATTGTATTGTCAACAGATTTACAAATGGATACTCAATAGGGAAGATGCACAAATTTTTTTATCCGTTAAATAGAAGCGTCTTTACTTCATGAACATTAATTTGAAGTTATTTATTAAAAATTTAAAAAAATAGGCAAAATATGGATGCTCAAAATTCTTGATTAAACAAAGAAGGAGATTTGCATAAATGACGTCATGTATATTCATCTCCATAGTGATTATACAAAAGGTTTATTCAACGGCAAGAGGTCTTATCGATGTCTATGGCAAACTTATCTTCTGATCACTTATTTGAAACATGTTCCTAAATACTATAGGACTGACTTATGATTTCCTAGTGGAGTAGTGAGTAAAACTACTCTAAAATGTGTGAAGAATTTTTTGACTACAAAAGGTATCCATTGTTGTGATTCTTATTCATAGTTCAATATTTATATTTTTATATTACAATTATTAAAAAATAATATGTCTTATTTTATACGATTCAAATTTATCAAATTTAATTAACTCTAAAGATGTAAACCAACTACGTTTAAACGACTGAATACAATTTATTTAAAAAAAATATATAACTTACTTGAGAAACTTTGATTGGGATCTTGAACTTTGGGATATTAGCAAAGTGATTTAAATTAATTCTAGATGTATGATCGAAAATTAAGATATTGATAAAGGAGTGAATATTTCTATAGAGCCGATAGATTCTAAGTTCAAATAGTCTATAACTGACACCAAGTCAAGACTTTAACAGGTGCAAATACCATGAATATGAGTTTCGTCACCTTAAACACGTTTTATTAAGTTAATGTCAAATCGTTAAAGATTTTTATATTATGAAAATGGCGAATCCAAAGATTTTTTAATAGAATAATAAGATCGTAGGGTTTTACCAGCCCACAATAGAATATAGACAATCTTAAATGCAATATTTATTGTATTTCTTTTAATTTTATATTACAAATAACTCAAAAAATAATCAAATCAATTTTCGTAATATTTGTATAGATTTTTTGTTCACGGAAATTGAAAGAAATACAATATTTATTGCATTATATAATCTCTTAATTATAAATGTCTGTTGGTCAGAAAAATGTTTATAAGAAATTCTTATCTGAAAATCACATGATATGATTTTATGATCAGAATTTCTGATCGAAAAATCTGATGTCTTATAGCAATCTTACCGTGTGCGGGGTTTAATATAAAATAGATGCTAAGAGCTTTTCTGATCAGAAAATCTGATTGTGCGCGCTGGCCCTATAAGTTATATTTCAATCACACAGTTACCGGGACATCGCTCTTAGTCCACTAACTTTATTCAAAAAATCTGAATCATGTAAACCAAACACATAATATTTAAATATAAAATTCATTTATTTATTCAGTATACAGTGTATATACTTGGTATTGTTATTAAACACATATGATAGACTTCATATTATTTTTATTATTATTATTATTAATATATATTTTATAAATAATATAACAAAACATACCATATATTTTGTATATCCACATACAGGTACTACGTTTTTATCGAGTTTAGTCATTTTGATAAATGTATTCTCCTGGTTCGCTTGCTGTCAAACGATGATGACTTGTCATAAGTGGAAAAGACGGACAAATACATACACAAATATATATTTTTTTATTATTATTTAAACATTTAGTTAAATACAATTTCATTTTTAGACCGGATGGTCTTCTATATTTTAACTTATATGCAATTTTTATGGAAGACTTCATCAATCTATGGGTTTTATGCAGAAAAAGGGAAATTCAAAAATACATATTTCTGAATAATCTTTCAGTATTTTCGAACTCGTTTTCATTAACGAAGTTATAGTTGATTGAGTGTTGGAAATTTAATAAAAAATTTTGTTTTTAAAGGTTTTATTCTTTACTATTTTTGTTTGCGATTGTAGAATTTCTTTGTAAAATTTAACTAAATATATTTATAATATATCTAAATATACACAATTTAATTTTCCAAATTTTATCCACTATTTTTACTGAAATAAGAAACAAATTATTATATAAAATTTTGATTTTGCAGTTGAAATTTTAAATTTCTTTATTCATTTCCTTGCTCTTCCTCAATTTTTTTATATGTTTATTTTATACTTCTTTCAGTATATTAATTTCTTAAGCCGCGTATACACATGCAACATTCACGTGTAACGTACCGCCATAACACAAGTTTGACGCGTATCAGCCACCTTTGTGTGAACGTGAGTGCGTAACAACATCGTGAATCACATCAAAAGATGTTGCTAGGTGGAGTTACGAATAGTGTGAACTGAATAGCGTAACATTTGCAAAGACAAGACGTAAACATTATTCATTTTTATTCTAATTGTATTTATATATTTCAATGCGGAGTGGAACGAACAAAATACAATACAATGTATTGAAATTTATTAACATAAACAAATGCTGAAAATGAAGGTAATATGCTTGGTAAACAGATGGAACGCTATTCAACACATAGCAACATCGTAATATCGTAACACCTACAAACTATTGGTTTCGTAATACGAAACATGTAACGCGTAACATCACAGATTTACGTTACGGTGTTATATTACGTATGTTGCACGTATGAATTATGCATAGAAATACATTAAATCAAGAAAAAAAACATTACACACATAATGACACACACACATATATAAGACGTGTGGCTTATTTTACACACACTACTATGCACACAGATATGTACTCTTTTGTATAATATACAGTTTTGTTTAAAGACACGCATGTATAGTGTTTTGTTTCAAGGCAGTGAGATTCACTTTTGAGTTTTTGTGGTCGAATTTCGACCGCGATAACTGGACTCTAGTATAGATTATTGCTCGATAAATCAATGTATCCCGTTAAAATTTCTATATTTAAAATATTCTTAGTTCTAGGATTGAAATGCTACTTAAGACAAATTTACCTAATATACTTGTATAGTGTTTGAAAGTTTGATTTTCAGTCAACATTAATGAGAACCATTTTGTACACATTAAAATATAACACACAATACGAATTAAAAAGAAAATGTATATAAAATATTTTAATAGTAAGTGGCCCATACTTTGGTATATAAAATACACATTCTTGGAACGTTTTCTCAAACATCATTACTCATATTTTTTTGTCATTATTGTTTACTTTTGATACATCAAGATTTTATTTTTATTTTATTTTTTTTTTTTTTTGTACATGTGAAGGATTTTTTATTTTTATTTTTTAAATACAATAACATTTATATAAGTTGTGCGCGGTATACATTTAAGAATATAGAGAACAAAAATTTATTAAATAAAAATAAATAATAGAAATATTATTATTATTTTTCTATAAATATTTTATCGTAGGTAGATAATCCAATCTATTCAGACTGGGCTTGCTTTATGTGCTTTATCTGCTATGTGGCAAATATAACCCAATCAATATTTAGAACTCATGTAACAAATAATTCAGCATTTTGGCTCAATAAATAACTCAGGAAAATAAGTTTAAAAGTAGTAACTTTGAACAGTGGTATTATTTACAGAAAAAAAAGTTGGAAATTTTGAACATTTTCAATAGGGATGGGTTGTAAAAAATTACAGTTTTCCTGTCATCATTTTTATATGGTTACAAAAACAGCATCCTACCTTGCATAGAATTAAAGATATTTTTAGAAATTTTTGCCATTAAGTAAGGTACGAATTAATAATATAATTTAATGATTTCTATTTTCCCTGATTCTATTGATTGCAAAAATCATCATTTTCTTAGCTAGCATAGAAAAAACGTTATTTTTTTGAAAATTTTCCACAAAGGAGGCTGGGGTTAAATATTAGAGAAAATGGTCTGATAATCAGATAGAAAAACGTTACATGAATTATTATGGAGTTTCAAATTAATTTTTTCACATTTTTCATGATTATTTAACTATTTAATATGTGGTATAGAAAAATCAAAAATACAATAAATGGAAATAACAACTAAATGAGTTAATTGATTAAATACTCGAAATATGGTTCAGTGTCAATGTTTGAACAATTTTTAATGATTAGAATTCATAAAATAGCCTAAATATGTAGTCCATTCAGTTAAAATACATTTTATTCTTGTCTAATATACGTCACCATAATTTTCACTGACTGTCTCTTTTCGTTTTTGAAATATCTTGATGGCGGACAGACAGACAAACGGATGGTCGGACGGATATGTGTAAACGAACTAATTAGATGATTCTATGAACACCCATGCTAAAATTTTGTTTAAAAGAAGATCTTTTATAGATATTTATGTCGAGTATACAAATGGTGATTTGAATTTTCCACGAATTTTTCCCAAATATTATATAATCATTTAAACGTCTAAAATTCCTTTGATAACAAAATATTTTCAATTTACTTTTCCGTTTTTTTTTTGCGGTTCCGTACATTTTAAGGTTGTAAAAATTTTACTGCAAATTTATATCTATTGTAAATAAACAGGTTTGTGATATTCAAAAGAATATTCAAAATTTAAATAAAACAATCGAATTAAAACTTATTTTCTACCCTATACAATATAAATTTCGTAACAAACAAAAATTTAATTTACTGTTTTGTTGTTGTTGTTATTTTTGTGTTTTTAGCAAAAAAAAAAATATTCTGCACAATAAATATTTTTTATACAAACTAAATGTTTGAAACCCAAACAAAATATAAAAATAAAAACTTGTATAGCATACAAAATGTTGACAATGCTCGAATTGTGTAATTGCATTACGGTATAGTATATAGAGTTTATACTAATAAAATCCAATTACACGACTTGGTTAAATCCGTTTGCGCATCTGTCATCACAAATAAATAAATATATATATATATATATATATATATATATATATATATATATATATATATATATATATATATATATATATATATATATATATATATATATATATATATATATATATAAGATGTATATTCGATCATTGGTGTATACCTATTGAATATCTGGGAGCTATTTATGGAGAGCCATGTGAGTTGGACACATGGCACTATAAAGCTATGTGCCTGGCTCATAAAACGCATCCTTTTCATGGCTGTCTACTCAACATCAAAAGTTGGACGAACGTCTGAACCATCGTTTTTGCGGTGTGTACTAACGTATGTCATTTCGGCCTGGAGGTATATTGACCCATCACTGATTACGAAAAAGCAATAATATCATAATTGTCGAGGGACAATTTGATGCTCGTCAAAAGACTCTACACCGAAACCCTAGGAAATCTCTTCTCGCATCAATCCCATAGATCAACGCCTTCACGTACGATACTCTTCAGTAACATATTTTAGATTCCACGCGATGTTGATTACAACTAATTCCATTCCGAACAATTTAACCAATCTATAAGATGATGTAGCACAGGTAAGGCTTAGGCTAGCTACTATAGAATTTAAAATTTCATTTAATGTTTTTTTATAAAATTGACTTTGTAAATAAGTTGTATATAGTATTATTAAATAAAACATGCATCAATTCTTCTACAACATTTGGATTTATTTTTGTTTTACTTTAATATCTGTAGAATTAAGTAAGTTATAATGTCGTAGATTATAAGTTTTATAATTAGAAGTAAAATTGAGAAGCGCTTTTATACAAAAAGCTCAAACAGTAGTTTTAATTTGTTATTTATACTAATTTTTACTTGTTTTTTGTTGAACTTTCTCCTTGTTACATATTATCAAAATTGTCTTAAAAGAAATTGTCAATCACACTAAGCATACAAATCGAATTGTGTTAATTTTTAATGACACTTTATGATAAGAATGCCTTAGGCAGAAAATCGGGAAATCGACTTGGGAAAACTAAATAAAATCAAAACGAAAAAAATAGATAAAAAGGTTTCCCAAAAGTCCGAATCCTATTTCTTTTAAGCATGCAGATAAATCACTTTTATTGGTATACTCAGATATATGATTTTTGGGACTTGATTGAATACACAATCTGTTATAATACGTATTTATAAAGTTTCGTTGTCGGGATTTCGATTGCACATAAAGGATAATGGTATTTGTGTACATAAATATATTTATGTTATACCTCTGTATACTTTACTCATATAAAGGGATACATTTTCCGCTCGAAGATTCAGCGAGGAAAGATTTTCTATGTTTAAAGTTTCAACCCATTATAAAAAAACACGTTTTCTCTTTTGGTCGATGCATATTTGCAGTGAAAGAATTCATGTAAAGGTCTGGAAAAATTTTAAGTGGAGATTTTTGTATTCTTTAAGAAATGGTGTTTTTGAATCTGTATATACAATCTGAAATATATAAAATTAAAGCATATATTAAGTTCATCAAAATTTAACTTTTTGGTTAATTTTCCATACCGGGATTTCTGGATTTAATCGAGCAAGTCAGATTAAGATATGGTAGATTAATTACATGCTGAAAAGTGTACATTTTACTTATTTGATGATTTGACTGAATCACTATATTGAGAGCTAAGATTTGGTGAAGGTATTCAACAGGAAGTAAGGTATCTCCTAATCACCGCTTGGGCTCCCCTACTATGATGAAAGAAATTTTTTAAATAGAAATATGGAAAATCAAAAATATTTAATACAATTTCCAGCTAAGCCATTTTTTTATTCAGAAATATTTGATTTGAATAATTAAAATAAATTATATATGTCGTGAAAATTAAAAAAAAAAAAATTCTTAATGCCATAGTCCTTGAATTTTTTTGCTGTATATATGTATGGAGGTTGAACAGTATGCATACTGAATTTTTTTTAATTATTCAACTCTTTTTTCCATCCATAGCTTATGATAAATGTTTAATCTTATAAAATATATTTTATTGTTGTAATTTATATTTCATAAAAATTATGCATCTCGTTTTTTTATTAAATATCAAATGGACATTTGAAACTATAATATCATTTATTTAAATAAAAAATAAGCACATTAAAATATGGTTATTAGCTAGTTAATTGTTTAAATACCCAATCAAATAATTAATTAGTTATGAATTTTTTGTAAGCTTATGTTTAGGTTGTCCCATCCCTGTCTGCAGTTGCATCTTAGTGTCCGGCGTTCAACTTAATGCTGACAAATTTCACGGTTATTGAAAAATATATATAAAACATGCTTATAAAAATTTTGTATATTTATTTTTCGTTTTAATGAAGCCAAAATTAATCATCTGTATCAAAATGCCCGTTAAATAATATAAAATAATAACTATACAATCGAATAGAAGACTTGCTAAACATTTTAACAGGACCCTTCATTGATTCAGATACAACTTTATTAAGTGTCATTGAGAATGTAATCGCAAAACGAATAATCGAACTTAATGAATATATTTTGCTGATTTTTAAAAAAATTTGCTAAGCACAGAATCTTTTATTTTCCCGTTAAAAACTTAATGGATTTATCAACTACTTTTTTTTTATTGCATCTTGTTTATTGATTTAAACGTACTCATATAAGACCATAAACTTGAACCTACGTTAAAATTTACAACTTTGTATCTTTTATAGTTTCAGCAAAAATAAAATTTGGCTTTTAAAATTCTAGGATAATCTTTAAGCTATTGATTATGCTAAAAAATATGTATATCTATTTAGATGATGGAAGCGATAGGAAAAATAATCAATTCAATGAAAATGTTTCCTACCGAAAATATTGTTTTTTGTGGAGCAAGCTGTTTGTAACCTAAAACATGAATAGTACTTAAACATGTTAAAATACGAATGTCTTAGATATGCCGTCATTACCACCCATTTCTTATTTATATACATTTTCTGCTTGGACAAAAACATTTCCCAAGTGTGTTAATTAGGCTAAACTTATAAATTAAATGATAAAATATATAATGACTTTTATTAAAATCTCTTGATTTTTACCAAAAATATGTTAATTTCACATTTTTTTTGACTATAATTAGAAAGAAAATTTCGACCTGTGACAATATGTAAGTTTTACACCTGTCCGTAACTATGTATATATATCACCGGGACAGTCTTTTAAATTACAAGATTTGAATCAACTGATAAGTATAGAATTTGTTTAGAGAGATACACACAGACCGAAAAAAAAAACCTTGTAAAAATATTATATAACAATTGAAATTAATAAAATTATTGAACCAAATTATTATGAATTTATTATGTAACCCACAAAAATACAAAAAAAGGGTTAGTTTGTTAGGTATTGTTATACTTATAGTACATATGTACTCGTACAATAAGACAAATACAATTATATTAAATATCTACAAGTAATGATTAATATTAATAACATACAATAAAATATTATCGATAATAATTTTATTATTAAATACATATACTGGATCAAAATACTCTACGTATTAATACATTTGGTTACTTTTTATTTTGTTTTGTACACTATCTCTATTTAATACAAACGTTTGTACATGTATATTCAAATTATTTGACACAATTGTAGTGGCAAAGTTTATAGATTTGTAAACTGTGATAATCAGTTTTTAATAATTTTTAATCTTAATTAAGCTTTTCAAGAAGGTATAATACAAAATATAATATAATGTAAAGGTACTATTTTTTGGATTAATCCCACATTGTGGCTGTTTTGGTTCTCTGTTCTATTTTCGAAATTTTTAGACACAATTGGACGATAATTGTGGATGCGGGAAAGTAAAATAAATATTGACAAATGTCAATTGAGTGCAATAGAAGAGCTTACTCACGATTACAAAAATGGATTCATGTCACAAATGTATATCTAAGTAGGAAAAAACTAATTTTGCATAAACACTGTTCTCCTATTTTCGCAATAAATAGATGAAAATTTTTTTTTCGATTCATTTCTTATGGCTACAATTAAAAATGATGCAAATATGTATTAGATGATAAAACTTTTCGCTCTTGAATATACGCACTTGAATGATGGGCGCCTCGCATAGCAAACAATAAAATTTATCATCTAATTTATTAATTTTTCCCAAAATTAATCTTTCTAAAAGTATACACGACTTTTTGTTATTACTTATTTGAAATTGAAAAACCTTAGAAAATTAATTTTATTGGGTCGACATACATTTTTTTTGTATATAGTAAAACTGGCCGGAAGAGTATTTTCATTAAGTAGCGTGTATGATCAAGAGGTTTAAGAATTAGTTCAAAGGCAAAGCTGAGCTATGTCAGAGGGAAGGGGATGATGTAGGCTAAGTTAATTTTTTTATACGGTTTTTTTGACATAAAAAAGAATATTATTTTAAAGAGAAAGGACTGGAAATTAATGGAGAAAGAGATCCTGTGGCTAAGTGAAATATATATTTTATCGTTAATGGATTAATTACAGAAACTTACATATTAATTAAGCTTACAGAAGTAGCTAGTGCCACTGTTTGAGTCAGAAAGTTTGTAACTATGAAAAATATTTAAGAAATATCAGTCTTGTTCATTTTTGATAGCACAGTTTTTTAATAGAAAATACAAAATGATAAAAAACTTGGCCATAAAAAAGTGCGTCTATCCGTGGGAGGATAAGAAACGCTACGCTACATATAGGTAAGGACGGGCCCTTAGGAGGCCCTTATATTTTTATAAGCTCTATTAAATTTTACAATTCGATAAAAGAAGGAGCTTATAAATTCGACTGTATAGATATTTATTGTTATAATTTAGTAATCTTCCATTCATTTCCAAAAATGTTCCTTTTTATTCCTTGTCTATTTTTACGTTTATTTTACCGTTATTGCTTGGACTTTTAATAGTAGGCTCAATTTTTTTTGGATCCATTTGTACCATAAAATAATAGACTTAAATTATAGACTGCATACATATAATCCGCATGTAATCATATAAAGAAACAAGTATTTTCTACATATTATATACATGTTTCAAATTTTCGACCCCTATTACATAAAGGCTGTGTGTTGTTATATTTTTGGTTTTATTTGTAACACTTGTCATCACATAGAAAGTAGTATTTTGTGTAATTGTATCAATAATATTCCTACATATGTATATATTAGTATTTAACATACACAGTGTTTTTGGTTACAGATTATCGCACCCTGATTATTATCTGTTGTGAGGGTGAAATACAACATCGTGTTCATTAGAGTGTACTTTGTAGTGTACATACATATATACATATGTATATAAAACTAGGGTGTCCGTTCTTATACACTGTATGTAAAGTCCTTCTTGAAAAGCTTTAGTTCAGTTTGATAAACAAACTATAGCACCTAGCCTAAGCTTTACTATAATACATGATCTTATATACTAGTTACATCGAGATTACCATTTTTGATACATCGTTTGGGAAATATTGGTACAGATGTTCTTAAAATAATTTACACACAGTCAAATATTTTGTGTAAAATCAACACTATTTAGGAGTTCGAAACGGTCCACGCAAAATTAATGTTGATTATCTACACAAAAACACAATTTTTAACACTAAATCAGTGTTAACTTAATTATTATTTCAGTTTCAATATAGATATTAGGTAATTATTTTAAAATTAAAAAAAATTTTATTCTTATTAGAAAAATTATTTTACTTCATTTATTTAAATTACAGTCAAGTACCAATAGTCTTAAGCTTCAATTAAACCAGATATTTTTTATTCGGCAAACTTATTATATGAAAAAGTGAGGTTAGTTAAGCAGTTTATATAGCTATAACACTTGTTTCATGTTAAAAATCATGTAAAAAAATAAAAAACAAGAAATTAACTCGACATACAGGTTTTTATTAGCATCACTTTTATGCAGTGGAGACTGTTAATCAAGGTATGAAAAAGTAACAATATTAAGGCTTATACAACTTACATTATGATAAGGCCTTTTCGCTGATATTCATAAATTATTCACGAGGATTTAGGAAAACCAAACATTACGATTAGATTTACCTTTGGATCGGATTTTAGTTGATATCTAGGCTCCATATTTTAAATGGATTATTATTTTATTATTTTATATCTACAAGAGTAGTTTGATCTATGAAGTTCAAAAATTCCATCTATTTTACGATTAACAGTGTAGTTTTTAAAGATATAAGCTGAAATCCAATCCGTAGATTAATATTTTGGACAAATTACAATCGATATCTCGAAAACTACTCATCCAATCCGTATATTGTTATATTTCTTGCTTTTCCACTCCATAATTACTTGAAATATCAATAAAAGAATACATTGAATCACAAATTGGAATACAAATTTGCGGTTTTAATGTTTTCTATGGAACAAAATAAAAAAAACACGTAAGAAAGTTTGAATGCATTTTACTTTTAGCCAATAAATAGCATTTTATTTTAGCCAATAAATACACTTAATTTTCAACGAATTTTACTCGTTATCCGCGACCTCATAAGATCCAAATACGAATTTTTCATCCACTTTTGATGGAATCTAAACAAATAAAGTGCATCCCAAAGTTGTATGCATCAGTTTTCTCAATCAAAAACATATCACAAAATTTCTTATACTGTCCTTAAACGAGTTTCGCAAGCCATAATTCTCTGTCTGCTTATTGACACCTTAATTTGCAGTTTTCCAGTAAAAGTACTCGGCTGTGTTGCATTCATTTCTCTGATTATTGGATACAGAACCACCCTGAAATATATCCTCACAACATATTGACCCATCTCAATATGTACTGGTAGTCTTCTTTGATACTAGAAGGGATGATTTTATAAAATAGTCACCCTCACACAAAACAATTCATATCGTAACGTAACGTATCGTATGTATCGTCTCTAGAGATCGTCAACAATCAGTCAATCAATTACCTGCATTCTCTAAAACTCTCTGTTACTTGCTTCATTTATTTATTTATTTTACCCTAAGGTTACTACCACTAGTTGTATTTATATTATTATATTGTAACTATTGTATAAATTGTTTTCAATATATCTATATGTATAATATTCTATATATATATTTACATTTGTATTTAGCATAAAATTTGATGTTCTGTACGGAAAAAATTAACATAAACATTGTAGTTCTCTCAAATATTTAGTTATCGAAATAGAATTGAATTTATAATAGTTCAAATTGGATTAAGTAACATTCGGAATATTCTTTTATGGTTTAAGAGCCAATAATCGAAAACTCGCTTAATATAGGGGTATTTGTTCGAAAAAATTATCAACACAACTGCTATAGCTTTTGAAAATGCTCATTAGCACCACCTCTGGGAATGTGGTGTAAAGTTTTTACCAAATTTTGTGGTAAAATTTTCAAATATTTTATGAAAAAGTCAGTGATTTCACTATAAGGAAATTTTCCAAATATTGAGAATTCATTAAAAATTTTACACAACATTCTCAAAAGAAACCTGAGTACTCAAAAAATCCATTTGAGCTGGGATTAATGAGCATTTTTAAAAATTATAGCAGTTTTTGTTGAGAAATTTGGCAATTTTTTTCATACAAATACCCCTATAACTTTTGCATGGGGTAGAAAAAATTTTGAGGCATCGGATGACTATTGTTCATAAATTTTTTTGCAATTAATTACTATTGCAGTGTGACATTTGATTATTTTAGCATCTATTTGGAAAAAATTTTCAGCTTCTGAAATCAAGCCTTAATTTAAGTACTGCAACATTTATTATACCTTGTTACAATTTTAACTCGAAAAATCCACCTAGAAAAATATATAATTTTTACTGACCAATCTTAAAAATACGCTTTAGATGGTCGCGAGTTGTACGAGTCGAACCGAATTATCAGGCGGTCAAATCATGCTCAGCGACTTATCTCTCACGTCTACGAGACAAAAGCTGACATTAGATGTCTTTTTTTTTCTTAAAAATTAACGTTCAATTATTAAAGTAACTCAAACATATTTGAATTTTCAATTCGATTTAAAATACTTTAAACCGGAACTGAATCGAATACCAGGAATATTTAAACTTTTAAGTAATTTTTTTATTACCAAAATGTAAAACATAAGAAGTCATGTTGCATATACAATCATTTTTAAGCTCGTTTCTGAGAAATTCGAAAAAGTGTTCAGTTTAATGTTCCTAGTTAAATTCTAGGCCCACATTGAACTGTTTCACATAAACCGCACAGAACACTGAACAAACACTGAGTGAACGAATTTGGTGAGCAGCTCCTTGTGTCTGCCATGTTCTCACGGGAACAGTAAATTGCAGAAATTTTGGAATTTATTTTGGAGTCCAGTTTTATTTAAGTGGTAAGGATTTTTACATCATACAATTAATTTTTTTCATCATTGACATTTTTAATGCCTAATTACTAAGTTCGAAAATGGTAGTAGTTACTAACAGGCCCTATAGATAGAAACTGCGTCAGTGTGTCTCAAAGTGCACTCAGCCAAAAGCAAGCTTAAAATGATTCTGACTCTCAATTATTAGAAACATGGTATACAAATAAATAATTATTTATGAAGTCATTAAAAAATAACTTAACTATGAATCAATTAAAATATTTTTAAGTAATAAATAAAAACAATGACCTAAATATTTATTTATTTTTTAATTTTAAATAATTTATTGCTAACCAAATATTATTTTAATTTAAAAAAGGATTTCAACAGGTACATTTCATATTAATAGCCTTTACTGTATAATCTTTCATTTGATCTTTTTAACCGGACATTCTGTCGTCTTTCCAATCGGACTGCAGTATTCATTCAAACTATATATTTTACGATAAAAGTAAATAATGAATTAGTTTAATTTATATTGGTTTTTTTTTTCGTTTGTTTCTTTGTTGATCCATCCTTAGGCGTTAATGTTAATATTTTATTATTTATAGAGTATATTAATTTTTATAGAAAATATATATTGTGCTAATGAGACTTTTGGTTATTAAAAATTTATAAAAAAATATTAAGCGACATACATACGTGTTCCATGTTACGAGCTACGAGACCAAATTTTTGAAGGTGTTGCGATTTTACGATGTTGCAGATGCGTTACATCTGTCTTATACCAAGCAGACTATCTGCCCTTTCAGCATTTGTTTATGTTAATAAATTTCAATAAATTTTATTGTTTTTAATGCGTTCCACACCATATCGAAATATTTAAATACAATTAAAATAAAAATTAATAATGTTTACGTCTTATGTTTGCAAATGTTACGTTATTGAGTCCACACTATTCGTAACCCTACCCCAACATCTTTGAATACGATACAAATTTACCGAAAATTTGTGGGATGCGAGGTATCATTGTCGCGTATAAACTTTGAATACACGACAGTTTGACGCGTTCACGTACACATAATGGTTGCTGTTACGCGTCAAAGCTGCGTTACGGTGTTAAACGCGAATGTTGAACGTGTGCACATAGCTTTATTATTTTAATATTATCTAAATTGTTTGATTATAAAATTTGTTTTAAATAAATTTACATCTATTCTTTAATATCATTACCACAGGCCAAGAGTTCGATTCCAGTTCAGGTGTACATTTATATATAATTATATCAGTGCAGGTAGGCTTTGCACGTGCGCTTTTACCGTTAAATGAGCTATTCGGTCGTTCTTAGATCTTTTTCAAGTCAGACTATCTCAAAACCTTAAATAAAATTCAATCTAAATAAGCAAACACAAATGGATGTCCAATTCGTACCAAAAAAAATTAATCAAATGCTTACGAAATCTGTTCCCAATGTTATGGAAAAAATTCACAAACTCAAACATTATTAATCAGAAATTTTACATGATATTCTTTATAATTTGTATGGAAAAGTTGTTTTACTGTTTTGTTTTCAATTTTCCATTCTTTTTTTGGGTATGTGAACGCTCTCAATTAAATAAATACGTCACTCAATAAAAAAAAAAAAATGGAAAAGTATAGTGGGGACTTGCTGTAAGTCCTTAAAACTTTCATACAATGTTTGACCTGTCATTCGGCTCTGAAAATCTAAAAATTAAAAAAAGCCGAAGTTAAAGAAACAGGGATGCACTCAAAAAAAATTGTACCCACTGACAATTTTTTAAATAATCGTCACTTATTTGACATTATAAATTAAACCGTCACCAAATTAGCAACGAGTAACATCTCCTCAGAGAATCATTACAACTAGCTAATTCATACTGATGATGATTACTTTGTAGTCAAAATACGTATTTATAAAAATACAAAATAATTTTATCTAGGAAATTATGGAAAAAATCGAAATTTATTCGAAAAATCCTAGAGTTCTCATTAATAATTATAAAATTATAAATTAAACCTCAATTTCCAAAATATTTAGTTTTTTATTGATCCAAAAGTACATCACGCAAGTGCAAGAAGGAGGTGATTTTTACAATTTCAGCTTTCTAAAATTAGTAATTTTAGCTATACATTGACAGCAATTCAGAAAAGAAATTTTATACGTATAAATTGATACCCCAAAAAATGCTTAAAATCTTATTAGTTTAATTTTTTACTCTAAACACAAGTGCAAACTTTGATTTAAATTTTAACGACCGCATTATCATTTTTCATGAAAAAAGTTTAATGTAAGTGTAATTTTACGATATGCAAGAGATCATTCACGATCTTAAATTTTTAGCTGCAAAAGTACAAAATGTTAATAAATAAGTATAGATGATTGAATCGCCTTAGTCACTTGAACCGCCAACAATAAAGAGAGCTGTAATTAAATGATTGATAAATTTAAGGTTTACCCCTGTACTCATTTGAACAATACATTTTTTGATAAGAGCGGAAAACCACATGATTTCTAGAATGTCATGAAGAGATTACATCATTGTATGTTACTTTATTATTAGATATTATAAATAATAAACCATTGCAATTGTTGATATTATTGATAATTAAAATATTAGTAGCTTTCTGAACTCTAAGACTCTAAAACTTCATGAAATAAAAGGAAATCCTTTTGTATTGATTGCCAAAAATTGCGTCCACCTCACCAGCATAGAAAAATAATAATATAAAAATTATTTTGTATGTATCCTGTTTTTATAACGGACTCAAAAGTATAAAATAATTTCTCTAATTTCAAATGAAAAACAAGCAGCAAATGCAGCAGCATTAGATGAGACACAAGACAAGAACAAGAACGCGAATTAATAAAAAACAATTTTAAAAAGAGGTGCTTTTTTGCAGAAGGACAGCTGTTGAAGATTCAATAAAATATTGAAATTTTTCCTGTTTATTTACATTAAGTATTATAAAAACATTGTGTAAGTCATTTGCACCATTTTATACATTTATTTATTTGTATTGATCAGCAATATAAATTTAACCTACAGAGTCATCCAAAATATAGGGGTCATACTTAAATAAATACATTAAAAAATATGAATCGTTAAGAATCTTGACATGATAACGGAGGGAATATCAAAGAGTGTTTCCCGAAAAAACATTTCGAAAATAAAATTCACATATTAATTTTATACATTTTTACGAGAAAAACTCTTTGACAAGCTGTCCGTTTTCATGTCAAGTAGGTCAAATTTCATTGCATATCGAATATTAATTTTAGATATTGTTTGTGCATGAAAATTAGAATTTCCTTATTATTCGTATTCCTTCCTCCTGTTTTCAATTTTTTTGGAAGACATTGTAATAAATAACTTGATTTTTCTATGGGTCGTTAACCATTCTTTTTGGATGACACTGTAAATGATTATTAGCATCTCATTGAATGATGCACGTGCGTATAATCATTGGTTATGCAATTTTCTCAGCATGTGATCAGTCAACTAATAACTTCTTGTAATATTGATAACATTGTTAAAATGATGGTACTTATATAATGACAATATATTACGTAATTTCTAGGTATCTACGTAGAATTGTTTGACATTAATAACTTTTCTATTGATAAATATTTAAATCATTTGTAAACCACACACAATTATGTTGTAACAAGGTTTTATTGAGCATGATCAAAAAATTATTATATTCTCCTCGAAAATTCTGAATAACTACTTTGGCAATATTCATTGTCGTCAATAGTACCTACTCGAAACTATATACTATAGATGAAAGTAGAAAATTAATGGTTACAGTAGTTACTTTTGTGAGAAATTATTTAATCCGGCTTTTGTATTTTATTTGAGTAGTTTATACTACTATTGAAAACAAACCGTGAGTATGACCGTTAAAACCAAAACCAATATCTTACATATTTGTAGACATAAAATTGCCTAAGATCTAAACCATTTCAATCAATTTTTATACACTGATTTTATATAATAAGTGTGGGCATATTAAATTTATTCTAAAGCTTGTATTACGAAAAATCTGAAATTATTTACAGAAAAACTATTTTCAGTTTTAATATAAATATAAAAGGCGTATTTATCGAAATATGGTCGAAGTACAAGGCAAGGTAAAAAAATTGGAAATAACAGCGAGCTTGTAAAAAATATTCAAAAATATGTTGAAAAAACTAAATGTACAAAACCTTTTCAAATTTAAAGCTTTTATTTAAATGCGCCTGAAAATTTTACTATCAACTTATAACGTCATTTCACAATTTATATGATAGAAAAGCTGGCCTTGAGATTTAAGTACTCGTATTTACTTAGATTGGAAATTTTATTAGTTAAAATCAATTTATTTAAATTACTTGTTTATATACTCAAGTAAATCTCACGACAAACTGTCAGTTCATGTAAATTGTGTAATGACGTTATAAATTGATAATTATTTTTAATTTATTTCTGGACAACAATTATATGTTATAAAGCGTTTCAGAATATAGAATTCAGAATTATAGTCGAATTTCAAGCTTTAGTAGTCCCACATATTTGATTTAGAGTGACGCTACATTATTTTTCGAGGTATTTTAGCAACCTTTTTCATTTGACACCCATATTTTATGGCATTAATAATGTAATTCTTATTAGTCCGTCATCTTGGGTGTGCTGCCATGTTTTATTTAGAAAGACGTTACACAGTTAACCATACATTTTCATCCAAACTGAACGTTTATACAAAATTTCACCTCACTCGGTTGAAGATATCTGCTTTAAAATTGAGTTGCAAGAATCTACCCAAACAAACATACATTGTAGGTCTAAATATGAGCTTTAAAAATTTCTAGGCTGTTATCGTATCGAAATTTCATATGAGTTTCGAGATTGGCATTAATATACTATAACTTCAATCTAATTTTTATAGACATTATTTGTTCAGTGTATAAATATATAAGAAATCATAGAACAAAAGAATTTTTCGACTTTGGGAGGATTACAATAATTTTTCCACAAACGAAACAATTGTAACAAATAATTTTCTACTTAAACGTATTTTATATAGTTTCGAGTATTATCGAAAACAATAAAAATAAAAATAAAACATAAATAAAAAATTGTTACAAGTACAATACCATACAATTTAAAGATTTAAAAACTATATCCAGAAAATACAAAATACAAAACATAATATATGAAAAGACAAAAGCTACCCGGTAATCCGGTGCAACCGATCGTAAAATCTCATCTGAACAACTTCTATATTATATATATATTATATATATATATATAATATTATTATATCGTGTTTTACCTCGACAAGGAATACTTGTCCTGCATACTTATCTCTTTTGGTTTGTTCACTCTTAAACTTTAGCGTATAGTCCGTGTTGTTTATAACTATATCTATCTATATATATGAAAACCGTTTTTCATATCCCTTGTTTTCACATCATTCGTATATGTGATTCACTTAGATACTATCCAATGATTTTATAATGGTTGATTTAGTTATTGAAAGTTAAATTTCATCTAAGAATTGAATACATAAATTACAAAAAACAAAGTATTTTGCCTTGAATGAGACATCAGTATATTTGAAATTTGCTTTGTCTTCAATAAAAAAAACTGAAATTAAAAATCAATTTTAAATTAAAATCTTCTGTAAATAATTTTCTTGTGACCAATTATATTTCTTAATCTACGCCAATCAATCAATTTTTGAGGAAAGAGTAAGATTGGCAAAATTGACTTCGAAATGTAATTGGTTAAAACAAAATAATAGAAGTTTTAAATTTAAAATTATTTTTCGCTTTTTAGTTCATTTTTTTAAATTTTTTATTTACTTTTGACCACGAAAAATTTTTTTATTTGGGTGAATTTTTATCAATAAAAATTGTTTTTATTTTATTTTATCACTAAAAATTGTTTTTCGCCCCCTAGGGACATCACATCAAATCCTGGTTTCCTTATCATGATACTTCTCATGTGATATCTCCTATCCAAATCAAAAAGAAATCTGCCGAAATGAGAAACCTCTTTTTTGTCGGTCAAAATATATATATATATATATATATATATATATATATATATATATATATAAATATATAAATATATATATTTATATAAATATATATAAATACTTTTAACCGACTTATATATATATATATATATATATATATATATATATATATATATATATATATATATATATATATATATATATATATATATATATATATGTTGTTGAATTGACAAACCTCTTTTTTTGAAGTCGGTTAAAAGTATTTGTAATTTAATATAGATAATGATGATATCGCTTCAATTATATATTTCAAGTTTTGTACAATATAGAGAGCTACTTACTTATTCAGGAAAAACTCCCAGGCAAACCCCCGTTTTCATGTTTACGTTGTATATGCCACAGTTCATTACCCATGGGTAATTATTTACAGCGTCTTTATTATAGATGTCTCTTTGGGTTCTTATTCATCTAGAAGAATGTGATTAGTTATAGGAACCGGACTAAATTTTTTAATTAGTTCAATTGAAGCGTTTTTACTTCACAAAAGTACTGACGTTTTAAAAAAATCTTAAAATTTAATAAAATCTTAAAATAAACAACGTTAAAAATAAGTACGTAATTCATTAACATTAAGACCTTATTGAACAAAGATCGAATTACCTATGTATGACGTCACTTGCTAGTATTTCCATATAAATTACATGTGAAACATCATTATCTAGAAAAAAAGAAAGTAATCTTTGATAGCTAATAGCTTCTTTGTTTTTGAATCAATTTTAATTTAATTTTCATTTTTTATTATGATATTGTGTCTAGTTTCACATTTTGATGTGAAATATAGCAAATTTAGAACATTATAGCAAATAATTAGCTAGCGTCAATCAATCACTCTGTAATTTAATAAAATGTTTGTAATGTTATGTGTATTCTATGAAGAAAATTGAAAACCAAGTAAGCATCTAAACACAACTTTTAACTTCGTTATCTAAGAGTTTAGTATTATATTTTGTGCAAAAGGACATCTTTATGTATCCTAAATAGTGTACATACAAATATTTACCGGGTGTATATTCTGAGTGTAATACTGTTTAAATTTCATTCATTTTTGTATGGTTACACAAGTGCTGTCAAAATCGTAAAAAAATGATTGTTTTAAACTTTTTTTGGTCTTATTTTAAATTTACCTAAAATAAGGCCAAATTATGCAGAGTTGTTATATCATATTGTAAGTTGATTTTTTCAATATTTGAAAAATAAATTAATTATTTAAAAAAATAATCTACAATTTTATTCGACATCATTTTGGAAGTTGTCATTTGGAAGGATATCATGAATTGCTAATCTTTTTCTTAATCGACACTTTCCTTTTTGTTTCTTTCTTCAAAGTAGTAGCATCTTTTACTTGCTTATTTGGATAGAAAAAATCTAAATTTAAAAAAATTGTAATCCTTCGATCAAGGACAAGCTTTTTATGATGATAAGAATAATCCGTCTAGTAATTTTTAAATTTAAGTGATCATCGACTTTGAAAACAAAGTTTCGAGAAAAACGTGCTTATAGCTTTAGTTAACTTGATTTAAGTTAAAGACCTCTTCAGTAAATGTGGCATTGAAAAGTATTAGTCGAATTGATTTGAATTGAATTTTCAGGAAATATTTTCAAAAAATCATACTTTAAAAATATCATATGGTTTTCCAAAATTAAATTGTCCATTAGAGTCCTTTGATTATTGTTATCATTTCGGTAAAAATAATGTTGGTATTGTTCTTGAATCATACCAAACAAGATTTGTTTGTAACTTGTGTATAATAAATACACAAAGCAAACAATAAAGGAAATACTTGTAGTGACCATAGCTTTTCTCCATTCAACGAATACATGAATATTTATATACATTTTCGTAAAGTCCAGTTAAAATTTATATAATTCAATTTTCATGAAGACATGTAGAATGTCAAAATAATAGTAATCGCACAAATATATAATTTAACCGGGTGTTAATTTAAAAAAATTTCTTTCAATTATATTAATAATTGAAAATACCCCTATGGCAAAAATTTATAATTAATAAAATAGAGCAAAATGATTTTTTTTGGTTTTTATGACGTCATAAAGTTCAAAAAATTACTTTTTCGATATCATGGCAAAATTTTAACCGATTTGAGTGAACTTTTTTTTGAAACCCACTAATTTTGGGCCAAGCTTTTCATTTTTAATATTAATAATTTGATTATTTTAATCTTTATATGAAATTTCATGACCAGACTCTTATTATCTTGATATTTACTATAGATATGTTTGATTTAACCAAAAACTATGACCTAAATTTAGTAGGATTACATACTTTGTTTGTCAAATTTGGAAAATAATTGGACGAAATAGTGGAAAATGGTTTTTTTTTTTAAATTTTACTTATTTTAATAATTTTTTTCCCTCGTAGATATTTCGTTTGTATCTAGTTATGTGTGTTCAACTGTAACAACCGAATGCGTTGTACCATTTTTCTAAAATTTGGTGTACAAATTTATTACATTTACAAAATTCAATGGTTGTATTGGGCATTACTTGGCTATGGCTCCTTAGGTCACATAAATTTTGGTTTAATTTCATTCAATATATTACAACAAATTGAATAAAAAACCATTCAAATTTGTAACAGAAACCATTCAATATTAGTCCTTTTATTTCTTTTTGAGTGAGTAAATAAACCTTTTTTTGAAATAATTGCTACCGCAAAAAGCAAACCGTAATATAAGGTACACGACATTCAAAATATAATAATAGTCTCCTGTATATTACTATTTTTAATGAATTGTTTTATTATTATTAATTTTTATTATAATTAATAAGCACAAATTTTAATTACTACACAAAACGTATTATTAAATTGTTATGTTACATACATTTTGTTGCATACACTACAATAAAACGTAAAAAAATTCTCTTCGTCCAACAGAAGTTAATGGTACAAATCTTGTTTGGTATAATGATTTATTGAACAAATAAAAATATTATTTGTTTTAACATGTATATAAAAATAATATTGTTGTAGATATTATTATTATGATTATTACTTAACAACAATGTAGTTTGTTTCTAAATGAATAACCAAAAAAATAAAAAACTCATAAATTGCATAAAACCTCATTAACAATTTACTTTTAGTTCAACAATTTTATTTTTTATACTCTACGTACATATGAAATACATTAGGGTATATTAAATGTAAACAGAAGTTTGTTACACTGAACATATATAGTGTATTTCAGAGTATATTGATTTTGCTCTAAAGTTTATAATGCTAGAAAATATTGAAGTCACAAACAAAATTTTGATATTAGTGTTCATAGAGTCAATCCCTTAATTAGTCCATGTCCGTCATTCCGTTCATTTGTCTTCAATATTACTCAAAAACGATGACGAGCATAAACTTTATTGGTGTAGTTTAACCCTAAAAAGCATGAACATATCCTGAGATAGCTTCCCAGAACATATCCCCAGAAAACTTGATACCAGAAAACTTGAAATTGAGAAAAATCTAATAATATAATAGCAAGTTGTACATCGCTGGTAAAAGCTTGCTAATGAGTCTTGGCAGGCTTTCTACTGTTATACCAAGAAGCTTTTATAAAAATAAGGTCTATTAAAAATACAATTGTGTATCAAACAGAATTTTGCTAATGTATCAGACTGTTAATAAATTATTGGACTTCCTGGTGGTCTCAATTGAACCCAATTTTTGAGCTCCCAATTAACATTTTTAATTCAAAAATTTGCATTTTTTACATTTTCTTTTCGATTTCCTTCTATTTTTTCTGCAATCATTTGTAACACCAAATTTTCAAATTGAATCGGTCATTTCGAAATTAGTCACACATTTTATATTTTTCAGAAATCAATAAAAACTGTTCCACACACAAACAAACGAGTTTAAAACGACTTTTTAATGCACAGAAATAAAATTATGAATATCGAAGGAGCGAATAATTTTGTTTCTTTTTTTGGAAATTTTTTCCATAAGATTTAGTTGACAATCATGATTTTTTGTAATAATTAGGCCACCATTTCTTAAATTCCAAAACTCCTATAGTCTTTAGCTCTCTGAATGTAAATATCAAGCAGGACTTATGTTGTTTATGCAATGAAAAACTCTTAACACTATTAATTTGAAGAATTCGCATCTACCTTAAATTGGAAAAAAAAGTGATTTAAATAGGTTTTTTGGAATATTTAAAAGTAACATTAAGTTTTTTGTATTGCATTTTCGACAATATTTCCATAATTGAATTCACAAATAAACAGGAAAGAAAATCTCAGTCAACAACAAAATTTCACAATCATAATAATATTATTTTGGTGTTTAACGATGTTCATCTATCTACCTACACATTACATTATATAAATATCTCCCCCTCAATTTGATATCCAAAAGATCAGAAAGACATCATCATCATCATGTCGGATCGACGTTGTTGTAAATAAGGGGATTTTCATTGTGAATTATAACAATTGAATAAATCGCTTGTATTTGTCTCTTTATTAAATGATGAATGAAGTATAAATTATTGTACATCAGGAATTTTTTTTTCCTAGTAGATATACATGTAGCGTAATCGGTAATTAAGTTATCTGTTGAATAATGTACGAGATTTATTATTTATTTACATTTTGTACTATTTTTATTACTTATGGGATAGAAAATTGTATTGTTTTCAACCTGTAAAAAATAAAGACAAATAAAATTTTGTACAAAATTTTAGTTAGTTTGATCTGTCGAAGTTTGTGTATATTGAACGCAAGCGGGAATTTTTGGATTTACTACCGCCACCAAATTTTTACTCTCTGTATGGAAGTTGGATTTAATCGAGAGTGTCAGATTAAGATATGACAGGTTAATTAAGTGCTGGAAAGTGTACTGAACTGACGATGTGAGCATGAAGCAAGAGGATGGGAGGGTCACATACTTGTAAAAATGACACGCCACCTGCGTCGCGTTCTAATCGTCAGATTAGTAAAATGAACACTTTTCAGTTTGTATTTAACCTACCATATCTTAATCTGACACGCTCGAGTAAATCCAAAATTTCCCTCTTCAGTTTCATTACCATATTCAAATCTTACAAGTAAAATTTGACTCAATTTTAGTTCAATTGAGTTGAAATCGAGCATCTTATATTGTATATATGTGTAAATTGGATGACATTGCTATATTATGACATAATATAATACAAAAGTATTATGGAAGCGTTGATTTTAACTCACTTCATAAAAAAAATAGATTTTATCAATTCGTCTGTTTCTAATTACTAATTTAAAAATTCTTTTTGCGTTAGTACAGCTTCAAAGTAGTCCTTTATTTGTTTGACGAAAATATTCCTGCCAAAACAAAGAAGAGAAGGCCAAAACAATTTTGAGTGTTTAAATTTCATCCAAATGAAAAATGAATCGTGTTTGTATACAACATTCAAAAAGTAAAGAAAAATTTGCCCCCTAAAAAAAACTATCTTAAAAAAATGAGCTAAAATTAAAAAAATTATTTTAAATTTCTACAAAAATAATTTCCTTTTTACCAACAACGTCAATGACACTCTTAGCAAAAAAAATCGATTCGTTGGCGCCGATTTCAAAACGTAATTGGCCACAAAGAAGTTATTTGTAGAAATTTTTAATATAAAATTATTTTTTTACTTTTTAGTTCATTTTTTTGAATGCGACTTTTTTTGGAAGAATTTTTATGTATTTATTTCTTAGACTTTCACCATATTTTGATTCGTCTCAATAACTCTTTTATCTTTGGATAAATACAAAAAAAGCTTGTATTTAAAAAATATTGTTACTTATAGGAGGGGCTTTTTATATTAAGTTACTTTATTGGGTTACTTTACAAAATACGCTGGAAATGATTATAATAATATTGTTTAAATACACAAAATATGTCAAAACTGATTTACTATAAGATAAAGTCTTTCAGCTATCATAAAAGGCTTTAATTCTGAACACCAAACGTTTTTACTGAAGTACAACCCATTAATATTGTTCAGAATATGATCGTAATTACAACAACCATCAGTACTTCTTCATTCTCTTGATTTTTTGAGCATTTTCCAGCTTATCTTGCACCAGAGTTTTGTCAGTGTTTCTAGGAAGATAAATTTTTTTTTTCAAGAAAAGAACGAAATATAATGTGATAATCGATTTTTGACTAAAGGAATATTATTTAATGGTTTTAAAGTATTTGTGATCTGTCAAACGTTTTATTTTATATTTTATAAAGTCTATTTAAAAACCATTAACGTGCAACGATACGCTATCGCTATATTAAAAAATATGTGATTTCTACTTTACGAACCAAATAAAATATGTATAATAAATAATATAAACAAAATTTATATATTACGATATCATATTTTAAAATAATATTGTTGATACTACTCGTTGTCTGAAGCTAAAAGATCTTCTTAATCATTTCATTTGGACCTCTATGCTCAAATTATTATTAAACTTATTAGGGGTGACCGACAGTAATGAGTTTCAAGTTATTGATGTTTTAGCTCTTTGAATTGAACGCATATCCAATATTTTTAAAAATATGCAAAAAGGTATATCTAATGCATGTACAAAACAAACATTTTTCGGGTAAAAAATAAACACCATCCATTTAACATTACACGTGTTAATACTGAATGCGTCCAGAACTGCATGAACTAAAATATTCTTCTTGAGAAAAAAATAAAAACAAGTAGTCTAGGGGTGACTTGCAAGGTCCACACGACGAACGTCCCAATAAGCAGACAAAAAACGATAATTAGTTTTTTATTATAAACATGGGTACTTTTTCTCATTCTTAATTTATTTATACACAAAACAAAAATCTGCGCCGATTTTGTTGAGAATAGTAATTTCGTTTTAAGTTACATGAAAACGCGTCGAATGAAAATGGTACCCCTTCGATATCATTTGTTCACGAGATAATCGAGACAAAAAAACATACACGCATCCCCCTAAAAACATTCTAGTGCCCTTCAAACGTATAGATATATCAAAATTTCGGATTCACAAAATTGGTCCCTTTTCAAGAAATTCACACTGGGAAGTTAATAATATTCTTACTTATTGTGAAAATCTAAAATGCAAATGATGGGATATACAATGGGGACTCATCACGTATCTTGTAAATCGAATCGGAAAAATGGACAAATTCTAAATTGTAGGCAAATTTTGTCTACTGTAAAGCCTGGTGCATATTGCGGCACGTTCCTCACATGCATCGTGTTACAACGCACTTCTTTTGCACAGTAGACACAAGTTTTTGATTATTTTTCAGTTTTTTTATTAATTTTTTATTCGCTCATGAAACTGTGCCTCGGGTACTGGGCCACGCATTAGTCGCATCTCGCAAGGTCGCACTGCGTAGCGTCGTGTCGTCAATTTGACCCATTCATTTGTGTATATTACAAAACATCGAGCTGCGTCATGTCGCATCGCGCTGTGCCACATTCGCCGCAATATGCCAGGCTTTACAATTGTACCATGGATTGTTTCTGCCAATAAATATTCTTGTGTTTACTTTGATTTTTCTCATGAACAAATTTAAAGTATCGTATCTTAAGCATTAGCTAATTAGATAATTTAACAACAATTAAAGAGTTAAAAGCAATGCATTTATCAATCTTTTACAAAATGTTATAAATCCAATAACTAAGTTTCGTTGAAAATAAAATTAATTGATATTTTTTTTTTGGGAAGGTGGAACCAATTGTATGGAAGTTACGTGAAGTTCATAGAATATATTCTTAATATTCATTCGGTTTTATATGGATGGCATTAATGTTACAGCAGCCGCTCTTTGCTATTGTAAATAATATTTATACATATAATATATATATCGAATGCTTCAGGCAAATTTTCAAAAATATACTTCATATAATATGTTTGGTTTATTCGATTGGTCGGTCCAATCCGGTCGAGCGGTAGCTGGTCAGACACTAAGAAAAAGATTTATTGATTTTTCAACAAGCACTAATAACTGCCAACAAATGAATAAGGTCGTATAAATATATTTGTTGTGCATCGCTCGAGTAGTAGAAGGTCTTGTAGGTATTACGAGTCGTAACAATAATCATGAATCAATATATAATAACTTATAGTGCACATTAAACAAATGTTGGTGAAAATGACCATAAACAGGTCAGATCAATAGCTTTTCTATTAAGTAAATTTTTTTAACTTTACAAATATGCCTCTAATGTTTTAAATAGATTTTTACTGATAGCTCTACAAGCAGGTACAGCTTGGTGGTTTTTGGAAATGTTTTAAGGACAGTGTAAGTAAATTTGATATAGGATTGATTTGGCGGGAAATGATGCACAAATAATTATACCCGATATACATAACTAATAAGCACGCCCATATATAATTGCAGTACATATATTATGTACTGCAATTTTTGTTTGCGGTTACGTCGAAAAACAGTTGAAAAATTCGTGCCTGAGTCTTTTGATGTCGCTAATTACGAATTTAGAATTAAAATGAGCATGAAATGTCTATATTGTGATACAAAATGCGTTTTATCGTGGACGGTTAAATCTTTTATTCGTGTTAAGATTTTTCCGATTGAACGGTTATTTTTCGAATATCGCTTGAAATTAGTCCGAAATATCTTGTGAATCGGATTTCAGAAGATATAAAAAATCGCGAATCTTTGGAAAATCCGAAAAATTGTGAATATGTGTTATTTCCAATTTCGATCAAATTTCATTTAGAAGGGCAGTTTGATAATTAGAATGAAGTTCAAATGATAGCTACACAACTAATAGTTAATTTAACCCTCATAGAGTCATACCATCAGTGACAAAAAATAAGGCTATATATACACAAAACCATTATTTTCGCATTATGAACGTTTCAAAACATCAAGATTTTCTTTTGTATTTTCAGGATGAACTCAATGAAATTCTATCACACAACTTATTACTTCAAATATTAAATTTCTTAGAGAGAACAATTTTGCCGGGGTAGTTTTTTATCGTTAATAGTGGCTATTTATTTACTAAGAAATTTAAAGCAAATAATCTTAAATTCACCCATACATTAATTCTTTCTTTGCGCAAACCACCTTAAATCATAAACAAATAAATGTTATTATTAAAATTCTGTTTAATATTTTATTGAATAATATTTATCATTTACCGACTTTTTGTGATTATCAACCTCTATATGAGTATTCAAATAAAGGTAACAGTTTTCAACTGAAAGTGTAATTTTCGTGAGTCCTTGATTCAAAGTATGTATTACTTCCGCGTTTTTTTTGTCTTTATCGCAGGTATTGTGCTCCTGATATAAAGCAATTTTTCTTGGTTCGGATTTCAAAAATTTTTGTATTTGTCAACGTTTCGGAACTTCCGGTGCCATTTTTGTTTCGTTTCCGTCGGTCTGTGACATTTATTCAGTCGAACACGCATTGATTCAAAATTACTGAACGAATATTTAAAAATTTATGGAAAATAATAGTCAACCTCAGCACTGGTGGTCCCATTTTAGAAATATATCTTCTAACAATTACCATTTCGGGCATATATCACTATATGGCCTCAAATAGTAATAGTAATATAGTTGTATGACTTCCAGAAGTAATATTACTTTAAGGGAAGGATTCCTTAGGAATTTTTATTGCTATATAGGAAGAAGATTTAATGTAATGTGACAACTAAGTAGAAAATTTGTAGCTGAAAATAAATTACCTGTGAAGTAATTCATTCGTATATAGAGGTCTGTGAAGCATCCAAACAATATTTTTTTATTTACAATTACCATCTTTATTAACATTCATATGTATATAAATATCATTTCAAGATATGATCGATATTGTGAAATTAAATAAACGATAATTGAGAAATTCAATATAATATCATCTATGATAATAATATTTATGATTTCATTATTGTATATCATTCAAATTGGACGCTTATTACAGTTTTATGTTTTAATTAATTTATACTTTAAACAACAAATATATAAATGCTTTTTTGTTTCTCAGAACTTTTACTTGTTTTATTAGTGGAGTTTAAAATTATTTTTATTATGTTGATCATTATATTAATCATTTAATTTTTTATGATGAGGTAAGACAGGTTTTATATTTTGCAAAAAAAAAAAAATTCATGAATATTTATATGAATAAAACTAATTATAAATTTATAAACTATTTGTAATAAAACAAATATTACATTAATATTGCAAAAAAATATAAATATTTCAATTAACAATTTTTTATTAATATTTAAAATAAAATATAAATTTCATTCAATGGTTCAAAAACATGCGAAATTTGTATATACGGCATGTATCTGCTCGTCATCAAGATAACTAAAAAAAAAGACCGCCATAATCAAAATTAAGATCTAAAACTTTTAAGCCGAAAAAATAAAAAACAAAAACTATTTGCAAAACAAGCAAGTTTTGTTTGTAAAATTTTTTCATAAACTATTTACATTCGGCTCGCAATTTCAGTTCCAATTTAGCTTATAAACGTATATATTATTATAATACATATTATTATTTAACTGTTATAACTGTATAAACTGCATACTTGCAGTATTTTATGAATACTAATCATTAAAAATAGTGTAAACAGTGATACCATTTGACGAGTAATTAAACACTTCACTAGTTAGGTTATCAATTTTAAAATTTTATATTTAAATATTATATTTTTTGGTTTATGGTACTTATCGTTTGATCCGATGATTGCTTTCAAATTTTAACGAAGAACAATATTTGGCAGAAACAGTGAACAAATCCCTCCAATGGCGATGATATTATGATATTAAGAGGTAAAAGGATTTTAAAAATTTTGTTGTTTTTTGTTGAAATTTTAGTCCATAAAATAAAACCATGGTGGAAGCGCAAGTAAGTGAACAAGAAGCGAAAATTAGCCTGAAGTAAAATATACTAGAGCCCTGTTACAACAGTCGGAAGTTCGACCATAATCACTCAAAAGTGACTCTCACACAAAAGAGTATATATGCATGTATATGGTAGTGTATGTAATATAAGCCACACCTCTTATATATATCTTTGTCATAGTATGTGTAATTTGTTTATTGATTTATTGATTTATTGTATTTTTTATGCATAATTTTACAAAAATATTAGCATTCTCCAGCCCTTCTCTATATAAAGTAAATGTGTGCTAAATTTCATACTCCTCCATCCGCCCAATTTTCGTAAAGTTCTTGATTCACGTATTAATATAAGTATACCTATTTCGCTCTTCCATGAAACCTACCAACTACAGATACGAACAGAATTGTTTATAAATTACACAATATAAATTAACGTTTTCATAATATTATTCTTTCTAATTTCTAATGTGGTAAAGGAATGTTAAATGTTCTGGATGATCATCACTTATCCTTCAATACTTGGATGAGTATCTCAATTCTAGCTTCTAAAACATAAATTATTAAATCGTGGTCTGAAAAATACCTACATTGTTAGGTCATGATGCGTAACTTGGTAAAAATTTTCTGTACCAGATTAAATTTCCTACCCTAAGTAGCTACAATAATGAGTGCCTGAATCTTTAAATTTATTAAATATTACTTAAATTATTTTGTCACTGATGAAATGTTTTATTTTTTTTAATTATAATGAAATACTATAAAGACAAATGAAACTATTTCAAAATAAAATATAATTAAAAACAAAAAATTTACCAGTAATATAAACTTTTACGTTTTATTTTTCTTGAATATTATGAAATACATAAATAAAACTAAATTATTTATCATGGAATTCCACAAATTAACGCTCAAAACAATTAATTATGAAATACAACTGATTTATATATTTCTTGTATTGGAAATTATGTTGTTTGATTTCGTGGGAAAACCTAATGAAAAATGATAAAATGAAAATTCTCTCATAGACTCGATCAAAGATTATAATAATAAACAAATATACCCTCGAGTCATATGAATGGCACAATAATAGTTCTTCATATTCTCATATTATTAAATTCATTGTAACAAAATGTGTATGAAGTTGATGTCATTTTAATATATTTAATAAGATTACATAAAGCACACACACGTATCGAATTAAAGTCATCTTTTTTTAGTTACAAATCCTATACTACGTTAAATAATACTAATAATACTGTGTGTATATTTATGAACAGGTTGTAGTTTTTACAACTATACATATGTGTAATGAGTAATGTTTAATAGAGCATTGTGAATTATATTCGAATTTATGAAAATACGATATTTATTATTTAAATTAACAATTTTTCTGAGTATTGTGAAAAAAATGTGATTTTTATACTCGAGGATCCATGGGCACCGTGCATCAAAATGTTTTCATGTGTTACGAAATACTAATTTATCAATCAAATGATAACTCTGTGAATGAAGTATGATTTAACATTGTAAATTTTTCAAAATTTATTAACTGATTTAAATGAATACTTACTTATATAACACTGAAAAATTACTAATCATTCTTACAATTTTCAACCCAATAAATTCAATTAATTGTCTTTTTATATAATTGAACAGATAATTGTATTTTCTAGTATGTGAATGTTTTTTTTAGAAATATTAGACACTCGTATTGCATTATTCGATTAAAAAGTTTGACCCAGTATGTCGTAATCATTCCTTAAAAAAATTGGTTTAAAATAATCAAACAATTGATTCTTACACCCTAATTTAGCTGTTGCATATTACGGTTGCTATTTAATATTACCATACGTTTCATAGGAAACCCAAGCTTTAGACCAGATTAACAAAGTAAGTAAACGAAAAACGCATCTTCCTTGACTGCATAGGTGGGTAGAGAGGTTCAAAATAGAAAAAGGAAATATAAATTTTACCTTTTCATTTGATCATTTAATTTCCCATCAACTGGAAAAATTAACCAAGCATAGCATAGAAAAAAATTGGTATTTTCCAAATTGACAAACAAAATAGAATTTAAGTGTGAAATTTTACTGCACATAAATGAGACACATTAAAATTAATATTTTTGCCATAGAACATGGCCTAATTTTTCCATCAATACAAGACATATTCCATGATCACGTATAAAGCAGCGAGCGTTTATTGGTGAGTTTGATGTATGATCCTTTAATTTACTTCGAAGTACCTCAATATATCAACCCATAATATTTTAATTTAACCATTTTAGTATCTTTCGAAAGAATTGAAGTCTGGTAGCATTAAATAGATAAAGTAATGAAATAGTTATCGGCCGTATTGAAATAGACCGAAATCGAATGTTAAAGTATTCAAATATTTCATAAAAGCTGCTTTATATTGTTTTGAATATAAAGTTTATATTAATTTTCATCAATACTAAAAACCTTCACCAAGCTCGACATGACTGAATGCCTATTGACAGATTTTCATTTTAGATCAAATAGTCTATATGCATATAATAAACATGCAAGCCGTTTCCAGTCCATAGAAAGTTAAAGCAACAGAGGTATACATAAATTAAGTGCGGCTTGAAAGTGTGTCTACACTATGATGTGTGCATATATCTAGTCAAGTAATATATACATAATATGAGCTATGTGTAGTTATAGCTATATTGTGTACGTACAATAATATACCTTTGCAGTTTCACTCATGCTGATTCTAATACGATAATTGTATATAACTTACACATGGTCAATTTTGAATAGGTATGCATGCACCTCGTGGAGGGTCGTGTCGCGTAACGCTCTCAGGCGGTGCATTCATCATCAAAATGAATATCTACTAGAATAATATAGTTTACATGAAGCATATATGCAAACGTAGGATGTATTTTATATCATTATTCTATGTTAAAATATATCATCGACAAGAATATTGAAATCATGAAGAAATTTCCTATTTGTGGAGACATGATTTATCAAGTGTTCCCAACATAATTTTATATTTTACTTGTGAAAACGGACATCTATAAATTAAAAAAATTGATGAAAAGTTGAATAACCACGCCGTGCTGTCCTCGATCTTATCTAATTTGAGTATTCAATAGCTCAAATGAAAGGTCTTGAGCCACTGAATTTTCTTAAACTAAAATCAACTTTCTATGTTCATTAGAACAAATGATATGTTACTAACACCAAAACTTTCTTCGATCAAAACGCGCCCTCTGTCTTCAATAGTGGATATATTTGGATACAAAAACACTTGAAGAAAGAAACGCCCCATAAGAAATGTACATTTTATACTTTGGCTTCAGAACTTTGAGTTAGAGATTCTTGAGACATCAACACACTCCCAACTAAGTCTTAAGCAAGTTATCTTACAAAATGTGATCTAATAACTCGAAATGCACATTGATGAATCAATTTAAGTTCTACACGTATATAAAATTTTTACGTTTATTTTAATAATTGAACCTATATATTAAAACCATTAAAGAAAACTGCCCCGAGTCTGTCCGTCCGTTCTTTCCAGCTGATTTCAAAAATTTTGTTTTAATGAAAGATAAAGTATCAAGTATTGAATTACATCTATGTTTTGCCATTATCAAGTTCTTATGGGGTGTTTCTTTCTGCAAGTGTTGTGATAGTTTTGTATCCCAATACCTCCAGTTGAAGACCCAAACAAACCCTCTAATAAAGAAAGGTTTGCTTTTATATAAAAATACTCAGCGACTCATGACCTTTCATTTGAGCTATTAAATACTCAAATTAGATGAATTTATTTGTGTGATTTTAATGACTAATAGTATCAGGTATGTTTGGAAAATTCCACAGTTGCTTAGAATTTAAGATTCAAATTTAAGCTATTTAATTATTATCAACAATTAATGCTTGCGGGGCAGCTTACAGGTTTACTAGTAATTTAAGATTAATAATGGTTTGAATCCAGATAGTGGTAAATTTGTGAAGACCAGTTTTTTCGGCTTTCTAAATCTTTTCATAATTAATTAGTAATTTTTTCTCAATTAGTACATTTTCATATTCGTTATGAATCCAGAAGAAAATCTGTCCTGAATCGAACGAAAATTCTTAATGTTGGACTTTGTCTCAAAAGTTTAGGGGATTGATAAAGAAAGATATTAATTTAACAAATGAATTTAATTAATTGAGGCTGTATGAATGTTTTCTTTCACCAGAAACTCTCACCGTGAATGTTTTCTAGCTTTTATTGAGTAAGTATAGGCAATTGTACAGAGTAAGTCAAAATAATTGGAACGGCCATATGAAGGGAACTGGAAGGTATGAAGCTATGGTTGACTTTATGAAAGAACTATCCCAGTTGTTACTTTGTGCAAACCAAACGGCAAACAATAGTCAACCATTGGTAAGGATAACATAATCGTTAACTATAACGTTGTTTATATACCTCGAGGATAAGGAGTCATAGACAGTTTTAAATTAAGGATTCAACTAATGCTCAATCCTTAAAACTTATTATATATTCTACTGCCTAAGGAATCAGTACACATCCAGTATATTTATTTAATACAATACACACACATATAATATTAATCCTACATTCATTCACACTGAGAGGTTTCACTATAATAATATTACATTTAAATATTGTTTTAAGTAGATATTATCAAAAATTTACGGTTAAAACTACTTTTAATTTGCTTGTACAAAGTTTCAGTGTGATATTAACCTTGTTAACATCTTCCGTTTTTAGTATTTTAGAAGCGGATGTACAAAGGTCCAGTGGTGACTATAATAGGTTCTTTTATCCGACATATATAGATAATGTATATGATTATTATATAAGTTTATAATGTTAGGAAATCTGTGGGAACACACAAAATTTGAGTGCAGGTACTCTTAGAATAACCTCATTAGTTCAGTTTCGGCAGTCCATAACGGGTCGAATTAAGACTTTTTTAAATTGAGTGAGAATAAAATTTTTTCAAATACAAAAATGTTTATTTCCAAAAAAACAAAAAAATTAATTTTTCATAAACTGTACAAATTCTCTAGTTTGAGCTTGTGTATTAATTGAGCAATTAATACACAAGATTATGATACATATTATTATGGAAAATGATGAAGATAAGAAAAAGAAAATAAAGAAGCAATAGATATTAGTAAAAAAAATAAAACAGATTTTATTTTCATTATGAAAATAATAACTTTCAATCGAATATTAATTAATTATTTTTATATAACTATACTTTCACAGAAATCTGCAATATACGTCAATAAAATCAAATGATAATAATGATAACAAATATTAAAATTCCTTGTAAGCCTTGTTATGTCAAACTGTTATTACTTTGGTATACCACAATTGAGTTCACCTCATCGCATCAAGTTATACAATCATTGTCAATCATTATTGACAGTGATACGAAAAATAATGATTTTGTAATTAAAAAATGTTTTTAATTACAGGCTGCTGTTTCGCTTGTATTATTTGAGTTAATATTATGGTTTTGTCATAAATGGAAAATCAAAACTCTTGAGTTTATGACTCGAGAGTAGAAGTCGGCGGTTAAAACTTGAATCTCTTAGTTACCCATTATGATAACGACGATTGTTAAGTTATATTTTTAGATAGACAAAAAATATAAATTTTAAATAAGGAAAGGATTTAAACAAAGTGGGACCAACAGAAAGAAAAATAATTAAGGAAAAAAGAGACTCCTTATTGAATGAATAGTTCATTTTTTTATTTCCTTTAAATGTCTTCTAGGAATGAGCAGTGCAAAATCAATACTAAGACTGAGACAGTCTTGGTATTGATCATATTCTGTCTTTGTCTTCGCACAAATACTTCGAGTTTTGGTCTTTATCTTGCTCAAATATTTGGAGTCTTGTTCGTGTTCTTGCTTATATAGCCTTGGTCTTGATCTTGCTCAAATATTTGCAGTCTTTTTCTTGTTCTTGCTTATATAGTCTAGTTATCTGGTTATTTTCTAGTGTTACAAGCTTTAGACTAAAAATAATACAATCCGGCCTATTATGTATATTTCGAGTATAAAAAATTACACTCAATTTTTGAACGCAGACCGTACTTAATAAACAATTTTTTTGTGACATTTAAATTTAGTTATGACTAATAGAGCGTTATATAAAGAACATTCATTATTAGGGCCACCTTATACACAATATTGTTAGAAAATTAATTCTATAAAACCAAGAACGTAAGTCCATCAAATAATATAATATATTGCATCTAGCTGTTTGAACATGACATAGCCATGTCATAGTCATCATTACATCAGCGGTTGACGCGTGTCATTGACAAAGGAAATATATATTTAGAATTAATGTGGGTTTTGTTCATAATATTATATGTTATATAAACTCAATATATATTTTATTATATAACATAATATTGTCTGTCAAAATATTTTGTGTACTATTTTATTATCAAATAAATACATATCTATGTGGCGTCCGTTCAATTATTATGGGTGTGAGCTATTTGTTGTTATAGTTCAATGTATACAGGATGTTCTATAAGCTCATAAATATTGTACAAAAAGTCTTATAGGTGACTTTATTGTAAACGGATATTTTTTATGAAAAAAATCGCACAACAAAATCTTTGACTATGAATGTAATTTATATAACATTTTTATTCACAATCACACCTCACTTATGCATACTAATATTATTTATTTTAAATTTTGAATAAAAGTGTATATTAGTGCCATGGACATTGATAAGACCTCATACCATAGAATGATCCTGTAATCACTATGTAGATGAACCTCTATGACGTCTTTTATGTAAATCTCCTTCTTTATTTAATTACAAATTTTGAACGTCTATATTTTGGCTATTTTTTAAGATTTAAAAAAAAAACATTTCAAATTCATGTCCGTGAAGTAAAGATGCTTTTAAATGAAGTGATTAAAAAAATTTGTGCATCGTCCCTCTTATCATTACAACTAAGTAATTTTATACGTCTAAAACATTTACAAATAAAAATATACAAGAGCCCTACAACAATACGTATAAATCCAAAAAATAATAATAATAAACAAAAATATGATGAACAAAAATTACAATTAAATAAATTAATTAATATTTCGAATCCAAACTGCTATTCTTTTATTTAGATAAAAGAATAAAGCTGACTTAAAAAATTAATACTTAAAAAAATAATAAATAATAGGCATTGAATTTTACCAGAATACTTGTCTGGTAAAATTCATTAATTGATTGCATTAATTGATTCATTTTTTGCCCCGGAATATTTTACACTTATAGCAAAGAAGAAAATGGAACCTGCCATAAGAATTTCATAAAATTCACGATCGAATACAATATGTAAGTGGAAATATTTGTATTAAATGTTACTTAACTTGTTTTTGTGACTAGCAGACTAGTTTGTCATTTTATCGGCTTACAATCTCTTCTCTAGAAATACCGGGACAAAAAATACCTTGAAAAGAGCTCAATAAAAAGTGACTCTTCCCATGAAAAAACATACCTCAAAATAAACCATTTTTGAGATGAGGGCAAACATAAAAACTTAAAGAATCTATAAGGGATTTTAAAACATCCCTTATATTACACACATCCATTCGGATGAAGGTACTGAATATATATTGCTATTGAATTCAACAACAGCATATATGTGTATATTATTAAAGTTGAACGTTACATATGGTTTGATAACCGTAATTATATTTACGAATAATAATTTTAAATAATTATTTATTATATTAATTTGATTTTATATTTAAAATAAAAAATAATAATAATACAAATAAAAATTATTGTTTATATTCATAGAAATATTTTACATTCGAATTTTTGCATAATTTAATTTAGTAAAATATTTATGAAAATTGAATTATGAATTTATGTATAAAATATATATTTGGAATATTAAAAATAAACATAGTTGGCTAAATACTTTATGTATACTGAATAATATTGAATTAAAAAAAATCAAAATCAAATGGTTATTGAGAAGTTGAGGGTTTGTATGAAATTTTAAAACTGTTCAGAAATATTACTTAGATAATATCGAAACAAAAAAGGGCAAATCACTATCATTTGTAATGGTCTAATTTTGTATGAATTATATATAAATAATGATTAAAGAGACGTTAGTTTATACAAAATTTAAAAATAAAAGAACCGGATTCAGAAAAATGAATTAAATAGTAAAAAATTAAATTAAATTTTTCCTTGTTTACCCATTAACTTTCTCAGTCGATGCCAACCAATCAATTTTATGGCTAAGGATAAGATGGGAACTGGCTTCGAAAGGTAAGTGTCCCCAAAGAAAACTTTTACTTTTTAGTTCACTTTTTTGAAGGCGGTTCTTTTTTAAAATTTTTATTTTTCAGTGTTGCATACAACCACGAAAAATTGTTCGTTAAGATGACATTTAGTCACTAATAATTGTTTTTGGCCCTTCCTTCCACTTAGAGACATCAGATCTAGACCAAATTGAAATGGGAAAACAAAAGAAGCACCAGCTTTCAAATAAAATAAAATCATCAAAATCGGTTCAACCAGTCGCAAGTTCTGGCCTCCTTTTTTCAAAATAAAATTTATACCGCCTAAACTAAATTTCCAAATAAAGAAAATGATTTTATACTACCTAAATCGTCGTATTACGTACGAATTCAGTTCCGTTTGGTTAAATGAAACTCGTTTGTTATTTCAATGTCTTTTATTTCCATATATAATTCCTTACCTTAAAAACGATTTTAAAATATAGTACACTTCACATAACCGCACGGAATAAAAATAGCTTGTTAAACAAAATGCTACCATGAATGCTTTCGATTGAAAATAATCGTAAATCCAATACAAAATACACAATTTCGATTTTCAGCAATCCCTTGGAGTTTTTCCAAATTTCCTGTTTTCTCAAAAAACCGCTAGTATTGAGGTAAACAACCAAAAAAATTAGTCAAATATTTGAAATATTTTCGTGTTTTTGCGAGACTAACTAACGACATTTGATTTTTATGCATAAAAGAACTAAAATTTTCCCTAAAAAATACGAAAATTAACGTGTCAAGTCTACGGAGTCAATATAATAAAAGCTAATTCAATTTTATAAATTTATGTTATCTTCTTGTCTTTAACATCTGATTTTAATTTAGATAAAAACTTCAAAAGCTCCAATTTTAAAATTATTGTTTAACGTAATTGGGTCACGCACACGCTATTAAAGTTTGAAGACGATTTACCGCATCCAACATGAGATAATTGCAATTAAAAATCGTTTTTTTTTTTGTACACGTAGCATGGGAGAAGCATGAAAAAATGACAGTTGTTTATTTTTATCTTAGAGAGGATGTAACTGTTTTGATGAAAAATTAGTATTTGTTAGAAGAATATGTTCTGAATAACTAAAAAAATGGGAAGAATTGACCACGCCACTTATTTTATATACATAACATTTAAAGGATTATTTCCATGTATGTATATACTATAGTGAGTGAGTGTATATGTGTATATACTGTAGTGTAAGTTATAAATAAAATACGCTATAAAAATACAGCCATCAATATTGATACTGTATGTGATTTATACATACGTTAAATGTAGATACTAAGCTAATACTTTTGCCACTGTGCTGTCGGGAACAAACTTCTTGAACGAATACTTCCTGAACGAAGGAGATAGAATGAGTGAATAAGTCTCAGAACTTTTATACTCATTCTCTTGAAGTAAAATATTTAATTCCTTATTGAACAGGGTGCAAATAAACGTAATATAAATATTTGGTGTATTTCTAATAAAAATAGCAAACATCAGCTCTTTAGCTTAGCATAATGAGAATTGACTATATTTTAGAATTTATATATAAAATAAGTTTATTTTAAATCACTTAGTTAAAAATGGAATATTAAAATAACTTATCTCTGAATGCCTCCAAAACTTAACTTCGAAAAGACAGGCACAATCATTTTTATATTGTTAAATCAAAATAGCCAACTGAATAGGATTTTGATGGTTTTATCTCTTTGATAGTCTAACATATGGAATAATCCTTATACTGAGATAAGATTTAAGCGATTTTAAAATATAAAAAAGGACTTTTGAAAATATTTAAAGTTTATATACAATATTGACAGAACAGACTTCTAATATAAAACTTTTATATAAATATTTTTACCAAGTATTTTTTGAAGCCAGTTTCGTGAATCGATTTCAGACTTAGAATAAAATTTAATTTTTCGACATTATATTTTTAATTCCATAGCTGCTATCAATGAATATAGTTAACGTTCCAAAAAAAAATTCTTTGCTCAGAATGCTTTAAACTCAAACATCAATTTCGTTCATTAGACCTGGAGCATATTGCGGCGGGTGTTGTAGCTCATCGTGACACGACATAGCGCGAATGACATGACGTGATCGCGCCACACGCGTCGTGTTGGGAACACATATTGCCACGCAGTCCTCTCACCTATTACACACATGTTTTCGTTTATTTTGTGTTTTGTTTATTAGTTTTTTATTGGTAGACTCGTGAAACGTGCGATGCATGATACGAGAAATTGTATCTCGAGCACTGTGCCGCGCGTTTGTCTCGTCTCACTAGTCACGCTACGTATTGTCGTGTCGTCAATTTGCGCTGACCCATTTATTTATATATGTTACAAAAAATCGCGCTATGCCATGTCGCTACGCGCTGTGCCACTCTCGCAGCAACATGCGCCAGGCTTTAGAAGTGAAATAAAATTTTTTCAGATTGTATAGAAAGAAAATATTCCGACAATCATCGATTTCTTATAATCCAGATATAAAATTCGATTTTTTTAACATGTTTTTTAGTCGTAAACATAAAATTCGCTAAACTTGTCCAAACACTAATATAAAATACTTCATACCATCCTTTCCCATCCAAAATCAAATAAAATCGGAATTTATTCCAATATACACATATCATAAAAACCGTATACAAACAAAATAAGCATAAAAAAACAAACAAACCCTCTAAGTACATCAACTCTCCAACAAATATTATACAAAATAATCTCTTGTATTACAACAAAAAAGGCGTATTCGTATGATGATGATTAGAGAACCACCTCTTTGATGGTTGGTAACCGCCTTTATACAATAAGTATCCAACATCGGTATCCATCCAATGAAATGCATGGAATTTTATATTATAACACCACCAGATAGTTGTTACTTGTTACCCATAGTAAAAACGGATACATTGAAGCTGATATGAATATTGCATTCAGTTTGTAATCGATGAGCAACGGATACACTTTTATACAGATTATGTTTTAAAAATCTTTATACATTTTATATTTTTTATTTTTATGCAAGCGATTAATGACAGATTATACGATTATTTAAGGGGGTGGTATCGTTTTGTTGATATTTGTGGTATATGCAATTTTATATGGATTTTTTTTATTATTTTTTTGGTTTTGTTAAAAGTGAAACTTTTGTTAAAAGATAAAACTTTAAATTAATAGTGGGTGCAATATAATTTAATTATGAATTAAATAGTTTAATTATTTTTATGGAAACGGAATTAATCAATTTAATATGTAAATAATTTTATATTTTAAAATAAACAATTTTTAGTGAATTTTGTAATATTTGATAATTATTTCCTGTGTGCGGAATTCTTTGTTTATATATATTTAAAATTTTGATTTCCTTATTTTTGATTAATTTTTGTTTGGAAGTTTTTGAAGAAAGACATGAAGGTAGGTTTTATTTGAAATTTTATTTATTTATTATTTATTGAAATTACATGAATGTTTTCTATTATAATTTCTTTTTAGTTTTAAATAAATTAGATGATATAAGTTTCTGTTCTAATAATGGAAATTTGCTGCGTTTATCTAAAAATATTACTATTAAAAATCATTTGATTAAACTGTTTAAGCATCCAGTGTAGTTTGGGAAACAATAACTCAGCAATAATATGACTAAGAATACGAAAATTTGCAGTAGAAATACAAATCGAAACTTAACCCATTAAATTAGTATTATAGATTATGATATAAAAATGCTTTTCATTTCATTTCTACATATACAATCGCAATATAATTTTGTTACACTTTTTATTTTTAGGCTAAAATTTAGTTAACGCCTTTCACGTTCGTGATTTCTCTCAAAAAACTCGGTTGATTCAGCCAGCTTTTGTTAAATTTAGGGGTCTAGCTTTTACAAACTTTTTGTTTTCTTGACTTCAAAATAGGATACTTCCCTATAGAATAGACAGTTGGAAATTTCTGGGCAGATGTAAATGCCATAAAAATTATAATAGTGAAAAAATATTTTTTTTTTTTAAATTGGTGGAGGCTTTGCGCAAATAAATAATTTGTTCCAATCGCTTCCACCAAATATTGAATATAAAAACAAACTCAAATAAAAATAAATTGAAAAACAAACTCATATGACTAGAAAATGATATTTATTTTAATCGAGTGAATTTTTACATATATACTTTGATTATTTATTATTATGAAAAAATTTCTACAAAATTAAGGTAACCTACGTGATTTGATATTTGTATATATTAAAAATTTAATATCGAAAAATGTTAATGATAAACAATTTACACTTTTATAAGCAAAAATTTTCAATTTAGGTATATTGAATATTTATATTGAGTTGAATATTATTAAATTTTATCATAATAATAAATAAAATTTAATGAATGTTTATAAATTTTTTTAATCGGCTTGTAGTAGTAATATACAAACATCATGCACATTTTCATTCGAATTTTAAAATAAAATTAGAATTTTAATTTCAAGCAAAGATTTTATTTAGTTTTTATGCAAAATTTAAGTATTTATTTTAATAAATATACGCTTAAAAATAACATTTTCTGGATTCGTTTACAATCTGTAAAATGCGGATAATTTTTAAAAAAATAATGCATTCGGTCTCATTTATATGAAGCATGAAACATAATAGGGATGAAAATAATAGGGAAGAAGCACAAATTTTTTATCACTTTAATTGAAGTGTCTTTACTTTAAGAACATGAATTTAAAGTTATTTTCTAAAAATATTAAAAAATAGCGCAAACATGGAAATTCAAAATTCTTAATTAACGAAAGAAGATTTGCGCAAATGACGTCATACGTGTTCACCACCATTGTGATTATACGTAAGGGTCATTCTACGGTAAGAGGTCTTATCAAAGCCCATAGAACTTATATACAATTTCCTTCAAAATTTCTGATAAATAATGTTAGTATGTACAAATGAGTTGATTGTAAATAAAAATGTTATATAAATTACATTAATATTCAAAAATTGTTGTGCGGTTTTTCTATATAAAATGACAGCTTAAGGAAGAATCATCCATAAAACTTATTTTTGCAATAAAGAAATAAAAACAAAACTTTAAGAGCTTACAACTCATTCGTTTTAGAATCAATTTTAATTATCGGATTTTGTTTGGTATTGACACTAGTTTCAAAATTTAAATTAAATTAGCGTGGGTTGTTCTTTATGCGAGATTAATTATGAGAATTCACAAAAAGGAAACTTCAATTACTATGAAATTTTATTTAGTTTTCAAAAATTTTGTATTTTATAATACGGATTTTTAATTAAACAAGCACATTTGCGTGTTACCATATTGATCTAACTTATTGACTGATAATTGACCTTTTGTTTATCACTTTTGCACTTTTTCGGTACCTTATGAAAATTTCCAAATCAATTGGTGCAAAATGTGCACCGATATCTTTAACATTTTCCGTTAACAAAAAAAAAAAAAAAAACGATCAGAGAGAAAACGGGCGAATTGTTATCATTCGATATTAGTTATGTGCTTAAGTGTAATTATTATTAATTTTTATGTTGCATATGAATTAAAACTAAATACATAAATATTTAGTTATGTATATATTTTTGGAACAGAATTGTAATTAAGTAAATTTTCATTAAAATCATTATAATCATTTTTCTTTAAAAACTCTGGAAAAATTGGATTTCCTAGAAAATCAAAATTAGAAATTTTACAAAAACTATAGTTATGAGTTCCGATAAATTTACTCAGTGCTGAAATTTTTAATCAATTTTTTTTTTTTAGTTTTTATATTTTCAGTAATGTGTTGAAAAAAGCCTAAAGAGATAACTTGTTTCAAATTTTCCTCAATTTGTTTCCAGACAAATTTATTTTCAATTCATTTAATTTTAATTTCTCATAATTTCAATAAACAAAAACGAAATTAAACTGCAAAAAATGTTTTCAAACTTTCAAATATTCTAATTATCATAAAAATGATTCAATTTTCTGGGTAACTATAAAGGCTAGAAACATCTCGAAAATACCATTGAAGCCTATGTAAAGGATAAAAAATTCTTCACAAAATATTTTATTATGTAATAAATAATCAAATACCTAAATACGGTCCTGAGTAGCTTTGTAACAAGAAATCAATTGATAAATATTTATAATAATTAATACTAAGGTATAATCACTATTATCAGGTGATGTTCTTTATTGCAAACGTTTTTAAAAATTTACGAACGTTTATGAAATAATCAGCTAAAATTTTATTATAATATGAATATTTTCATATTTCGAGATTTTATGCTGATTTTGAATGATTTTTCACGTTCTACAGCGTATTCAATTTCCACAAATTTTATTTCTTACTTATATATCTTTTGTCATACGTTTTTTCTATCAATATTTTTTAAATTCTATTGTATTAAGCAGTTTACGTTCTAATTGATTTCGTAACGGAAAATATGATACAGTATAGAACTTTAAATGATGGAGGCGACGGAAAATCATGTATTTATAAAGCGAGATAAGTCTGAGATCCCAAATTTAAAATAAAACAAGGAACCTTCCAAAAATTAAATATTATTACACTATCGACTAAAAAATACAAATATATTTTAATTGCTATTTTAAACGGAATTGTTAAAAGCGTGGAATGTTCATTACTTGAAAAATAAATTAAACCTCTTACCAACAATTATAAATTTTTAATAATATTTACAAAAAATTTATACATAATTGTTATAAAATTTTGAAAAATTGATCTATATTAAAAATTCAATATTTATAATTTTTATTAACAATAACAATTGATATTATTTATAAAAATATTTTAATGGTATTAAAATGCTCTGTCGTGTTATATTTTATAAATATTTTTAAGATAATTATTTATAATATAAAAATTAAATATTATTGTAAATTTTTATTTAAATGTTTATTATTTAGAATAATTATTAATTTTCATCAATATTTATATTACCAAAATTTAATTAGAAATGATTTAAACATTCATATTTTACGTCATACAATTGAATATTGAATTAAGCTAAATTTTTTCTTAAAAACTTTGAATTGTAATCCAAAAATCATAACGATACTTAAATCCATATGATGCACATCGAGCTATGTACTCAATTGAAATAAAATAAAAGTTATTACAAATGAAAATACCATGTACAATAAAAGTTTCATTTGATCGGAAATTATTGATATGGATTCGGAAAATATTCAATTTAGCATACCTTATTGATGGTTGAATGACCATTATAAAGCTCTGCGACTGTTTTCAGATTATCATATACTCTCCTATTCAGATTAATATAACAATATATGTCAAAGGTCAAATTAAACAAAAAATCCCAAAAATCTTCTCAGAAACTCTCAAAAATAAAGTGTAAATATTTGGAAAAATAATAGTTTTTATTGTGCTTTGACTTTTTTTTAAGATTAGTATCAGTGGCATCATAATACCCAACTTATCCACAAATTTTACTTTTTCCATTTTGATCGAAAAACATGTATAAAATTTTTGAAAGTTCTTTCAATAAGTCAAAGATATTAAAATAATTTTTATACCAAATTTTAAGTTTTTGTTATAAATATTTATACCAAATATAAAATCAATATTTTAGACAGTTACGTCAATAAAAATATTTGTTTGGTAATTTGCAATAAACAATACTTTTTATTTTACAATTCAATCTTACATATTTTTCTGAGATAATCTTTATTAATCGTTTTCTTGAATGATGCTTCATTCCATTATGATATAAGACTTTATATATATATTTTTTTTTGTATTTATTTGTTGTATAAAAATGTTAAATTCAAAAAGAATTTGAAAAACTATTTATTACACATCGCAGACCACCAAGTACCACAACTCGCTATCAATGATGTTGTAGTCTGAATAATATAAATTAATAAATCATAAATATTAAATTCTATATCAAATAATAATAATAATAATAATGATTTGAAATATTATTAAATGAATTGTATAAATTCTTTTTACTTCTAAAATACACGTTGTGTGTATTGTACGTAGAAAATTCGATGATAAGCTATTAATTTTAGCTAGATTATTGGAATTGGATATACTGGATTATTAAACAAAAATATTATATTTAATATAGACTAAACCTATATTTATATATTGTTAATCTATGATTAATGGAGACTCTTCGCAGCGTGCATTAAGTAAGTACCGTTAAGCAAATTTTTCAAAAAATGTGTACTATCGTCTACAAGCAGGTGAAATTTTGGGATTCTAAGGAATGTTTTAAGAACACAATCAGGAAATTTTTGGATAATCATTTAATTGGAAAAAATAGTAGGCAAATAATTTTCTATTTAAAATAATTTATCATCCAAAGATTTATTTATAATTTGAATGATGAGATTGAATTTCGTGACTATGGTAACGCTGGAAACATTTTTATGCACCCTGAGATAAATCGCTAATTTAACTCTATTTATTGGTACAATTAAGCGATTCAATCGAAATTTTATTTATGGAGTTTTAAGAAAATTAGTATTGTATTTCTATTCAAACATCGATTTTAAACAGTGCTAACATATCAATAATATTACATCAAGTATGCAATAAACAATATGTGGTAAATATCACTTTTATAGATCAAATCAATATCTTTCTTATTAAATAAATTGATCAGAAGTTAAATGTCGTTTGAAAGTCAAGGAAAATCAAAGTCTCATACAATCTGTATCCCCTCTATCAAATAGATTGTACAATTTATTCAGGGCTCGATCTCAGATCCACTGTTATGATTAAGTTTCCATTAATTATCTGATGAGTAATAAAAGCCATTGTTATAACTGGTATCTTCTCATGGTCATTATTGGATGTTAACAGAATAGATCGATGGTCAATTCCTCTTTTCTTTATCATTGTTACACAGAAGCCAGAACATTTGATATGCTTTTGAATGTATTATAATATCTTCACAAAGTCTCTGGTATCAGGCAATTTCTACCTTAAAATATCATAAACAAGTCACCCTTCACTGAATATTTTCTTAAAATTGTTTCGTTTGAGAGTAGTTAAGAATTTACAAAAAAGAAAGCGCTTGGATTTTTAACTGGATTTTCACTATACTTTTCCACCGAAAAATTATATACCCAGAAACTTGGAAGGCACTAATTCAGGAAATTTATCAATGCTTGGCTCTCGAAGAAGATGACTTTTATGACTCATTTTATCATATTTATGTATTTATATACTTGGTTAATGACTAAAATTAATATCATTTAAAATTTTTGTTAAGCCCAGATAAAATTTTTGTCACTTTTGAAAATAAAATGTTTTTTAAATGAAATTTATTTTATTATGGAATATTTTGTTTCAATTTTCGTGATGATAGCAATTAATATACTCTCACCAAAAAATGCATAATTTCTTTAGTAATGTATTTCTTCAATAATGATATATTGGAAGTAAAAACTGTCAAAAATATTAATGCCATGTTATGATCCTAAAGACGAACTTTTGAATATGACGAATGATAACAACTTTCATATGTATTTATTTGTTATTGTATGTATGGTAAGCGATAACTATATGATGATACTTAGCTAGAATACATTAGAAGTTATAACTTGTTCTAGATCGGTAAAATAACTATACGAAATTATGTAAGATTTCTCAAATATTTCAACTTAAAAAATAATAATAATAATTGCATTTAATATTCATTGTCATACATAATATTAAACATTGAAGATTAAAATTACAAACGTCTTATAGGACGACGCAGTCTTGGTGGCATAATAATGATTTTATACAGTTTGGAATCATAACTAAGCCCTATGGAAAAACTCAAAACCGGCTTATATATGCATATTTATTTATAAACAACTTTTACATTTTTACCTGACATGTAAAAGATTCGAAAAATACGGTGAATCGAGAAAATTGTTTCAAGGTTGACTGAGGATCAATTAGAGTTTTTTACATGGAACCCCTTATTATTTCAAATTTATATTAATAAAGAAGAAAATTAACTATGATAAAAAAAATTGTTACTTATTATAAAGTTCGAAATGGAACTTTTTTCCAGTTCTCAAATCTGCATAAGATTACATATAAAATTACAGTTTGTTTGTTTTTTTAATTGCCATAACAGCTTAGTGAATCGGTCTGTAATTTATACAGATTTAGAATGGAAATGTTGAACGTTCTATTTAATTTTTATTCGCCTCGTACCATTTTTATAAACCTCCCAAAAATCTCTAGTTAAGGTAGGAACTATTTATTTCACATAGTTTATATTTAATATTCTTTTAATTTTTGCACATAAATTTAAAAATTATGGATAAAAAAATATGTTTTTGGAGACAAAAATTTAGTTTTTGTTTATAAAATCCGATTCTGCAATAAAAAAATTACTGAGCAAATATCATTTACACAAAAATGGCAAATTGATTAACTATTGTTTTCAGAAAAATTAACAGTAGATTATGAATATAAATAATCAAGCGACTTTATTAATCCTTATTCGATAAGTAAAATTAATCTAGATTAGTTTGAATAGTTTAATGTATCTATATTTTAAGTGGCTAAAAGCTATAGATACAAATAAATATTATATCTATATATCACCTGGGCAGGTGTAAACTGCATCACTCATTTAATATAAGTATTAAAATATTATGTTCATATGTCTTCTTCTTATAGTTCTTCTTCAAACCTATCCGTTCATTTTGTTTAATAATTCTTACTTCATGTGATGTTTGTTGGTATTTTTAAATGAATACGAAAAACAAAAATACATCAAGAATATTTACGAAACCTCTTCATCATAGTTTATTTTATTTTATTTCAAAAAAAATTAAATAATAAATCATTTGGTGACGGAGTCAGAATTTTATTCGATGTTCAATTTTCTTGACAGTTTTTCGTGAAACATCCTCTAAATTTCCAACGAAAATTCTTAGGATTGTTAAACAATTCAAGGTTCTTAAATTATTGGAAACATCCCAAAAATCAAAATCTGAAATGATATCTTTATATTTTAAGGTAACCAAAATCATTTTCGTGTAAAAAAATGTAACCAAACTGAATTTTTGAACGTTTATTTTGGGCAACATAGGTCATTAAGGTCCCAACGATGCTTGTTTGAAACATTGTTCATAAACTGTTCCCCGTAATTCCAGTTCAAATACAACTAATTATCACATTAATTATTATACTTAAATTAATAAATATACGAATTCAGATATTACTTTTGGGAGGATGAGACGACTTTATTATAATAATCAGTAATACATAAGTTCTGAATACGACTTTATAGAATCGCATTACGCCTTGTTCAATTTTCTCGATAACCTGATTAATTTTTTAATTTTTTTATTGGTGGAAGTGCAATTAAATGACTTAAATATATCTATTTGTAACATAATTGAATATTTCCCGCTTCTTCCACCATATTTATATTATATAACAGTATTAATTTGTATTCATTTATGTAAGGTACAAATTAAAAAACAGTTTTGTATTTTACGTACAGTTTTGTATTTTAAGGTACAAATTAAAAAACAGTTTTGTTTTTTGTACAAGTTTAAAATTTGTTTTTATTTCCAGATTAGTAAACTTAAATATACTTTAAATCTTATTCGAAAGTTCATACAGAAAATTGAGATTTTTTTAATAAAAATGGTACTAATAAATTACATTGACAGTATCATTTGTTGTTTCATATATGTCATATCATTTAGTATCCATTTTTGAACTATTTTTAATCATTAGCATAAAGAAAATACACTAAATCTGCAGTCTATACATATATATTATAATTATATATGTGTTAATTAGGCGAATTTGAGCTGAAATGTATGGCGAATCTGAGCAGTTTAATAAAAAGTGTGTGTCAAACCAAAATTGTCCGTTTTTAAAAAAACTATTTTTGTATTTTTAAACTACAAATACAAATAATAAACCTTTGTATAAATCATTTACAACATTTTTTTTCTGTTCTTCAACAATACATACCTTTAGTTACAAATATTTTAATCATATAATAAAAACCCTAACTGAGATTTCCGATTTATTTTAAAAGTCAAACATTTTGATGACTTCACATTAGCTCTTCAATCTTCACTCAAAAGAAATATCAATACTTGTTATAACTGTGATAAATCGCTAAACATATATTTTATTTATAAAATTATTTATATTTTATAAATATTATATTATTTTTAATTTTTTTTTTTTTTAATAATAATTTTCAAAATAAATTGTTTATCATAAATTCTAAAAAGATAAAACATAAAGTTTTTTTTTTTATATTTTAGTCCAAGAGTGGAATCGATTTATTTTCCTTAAATTGGAGAGAATTTAGGAAAAACTATTCAAGAAAAATTCCTTAATTGCATTGTTTAATTCACTTTTCAAGTTGATACGACTGGAAGGAATGCATTTCTTGTTTAAACCCTTAATAACAAACAGTAAACAAACTAGAAAAATTAACTGAATTATTATCTTAAAAATTCAAATTATTGATATTATTAAATATAATAGCTATAATTATCAGGAACTTGGACAGAAAAATACAAGTGCTATATTTTCAAATCCTGCAACGTTTCGTTGTATTTCATCAGACAAAATTTGAAGTTAACACTTGTGCATCAAAGTTAACTGCGAAAAAGTTAATCGTTATGAAAAAATATATAATTAAAGGCAGATAAATATTACACAATTGTTCAAGAAAACTTTAGCAGCTATCATTCAATGACAGTGTTATAATTATATTGTAATTATTTTAACTAAATCACTGTCATTTGAAGTGCTGAAAGTTTTGCTGAAAGTTTTCTTGAACAATTGTGTCAAATTTATCTGCCTTTAATTATATATTTTTTCATAACAATTAACTTTTTCGAAGTTAACTTTGATGCACAAGTGTTAACAACAAATTTTGTCTGATGAAATACAACGAAAAGTTGCAACATTTGAAAATATAGCTCTTTTATTTTTCTGCCCTATAGCACCTGATAATTATAGCTAACATATTTAATAACATGGATGGAAACAATAATTTGAATTGGTTGCCACTGGGAGGATTTTTTGGACATTTGGTATTCACTTGAAGGATGACAAAGAGATTAACAAAGAATCAGAAGAAACTTAGCCAGTTAAATAAAAGTAGGATCTTTCTATTGAGATTTAAATCGAGAGTTTGCATAATGAAGCAATGAAATACGATGAAACGTTACAGCTTTTGAAAATGTAGCATTTGTATTTTTCTGTCCAAGTTCCTGATAATTATGGCTTGCTTATATTTGTACATGAATGGAGGTGGCTAAAAATACTGTCACTTTAAACATATTGAAGTAAAATAAAACTATGGTTTTTGTTGACAACTTACTGTAGATACCATCGCAAACTATTTGGTATTACCGTCTAGTAAACTAAAATATTTATATATTCCATCAAATTAGTTGTTCCAATTTTTTTATTCCATCCAATTAAAACAATCATTTTATTAGTGTAGAACGAAAGAAAATATCACTTTTCATAGAGAAATTCACAGTCGAAATTTTGACTCTAAATTCAAAAATATGCCTCTTGTTAAAAGATAAAAGATAAATTAATTATAATTTTCCGAGAATAATTGACTTGTAATTGGGACTATTCAGTTTTTGTTATTTGAATCATGTCACCTCTTGGACTATAAAATATCTTTTGAACTTATTACCATATTTTACATTTATTCAAAACAGTATTTTATTTTGATTGATTTAAAAAAATTCTTGGTATAAAAAATATTTATATTTCTAAATAATTGACATTTTTTGAAGTAAGCACTTTAATTATTTAGCCAGATATTATCATTATATTTTTATCCAAATTCAAAAAGCTTATAACAAATCTAAGAAGATATCGCTTATAATCGTTACGAAAAATCAGTCTCAGAATGAGACAAGCAATATTTCAACAATTTAAAATAATTTTTTAATAGACACAGCCATGGTGCTGGAGTTAATTTAAAAAAATAAACAAAATATAAATATTCATAAAAATTTCAAATTAAACGAGGAACGAAATATATGATTTTTAATCAGATGGATACATAATCTTAAATAGCTTATAACTTCTTTGTTTTTTAATTATTTTTAATTTAATTTTCAAATTTTGATATGGCATTAAGCCTAGTTTTACATTTTTAAGTGATATATGTCAAATTCAGTATCAGTCAATAAGGAAGATGCAATAAAAAAATTTGCAATAAAAATGTGAAAATAGGCTCAAGCCCAAACCAAAATTTTAAAAATAAATTAAAATTGATTAAAAAACTAACAGCTACATACTCTTAAAGATTGTTTTCAAACTCTTTCAGCAAAACAGTTTTAAGGAAAATAGTTCTATAAAAAAAAATTTTTTTGAATATTAATGAAATTTATATAACATTTTTATTCACAATCAACTCATTTGTGCATACTAACATTATTTATCAGAAATTTTGAAGGAATGTGTATATAAGTTGGACATCGATAGAATACCTTTTTGTAGAATTAACCTTATGTATAATCTTTATGGAGATGAACATGTATGACATTTATACAAATATCTCTCTTTCGTTGATTAATTAAAAATTTTGATCGTCCATATTTTGGCTATATTTTAAGATTTAAAAAAAATAACTTCAAATTCATGTTCGTGAAGTAAAAAAGCTTCAATTAAAGTAATAGAAAAATTTTGTACATCTTCCCTATTACCCAATTAAGTATATATTTTTTTAAATTACAAATTCAATTTTCTACAAATTAGATAAACTTAAAGTTTTGCTATATCAATGTGTTAAAATATTAAACATTAGACAGGTTATAATTTTTTTCAATGAATCCACAATTTTTTTTACATCAACTATTAAAAAAACATCCAAAATTTATTATATTAAATTTGTGGCAACGCAATTCAATGAATTCAATAAAACGTTGTAAAAAAAAAACTCAAAATCAACCAAAAAACGATCGATCATATTTTTTTGTAAAAAAAAATCATATATGAAAAAAAAAATTCAATTCGAAACTCTAAAATCTTTTTCAATGCTTGTTGTTTGTGTAAAAAGGAATTGAATATTAAAAGGGGGAGAAAAATAATAATTTTTAGAATATAAATCATCTATCATTCTCCATTACACATAATAATAATCTGTTCACTTCGGTGTAACATACACATATTTATAAAAGCCGCGGCTCATCGGATCTGGCTGGCTGGCGGTATATAACTATATGAGTGAAGAGGACGACGGCTTCAGAAGCACTAGAAGAAACAGCGGTCAAGTTACTAACCGATCATAAGAATTTCATCTTCTTGCTTATATATATAAAAAAAAAGCCATCATCAATGTGATTTATGATTGAATTTATAACAAAAATTAATATCAATTTTAATATCTTATATATGTAGAAATGAAAACATTTGTTTTTACAGACAATTATTAATTTATTATTATTCTTTTTTTTTTTTTATTATTTATTTTATGTGACCTTAAATCAGAATATTCCATTTTAGACCGTGAAATGGGTCATTTTATAAAGAATTTTTATTGTTTATTGCAGAAATTATAATTTGACGTAGATCGTTGTGTGTACATCTAACATTTGATTCTAAAATTTATATTTTTGATTAAAAAATCAGGCAAGTAACTATTTTATCTCAAAACGTACACAAAAAAACAGAATTTTATCCCGTAAAAATTTTGTTCCCATTGAATATTTGACTATTTTTTAATAAGAGCTTATGTTAGATAAGTAAAACAAAATATATACGAAATTAAATATTTACGTTAAACAGGTAACAACAACTAAAAAAGTTAATTGTTTAGATACACGCGACATAAGATTGAGTTTCATTGTTTGGACTATTTTAAATTAGCATTCAAAAAATACTATAAATATCCAGTGTATACAGTTTTATATGTATACATGTATAATAATATCTATAATTATTACCTATATGTGTTTATTAGCCAAATTTGAGCTAAAATTATGGAGAACTCAAACATTTTATAAAATGTTTCAAACAAAAGTTGTTTGATTTAAAAAAATAAAACAATGTGTTTGTACATTTCTTCTATCTTTTATAGTTTAAGAGTTCGGTCAAGGATCCATTGGACCCAATGGACTGACTTGGCTCCTTTACGAACTGAAACTCACTTTTTACGTTAAAAATCTGTCACCAAAGCTCGCTATCTCATTTTCTTTTTGAAGTTATCGTAATGACGGACGGACAGTCGCAATGGGAAATGAGCATAAACAATTAATATAGTAAAAAGTTGAATTTTAAATTTTTTGGTCGCAACAAAATATTCTTAGTATATCACAAACAAAAGTTATTTTTCAAAAAATTACTTTAAGGAATAAAAAAAATGGTAAGATAACAAATGATGATAACATTGTAAATTGTTTAAATACCTTAAGTCGTTAAAGAGACAAAAAATTTTCTGCAAAGAAAAACTTGTTTGAAAATATATTCAGCATCCATTTAAAAATATTACAAAAGTTTTTAAAAGCCTGTTTCTCTGTACATGCAAAAATTTATTATACCTCTTCATTTTGTATCTTTTTTAAAATATATAAAGTAGACCAAATTTTCAAAGAAAAATTAGGTCACAAATAATAAATATTTTAAACATTTATAAATAAAAACTATTCTAATTAAATCATTATTATATATCAATTTAAATATCAATCAATTAATGTATACAAAAAAATAATTAAAAATAAATTCTCCATTATTATATTAAATATATTACATTACGAATATAACATATTTTGATCGAACATTTAGGAATCATTTGTTCCGCACTAGTATATTAAAAAAAAAATTAAGAAACTAAAATATTAAACAATGTAGAATAAAACAAAAAAAGAAAAAAAAAGTACAATCTCCTTGAAATTATAAAATCTTAACGCAAATTAATTGATGTAATATCTTTTCTCACCTATTATTTTTATATCTATTCATAATTGTATGGTGTTTGATACTCTTATATCCTCTATGTACAAATAAAAATCTGCATTATCTACTTAAGAACCGGCTCAGTGGCCAAGAGAGTATAGGCAATAATTCTTCTTCTTCTCCCATTTGACTACTAAGACAAGAGGTTGCGGGTTCGAATCCAGGTAGTGGCAGTTTGATCAACGAGAGCGGATGATTGATCACAGTGTCGTCGCTTGGTTAAAAACGAAATGACAGATTCTAAAAGCGGGTACAGTGAACCAAAAAGTCTAAATACAAGGAAAGGTCTATCCGGTTGCGGTTCCCCTCTTAATATACTCAACAATACCTACTAAAGATGAAAAGTTCAAAAAATTTATTGTATAATGCTTTTAAAAAAAAATGTATAGTAATTATGAATTTAAATAGTTTTAATTATCTCTGATTCTATAGTCAAGAAAATTTCAAGCTCAATTTGAGTCATTCCTCGGTGTTCAATCGAAACATTTCTCAATGCTAGAATTGTACATACATATTAAGTAAGTCAATGACTTTAGTACATTATAACATAATATAATATGCATATTATGATCACGTTGTTAAATTTAATTATTTCTCGACGCTTCTACCTGAATTTGATGTATTCTCTTTTTAGTGATACATTAAAAATTCAAGCAAAACTTTCTTTTAACATCTCAATTCTATTTTAAAAGTTTGTTTCTAAAAATGTATTTTTCAATGTATTAATATTTTTTAATTCATAACTATGTGAATTGTTAGTATAAGTTACCATTAAAAATGTTTTTATATTGATTGAAAATGATAATTATATCCACCAAAATTTATCAAAATCGAACACTGCGTTTGATAGTTATAGTGGTACAAATAAACATAAATATATTGAAATCTGAATAAGTGGGATTTTACAAGAATTAGATTATCACAAGGCGTTTCTCTTTTATCACTTAAAGAGGTTTACTCAATTTCAAAAAAATAGGCAGGTTTAAAATGACAATTGTCTTATTTATTACAAAGACTTCCCGAGTGTCGCATGTAAAGAAATCCGTCGCACAAATCAATTATTAGTACAAATTTCTCAAATATCCAGCCTATATATTAATAAAATTTGTATAAAATCGACACAATTTAGATGTTAAAAACAGTCTACACAAAACTAATGTTGATTATCTAGATACAAAAAATATGTAGAATTTTTAACACAAAATCAGTATTAACATAATCAAAGGATAGGTAATTAATTTAAAATAAAGAAATATTTATTAAACATTAATTACTTCATTTAGTAAAACATTTAGTTCAATCAAGTACCAACCGTTTTAAACTTTAATAAAAACATATGTATATTTTATGAAACAAATTTATCATGTGAAAATATGAAGTTATTTAACCATTTTATATAATTATAACACTGTTTTATAAAACGACAAATTAATTCCAGAAAAATATACACATAAATTTTTAACACATAATTTTTTTACTGTGTACAGCTGTTTTGCAATCTGCGACTTCAAACCAAAGATACCATTTACATAGAGGTAAACAGATATCAATAGATTCTTATAGATCCATTAAATTTTTAATTACTTTAGCGGCCAATCGATTAATAATTTCACTGTGCATATAGTGTAACCAATATTATATCGATTAATAAAAAAACATTAAGGTGATGATGTTTTTCGAGAGACAACGGCGGTGTATCACACCTTTGGGGCACGCGGCGCTGTCTTTTAAACAGTTTTATAATACAGCTTTTAATACAAAAAAAAATATATAAAGAGCGGCCCTATATATACTTACATATTATCTATCTATATATATATTATCTATCTATATATATATATATATATATATATATATATGGTGTATTGATGACGGCCCAGAAACAAAAACCACCCGCTGCGTACCAGAAATATGCTCTGCGGGTAACTTATAATAGAGGTGGTTTATTATTATCAAGATTCTTTTGCACATAGCATGTCAAAATCTTCTAATATCTCTTCTTATATTAGTTTGAAAATATTTATAGTAATTATGAAGCTGATATTAAGCTATTAACATGTTCCATCTGAAAAATTATTATCCAAAATCAAAAATAATATGGAATTAAAACTGAAATAGCTATGTATAATCATGATAACTTAAATACCCAAAACCCAGTTAAGGTGTGATGATCATTAAATCACTTGTGTTAGTTTGTTTTTGTATAACCGTTTAATAGGGATTTCTGTATCATAAAATTGATTTCAAGCTATAAAAAAACTGGTTCAAGTTTACAGATTCGGTAGAATTTCAGCTGAAAATAAGTTCACAGAAAATTCATTTATTCCACTATTCAAATTATTCATGCACTGATACACAAGAAAATCGTTGTAACAATTAACTCAGCTAATTGTTATGTTCTATTTTACAATATTAAAAACTCATTTACCATTTTTATTAATGAGAAGAAGTTTTTCAATGATATTTTCTTTGTCTATGTCACGAAAAAAATTGGAAAGTTTTTTTTTTGTAATTGCGGGAAAGCCCACCACCGTTTTCATGTCAAAATTTTTTTTGATTTATTTGTAAAAATTCGATTCGCATTTAAGTCTTTTTTCCGAATTGAATCTTCAGTGCGCGAATAAGAAAAATGAGTTATAACAATCTGTAAATAACCTAGATTTCGTGTGTGGAAATAACAAAATATACAATACATACTGTATCACAGATTGTCTTTATTATAGATGTTTTATTTTTACTTCTAATTTATCCTTGATTAGATTAGGATTAATCAAATACTTCCGGTAACAATTTCTTTGCTAGAAATAACCTTTAAGAGTGAGAGCTTACCATAGGTTTTAATTTATCGATTCTAAAGTGTCAACTTAGAATTCACTTAGAACCGTTAACTTAACAAAGTTTTCATTTTAAAAATTATTTACTGCATTTTTTATAGTAGTTCCAAAAAAAAAAAAAAAAGGATAAAAAATTAATTATAAATATCCTACGATAATTCTTAATGTTCGTACTTTATGAACAATATGAACGAATCAACAGTTAAATAGGATACAAAACATTTAAAAGTGAAATAATATTTGTCACATTTCATGCATATAATTTAATAATTCACGCCCTTTTTTTGCAAGATTTACTTTAAAAACCACTTTTCATTGTCCGTATTATTTATAAAATAGTCACATATTATATTTATTATATATTTTGAAACTTATACGATACAAAATTATAGTTTTAAACCTGAAAATCAAAATAATAAATTGCGTGATGTACTTACATTTGAATAAGCCATCGATACTAGTAGTAAAAAAAGTTAATATTCGATTCAATATAGTTAACTATTTAAATACCTGCATAATGTTAGGTATAAAGTGTTAATTATTAGCATTATAAAAATACACAAAACACATAAAAATACTCAGGAAGTATTTGTTGCTTTGTATTATCTATATAATTTTTGGTATTTTAATTTTCAATTTTCTCTTATGATTTAATTGAAATGGGCCTCGACGCAATGGGAGTAATTGTCTGATTTTTGACATTTTTTGATGATATACAGGCGGAAAGGCAGACAGAAATGACCTAATTAGATAATTTTATGAATTCCAATACAAAAATTTACTACCATTATTATTTTTAAGCTTAAATTTAAACTTAATTTAACATACCCTTTTATATTTTACATATATTCACAGCGTATATATGTGTGAAAAATTAGGGGCGTCGAAATAAATTCCGAGTCCATGATGAAGATATAATACAAATTTTATGTGAAAATTGTAAAATATTTTTAATTCTTTACGCCTCCACCATATTTTAATGCATAATCATTTTTAATTCATAAAAAAACTTTAAGTAAAAAATTCCTAATTTAATTTTTAGTTCGTAATAAAGTCCGCTGTCTATGCATTTTAAAATTTACTGAATCCTAAAGTTATTGGTCTTATAACTGTAGTTCAAATTCACAACAACTTGTGTATTCAATAAAATACAATGCTAAATAAAGATTTATATTTTACCATTAATTTAAAGTGGATGGTTGCTAAATATTTTTGACTTTTTATTTGTGCATAGAAAAGTTAGGAAATGGAATTTAAAAAAAATTATGTCGTACCTTTTATTAAAGCAGAACAATGGTTACTTTTATGGGATAGATGGAAGTTTGAATATCTAATAGATTTTGTAATAATTTATTAACACTTATATCGTTTTTTTAAACTTCATTAATTTTCCAAATACTCTTGTACTTTTAAAGTAAAAAAAAAATTTACATCGTCAGACTAATGTGAGTATTTTTTTTTTGTGATAAGGGTACCCTATCTTATTCAAAGGAGAGGGCCAGATGGGGAGATATGACTTTTTCTACTTTTTAAGAAATTTCTAAATTAATTACTTAACATGTGTTTCTAATTATATTGAATCATGAAAGAGTGATTACCAAAGATGATCATTCAAATAAAAATGATAACGAGAAAATGTGGGATTTATACCTACTCTTAACTACTTTTCTTTCTCTACATAGACAACATAAAAAGCTTAACTTTATCAATGATTTAAGTTTTAAAAATTATCAATAAACTCTAAACACTGATTATTAAAAAAACGATTACATCTGCAACAAACATAATTTGATTTTATTTCTTATGCCATAAATAATATTTCTATAATATTTTTCATTAATAAATAAACATAAATACTTTTAATGTGAAAATATGTGCGTTGTGGTGTAAAAAATTTTATTTTCTATATCCGTACATAAAATTATTTATACGATTAATCCACCATATAAAATCACCATAATTATAAATATATTTAATGTATAGTGTAAAGTACGTTTACTAAATCGTACTGGAACAAAAAAAAACCATTTATGTGGTGTATTTACTATGTGTACATTAAGCTGATTCTGACATGGTGTTATCATCATATTATATGACCAATGGTCGTCGCATTTATTGTACCATCAAACAGCAATAATATACACACTGTGTACGGTACACATGCATTCTGAATAATTGAAATATCTCAAGAATATTAATTACAAGTAATACGGCATTTGAGTGACATTGAATTTTCTGTTTTACACATTAAAATAATAAAATTTTAATAAAAATATAAACCGTTAAAGATTATTTTCAATGTCAATCTTGTAAAATGGAGTTTTATATGTAACCGCAAATAGAAAATCAGCAAATGCCTTGCTTATGCAAGACTATTGTTATTTTCATTAGTTCATTGTTTGTAAACAAAAGTTTAACGTTCTCGATTGTCTTTTTATTCTTAAAATTTAGGAGACTCCAATCATATATTTTGTTATATTACCAGTTTTTCTTTTATCAATTTTTATTTTCGTATACAACTAGTGTCAGTAATGGGTTAAAATTCGTTATTTTTACTCAATTCATGATTCTTTTAAATTTGCTTTCACGTCGCTATGGTCGGTAATCTAATGCAGATTGATTTTATACTCATATTATTAACATATCACTATTCATCACTAGTCTGCTACCATTTACACATTTATTTTGATACGTTTCACATTTATTTTGATCCTGAGCGTACACCAACCACACACACCATAGGACATGATGTATAAAAAAAGCATAGCATAACATCATAGCACACACATAAACAACAATAAATATTATAAAATAATAAATACTTGTTTTTCGGGATTAAAATATTAAATCATTCAGTTGGCATTTTTATATTATACATATTTTTAAAATTATCCATGCGCACTAAATATATTACAGATATACTTACATTTGAAAAAAATAAAAATAAATAAATAATTTAAACTTCATCATATTATTATTATTAAAAAACTTCACATTTTATAGATATAAAACACATTTATGTGACATACAGAGTCTATTCTAAAATAAATAATAAACGGCCCCACACGACATAATTCAGCACATCCTTTGTATGAAACGACTAAGCCGAATGTAATACCTTTTAGGTGTAGGCAGGTAGGAGCTAAGGTATTTTTAATATATTATCAAACTTCTTAACACTTTATAAGACATATATGCATTCATTCATGCTGCATATATTTAAACAGTATTATGCATAAGCTAAGAATTGTTTTTGGGTTTTTATTTGTACGGTTGCGGAGAATCGAATTTTAAAGTAATAACAAGTGAGCGTTACAGCGTTAATTGTTTATATTATCGACAGAAGATTCATTATCAATGTTTGAATTATTTTTATTGATTCGCAATCATAAATTAGCCTAAATATTCATTCTATATATTTATAAATACATATATAATAATAATCTCTTACATTTCAGCTTAAAATTATATAAAAACATATACATATTATATAATTTTTAAGCTAAAATTGTCGGTAATCGAAACAATTTACGAAAAAAATGTTACAAACAAAATATTATTTTTGAATTTAAATTTTACGTCCTACTTTTATGTTTTAAAAGTTGGGTTATGGATCCATTAGATTCAATGGACAGATTTTACTCATTCACGAATTTAAACTCAGGTCTTTATGTCTCAAATACCAAAATTTTAACTGGCTATTTCTTTTCGTTTTTGAGTTATGTTGATGACATTCAAGCGGGCGGACAGACGGAAATTAGCTAATTAAGTGTTTTCATGAACACCTATGCCCAAATGTTGCTACTATATTCAATACTTTTAAGCGTAGCAAATTAAAGATAACATTTTTAAGACTTTGAAAGTAAGAAGAATCTGTAAGATCAAACCGAATAAAGAAAATCTCTTTCTCACATATCATTTATTTAAATTTTGCACAAATAATGTACAATGGAATTTAAATAAAATTTCAAGATAATCCATAAATCCACTTATAACCATTAACAATCCACCCAAAATCTACTATTCATACTTTAAACTTTTGGCATACAGGGTGTACTAAAAATATATATCAGAAATATTCAAAGAAGTTGGTAATTTATGGGAATTGAATAACATTGCCAGATGCCAGTTCAAAGACGAATACGATAATTGAACCAGAAAAGTATTACGGCCCGTCTGTAAAGACCGTCAACGAGTAGAAATGGCTGCGTTCATTGTGCCGTACTCGAACATCGCTTTCCCATTACTTTAATATAACTTCATTTCACGGCTATAAATATTTTCGATAAACCCTGAAGAAGTATCTCAAAATTAGAGAAACTGTAGAAAGTAATCGGGCGTAAAAGTTCAATCAAAAGGAGATTCCGAAAATTAAACCAAAAGCAGCGGCTGCTTTTAAACGCAGTATTTCTAGAATGGTATTTATCTCTGAAAATGTTTGTAACATGAAACCATTTCATTCGCCTTCGCTTTTTTTTATCAAATATTGATAAATATTTGTACAGTAGTTTTGAAGTTTTGTGGGTTTGTCAGTATCAGTCTATCATGAAATTAAAGTTGTTCGGAAAATTACAACACGTCAAAATATACAAAGAAATTAAAAAAATAACACCATCTGGTATCGATAGATATAACACGGAAGTAAAAACTTCTCTTATCTTGTGACAACACTGTGTTCTCTTTTAGGATTTTGAAGCAAATATTCAATACGTAAAAAGGTTTGATACATCCAGTATCAAACAAAAACATTAAGGTGTTAAATATAACAATAAATTTTGAAGTACCTAGAAGGCGCTTCACATAAATATATATTAAATGTTACGATTATTTTTAAAATACTTTTAAATATGTTTCTTTATTTTTATTTTTTTGTATACTCTATGTGCAAAAACACAATTAAATAATACAATAATAGAATTTTATGTGTGTAGAACATTATATTATTATTATTGGTATAGAAATTTGGATAGGGCACGCACGGGCCATGTCAAAAATAAAAAAAAAAACAACTAACTTCACAACATCTGCCCATGATATACATACCTATAATATAACTGTAGTATATGTTTTGGGATTGTCCAGAGATCGATTATATTGAAATGAACTCCTGCTGATTTAAAATTTGTTGGTTTTTATTCTCAATATATGTTCAAAATTATTATCAATAGTGGGTAACAATTGTAAGAGGTATTATGTTATTGATAACACATAAAGTTGTTTATTTCATAATGTATGAATAGACGATGTTCTGAAGAGGTTTTGTAAATACAAGCAAAATTGCCCACAATTTAAGTGGGCTCTCTTCTGTATTTATATTCAAAAAACGATTTGCTCTTTTTTTTTTGTGATTGTAAAAAAAATTATTTATTTTTGTTTTCAAAATCATTTTTATAAATGCCGGGTGTTCTAATTTTTAATTTCACGATAAATATTAGTACATATTTCGATAAGTCATATCTGTGGGCACGCAAAAATCCCACAACTTTTCCGCTCGAATTGTTCCCATAATAGATCCAGAGTTTCAGATTCGTACATTCTATATCTAACACCTTGAAGATTTCTACAAGTGCAAATGACATGAATGGAGGTTTCTTCTTCCTCCAGGTATATAAAGTATGAAAGTTTTAAAGTAAAACTATTTTTTTTTTAATTAAACAAGAATTTTAAAGCATTAAAAAGTAAAAATAATTTTCTCTTTGTTACTGAAATATGGCCAGTTAATTAAGTTTCACGCGCTCAAAGATTACATTCAATACAGACTACAAGTGAGTACCTCAAGCTTTTAGATGTATACATCTAAGAAAACTTAGAATATAAGTATATGGATTTCAAATACGCAAGATTCTAAGTGAAAATTAATAAAATCGAAATATTAAGAATTGTTACATTGTAGAAAGTAAATTACACTTACTATGCTCATAATTTTTCAAGTAAAATATTTAAAAAATTATTTTAAACTAAATCACAATATTTGGTTCTTTATTTTGAAAAATAGTAGAAAATAAATTATCAGTATATTATAAGTCTGAACTGTATTGGTCATATTCTCTACGGCTTGTTATACTACTATTAATTCAAAAAAATTTTGAGAAAGATCAGATGTTATTCAAATTTGAAAGAAAAAAATTATTAATGAATTGTCAAAAGTAAAATTGTTTCACACGAATGTCAAATTTATTTCAAGATATTTTTCTACCAGTCACCGGTACTTAACAATTGATCGAGTTTATTAATATAATCTTTTTTTTTTTTTGGTCTTGAAGAGGCTATTTTATGTTTAGACAAATATTTATATAAGGCTGTTAATATATGAATTAAAAAATGCCAAGTCAGAATTACTTAAATTAAGTATTTGATATAAAATATCAAAATTTAAAATTATTTCTATATTTAAGGTTTAAAATGTAATAGCTAATAGACCTTTTCATGCGATTAAATTTTGAAGATTTGATTAGTTTAAAAATATTAATAATTACTAACAGTTCAATTATTATTATTGAAGAATATTCAAGATAGTCAAGCAATTAAATCTATTAGTTTGCTCACTGGCAGCACTGAGCACCACTGATTTAAGGGACGTGTAATAGATAAAATTGATTTCAGCACAAAGTGCCTATCAAGATGTATCACAAATTTAAGCTCTAAAATCTAATCTCCAAATAGCTTTTATTAATTCTGTTTTCAAATTTATATATTTAATTATTTAAGGGTATTATTTTCTCAGAATGCATTTTTATGATAAATTCGTTATTAGAAATAGTTTATTTGTTCAATTATGCAAAAATTTCACCAACTACCTTAATGTATAAATTATAAAACGCCAGAGATACTTTTTAAAAATTTATTCGATATAAAATATCAAAATTAAAAATTATTCCCATTTAATGAATAAACTTGAAAAAGGAGTAAAACCTGTTTAATGTGCCCACACGCGCATGTAAATAATATACCTTTATTTTTAAGTTTTTTTGTAAAAAATAAAAAAATCAACATCGTAATTTTGCATTTCACGTAATAAATTCCACAGAAAAAAAACTAAATGGCTTGAAATTAATGTCAAATGTTGTTTCTGTAATAGCTTCTTCTTTGTTGTTTCTCTAGAACAGTGGTCTCCAAAATGGAGTAGGTATATATAGAAAATTTCCGGAAGTACGCCATATTTGCCTCCTATCATAATAAAATATTTACTCACCTATCATAACATAACATTTAAAAAGCAAACTTTGGGAAGAATTAAATTATAAGTTGGAGGTCCTGTTAATAATTTCTTTCGTCGTAATAAACGAATCTAAACGTCTAAAGAAACGAATTTGATTATCTCGATATTGTCTTGGTGGAGAAGCAAAATTTTTTTATAGAATTGATTATTTTGACCTAAATATCTTCCCAGGTACCAAAAATTAAAAAAATATGGTTATTTGATATGACTTTGGTACCAATAAAAATTGATTTTTAAACCTTTCATAGTTTGCAAACATACGAACACTGGAATTAATTACCTCTCTTTATTTAAATATATTCTAAAAGAATGAATAATTCTAATCAAGAAAATAATAATAAATATGATTACGAATCAAATCAATATGACGTTATCACCAGAAACACATCGCAATTAATCTTTAAAGTACTCCTACAGCTCATGTCTTTATAAAGTAACATAACAAAGAAAACCTTTACCCACTTAATGATTTGTAACTCGTGTTGAAATTAATCAAAACATAAAAAATTATAATTACCCTACAATCAATAGTTTAGTATAGTTAGGTTGTAATTTCTAACATTGTATCTACACTTTTTAACATTTTCTTTTTAATGTATACTTTCAATAATTTAAAAGATTCCACTACAGATTTTTAATTTAGAAGCACCTCACTAACGTAGATCTCCATCTATAGAAGACATTAGTTTTTTATATAAGCCATTAGTTTCTATAGATGGAGGTCTTTTAAGATTTAGGAAAAGAAGATTAAGCATATAACTAAAAGTTTTTATCTTCACTTGTTATTCAAAAGATCCTTGGTGTTTTAAGATTAAGCAGTTTAAGCATGAAGCTAAGTGAATTCGACAATGTAGGTTTTGGCAAGCAAGTTTTGGCAAACTCAACGCTGAGACTCAGCTTTGAAGTGGCTTTTTTTATAGTAAAAATTGTAGATAACAACTAACATTGCAAATTATATAAATAATCATACTGGCTGAGTATCAATTTTTTAACATTGTAAACCATAAAATATATTAAATGTGCCGTCCATATAATTATAATAGTTGGATAAATACGTAATTATAATTCTGTGTATTTAATACTAGAATTTGAACTGAAATTGTGGCGAATCTTCTAACAGCTTACGAAAAAATGAATTTGTTTTTTTCTGAATAATTGTCTCTTATGATTTAAAAATCATGAATTCCTTGGATCCAATTGGCTGATTTTACTCACTTATTGGTCTAAAGTTCGTTTTCGCAATTTCAACCCGAAATCTCTTTATTATCTGTTATTTTTTGCTGTTAACCTGATAACAGCTCGACAGACGGAGTTGAGATGATTTCCTGATGATCTATTTCGTAGTTTTGTTAATGTTGTGTTAATATTTTGAATATTTTCTTCCAGAACAATAAAAAAGCACATTTATAATTAATTCAATACCCAAATTATTACGGATAAATTGTTATATAATTTTGCCATGTTTCTGCCTTCATTTCTCTCAACAAAACGTCTAGAAAATCACACTACTTATGTAAGCTATTTTCTCTGTTTGCGCACTGTCGACAGTAGCTTCTTAGACGCTTTTTAATCATTTGAGAATTATTAAAGAGAACTCTAGGATTTTTCGAATAAATTTCGATTTTTGCACCAATTTCTAGATCAAAATTATTTTGTATTTTATAAATACGTATTTCGACTACAAAGTAGCCATCGTCAGTATGAATTAGCTAATCGTTATCTATGAGGAGATCAAGAGAACTTCTTTTACTTCGTCTGTAGAAAGTAACAATAATTATTTTGAACCTCTTTCCCATATACAGTTCTGAAAGATCCAACCTGTAAATAGATGAGCCATTTAAAATAAACATTCAATAAAATAGGCGTTAAGATTATCGATAACAAAAAAAAAAACAAAAGTACAACACATAACATTTAAATAAAGTACATGAAAAATGCTTATACAAATTGTTGCAAACTCATTCATTGAAATGTAGGAAGATTTTTAAAATTGATAAAAAAAAATATATATAAATACATGGGGAATGAAACTAACTGAGTCTGTTTTTATATATATTGAAAAACAATTGGTAGCATCCATAAATGGAATTAAAAATACTCCTCCTCTTGTTGGTATCTTTTTAAAATATACAAAAATATAATTGTTTGAAAATAATAATATAATAACTTTATACTTATATATCGACGATTACATAGAAGAAGAAAAAATACAAAACAATCGATTGGTTTAAATCAATTGTTTTTAACTTAAAGTATAGTCAGTCACACGCTATTATTCAAAACATCATGTCTCAATTTCTCTATGAATTTTGATCAGATAAACTGGTGTATTTTGACTACAATGCGAACACAAGAAATTGACTTCCTATTGGCATACAAAATTTTTAATTCCTTTATTTTGTCCCTGCATGGTATTGAGAAAGATATCAAAGCATTATCAAAAATTAAAATCCCCGCATCCAGCGTTGAAACAAAGTATTTTTCATATAAAAATGTTGTAAGACGTATCTCGAAAATTCGAGGAAAAGCCAAAATCACGAATGTCACTATCACTATTAAGAACTTTAATGATGTCATTGGTATAATGGCCGATCATGTAGCTAGGATAGTATGATGAGTGTTCGTCGGTTACCATCGAAACAGACTAGAGTCAAAAATCATCATTTCTTCCAAAAAAAAGACATAAATATAAATTTAAACGAAATAATTTTTTATAATATAAAAATTGATTCGGAACTAAAAATATTTATTCAAATATTTAAAATTTCAACAAATTGTCTACCAGATTTTGATCAAATATAACGAATAAGATTTCTAGATAAACCAACTGTTTAAAAACATCCACAGAACACATGATTTGATAAAGATTTACAGTCAAACAATCGAATTAAATTTATAACTTCTTTTTGTTTGAAGCTAAGAGACAAATCATTCTATGGTGGTTTTTTTAAAAAACCTATGCGTTGAAGTCATTTTCTCATATAATTTTAATGTCTTTGCTAACTGAACGATTGAAAATATCTGACACAAATATAACAATACGACTTTGAAGATTCTGCCAACCATATTTTCCATTCTTAACTGATAAAAATCCAGGGCTTCAATTAAGGATACATCGTAATATTAGAGTAATTAAAAAGTTTTTGAGGCCTTTTTTCATTTTTACAAATAAATTTCGATCATCATCCATCAGAAAAGTAATTTCAATTTTTTTGCAACATAGAGTTGTTTACTATTCTTTCGTTTTAAGAATAGATTCACGTGAAACAAATGTAAATAACGCTATCGTGTATGTGTCATAAGCTTTTCCCTGTATTTCGATTTCAATCACGTTACTTTGACATATATTATTAAGTAGATTATATACCGCGCATACATTATTATTCTTCTAATATCTATCACATATGTAAAGTAATCATAATCTTTAAGATTGTGTCTTTTTTTTTTAAGCTAAACTAAATCTTTATATGAACAAGATCCATGAATGGACTACACTGTGGGGGGTTTCAATCTTCTTTTTTTTTCTGAAGCGTATAGAATCATTCTTCGTTTTTTTTTTTAAATTGTCGATTTGAGTCAAAGTACATGAATGATTATTAAAATTTATACGCAAATAAATACTATTTTTTTTTTGCTTGGTGATCATTAATTTAATCCTTGGTTGTTTTTGCATTTCGAGGGTTTGCAAAATATTTAAAGTGGAATTACTTCCATCTCTCATACACCTACATAATTATTTAAAAATAATCGCAAAATATTTTCTGCTATAACCGAACCTTCAATTTGAATAATCCTATTTACTTATGAGCTATTATTGATTTTGTTAATTTGAAAAACTAGTCAAATGACAAGGCGAATGACGCATGAAGAAAGCATGCCTCAATGGCCGATAAGAAATATCCTTATTTACCATAATTCCCTACTTTTTATCGACAATATTCACTTTGCTTAATATAATTCATGGGAATCATTCTCATAGATTCATTTGTATTATCCAAGTCATTACTAGATGTTAAACTAACTTTACCTGACTCAACCATATTTCCCTACCTTTTGTCTACAAAATAAACTTTGCCTTCTCTGATCCCTGGTAATCACTCTGATAGATTTATTTGTGTCACCCGAGTCATTTCTAGATCTCCAGGATCTCGCCCTTTACAAATACTGGAGGTTAAATAATTCCAAATATACGACGGCAACTGTTTCCGATCATATCAGAGATCCCTCCGTGACATTGAAGGTCCCATAGTGACATTTCTATGAAAAATGTGAAAGCACGCCGACATTTATAAGAATTATTCTTGATGTATAAAAATTTGGCGAATGTGTTAGCAACTATTTGCTGCATGTTGGTTCTTATGAGTCAATGAAGCAGTTGTAAATTCTGAGTTGCCTTAAATTGTTTAGTTTTATTTTGGCAGTCTTCCTCCCATAAGTGAAAAATGGCGTTCAACTTTATATGATAATGAAATTTCATGCACACTAAAAGTGGGTGATTTATAATAAATAAGGGTACCTAGCTGCACCCACTCGCAAAAGGGAGTCAAACTTTGTATGAATTTTTTTTAATAATAATTGGCAGCTGAATTTAAGTTCTACGTTATGTAGTTCGCGGGTTAAGTTAGTTTTACCATACTTGATGTAATGAGAAAGTCGTTAAGAGTCAAAAACAAAGATTGAAAAACATCCAATATTTCAAAAAGCCCCTGTACAATACATTAAAAAGTGCATTATCATTATTGCAAATGAAGTAAGCTGATTTGTTTTTGGTTTAACCATTTTTTTAGTCTTTAAAAATAACAAAACGTCTTATGCAAAAATGTGTTGTAAATTTTTATTCATATTTATTACATAATAAGCTTACGTTGAGAATCATAATGAAACATTTCTTGTAAACTTATTTTCAAATAAATTGTCGATTTTGTATATATGATTTTGTATAAATCAAAGATGGGTTTGATTGTGGGGTGAACTGCAATTTTTTTGGATTATCAAATCCGCTGAAAAATTTGTAGCTGTAAACGGTAAATAAGGAAAACCAGTAATAGCACCCTGAGAATGGCCAGTAGATTTCAAAAATAACATCAATTTAATGATTTCATGTGTAATTTTTGAGATATCGCCGGAAATTCGATTCAGTGGTCAATATTTCGAATAAATTTCAAGCGATATCTCAAATACTCGTCATCAAATCGATAATGATTTTATGTAGAATCACTATGTAGAAATCGTATAATGTAGATTGGAAACTATTATTTAAGCTTCTATAAAACGCATTTTATTTTACAATCTCGATATCTTATGTTAATTTTTAATTCGTAATCCACGACCTCAAAAGTCCCAGATACGAACTTTTCAACGGTTTTCCCCTATCGCATGTAAAAAAATTTTCTTAGACACCGTCCTAAAAACAATGCCAAAATTCGCAAAGCTATAAGCTGATAATACATTTATGCAAGTTCTCTTTCTATCGAAACTTTAAGAATAAAAACAATTTTAGATTTTAATATGCGGTGAAGTATCAGTCAAATGTGAAAAACATATTGTTTTGTTTTTTTTTTATATAATATATTCAAAATACTAAAAGAAATCATATATATTTTTTAACTATGATTTTATTTTATTAAATATAATATCGATTTAAACCATTTGATAAAAATGTCAATCAGTATTAAAGGATTATGTAATTTTTATATAAATGAAAATAGTAAATAGGTAGTTTAAAAAGTAGCAGTTTACTATCAAAATAAATATCAACGAATCTATAATCTATTTGGTAGTTAAACTTTAAAACTTTAAAGGTTTGGTAAATATCACTCGATTCTATATTGATCATGTTTTTAGATAACAATATTAGAGAGTATCACTTTTTTATATTTTTTAAATGACAACCTGTAACTTGTATTGAATAATAAAAAAAATTTTTTAAAGACATAATAATAAATTTATTAAACTAATTTTGTTGTTGTTGTTATTAGATCAAATATATTTGGAATAATAATTTATAGTAAAACCAGTGAGGATAACAACTAACAGACTTAATTGTTTAGATACTTGACATGTGATTGAATTATACTGTTTGAACTGTTTTTAATTAGCATTCATAAATTACTACAAATATCTAGCCTATACAGTTATATATATATATATATATATATATATATATATATATATATATATATATATATATATATATATATATATATATATATATATATATATATATATATATATATATATATATATATATACTTATATATTGTTATTGCCTATATATGTTTATTAGCCAAATTGTGGAGAATTCAAACGTTTTACGAAAAAATGTTTCAAACAAAAGTTGTTTTTTTTTTTTTAAATAAACACTTTTTGTATTTGAAACTTTTCTTTTATTTGGAACTTTTCTTTTATAGTTTTGAAAGTAATGGGTACCTATGTATATATTTGGGAGGAATGAAAGTGGTTTATTCTATGAAAAAGAAGCTAGCTCTGGTAGCCATATTTTTTCTTGCTAGTGTTTTCGACTATGATTATTTTTGGTTGTTTAAAAAATTTGTTATTTTATAATTGTTGTAATTGTACTGTTGGCTTGAGCAAACAAACAAAATTTTTTGTATTAAAATTCTTTTTGGTAAAATAAATATTAATAGCTTCCGTAGAATGTGCCGAGAAAAATAAATTTTTGCTTTGAACAACATGATATTAGATAAATCTATTTGTTTATTGAATAATTTCGAACGAATAGCATTAAAATGCTGTCCGATTGTCTCAGTTCAAGTATCGCTTTTAAATAAAAAATTTGTTTGCCTTAATAGCTTATAATATATATGCAAAACAAAAATTATGTAGAAATCGCCTTCTAAAAGGACGAAAATAACTATATGCCATTACTATACTAAATTACCATACTGCATAACTATTTGCTAATTAACTATTTCGCAAATTTTTTCACACCAGTCGTATAAAATTCTTTAAAAATTATGTAACCATCATTAATGAAAAATTCAAGTATTGTTAATACTATCGAGATTTTCAATTAAAGCCCTATCATACTTAAGGTAAAATAAAAATGTCTGAATAATAAATTTGCTTAAATGACTTAGGTTATTTTAACTTAAATGTGATAATATAGAACTCTTAACAGAAGTATAAATCCTACTTGAACAAAACAGAATTATAATTCATTTTTAATCTGTTTTAATGTTTATTTATAATAAAAAAAATAAAATAAATATTAGTGAACAACAGTCAATAAAATATAATAATCATATTTAGAGAGAAAAAAAAAACTGTTCGTAGCTTACGTTAGATAATAGAAGAATCTGATATAACGCCACACAACCTCTATACACAAAAAGTTTAAAACTTATACATAAAATTTATCCAATTATCTTAAAATCGCTTATTCTCGAACATCGTTATCAAAGAAGTTAAAAGCTATCAAAGATCATTTTCTTTTCTTCGGTGTCCACTTTGTGCGATGCTTCGTAGCGTCCCCACTATCGTTTACTAAGCATTGTCCATATGTATGTTCCTTGTATAGTGGGATATAATATTTACAATATATATGTAATATAATATTTTAGATTAAAATACTAAAAAACTTTTAAGCTTGGTAAAAAATAATAAAGCTTACATTTATCCTAATACTCCTGATACTCTTCACTTCTGCCGTGTGTGAATTGTGTACACATACTTGTTATAAGTATCATTTAAGTAAAATGATTCTTAAATCATTTGCATTCCATCATATTACTACTTACTTTCATTACGTTATTAATAATTTAAAAAATATTATTCATAAATAAAATTTTATTACCAATAATCTAATTACTCAGTTTCTAAATACTATTATTTTTTTTTATTATATTTTCCAACTACTAAGGTTATGTCGTGACTACTGTGGGTATATATTCTATACAACAGCATCACACAGTATTCCTAGGCGGTCACCCATCCAAATATTGACTGCGCCTGAGGTTGCGTAACTTTGATGATCGGTTAAGATCTGTAATTACGTTGTGTCAGTGGGTATGGCGATATCGTTTTAACGTAAATATTTATTTATTGTTTAAAATAAAGTAGACTAATTGATCTCTATCTCTTTCGGAAGCAGTAATTACCAAATAAAAAACAAGATGGCCACATACATAACTAGCGTATAGAGGTAATAAACGAAGTATGAATATGGGCATGATAGTTCGTTCATAAGCAGCAGGATATGGAAATTACATATAAAATGTACTAAACGTACAAGCTTGTGAACACCTTTTTTTCCATTTATTATTATTTATACTGTTGACTTCTTTTGTTCAAATCTAACCACATTTAAGATTTTTTTTTAAACGTTTGTATAATAATTGTTATTCTATTATAGAATACTATTATTGTACTATGAGTTGTCTATGAACAGCTTTTAATGTTTAAAGCTGTTGCTGCTCTCAAAAATGTAATAAATTTAAATTCTCACCCAGCCCTCAGAATAATAATAACATGTCATATGTCATAGTTTATATATTATATTAAAATATTAACGTGTTTACCTATCATTTTATGTATAGTAATTCAAGGCTTGTTGGTTGGCCGTAGTTTTTTTGAAGGACAGCTTTTAATAGGTAAACGAAGAATATTGCAACTTTTTTTTTACTACAAATCTAGTTTTTAATTAACTATAAATGTCATTTAATACTTTAGTAATGTTTGTTAATCAAAAAGCTTTAATTGAAAAGTCAAGAAATCGTGTTTTCAAACCATTTTATAGAACTACTTAATCTCGTTTATTACGGAAAAAATGGTTTTTTACGAAGTCACAGTTCTATCTAATAAAAGATGCGTAATGGATCCGTTGGACCCAATTTACCAATGTTGGTCTTTCAAGAACTTAAATTCACTCTTTAGGTCGGGAATAGGTCACCAAAATGCCAGGTCGGTTTCTCTTATTGTTTTTAAAGAATATTGTTAGTACCTTCAATTTTTTCCAGTATTACAAACGTTAAACCAAATTTAATACTCCGTCTTATATTTCATATATATCGAGTATAAAAATCAGTAATACATAGCAACAATACATTAAAAATTTAACGTTCATATATAAAATGGAAAATCTATACAAACATTGAATATGCAAAAGCTTTTAATTTATATTTGAAAGTGAAAGCCTTTAAAAATAATTATTTCAAAAAGGTTTAAAAAGTAAGAATTCGTGTCTAATCTAAACCGTCAATAATAATACAGAATATCGTAAGAAAAGTGTTTTAATAATTTCATGCATATATTTTAAGGAAGTAGAAACGAAAGTAAGTAAAACAAATTTAATTGTCGCTAAGTAAAGGAAAATAGAAATGGGCAAGCATGGATATAATTTAATATTACAACGATCTTAAATCCAAAATTTCAATATTGTGGAGCAAAAAGTTTTTGATAACGTGATATAACATAAGTAGGAATACTCACCAATAAAAAGTTTGCGAAGCCTAAATTTTCACTATATAAATTACACGATTATTATATAAATTATACGATTATTATATAAATTACACAATAATTATAAAGTACAAGATAATATTATGTCAAGTTTTCCAGATTAATTTTGTTATTTTAAATTAAAACATGGATTTTAATCAGAAAAAATAATAAAGACGCCAAAAAAAAAGTTTATTTTAAGCATTTATTTAAGAAAGATTCAAATCACCGCTTTTTTTGCCGAGTAAATATCACGCTGAAATAATTAAAAAAGGATCAAAACAGTCAAAACAATTTCATCGAATTGCTGAGACTAAGGATTAGACAGAATTTGTTTTAGCTTTCCAAGAATTATTTCTTCTTGATAAAATAACAAATATTTTTCAAAAATAGAAATGATATCATGGCCACGCTTATGGAAATAAAGGAAAAAAATTGCCATAATCATCCATATAAAGCATGCATGCACTTACATAATTTTTATTATGATAAAAAAAAAGTTCATGCAATAAAAGCAAAAATAATAAGAAATAGCATAAAAATTCAAATACTTTGTATATACAATTTATATAATAAAACATTAAATATAAAATAAATATTATTTTACGATTCTATGGTATTTTTTTTTTAAATTCTAAATGTTAAGTTCGTAACCGTAGTTAATTTTATTTTTAATTACATCTATAGGTGCAGTTTATCATTATATTATTATTGTATTGTTTATCCGATGAATAATGTTCTCTTCATACAAACCCTTCATGATATTTCAATTTTAAGGCTAAGTATGGGATATTAAATTTTAAGTTTATTTGGAATTAGAGAATATTAAACAATGACCAGATAATTTTCGTCGAAAATAGCAGAATTAAATTCAAGTGTAGAATATATCTATAATTGAATTCAAATTAACAAAAAACATATTTTTGAAGTTATACTTCTTTAGGTGATGAGAGTGAAATTTTAAGATGCGTGTGCATCACCGTCACACAAAATTCACAGGCTGATTATATGCACATATTTTATTTATTTTAAAATATCAACAATTATAAATAGTATAAGCTTTTATATTCAAGAATTTGCAGAGTATTTATATTAATTTAAAAACATTTATTTGAGCGCATATAGGCGAAATATTATAATACATTAATTGGATACAGGGTCAAATTTAAAGACCTTTGGACTCGGGCCAACGGGCCCTCAAAGCATTCCAAAAATTAAGGAGTCATAAAAAACTTTATTTGTTAATAACTAAAATTATAATCGACAAATAATATTGGTATTAAATGAATTCTAATTAAACAAATCAATTTCACTGTTTTTAGTTCGGTCCATCATTAATTAGAGCCCTGGTTGCGATTCTACTAATTGAAAAGTTACAAATTTTTTTAAAACACGGTTCCATTTAATCTTTTCAGCTGAAATGAAAATTACATAGAACCATTAATTATTCAACGTGTTGCAATCAATATTATTTCTATATTAACATCATAAATACACTAAAACAGTTAAAATTTTTAATAGGTATAAAATTGAATATATAATTATTTAAATACTAATAATAATAATAATATTTATTAAAAAAGACAATTACAATAATTATCCATTTATGATTACCATTCAATCATTAATTTAAAAGAAATGGTTAATTATAAACAAATTAAATAATATTAAAAACTATTAACAAAAATAATAATTACAATATATTGATTTCTCTTAAAATGGTTAATGAAATGAAAATCTATGTTTATGTATAAGTCAGTTGGGCACTAGGAAAAAGGCTGTGTGTTCGACATGTCACCCAGAAAAAAAATAATTTCTCATTTATCTGAAAGATACCAAAAATATATAGTGAATTTGAATCGGTAAAATATATAGTGAATTTCTTATATTCGGTGGAAACATGGAACGAAGTATTAAAGGTGTTTCTAAAAAGTGAAAACATGTTTTTATACAAAAGAAGAAATCTAGCCAAATATAGACATTGCTTGTGGTACATCTGCAAATTTATACAAAGTACAAAAATTTGTGTAAAATTAACAGAATTTAGGTATAAGAAACGGTCCACACAAAAATAATATGGATTATCTACACTCAAAAATTTGTTTAATTTTTAACACAAAATCAGTGTTAACCGAATTATTATTTGAGTTTACAGCGATTGGGTAATTACTTTAAAGTTAAGAAATATTTCATTATTAGACAAATTATTTTACTTCATTTATTTGAATTTGCTATAAAACATTCACATTCTAGAAAATATACCTATTTGTTCAATTGTTTGCATGTAAACTGTATAGCAAATGTTAAACATAAATTGTTGAATAATTACAAATAAAATTACAATTAATTGAAGTTATTGAGTTGAAAATTGTACGAATTAATGAATAAATTGCATTAGTAATTATTTTTAATTGCAAATATAAATCATTTAAATTAGTTAATAAATTTTGAGAAATTTCCTATGTTGAATCATACACCATTCACAGAGTTATTATCATTTAATTGATAAATTAGTATTTCGTAACCATAGAAACGAATGAAAACATTTTGATGCACGGTGCCTTGATACAAAAATCTACACACTGCAATTTTTAACAATGACGCAAATACACAAATATTTTTTATATAGATTTTTGCCAAATTAGAAATACAATTGGACTTCTTATATGAGTATTCTCAAATCGGAGAGGCTTAAACATTGGTAGGCCTTATATTTATTTATTATTACTCTTATATAATCAGGGGACTATTTACCATAAGTTAGCTACGATACGATATACAATCAAGGTTTACATAAAAGTTAAATGATCATACAATGTTACTATACTTACATCACTTACCAACCTACCATTGGTGGTAATAAAATATTGTAATGTATGTTGTTTTTACCTATACAAAAAATAAATAAATAAAATAAGGTAAAAGCCATTTATTTGTATGAAGTAGTTTAGGACTATATACATATACATACAGTAAATAGAGCAGATGATCATAGTATCAAAAAATAGATCAATTGGTGTATATGATTAGAATATCTTATTTAGCAATATATTGTGTATTGATATTTCTTGATTTATTTGTACTCGTTAAGTTTTTAAGCAATTTAAGAGTTTCAAACTATTTTGAAATAAAAATTAATTTAAAATTTCAAAAAAAAAAAAAAAAAAAGCTAACTAAAAAGTAGAAAATAATTTTAAATTATTCCTTGTGACCATTTACTTTTCGAAGTCTGTGCCCATCTTATCTTTGATTGGTTGGCGTCGACTGAAAATGATAATTAATCTCGAATTTTAAATTATTTTTATATTTTTTTGAAGGCGGTTCTTTTTTTTAAATTTTTATTATAAACTAAAATTATCTATCAATAGATTGGAATTCATTAGTATACCTCTATAAGTAACGTAAAAATTTTAAAATTAAACATATTGATGGGTCGGTATTGAATTCAAAAATAGTGATAGATTTAATCCAACATTTTCCTCAATTACGTCTTCAAATATACTAAAATATTTGTAGAAAAAAGGTATTATTGACGAAAACAGTTCAGATATTAGGCTGCAAAATTCGGAAACTTGCGTTCCAGTAGCTGATAAAATCATTTCGTCCGAATTTTGATTTAAAATTAAATTCAAAATGTTAAACACTATAATCAAATGGTGGCTTCTCAAATTTTCGTTTAATACTAGCAAGTCTTTATATACATTTTAATGTTGTTGAAGTCAATAAATGAGAAAAGCCTCGTTCATCGGAAATATTTCTCTTACGAAGAGTTTTTGATAATAAGGAGTCAAGCAAAAGCTATTATTTTTTAAAAGAGTAACTTTCAATTTAATATTGATATGAAAGATGGTTTAAAACATAACCGTTTTTAAAATTTTAATAGAAACTTATCACGATCGTCATAAATTCACTGGAAGTCAATATTTCCCAGAAACACTTCATTGATAATGTTTCAATGAGCGATTAGACCTGATAAATTGACGAATTATTACGACCATGTCATCTACTGAATAGTATTATAGATACAATGATCTCCAGATCTAACATGTATACTTAAAACTTTGTAACAGTTAAAATAACAGCAGTAGTCAATAATAAATCAACTATATATCAATTACAGTGTATGTATAGGTACATAAATATATACAGAATATGTTATACTATATGCCATATATGTTAATATGCTGTTCACATATATGTTTGGTAGTCAGTCATATTGTTCATATTGTTATTATTATAAATATGTATCTCAAATATTATATTCATAAAATATCATTTTCACATATGTTTATTGTGTGTATCCCGCCCAAATTGTTTTATGATTGGTTCAAAACCAAATAAACACTGCATTTTTATACATATTTATATAAACCCCTAAATTTATAATATTATAATCATTTAATCATTTTTACGATGACGATTTTTGGGTAACAACATAAAGTGTAATATCGTTGTTATCGAGGGGATAAAATTTATAATATTTTTTGACAAGTATTGTTGTCAAAAAAGACAATGCTCTTTGTGGTATGGTAAAAAGATTTTTTGGCAACGATTTTTTTTACATGCAAAAATGATGTGTTTAAAGGGCTTGTAAATTCTGTAATACGATTTTAAGTAATGTAAAATTAAATGTTTTTCAATTTTTTTATTGAGAAAGTAAAAAAAAATAAATGTAGATATTAGTTCTCAAGGGTGTAATTAGGGTTTTAAATTATTTCAGTTAAATATTTAAAAATGAATGTGCTTTTTAACGAATTTTCTCGAAAGTAAGTGAATTATTGGTATCGTACCAGAGATACAGAATATTTATATGTCCATCAATCAGAATAGTTAGTGCTATTTATTATCTTTTCAATATTCAAACTTGATGATACTATCAAAATTTTACTGGCTTCGAAAAAGAAAATGGACCATTATTCAAAATTTTCGTAGGCGATAAAGTTATTGCACAAGCTGGTGTACTGTAAACTATAATCTAAAGAGTTTATAATAATCTAAAGTTAAGTGAAAATGTTACAAACAAAAGTAGTTAGTATTTAAATACATTTTCTAGGCTTTACCATTTAACTGTTTAATCCCAGATATATTAAGAGAAGAACCGCAACCGTGTGCCTTGTACCTACACCTTTTGGTCGCCTGTAAGTTCTTTTAGAATACTCCATCACCTGAAGGCAAAGATGCCTTATAACACAATTATATTTTTAATATGTTGTTGATGGAGCCGGTTACTTCGTTCTTATCCAAGCGACGACAGTGAGCAATCAAACGCCTTTTTTTTTGTAATAATTTTTAAACTTCCGCTGCCTGGATTCGAACCGACACCTTCCTATCTAAGTAGTCAAATGGGAGAAGGTATTAGTACCTATATTCACTTTTCCACTGAGCCAATTAATCATAGATTATTTATATTCAATTGAACGTTTTTGCCATTCTCAAATTTGAAGTTATTTTTTAAATTTAGAATTTTTTCAAAGAAGAAATTGATAATAAAGGACTGATAACGCTATTCTCCACCAAAATTTTGTCAGTGTATTCAATATTTCCAAGCGTTACGAACTTAAGACTTTATTTGAAATATCCTCATATATTTATAAAAAATGTTTTGATATTATCTTATAATTAAAAAGTAATTAGAATCAATAAATTCAACATCCCAAACTCTTATTACACAAATCAATCAAACCAAAAAAAAACGATCATTAATATTACATTAATCGTTAACTGTATCGTTATAATCGAATTACAATATTAATATTTTGAAAAATCACTTAATGCATAAACATCAGCCACAAAACTTTCAATGTACCACAAAAAAAGGGGGCTTCAAAACACCCAAAAATATTGAACAAAAGAAATAATATGTAAAAGTAATTGATAGGGATGTTACCAGCTATTTATTTATTAAAGTACATGTAATAATTTATTATTTTATTTATAAAAGTCAAAAGTGAAGTACCCACTTTTTAACTTCCTTATACGGAAAGTTATTTTAATCATCCCGAAAATCAAAACTGGCAATGATATCGTATCATCATCATGTTTGGAAGTCACCCAAGTATTTTTTGCGATATTTCACAAAAGTGTGCGTTTTGTGTGTGAGTCTGTGTGAAAGTCCCATGAATCCATAACCCATCTTTTTAACTATAAGAAAGACCAAAGAAAAGCTCAAACACAAAGAATGTTTTTTTGGTCTTTTATGTTTAGATCCGCCACAATACCAACTCAAATACAACTCAGATTTAGAATAATGTATTTAATAATGTATTTCCATCATAAAATATTTATTGTAATTAATGTAATAATAGTTAAAATGCAATTTAATTTTTTTGAAACTTTCGTATAAGAAAGTTCTTGGAGTAGCTGTGTAGAGTCACACTCATTTTTATTATGTATAAAAGTCAGAAATGAAGTACCCACTTTTTTTATTCGTTTTGTTATAGACATTTTGCAACTGTCAAATGTAGGTTTTATTTAAAAATCAGTTTCCTTCCTTCAATAAACAACAACAACCATCAAACCCAAAGCATTGAGAGGAGGAATAAATAATAATTGTGGTAACTTCATAATTCATTGTGGAAAAAGTTGTTCCCTTTTTATCACTTCTCGTATTGTATTACCTGTATATGCATTACTGTTTATCACGGTCTAAAATGCATTGTATACCGTTTGTCAGAGACAACATTGTGAATAATAACAATAATATATTTGACCTATTTTAACCGTTTATGTTTTTATATTTATATTTAATTTTCAGTAAACCCTTTTCTTTTAAATATCGAAATGAAACAACCCTTTACTTAAATGTTTCAGACACTACGCTTTTTGAATGGCAAAATTCCTTCAAAATGGAAGGAATTGTTAAGAAATCAAATTTTTTGTTACGTTTTCTTAAGTTTAAAGGCAAATTTCTCGAAACTAAGTTTTCACAATTTCACCAAGTTGAGTAAAACTTATACAGTTTATTGTCAGTATGAAAATTTAGTGGCTATAAAAAAAGCGAGTAAATTTTCAAATTCTGAAGATTTGAAAAATTTCAAAAAAATAGCGAGATTAAGAACAAGATTAACTATTAAATTAAGACTTGCTTAGATTTGATTAACTTCAATTGAAACGATAAGATGACATATTGGTCACTGTAAATCTGATCGCGACTTAAAACAAAAACTGTATAAAGATACGAAATTCTTAATTATACCCGACCTAAAAGTATATTATTTCTAGTAGGCCGAGAACCGTATTTTGATTTAATAATTGAAATGAGTGTCGTTCGAATGTCAGTCATATTATAATTTCTGAGCTGGATACAATTGTTTTTTATTAGTTTCTTACTAGCCGCAAATCATCTATTCATATCTATCATATCATAATCAAGGCATTCCTTGGTCCAAATTTAGCAATTTTTTTAGAAATTAATGCGGTCCAAAAATTATAACGGTGTCTATGGAACATTTTCACGTAATTTTGTTTTTGGAAAAGGATTAGGAGGAGGGGATATGTTACATGTATTGATGAAGATAAATTCATGATTATTATATTATTGTGGTCACAAAAATTATTGATTAGATATTTATACAATTGTTGAAATGTTCTTTCACTAATTAATCCTTAAACATGACATTCCAGAAAACTTTACACTAATGTGTGAATTTTATAACGAGTTTTTATATAAAATAATGATGAGATTTAATTATTAAAGTAATAAAATTAATATTGTTTTTTTCTATAATTGTTACAGACAGAAAATCGAATATGTTCAGCATGTTCAGAACCAATTGGTGATAAATTTTTATTAGAAGTATCTGGACGATCATGGCATGTACATTGTTTACGATGCAGTATCTGTCAATTGCAATTGGATCGACAACCATCTTGTTTCATAAAAGATCATCAAGTTTATTGTAAACAAGATTATGCAAAGTAAGTTGAATTTTAATTGCACTGATTTGAAATGTATCTTAAAGAGTTGTAATTAGAGTCACAATACTAATTTTATGACAAATAATTAATAAAACTTGACTCTTTATAAAGAATGATTTCATAAAAGAGTTTTTTTTTTCAAATTTGAAGATTTGAATATTTTTGTTTTCCAAAAAATTGTATTTTATGATTAGTCAAAAACGTTTAAGTTGAGGGAAAGAAAGGCTTAAGAGGTAAAGGTTCACAATTTTAGACGAGAATTCTAGCATTCAAACTTCTAAATACGAATAAAAAATCTTATAATCATAGAAATATTCGTACTTTGTGCACTATAGTTCTATCTTTCCTATCAATAACATAGAGCGTCAATCAAATGTTTCCAACTAAATCTGTTATTTATTGGAACCTAATTTTGGAGAAAAGATAATTCTATTTCGTTGGTTTCTCGCGTAGATCTACGTCAAGTTGTTTTAAGGCGTCCTTATTTGTGTTTTTTTTCCATACGGTCGCTCTTTCTCCCCATAGTTCTTTATTGCAACTTATAATTCAAGTCATCGAATTCAAAGTATTTTCCTCAAACATTGATGACAAATATTGAAAATGATGATTAAGGGCCCACGCAGACTACAGTAGTGTGCGCATATGCATTCCTCTCCATACAGATTAAGAAGCCGACAAAACTATCAGCCGATAAAAAGTCTGCAGTCTGCGGGGGCCCTAAGTGTTATATATATACCAAGTACAACAAATTAAAAATTGGTCCAGAAAATCGAATCCGACAATATTAATTCTTTTGAGTTTATGGAGAAATGAATTCCATTAGTAACTTCATGATAAAAAAATCGTAGCTTTTGAGAATTTAAATAAAAAATGTTTCAAATTTGCCGCATATTTAATATCAAAAATAAAATAATAAATATAATCACTAATACACACTGCGGTCTATAATTTTATCACCAGAATATATCTGTAATCATATTAATGCAAATTATATTCAAATGCAAAGAAAAAGTTTAGAAATACCGACTCTAGAGTCTTACCGACTTACGACTAATACGATACAAATCATCGTAACTTTTTTATTTTTTTTTTTTTTGTAAGTAAAGTATATAAATGAAAACTTAAGTAATAATTTATAGGTTTAAATAACTTAACACTTTAATATTGAGTAATGGACCATTAAAAGTTAATAATATAATTTATTTTGATAACTGAAACGAAACATCTTTTTGAAATTATCAAGTGGATATTTTATTTTATATTATTCATATAGTAAATCTTTTTATCTTTTTTTTTGTATACAGTTTACAGTATTACCGATAATATCAAACGTATACAGGCGGGTGCAAGAGTATCGTTACACGTTATAGAATTAGTAAATTTAGTAGCATTAGATATAAAAGATAATACATTAAGGGGAATTGAAACATAATATTGAAGCACCCTCCATTATATAAAAAATTTTCTATTTTCGCACCAAAATAACTCAAAAGTTAATTATCCAAATGTTTTGGAATTGGATATGCACAATATTGACATGAAAACGGAGAGATTATCGAAAAAATTTTCACGAAAAAATTTTTTTATATATGATATCAAATTTTGATTTTTACCTTAGAAATTGTTTTTCGTGAAAAACTCTTCGACAAGTCCGGCGTTTTGATGTCAATATTGTGCATTTAAAATTTCAAAAAGTAGAGTTATTTTGGTAAAGATTTCACGTTTCAATTTTCTGAATAAAAATATTAACAGATTTTTATTGTATATCATAATTTTTCGACTTTTTAATCGTATGGAAATTTCTAAAATAATTAAACGATTCAATATGTCAACATAGTGGTGAACTCTAGATTGATATACCAGTCGGTGAGCGATCGTGGCTCATTGTATACAATAAAATTTTTTATTTATTACTGCCTTGAAATTTGATTTTCTCTACAATTTTTTTTTTCCTAGTTGTAACTACCTTAAAAATTTATTATTTCAAGATTTTTCTATTAAACCAAGATTGGCTCAAGACCCTTTGAATGGAATTTCGCTTTCTACTTTTCGGAATGTTATTAAGATTTTCAATCATATTATTGAAATGACTAATTCGTTTCTTATATTAAAATCAAACTATAAAACAAGAATTTCAAACTATAAAAATAAAAATATTTTTAATAAATAAAAATACTTTAAAAGAAATTAAAAATACTAAACTAACGGAAATAAAATATTTCGGAAACCGTGTTTTATCACAAAAAATTTATTGATTTGTTTTTTCTTAATCATTAAAGATAATCTATACAAGATATTGATTTAAGAAAGTATAAAAAAACTAAAACTAAAACACATTATTTTGAATTAAATTAAAAGAACGATTAACACGAACCAAAGTCATTAATTTTTTTTAAAATATAATTTTGGTTTTTATTTATTTATTTTTATTCTTTTTGCCTTTTAAAGATCAACGACATATTATTACTATTATTTATTTATTTTTTTGAATAAATAATTTATTTATTTCAAAAATGTGTATTTTGAAACCTTTAAAAGCAAACGCAAACAAACAAACAGAAATCGAACATATGAAATAAATTTTATTTACAAAAAAACAAAAAAAGAAGTGAAAAAACATGTATGAATTTAAATATTACAGTAGATTCGTCGTGTATTTGAGAAACAGATTTTTTAAGTACTAACAAGGAATACAAAATAAGTTAAGAAACAAGACCATAGTTCAATTATATTATAGTACGTTTACTTTTTGGATTTCCAATATACGTTTATATACCCACCGGGAAAAAAAATCCACAATTGTTTCATAATCAGAGTCTTGGTCCTGCACATTCAGTAATCGAATGCAATAATAAGCTAATGAATTAGCTTTAAAGGATACATCGACTTCTTTTAATAATCCAGTTTAATAGGATACCTAAAAATACAATAAAACATTTGGTTATTCAGGAATCATACCATTCTTGATAGCACACGGCTAAGATCACAAAATGCCTACAAATTCCGGTGGAGCTTCAGAAGCCATCTTAAAAAAATATTGTCGACCGATATCTCGTAAACTAAATGCACTTTATGACAAAAATAAATGAGACCATTATTGTATAAAATAAATTTTGTTTATCTAGGCCAATAATTAAATTATTGGATTTCTATATAAAATACATCAAATTCATTTTTAAAGAATAATTTATTCACTACAACTTATGTTTAAAACTTTTTTTCGGAGCTATAGGACGTTCAATGTTGGACTACCATGCGTAAAGTCCAAAATTTCAAGGTGTCCATAAATAATAATGGTACAAAGTTAGTAAATATATTTTTTTTAAATATTTTATTACTTTGTTCCTAAAAATTAACTTGAGAGATCTTTTATGCCTTTTGAATAAAATAATTACATTTGACTATCAATTTTTATGAAATAACCCAGAAATATAAAAAAAAACTTATATAAACAAAAGCGTTATTTAATATCTCAAATGACAGCGTTTTGCTGTAACATTTTTGTCTCAAAAAGGGAAAAAAATCTGGAAAAATCTTCCAAACAGTTTTATATCAAAATGTTTCAAGCCTTTAAAGTCTTTTGTTAGGTATATAAAACGAAATTAGCATCACTTAGCAGCTTCTCAAAAATTGGTTTCTTACATCAAACTTGTTTTAGGGGGTCAATTCCTTATCAAACATTTGCGTTGACAACGCCATTGATAAATAAATTCTTCGACAACGAATTCGTAATGAACTAAATGAGAAAATGTCAGTGCATACAGGGATCTATAAAAACATGAATATGTGTTGGAATTAACACTATTGCTGTCAATGCCGTTGATAACAATATTGTATGACCACTTCAATTTTTAAAATCATATAGGAATACTAAAAGCAAACGTACTGTATATTATTGTATATCCAAAATTCTGATGTGTAAATGGACCACTTAACTAATTCATTAATTACGTAGTGGACATGTTGATTTTATTAATGAATCCGTTTTTTTATTTTTATTTTTACCTTACTTCTTGCTACATAACACAGTAGTCCACAAACAATCATGTTACCAATAAAACAAATAATACCTCAGAGTATAACCTTTTTATTTTTTATCTCAATTTTCATTTGATGATAAATTTAATGGCAAAATTCATATCCAATTTGTAAAAATATTTTAATAAATAGATAGTGGTTTTATTAAAAATCTAAAATTTGCAATCTTGACATGAAAACGGTGCAGGTGTTGAAGTGTTTTTCCTGTTTCCATGTTTAAAATATGCAAGCCAAATTTCCTTACACTTGAATTTGCATTTATAAGAAATAAATATAAAGATTTTCATTTGATTCGTTTAATTTCAAAACTCATATCGTATAAAAATTCAAGCTGTAATTAATATGAAGTTTCACTCTCTAAAATCGTTCTTAAGATTTAAACCATCGTTTATTCAAATAAAGCATTCTGAATCTGTAATATATATCATATGTGAAAAGTTTAGATAAAACGTTTAATTAGAACATGATGACAGATTTTGCAATACCATTCTAAAATTTAGGTAAACGTCTACTAAAGTTTTAAAGTAAATTATTGAATTTTTTCCACAAAAATACTCCTAGTTATAATGGCGTCGATCTTGTGACGTAAAAGTACAGGAAGTATAAATTGCGCATACACCAACAAACAAGTGCGCAAACCGTCACCAAATTAGCAACGCGTAACATCTCCTCCGAGAATCATTATAACTAGCTAATTCATACTGACGATGACTACTTTGTAGTCGAAATACGTATTTATAAAACACAAAATAATTTGATCTAGAAATTGGGGCAAAAAATTGAAATTTATTCGAAAAAATCCTAGAGTTGTCATTAATAATTATAAAATTGTGATTATAGTCAATTAGATTATTTTAGGTGGATGGATTTCAATGTGAGAAGGTTTTATGAATGCCTTATATCCAGTAGATAATTAAAAAATTTCCGCTATTATTTTTTTTTTCTAAGGATTTTTCTCCAAGAAAATAATATTATTTTTAATACACCTTTTACACCTTAATTTGATTGGTTCATCAACGATAACTTTCTTAATCATTAACCTATCAAATCAGTTTCAAAATTATTTTGCAGAGAATTTTAATAGATATCATATATTTTTTCATCAGTATATTTAAATACTATGAATATTGTAGACAATGAAGTAGATGACACCTTGCATATACAATTTCATATTTAATATAAAACACAGTAATTAATCCATTATATTAATAATTATTTTCAATTATTAAGTTACAAAACGATACATTCTTATCGTATTTGAAGCATACAAATAAAAAATTAATTAATCAATAAATAATACGTCTCTGTTTAATAAGTTAGTTTAGTTGAACGTGAGTGTCTCTAAGTTTACTACTTAACACATACCATTTAACTGTTTATTATAAAAGTACTACCGATTCAATAATATTGAATAAACGTGTAAAAACCTACACAAGTGATTTAGAGAGTTAAAAAGAGATAGGATATATCTACAAGATAAAAAAAACTTATCAAATCACACAAATAAATTTAGATTTAAATATTATTTTAAAAAAATACTGAATTATTAACTATCAGAAAATAACGAACAATAAATTCTACATTATAAATCTTTTTTTGTTTGTTTTAAAATACTCTCGCGTTCACAAATGAAAAAAAAAACTGGTTATGTAATTTTTTTGACGATGTATAAATTGATCTATTATTGTTGAAGTCAACAGAATTCATGCTTGCTCATTATACGAGTTTTCGTTTTGTGTGCGATTGTCAGATTCTACATTGTAGATTCTTTTAACAACTTTTGTTGTATTCTCATTGCCTCAAGAAGTAGAAATGACATTTTCACCTCAATGAAACGCCTATTTTCGTATTTTTTTTAAAGATAATTGAAAACATTACACATCTGCCGGAGGTCGAGCTCGTGGTCTTCGAATTGTTAGTTGGATGTGCCACCAGCAACAATAAGGTTATGATGAAACTCAACAACACAAGACTTCTTTGAAAACGAGTTTAGACTCAAAAGTATTTCACACGAGAGCTAAGTGAACGAAATGAGTGCGTTTATCTTTCAAGTTTGTAATATCTATCTAGACCGCACTCTAATGTAAACAAACAAACCGCGCCTTTCTTGCTTGCACAGAATTAGAGAGGGACCGATAAAAGATGCGTAGAACAAAATTTTTCTATTTCATTTGATTATTTTCTTCATTTCATATCGATTGCAAAAAACCATTTAATAGAAAGATTTTAAAGATTTTTTATAATATGCGGTGGGTGCAATAAAAGAAAGTTTTCTAAATTTACTCTAATCATTTCACATCAATAGCGAAAAACGCATCTTCTTTGGTTAAGTAGAATAAAAGTTGGTATTTTTACAAATATTTGCCAAAGAAAAGGACAAACGTGTCATAAAAAAATTAAAATTTTCTCATGTCATGTTGTATTGATTTTAAAAAAAAAACGATTTTCCTAAAATATAAATGTTGGACTTTTTTACGATTTTTCCTAGGAGGAGAAATGCAATTTTCCCAAGACTATACAGTACATTTAATAAATACGAGAAAAGTGCATATCAAATTTTATCAAAATAGTCTAAAAACATAAATTTTCTTTCTATCAACAAGTCGTACGAGTTGAAAGACCTGTTCTATCTAAATAATAACCCATTCCGCCGTAATAGAATCTTTCAAAGTAATTTCAACTTATTCCGAGTATCCAAATTATAAAATTATTTATGTTTTTTTTTTACTTAACAAATCATTCTCTCGGTGGGATAGTTAATTATTTTAAGATTGTCCGCTATAAGCTATTCAGTTTTACTAAACCCAAATAGATCTTACAATAAAATAAAATTTTTACAAACATAAACGTTATACTTGAAAATCTTAAATTTTTGTGATACCATTTATACTTTTATTAAACTGTATAAATTACGTATAAAATAAATTATTTTTTTTTTTAAATTTTAATAAATAAAATTATCTGAAATCAAAATCAAAAGCCTTGAAGGGCCGGAAATCTTCAGAAATAAAAAACTTTATTATATTTATAAAAGAAAAATATGTAATAAGTATATCTATAATTCTATATATGGATACGTATTAAATATTTTTGTCATCGTTTCAAATAAATATTGGCTTCTGTTATAAAAAAGAATCTGTAAGTGGTTATAAATTAACAAAAATATTACAATAATTATTAAATAAATTATCATTATTTTTAGTAGACTGAGAATAGTTCTTTTAAATTGCCGTACTTTTATTTATAATCGATTTTAGATGTTATTTAAGACTTTCCAAAGAAAATCACATTCGTTAGAATCTTTTAGAAAATTTATATAACACATATCAGGGTACAAACTAAAAGAGACCATAGAAATATTGCCCAAAAAAGTTCAAGAAAGAACCTACAAGTGTGTTTGGAAATCAATTAACATTGTAGGGGTGAGTTTTTAGTAATAAATGATCAAATAAATCTTATTTAGGTCATCCTTATTCTCTAAATTTTGTTTTAGTTATATTGTCGTTTTTTTTATACTCGACAAACATAATATGTCAGAGTATATTAATTTTAATCTAAAGTTTTTAACGTTACCGGAAATCGATATAAACAGTGTTTTACCCATTAAAACTCACTCCCAGCTGCCTATTTCCCGATCCCCTCTACCTACTTCCCGATCTCAGATCGCCCGTAAATTATTTTTCCTTTCATTTTGTTATAGTCTCTTCCGTTTCAAATAGATTTTATCCTACTATAATTTTTTTGGGTTTCAAAAATTATGCATCCTGATCTATAAAGAGCCTAATTCACAATTTAAAAAGAAAAAAGTTTAAAAATATTACACTATTAAAATTTACTGATCATATGTAAAATAATGATAAATATAAATACAAATTTTTCTAATTACAAATAAATGTTAAATTTTATTTATTTATTTATTTTTTTTTGTTACATGTAAAATAATTATATTTTACATAGTCTTAAATCTTTCTAATTGAACCTTATAATAGTATTTATATTTGTTTTATTCAGTAGAGATGTGTGTTGTACAATATTTTGTAGTATTATTCAAATTACTTACGTATACAAGAGAGAAGCTCTCATCATATGAAACACATTACTTAAGCTACATATAGCTTAGGCTTGCGAGCTGTTGCAAAGTAATGTACAATATTATAAGTACACGATTACTAAATTTTAATTAGCATATACAAACCCTGTTTCTTAAACTGAATATAATTAATTATCAGATTCCTGTAATAATATACTGGATGTCCATGAATGACCACATGTTTTTTTTTATTTTTGGATCTGAGGCAGGAAGTTCTTGTCGATTCTTAATCTCACCCATAGGTAATTTGTAATTAATTACAATAATTAATCAATGATGAACGCGCTATAAGAGAAACAAGAAGAGTGGGCGGACTGCGTTTACCGGACGAACTCCACTCACATGCTTAAAATTATTAAAAATTGTTATAAGAATTCGAATTATTCCATTCCAACTTGTTCATCATTGGTTAATTATTGTAATTAATAACTAATTACCTATGGGTCAGATCAAGAATCGGCAAGGATTTCATGTCTCAAAAATTTATTCTATATCTGAATCATAAGAAACGTACGATCTTTCACGGACACTCTGTATATATTTACTAGCATACCCAGTCACGTTTTGCTGTGACACTTTTGACAAGTCTTTGAAAACCAATTTACCCACTAAATCAAATCATTTCATATCGATTTCATAATATTTTTACCAACTTGCATAGAAAAAATTTATTTATTATTTTTTTTGGTACTAAAGGTACTAAACTTAGTATTAAATCAAAATAATAATTCATTTTAAGCGCAGATAATCTGTAAGATTAGATAAACCAAAAAATCATAATCTATGTTCTTAATGTTTATTTTTTAAACGAAAATTAACAAAAATAGTAATGATTGTTGTCATGGAAATTTATTAAACAATTAATTATGGACTTCAAGAAATCGACCAAGAGATTATAGACATTCGGAAGAACGAAAATCGTTAAATTTGCAATAAACAAATGTAAATAATCGGAATAAAAACTATTCTGTCTCAAAATCGGTTCAGTAGTTTTGCATCTATTTAAAAATACTTTTTTACGGTATAAATTATATATAGAACATAAAATCTTGAAAGATCTCTCCGTAGTCCCTGATTAAAAAAAAATTTTCTAACTAAATATTTTTCTAATAAGTTATAATTTTCAACTTATTTTTTGTTATGATGTTATTAAAAACAAGCGCCTCCTTTTAAATGTATCTACTAGCAATACCCCAGTCTATTGATAAATCCGCCACTGATTTTATCTATAATAAATTTAATATTTTTCTATAAATTAATGTAAGTACACACATAACAAGCATTATATTTATTGATTTCAATACATAAATAATATCAATGTAGTAAAATTTGATGAGTAATTCTAATCATTCGAAAGAGTCGTCTTATTCATTTCATGAACTATATGAGTGAGTATTGACTATATATTTATGTAAAAAGATTTGCTTGTTTGTTCAAAAAAAAAAAATTCATTTGTGTTAAGAGCCAACTAAAGATTTGATTATTTATTATTTATAAAGAATGATCTATTAGATTTGTTAAAAAATGATACTGATCTGTCATATTTCACATAAAAATTTGAAACAAGAATATCAAAATAAAACTTGCAAATTAAATTCAAATTGATTCCAAAATATAGAAGTTATAAGCTTATATATGCTTATTATAGAAGTTATATCTCATTATTGAAAACGATGTTTAACATGTAATTTATATGGAGATTATAATAGTTGATGTCATCAGCTCATATCTCCACTCTTTGATAAGTTAAGAATATTGAAAGTCTATATATTGCTTATTTAAAAAAAATTTATTCAGCATTCCTATTGAGGACCATATCATAAAAAAAAATTGCTTGTAATTCATTTCGAAACAGTTTTTGAAATTTTTATATTATATTTTATACCTAATATAAAATAATTTTTAGAAAAATGTGGATGAAAAATGTCCCTCTTTTAAATTGTCTTAAGTATTTGTCGGTTAATTCATCATCAGTTATTTTCTAATAAATAAATTCTATTCAATTCAATTAGCATTTCAAGTTCAGGATAACCTAAGATTTTCCCGTTTTCTCAATTTCTTATTATATACACGAAAATCTAACTTTCTTGCTCGCTTATAAACTAGTCGATATAGGGCAAAATACCTTGTCCAAATTGAAAAGCAATTTTTGGCTCTCACGAATTTTTTAAAAAGCTGTATAACTTTTGTATAAAAATTCTATTTAAAAAAAAAAAAATTATTTTTACGAAGCATTATTTAATTATTCCTTAATTTAGTTTATTCTTTAAATTTGTCAATGAAGGGGACTGTGAACAAGTTTACATGGTTTAAAGGATAATTTGAATTGCTAACTTTGTTATTAATTTACTCGGGTTGTGAATAGTTAAAAATTCTGAAAATTTGGGATTTATTACTAAAAATTTCTTATTTTATCTATAAGTAACCTAATTTCCAAGTTTGTTTTAAAATTTCTTAAGCATACAGTTTATTAAACCTAATAGATCAGTTCATATTTATATTAAAAAAATGTATGAAAAATACATCAGATATGATGCATGATGCGCCATTTTCAACTGAAAACAAATCATGAGAAATCAAATAAATAAAATAAAATAAAAATTGAACAACGACACACTTGTCAAAATCAATATTTTTAAACTCACAACAGTTTTTTTATTTTTTTGATTCTCACAAACAAGATATACCTTTGTGTACATATTACATACACACGTAATAATCAAAATCGGTCCTTGTAAAAAGATGTAATAGAATTCCTATCATATGCTTTCATCATCATCATTACAATTCTGATACAAAGTTCTTGTATTAGCCCCGAAAATCGAAATTAAAAGTTTTTTGTTGTCTTCATGTTTTACTCAATTTTGAGAAATTTCAAAATTATTTTTTTAACGAATCGTGCAACATATCCTTGAATTTGACTACGTTTTAGGTGCGAATTTCAGCAGCAATGCACGGTTAATTGATCGGTTTATCGTAGCCATGCTTGGTAGGTAACTCTGCCAACAAAGGTTTCGAGTTGAGAGCGGAAGATAACCGAAAATCTCCAAAATCGTACTGGTTATTTCGTTCTTATCCTTTCAACGACAATCTGATCAATTAACTGCTCCGTTAATTATAATTGACTAACTGCCACTGTCAAAATTTGAAAATCTACTGTAAAAATCTAAACAATTGTTCACTCTTACGAATTTTTTTATGAAAAGCTCTCCAATTAAGGAACAATTTTTTTGGAGATCGGAGATCTTAAAAACTATCCATTATACAAAATAATTTTTCTGTCGAAATTTTAGTTTTTTTTTCTGTATAAAACCTGAATCTTTATAAGTGAAAATAACAAATAACAGTGTTAATTGTTTAGGTACTCGATATATGGTTCAATATCAGTGTTTGAACTATTTTGAATGATTTTCATTCATAAAATGTCATAATTATGCAGTTCATACAGTTATAAATACATATGGAAGCATGATATATTATGCAATTATATAATACATGGAGAGAATAGTCCGTAGGCTATGGGCAGAAAATTAAACTGAAATACAACGATTATAGCAGCCTTACAATTTTATTCATTTATTTTTTCTTGAGTTCAAAATACTATATCTCACGAACCTACTACTCGACAGCTGTATGTGTTAATTAGCTAAATTTGAGCTCAAATTGTGGCGAATCTACAGATTTTACAATAAACTGTTGCAAGGAAAAAGTATTTGTTTTCAAAAAAAAAACAGACATTAAATCTTTTATGGTTGAGTCATGAATCCAATGGAACGATTTTGCTCATTCACGAACTTAAACTCACTTTTTATGTTCAAAATACATCACCAAAATTTCAGCTCACTATCTCTTTCTTTTCGTTTTTGAGTTATCTTGATGACGGGCAGATATGCGGATGGACATTAACTAATAAGATAATTCCATGAACCAACCAATACCAAAATTTTGTTTGTGGATTCAATATTTTCTAGCGTTACAAACTTTAAACTAAAATTTAAAAAACCTTTCTCATTTCGAAACATTTATCTCAATTCAACTTATTTTCCATTTTTTTTGCTTATATCAAGTAAAATAAAAATCCTGTATAAATCCTCTCTCTTGATGTCATTTCAGAGTTTATAGCAGCTATTATATAAGCACTAATTTATTTAATCACTAAATTATTGGTCTGAATTCTAAAGGACAAGTCCACAATAATTTGATTTTATTGGTAATACAATGTCAAAATACAGAAATCTGTACGAAGAAGTATCGTGTGTGGTAATATCACAAATATTTCATGTTTAACATGACAGACAGCTTCAACCATATTGTCTTCACAGACTGAAAATATTTTTAAAAAAATTTTTTGTACATCATCTTTTTTTTTGATATTAATTAATCAATTTTTATTTTGAATCCTATCAAATCATTTTTTTCTTTGAGATGTTTATGAGATATGACTAACTGTATAAGTGAACGGGTCAAAATATCAATAAACAATATTTTTTTTAAATATTTGACAATTGACTTGTAAAGTGACAATTTTCGATGGTGATTATCATTCTTTTGGAGAAATTCCTATTAAAAATATTCGTGAAGGTTAACTTTCAAGTCGGTATGTATGAAATGAAAACTTATGTGTAATTCGACTTTGACATATGTGCTCCTGCTATTTGTGTAGCATTTGTAAGCCTGGCAACTAAGCAGATTTGCAATTTTCGGCAAACTTTTAAGTGTAAGAAAATTTTATAATAAGCGTTTGATATGGGAAAATGATGTACAAATTTTTTGGGTGCACTAGAAAAATCCATACCAAGAGTTTTTGAGATCGCTGGTTACTAATTTAGAATTAAAATTACGTAGTTCTTGTAGTTCTGTAAAAAATCTTCAAAAATTGCAACAAATTTTTTTGATTGTTTTTAAGATTTCTAGGGTAATTAAGGATTAGAGAAATAACAATTCTTTTACGATTGAGTGCCTAGTTTTGAAGATATATTTCCGAAATTTTTCCGAAATAATGACCCCCCTCCCCCATCGATCGGATATCAGATAATATCTCAAAATCAAAGAATCCAATCGCTAAATGAATATTTTTGAAATCTATGAGTTAACTACCCTTATAAACATATTTTTATCGAAATCGGAGAAAAATTTCTCGAATTTCCCAATTTGCTTAAGGTATTTTTGGGAAAAACGAACAAATCAAAACAAAAAAATTTTATCTCCGAGAAAATTATATTTATATGAATAATTTTAACTGCAGATTTCAAAAATAATACCTATTTAATGAATAGGTGTGTAGTTTTCGAGATATTGCGTGATTATCCAATCTAGAGAACAATATTTCGGAAAAATTGCAAACCATATCTCGAAAACTATGCATTGTAATGCTAATTTCAAATTATAACATAGAAAATTTTCATGTTTTACATAAATTTTTAAGGTACATTATTAATGATAGTGAGATATAATCCAATGAACAGGAAAATTATTTCTCCTGCATTTTCTCAACAAAAATTACTATGTACGTAGGCATACTAAATTTTAAATAAAAACGAAAAAATTAAAGAACCTATATATAAAAAGTAAATCCGCTTACGATTCTCCTTAATGAGAATTGTTACCTCTTTAATAAGTACACTCCTAAAATCAAATTTTCATTTTTATCTTAGCATTTTTTTCGAGAAAAACTTTTCCACAAGCTATCCGTTTACATTTCAAAATTGTACATACCAAATTTCATAACGTTTGGAAAGTAATTTATATGCGAAAATTGAAAAATAATACTTTAAGGAGTGTGATTATTACAAAGGTAACAATTCCCTTTAAATTATATATTACCAGCTCCCAGAAGAAAGTATTTAGAATAATAATGGAAAATATAAAATGGGTGCGTATACTTATGTACGTCAGAAGTTATACTTCCTTGGCATCATTAAAAAACAATTCTTAATTGCATGCAAATAATTAATTACAATAAAATAATAAAAGGACTGGAGAAGGATAGTCAACACTGTCAATAAAGTTCAGCTCTTACATTAAGTGCAACAATAGCTTCAACCTGTGAATTTTGTGTGACGTTGATGCACGCGCATCTTAAAATTTCACTGTCATCATTTTTTCATAACGCGTCATCATAAAGAAGTATAACTTCCAAAAAATGAAAACCACAAAATCAATACAATCAATTCAACAAAATAATGTTTATATATTGAAAACTTTAAATATTACAACAAACAGATATCGATTTGCTGTCATGGTGGGCTATAACGTTTATGTTGACCCTAAAGTGATACAGCACATTCCCGTAGTTGTATGCATGTATCGTATATACATTGTTGGGTCAAATCATTGAAATGTACACACATACATAACACAAAATAACAAAACATAATATTATTATTATTATTATACATATAATACAGTGATGTGGCCACTGGGAGGCATCATGTACATAAATGTCTTTGATTTTGATCGCAATAATATTCATTATCATTCATTTGTAATGTATATTACTGGTTATACCTATCTATATCTCTTATACACATTACAAACTCAACTCGAGTCAAGTCACTTCAAATTGTTGTTCAACTATCAACTATTAATGTTTGATAGTTGTACACAGATTTCATGAAATATTGAAGTAAGATATATAACAAGGGTATTGAATTAACTAAAAGAAGGAAATACCTACGTATAACATTAACTGTTTGTATAAAATAATGAAAACTTTTAACTTTGTCATTCAATTTAAAATTTTTTTAAATTATGAATGCACTTTCGACTTATAAAATCATTATCAAGAAATGAACAATTATTCTTGTATTTTGAAAACATATAGGGAAAGTAGGTAAGATTATTTTGAATGAAGAAACTGTGGATGGAGTTGATAAATATTTTTTCGATATTTATAATTTCAAATTTAATAACGGGGAGTTAATAAGGTCTATTTAATTAATTAAAATTGTAAAACTTGGGTTTTTATTTAATTTAATAAAATTATTATTATTATTATTATTACTTGATAATGTGATTTTATAAGTCAAAAGTGCACTCGTAATTTAAAAAAAAAAAATTTTAAGTGAAAATTAGAGTTAAAAGTTTCAATTATTTTATAAAAATGGATTTTCACAAAATAAATAATAGTCTATTAACTGTTAGTATCTCCATATAAATTATATTTTAAACATCGTTTTCAAGAAAGAGATAGAAAACAAAACAATATTTGATAGCTTATAACTGCTTTGTTTTTGAATGAATTTTAATTTAATTTTCATGTTTTGTTATGGTATTGAGTACAGTATCACATTTTGATGTGAAATATAGCAAATTTGTGTTCAGTCCGGTACCTTATTATGGTATATTAAGTAATTGGGTATATAAAATTTAATCTTAAGCTTTTAACGCTAGAAAATATGGAAAGTTTTAATATTGGTGCCCATCACCTGGGTGCTCATATATTATATGAATCCTTAAAGAGTCCATTTTCGTATATCTGCCTACCTGGGAAGTTATCCGTACGTCGTCTTGATTATTAAAAATCGAAAAGAGATTGTAAGGTGAAATTTTAATGCTGTAGGCATAAAAAGTGAGTTTCAGTTCACGAATTTAAAAATTTTATTTAATAACAATTCTATACATAAATTTTAAGTGACTAATCTATGTAAAAGATTATATTCGATAATTGGAAGAACAATATGAATTTATGTTTCAAACTAAGGTAGATGAAACGAAAAATATGAAATATAACGAAATAGATTGGCAATTAAATTATGAATTGTGATATAGTAACTCATACTTACGGTCTTAGTTCAGTTATACAACAAGAGATGGCATTAGAGAATAAGATCGTGTTCAATAAATAACACTTGAATTTAAATGACACTTGATATCAAAATATAGGCTAGATGTATCTAATTGTTTATTGTATTAAAACTTTTTTTATTATATTACGCTAATACTTTGCCTTTCTTATGATATCTGTGCAAAAGGGACGCCATTTCTGATTGCATAGACTTTTCCAAAATATTGTTATTGACTTCAAACTTTTTAAACATCCAAACTTTAGAATGAATTTAATATTTCATATATAATCAGGATATAATAAGGGTAAGTATGCCTTGAAACCTGCAAAATATATTATTGCAAATAATTTTCGAAATTTTCGGAAGTTTATTAAATAATAACTTGAATATTTTTCAAACTGCCTGTATTATAGATACCAAAGTACTGAATTATAGTAGAAGTATCTTCATCATCATAATCATTGATGTGATGAATATCTTTGTATCTATGTAGGTTTTGTTTGATATCGGCTTTCATTGTGCTATTTATATAAATTATGGTCTTATAACGTATAATACAACCTATTATCAAATACTGTTCACTATAGAGATACTTATTTAGATAGCCTAAGACTATCATATCTCTGGATTTTCATATATGATTTATAATAGTACAATAAACATACGAGAAGCTTTCACTTCAAAAGCTTTTCATTATAAAATGTCCGATTTTATGTCTTCAAATCAACGTCACGATGCCTTTAAAATACGAAAATTCTTAAGTATAAAATTAATCTGCTAACTGCCATTTTGTAAAGTTTACAGTACGAAGAAAAAACTGGATAATATCCAGTATTTCAAAAATCCCATTGATTATCTTAATAGTGCTTATTTTAATATACAACTAGTACCATATTTTACATTCATATTACAAAATTTAGGAAAATAATACAACAGAGACTTAGATAGATTTATACATCCCCCAATAAAATAATATTGAACGTAAAGACCACCAAGTGTTTAATATTAAAATTGAGAATTAAAAATTTGGTTAAAAATGTTAAACTTACGCAATTAACAGATAAAATAAAATAATCAATGATAAATAAATACAGTGGACACCCGATAATCCCGCACCCCTGTAATCCGACATGGTCTATTATTTATTATGTATTGAATATTTTTTTGACAATCTTCGCTAATGCATTAGAACAAGTTATAACAAGTTATATATATATATATATATCTATATATCTATATATCTATATATATATATATATATATATATATATATATGTATATATATATATATATATATATATATATATATATATATATATATATATATATCTATATATATGTATATATATATATATATATATATATATATATACATATATATATATATATATATATATATATATATATAACATGTAGAATCTTATCATTGGATCTGTAATTTGTCGGATTACAAGGTACTCTTTCGTAAAAAATTCCGGACTATAGGGGGTCCTAGGCAGTACTCTATAATCACTGCCCTGCAAACTGTTTGTCGGATTATCGGGGGTCTACTGTAATATTATTTATAATGGATAGATTACATCCTGAAATATTTGACTAAAAAACGAAAAATTTAACACTAACTGACCGGCATGTGCGCGGGAGAACAATGACAGTGCAAAACTGAGAATTAAGAAAAATTTCGTTGTCAATATTTGGTGAAAGATCAAAATTCAGATTTTTGGACATTGCATTTCTCACTCATTATAGTTGAATATCGTCGTTAGACTTCTACCAAACGGAAGATAAAAGCTTGAACTTTATAGTCTGTATAAAAAGTTATTTTAGTCTAAGCAGGTTAACGAATCAGGCCAACGATATTTGTTTTTATTGATATTCAGATAATATCATTCAATTACAAATGCAAAAAATATTTTGTCCAAGCATCCATAGTAGGTTGAAAAAACAGGATATTCATTGACCTATAACTTCTAGTTTAGCATAAGTCCAGCAAAAATTTTTAAATTATATTATATTTTTAAAAATACCTGGCCAAATTTCAAGTTCCAATCTTCTTTTCCAGCCAATCTTCTTCAGCCATTAACTAAAATAAAATGCTAAAGTTAGAAAATATATAACAAGTAGATATATCATTCAATTACAAATGCAAAAAATATTTTGTCCAAGCATCCATAGTAGGTTGAAAAAACAGGATATTCATTGACCTATAACTTCTAGTTTAGCATAAGTCCAGCAAAAATTTTTAAATTATATTATATTTTTAAAAATACCTGGCCACATTTCAATTCCAATCTTCTTTTCCAGCCAATCTTCTTCAGCCATTAACTAAAATAAAATGCTAAAGTTAGAAAATATATAACAAGTAGATATACTGTGCCTTGTAATTTTTATGTTTCTATGGCCTTAATTAGTTATTTCTATGGTTTAACTACATTTTTAGTCAAATATATTTTGTATTTAAGGAACTATTAAATATTAAAATTGTTTTTATTATTAAAAATAAATAAAAAAATATTGTAAGTTTAACATAATTTTGATATTGTGGACATTTCAAAAAGACCAGTTTTTGAAAGTTTTCTTAAAATTCGGATTTTTGAGGCATTTTTTCTTTTGGTTATTCACGATGCTAAAATGAATGTCACCATTAAACAAATTTAGAGATGATAAAAATTTTTTTTCACAATTATCTATATACTTTCGAAATTTAACACAATGTGTACATTTGTTCCAGAAGTTTTGGCGCCAAATGTTCTGTATGTTGTCGTGGTATATCAGCAAGTGATTGGGTACGGAAAGCTCGTGATCATGTGTATCATTTAGCATGTTTTGCATGTGCTGCATGCCATCGACAATTAAGTACTGGTGAAGAATTTGCCTTACACGAGGATCGAGTTTTATGTAAAGCTCATTATTTAGAAACATTGGATGGAGGAACTACCTCATCGGATGGTAATTTTTAGGTTTATTTACTTTTCAAAAATTACTAAAAAATATTTTTAATTTAGTTACAATAAAAATTAAGAGCGATATTTAAGAATGTTTCTTATTTTTCAGATATACTTAAGGTCATGTTTCATTTAAAATGAGACATCTATGTCTAATAAGACCAACAATAAATATCTAAATCAGAATGGAAATCCAATAAAAGATGTTTTAATAATAGCTGCAGTACACTACGTCATTTAACTGCACGTTTAGATTTTAGCTATGGGGACATGTCAAACCTTGACACACAAAAACATTTCACTGCAAAAACCACTTCGCCCGAAAATCACTCGTCACAAAAACAACTCCATAAAAAATCACTCCACTATTAAGTAGAAATGTTTAAAACATTCATATAAAATTAAATGTTAGTTTCGCCACAAGTTGCAAAAAACTATCGTATTACGAAACGTGCCACATTCTCATAATTTAGAATGTACTTTCCGATGATGCATATTAATCTCGCGTATATTCTGTGATTGAACTACCCATATAGTGGGATCGAGTTAGTATTGGCCCGTGAAATTTTCGGCCCTAACGTTCCACCTGTGATTAAACTACAAAAATGATACATGGGGTCGAGTTAGTACGTGTCTGTGGGTTTTTTGGACGTAGCGTCCAACCTGTGATTAAGCTGATTGCATCGCTCAAACACAGAGTTGTTTTTGTGTCGAGTGCTTTTGGATCATGTAGTTTCTGGGTGAGTGGTTTATGCACCAACGTGTTTTTGCACTGGGAAGTTTTGGACACGAAACAACTTTTCACTTGAATTTTGAAAATTGACGTTTTATTTTTTGAGAGACGAAATTCTTAACTAAAATCATAAAAACTCGAAATTTAAGCAACGTTCTTAAATATCCGCTCATAAATCTGTATTACATAATTAATTTAAGATGAATTTTTTTAGATGGCTGTGATGCTGAAGGATATCATAAAAATAAAGCGAAACGTGTCCGTACCACATTTACTGAAGAACAATTACAAGTATTACAAGCAAATTTTCAATTAGATTCAAATCCTGATGGACAAGATTTAGAACGAATTGCTCAAATAACTGGTTTAAGTAAGAGAGTTACACAAGTCTGGTTTCAAAATTCACGTGCAAGACAAAAAAAACATTTTAATACTGGCAAAATGAAGACACAATGTAAGTAAAAAATTTATTGAATTATAACACGAAAGAGCGGGAAGTTATTAAAACTCTACAGGTGGATTTATTTTTGTTGTATTTCCCGCCAATTTCCACCAAATTTTCATCGATACATATTTTCAGTCGTGACGTGTATTATAATCTGTAGAATTATAGTGTTAAGTCTCGGAAACTGCTCACACGATTTCGCTGGGAATTTTCATGAATTGATTCACAATTTCCATGATGATGATGGATTCATGGAAAAATTCCTGATACAGATATCTATTAAATCGATTTCAATTGATATCTTACAAACTGATGGTATAATGAACTGAATTTATGTAATTTTTGAATCCAAATTGACCTTTAATTCGATTTCTATTACATTCTCAAAAATGAAAATTTTGTAATTTGAGAGTATTACGTAAAAACCTAGATTTTGTTTCTTAGTCAGTATTAAAATGTTCTTGATTAAAATTTTGATAACAGTTAGTTACGATTGAATGAGTAGTTTCAGAAATGTCGCTTTAAACTCATGTTTTACCACGGTTTAACGGTCATTTTTGGCTTAAATTGAATCAAAATTTAAAAGATGGAGATAACAACTGACAGAGTTAATAGTTTAGATACTCGACATGTGATTCTGAATCCTTGTATGAACAATTTGTAATAAATGTTCATAAAATACTCTAAATACGCAGTTCATACAGTTATAAAAACATCATATATAATAATAATATGTATTACAATTATATATGTGTTTATTAGTTAAATTTGAGCTGAAATTGTGGCGAATCTAAACATTTTACGGGAAAATGTTTAAAATAAAAGTTGTTTGTTTTACCATAACAAACATTATTTGTCTTTGTATTTTTCTTCTATCTTTAATGGTTTAAAAGTTGGATCATGAATCACCATGAATCCATTGGATCTCATGGGCCGATTATGCTCATTCACGAAACTGACCGATTATGCTCATTATGCTCATTCACCAAAATTCCAACACTGATTAAATGATTCTATGAACACTAATACGAAAGTTTTGTTTGTGCAATCAATATTTTCTAGCGTTACAAACTTTAGACTTAAATTGATATAGTTACTCTGATATATTGTATATATGTCGAGTATAATAATATACACTCTGGTATATTGTATATATGTCGAGTATAAAAATTAGTACGAAAATAATCATTCTGACTCACGTAACAATATTATTTGAAGAAGATAAATTTAAATTCTGTAAATAACCTCAAGTAATCAATTTTAATATTGTGTTTAATTGGTTGTATATAATAAAATTATTTATCTACCTGGGTCTTATTAAATTGACAATTTAATTAACTAAAGATTTACTAATATCAACAATAAAATAATTTTAATAATATTGAAAACTATAATCAATAAATTGACTTGATTTAGTTCATGACCGCAGAATCATCCACCATTATAAAATTATATTTAATATTTAAATAAAGATGGTTGTAATAATATTTTTTCATTTTGTTTTGTTTCAGTAAATAATGTACGTGAAATTGAAAGTTGTAGTTTTGGTCGTCATATTAATTTACAATTAACATATTCATTTCAATCACATCAGGAATGTTCTAAAACACCGTCTCTAGTCTCACAACATGGTAAATATTACACTTTAAAGAATTAATATAAGTAAAACAAACTTTTAAACGCTCGTAAATTGAGGTACTAAATAACTTTTTCGTGATATGTTCACTGGAAATACAAATTAATAATTTTACTAGCATAGGCAATAGTTTTACTCATATGTAACAAAAGTAGCATATTTAAAAATAAATATAGACCTAATAAACACTAGGATTAAATTTAAAAAATGCAAAGATTACAACTAACGGAGTTAACTGTTTAAATACTTATAAAATAGTAGTATATAATAGTATTGTATTTATTAGCTAGTTTGAGCAAAATATGTGATGAATCAAAGCATTTCACGAAAAAAATTTCAAACAAAAGTTATTTTTACTTTTGAATCTTTTATGGTTCAAAAATTGGGACATGGATTTATTGGACACAATGGACCCATTTTGCTCATGCGTTTTTCAACTTTTAGGTACAGAATACGCCACAAAAATTTCAGCTCAATATCTCGATTCGATTTTGAGTTAGGCTTTATCAACCCGACGGGCAGGCGAAGAAACAGAAAAGGGAGCTTATTAGGTGATTCTCTGAACACTTAAACCAAAATTTTGTTTGTACTGTCAATATTTACTAGCGTTACAGACTTTGGACTAAAATTAGTATACTCTGATATATATCTATCTATGTATGTCGAGTATAAAAATCAATTAAATTTTTCCATAAATATTTGTTATTAATAATTTATTTTTTTACTTGTTTCAGATTCATCAATTGATGAATTATCTCAAGATTCAACATTACATTGTATGCAAGGAGAAATTTAAAAGTACATGAACAGTTGTCTTATTTAAATTTAAAAATAATAATAATTATTATTATTTTTTTTGTTTTCGTTAATTATTTTTCTGTTTATAACGGTGATAATAAATTGTAGTTAATATTATTCTATTTAAAAAAATAATTACAAAACATTAAAAAACAAAAAATATTTGTAAATATAGTGGTTATTTATAAAAACAAATTATTCTAATCTTATTATTATTATTATTATATATTATTATTAATTATATAAATATAAAAAAAAAAACTTGTCCAATATTATAAAAATAATCAATTATGTTATTATTATAAATACAGTTAATAGTTGTATAAAAAGACATTTACAAGTTTTAAAATCGGAGCGTTTTATTTTTGTTGTGAATCCTTTCCTAAATCCTGAATCTTTTCAATCAAAAAATAAACTCCGCTTTATTACGTTTAATAGTACGAAAGGTGAGCGACAAAAATATTTCTAAATGCTAATTTTTTGGTATTATGACACATTTATGGAGAAATAATCTGCTGTTAGTTTTAGTTTTAAAAAACCATGTACCTACTTTATACAAATTGAAAACTGAATTACGACCAATATATATTTTACCATGGCCAGTCATGAACATCTTGCAACAGATTGCGTCAGTCGAGCGTTAAAGTTATACAAAATTTGGACATCATGCAAATCGTTCTGCCCGTCACCGAGAAAACAAGAACACGGATAACAAAATTTTGGTGGCATATTTAATGCTTAAAAATTCGTAAATGAGAAAACTGATCCATTGGGTCCAATGAATCATGATACAACTTTTGAATCAAAAATTCATAGACAAATGTTTTTTTTGAATACAAGCAACTTTTTTATTAAAAATTTGATACATTTTTTCGTAAAATGTTTGGATTCACCAATTTTTGTTCAAAAATTACGTTTATTTTACGATCAGTCGACTGGTTTTTGAGATATTGCATGATATAAATTCGCAAAATCGGATTATCTTGAAAACTACACATCCAATCATTAAATAGATTTTATTTTTGAAATCTACGGGCCTAACTACCCTTATGAACATAGTTTTTTTCGAAATTGAATAGAAAAATATTTTTTCGAATTTTCGTAATTTTTTAAGTGGTACAAAAATCCCTTTGCAAAAATCGAGAAAATCGAAAATAATTTTTTGCTACCGATTTGGATAAAATATATTTTATAGAGTAATTTTGATACGCAAATTTCAAAAATAACATCTATTTAACGATTGAATAAGTAGTTTTTGAAATATCGCAAGAAATCCCATCCATTTGCCGATTTATCGGATATATTTCATGCAATATCTCAAAACCAGTAGACTGATCGTAAAATAGATATTATTTTTGAATTTTTGAGACCTCAATTATCCTAGAAAACCCATAAACAGGGAACATAAAATTTTGAACTTTTCGTCGGTATTTTAACGTAATCTTATATAATACAAATATTTCGGTAAATTGAAAAAAACTACAGTTTTTTAATAAAATTCATCACTTCAAATTTAATTATAAAAAATCTCTTCTATTAGAAAATGCAAGATTAAGAAATTTTATAAATTAAAAATGGTATCTAATATAGAGAATATTCATTCAAACTCCAGAGAGCCATATTAAGGTAGGGTAGTGAGAGAAAATTAAGAAGAATACAATGAATATTAGATTAGATTCCTTTAGTATTCCGATTTGTTGTGTCAATTCCTGAAATTGTGCAAATTTTAATATAGAACTTGATATTACCAATTAATAGTCACAAGAGACATCTATTTATTAAACTCATAAATTATAAAGTTTAAAAAAATTCGATCTTTCCGCGTTTATTAAGACGTTTTTAATAGGATGGCTCAGTTGAAAATCAAAACATTTGTTAATACAGCTCAGAATCTATTCAATTGAGAAATGTCACGTCTTCTTCGATGAGATTTTTGGCTGTCAGAATAAATTTACCCAGCACAAAATTACAGATATGCCAGGCCTTAAAATACTTACCCTATACGAAATTAGAAGTCGCGTGGATTTTTACGAATTAACGGTATGTTTTATTTTAAAAAGGCTGTTTATTTCATAAATTTATTTTCAGGCATCAAAAAATTGTATCCAATGTTTTAAATCTTAGTATAAATTTAAATAAATTACAACTTAGTACCTTAAAATCTACTTTATTTACAAAAATCATAATTAAACATCGTTAATTCGACCCCATCCCAACCGATGTTTGCGTATTTCCGTTTTTAACCAAGATGGTATTCTTTTATCTATAGGCTCGGCATTTGGAAACGGTAATGGAGGTTCAGGACCTGTAAATGGATTTGTTTTCTTCAATTTCTTAAGGAATAGCTCTTCGGTAATTTTTTTGGGATCCCTATATTTATCCATATATATATTAAACGGTTTACGTAGTGGAAACCATTCTTGTGGACGTATATACGGTGGAGGAAAATCATATTCGAATGACGGTTCTTGCATTTCTGGAATAAAATAAAACATAATTACAAAAAGATTCTATTTAGCATCGGGCAAAATTTAAACGGTAAAAGATTATTTCTTTTATAAAATAAGAAATTCAAAAAATTTTTGACCTCCATAAAATTTGTTAAGAATTGGTTATAAAAATGATTATAGATATATGACGCTGTTATAATCTGAACACTTTTTTATTAATGGAAGAACTGCTGACACGTTTGTTTCGTCTAACTCTAAAACATTTTTCAGTTCGCCAAAAATCTACACCGTTTCATTGTACAAAACTTCCATATTCTTAATCAAAACCAGACCCAAATTTGTAAAACTTACTTAATGTATTATGATAGAAGTCGGTTAATGAATTATCCCAATCTGCTTGGAAAAATGCTAATCCACTTGGAGTCATAAAATCTTGACGTTCACGATAAAATTCTAAAGTTAAAAATGTTCTGTCTTCTAAATTTAAGCTGAAAATAGAAATTATCAATATACAAAATGTTTACAAAAAAAAAATTTTAATTTTAATTACCATGACCCAGTTTTTATCAAACTAGAATAATCAATTTTCTTATCTTGTTTGTATAAAATAAAAATAAAGCGATGAAATCCTGTTCCGCGTGGAGGAAATGGTTGTAAATATTCAAATATTGTTTCACCTTTAGATAAATCTCCGCCAGGAATGTTACCACTGAAATTTGTGATGTTATAAAAAATTATTTCCTTTCATTTTAAAATTGTATAATTATTAAAATAATTTCATCTTAACTTTAATACTTACACAAACCAATGACAATATTCAGCATTTTGTTTAGTAAAATGTCCGTCTGGATTAGTTAATATCAATGTCCATAAAGAATTGGGTTCGCTTTCAAACTGTACATCTGGCGCTGTTTGGGTATCAGCTGGTTTTAATAAATTTCCATAATAAACGGGCAAAACTTCGTCATTTGATACAGGATAAGTAATATCTAAAACTGTTCTTGGTGTGAAATAGGCATCGCCAAATAAATGCTCAAAAACACCATAGTGTTCGGCTATTCGCCGTATTTGATATGGACCTGATGTATGTCGCCATTCAGCATTCACGTCATCCAAATCAATTTTTACTGTAATAACAAATGATTTTACATAACGATGTTTAAATTCCGGTTAAGCGTTATAAACTCACGTTGTTTACTCCTAGCCATTTTTTCAAGTTCTGGATTCTTTCTTTGTTCTTTTGCATGACTTATTCTTTTAGCTAATTCAGCGGAACGTGATACTGGTTTTTGGGGAAATCCAATATCTACACGATATGATAGATCTGGATCTTTTTTATTTAGTTCTAAAAATTTGATGATTTACATAACCTTACTTAATTGAATAATCAAATTATTTTACCTTCTAATCGCTGTTGTAAACTTCTAGCTACACCAGGCGCTTTTCCTCTTAAATGGTGACCATGACGAACACTTATGTATTGGCTACAATTGTATAATTCAGATGATAATAATAATTTTCTTAAATGAAATGCCATTTTGACATTTCTTAATGATAAATTTGTTTTTACATGTGTTATCTACTTTATAACCAGAATGGTTGTAGTCGTATCTAATAGATAGCAGCACTTTATTATTGAAAAATGATTTCGAAAAAGCATGTTATTTATAACCAACGATTGTGGATAATTATTTTATAAATTTGTGAATTGATCTATTAAATGATTTATTTTATTTAAATCATTAATATCTCGATTAATTCGTAAGAATATTAGTCAAATCTCTACAGTAAACTTAGTTCAATTTAAATCGTAATTTTTTTTATTTAAGTGCTCATTATTTTTGTAATAATAGCTTTTCGAAATCAAAATTTACATGCTTATTTAAAAGAAGAAAACCCAAAAACAGCCAATCTTTTTGTTAGAGAGTTTTCTGTGATATTTTTATTTATTAAAAAAATCACAAAAAATGTTTACTGAGAATCTGATAAAACTTGATATTTAATGCAGTTATAACCCAAAAATTACACAAATGGTGTTTATTTTTCGATTGGATGAGTAGTTTCTGAGATATCATCCAAAGATTCGGTAAAAAAGTATGCTTTATGGCTAAATAACCTGAAGTTCATTGTTTTAAATGACTATTAATCGAAAAGAAAATATTAAATTATTAAAAGTCGAAAAAATAAAGCAATATTTCTTTTGGATTGTTGTGTATTTCATTACTTTACAGAATAGTTAATATATAAAAAAAAAGACATTGAAATATTTAACGTTCAATAGCATAGGGTCTCAATAGCATAAAAGCAATGAACTTGTAAAAAAATATTTCGAAGAATTCTAGAACTAGCCATTCGTTCTTAACCATTTTACATTAACAATTTAAATATACAGCAGTTCTAGGCATAGTTCAACACTCATTGAATAATTATTGTGTGACCAGCCATATGTATACGACTAAAGAACATAAGACCCAAGTAATGCAAGAGTATGTAATATCTATCTCTGTTTAACACCCAACTTACGTAAAGATCGATATAATACTGAATGTGGTATATAATAAACAAGGTGCTTCACAGTATGTTTGTGTTACCTATAGCGAAATTGTCAGATTGACAGTAATGTAATAAGTATCACAGATACAAGAAATACTTAACATAGTATAAACAAAGTTAAAAAAAAATATATAAAAAAATGTCGGAATTGTTTAGTGAATTAATATTTAATAATAAAACAAAAATAAAATTATAATTAAATTGAATAAAACATTTATTTTTATTAAAAATATTGTATGAGAAATCAATTCAAAAACCAGTTCGTTATGCAAGGCCAACAGCATCAATTAACTTTGCTGTTTTGTCTAGTATAATAATTATGTTACTAGTATCGTGATAATTAAATATTTATTAAAAAAAATATATAGTATTATTATGACTGACTTATTAGCGTCTAGAACGACACGAAGTCGTGGCGATACCTTTCCTCGAAGTGGTTTACTTGATGGTTGTCGATCCGGGTCGACGACTTCCGTATCAAGATTGTGCAGACCTAGTGAACAATTAAATGCTGAATTAAAGCATAGTAAGAGTGATGATTTAGTTTTACAAGTGCAACAATCAAATGATTTAGTTACAACATCTGATGAAATGCAACGTGTATATTCTTCAGATGAAATCCCGGATATTGTACATAGTGATAGTGAACCGGAAGGTGACTTTTTGGATCGTGATAGCTCAAACAATAATGTGAATGTTGTGAAACCGTTAAAGAAACCTAATAAGCATGAAGTGAATTATGATTTTGTGGATCCTGAGGATAGTATTCGAGATATGATTACGGAAAACGATTTTTATAGGTATGTTGTTTTTGTTTGTTTCGATTAAATAATTTGTTGATTTTATTTTTGGGTAGTTAAATCAAGAATGTAAGTTGCTAGTGGCAACATTTTAATTTATATAATTTTTTTTTTTTGACTGGTTTGTGATTCACATAGTAACGGCATATTTAATTTTAGCTTTCTCGATTTACAAATAAACAGTGTTTGATTTCTATTCTTTGTTTTTTAAAATTGATTTTTTTTTGAAAATGTCTAATAATCATGATAATGTTTTAATGCGATGTTCACAATCGCAAATGATTTTTATCTAAATTCAAAGGTCTTTTATTTGTACTCTAAATTCAACATTTATTATGCTAATTGATCGGCCCTCAAATTTCCTAATTCGATAATAAAACTTCTCCTTTGAGTAATTTTGTACTTTTTCGTCAAGCTGGATTATCGGAATGTTTGATTTTCTTAGCTACCCTTGTTAAAAAACTTTTCTATCGTTTGAAGATCGTAAGTTTTTGTTTCGATTTGACGAGTAATACTTTAAAATGTATCTGTTTCTGGCGCTTCCACAATAGAAATATTTATTTTTTAATATAAGCTTTAATTACCTTAGAAAGAGAGTAATGACAATTAGTATTAGATGAAATTTATGTGTCTATTAATAAAAAAATTATCCAATGTATAGACTTCGATAAAGGTGTTTTTTGTGTTATTTCCTAATACATAATATATTCAAACTTTATTTATATTCAGGTAGTTTCAATGTAAAACCACTTTTCAACACCATTGGCCTATTTTTTTTTCACGGAGTTAGAATAACACTATCAATGCGATCCCGAATTTCTGATCGTGTAAATCACGAGATAATCAACCACAAAGTTCCCGATTTCGAAAATCACTTCCCATACAAAAAAACTTACAGTCCTCCCAACTAATTTTTATTATATCACAAAAAACTATCAACAAAATTTTAAAAAAAGGGGGATATGCAGCAATGTTTTAAGAATACATAAAAAAAGGTCGCTTTGTTGTTGAATTATTAAAATTGAAAAAATTAATTTTTATCTCTGCTATGCACTGTTTCTGCCATAACTTGAAGTAACACAAGAACAATTTTCTCATCTTACCCATAATTTCGAATTGATACCAAGAAGTTTTTCTTTTTCTATATTATTCAAGCTTAAATTTGTCTACATTTAATGCTAATAATATTTTTAACATAGTAAATGATTCGACTATAACATTTATAACATAGTAAGTGCTCTGACTATACTATACCAAGTGGTTTCTCAATCAAGTATTTTTGATCTTTTTTTTTGTGGTCAGCAAAGGACTCTAAAGAATGTTGTTGAAACAATAAGAAATTAAAAGTTACTCATCGCTTCCAGCGCTTCAAGTTAAAAATATTTAAATTCCAATAATAATTTTCCCTTGTACACTGTCACACTAAAGCCCTCAAGTTATCTCTATAGACAAATAAATACACTTTCGAAATTATAATAAATTTATCGATTAAAAATATTGATTAAAAATCCCACCCACAAAAAACATTATAAATGTTATCAATAAATGAAATATTTGAAAAATTTATTGATACCAACAATAAATACATAAAAAAAACCTTCATTTTATTTACACAAATTTTTATATAAATTTAATTAATTAATTGTTAATGTATTAAAGTAATATTTTAATAAAATTTATTATGTCATTCATATTAACTAATAAAATGAAATGTAGTTCAAATCTCAGAGATATATATAATTATACCTAATGTGTCGTGTCTTTAATGAGAGAGATAATTGACCATGGAATGATAAAAATATATAAAAAAATTATATATGAATTTAGGTTGAATTATCATACCTAGACTAACTTATAATGTATATAAAGGTTGTGTACATACTTATTGTCTCAAAAGCTGAGAATAACATAAATTTCGATTTTTTGTCCCAAAGATCAAAATGTTTTGTATTTCGACTACAAAGTAGTCATCATCAGTATGAATTAGCTAATCGTAATAATTCTCTGAGGAGATGTTACTTTCTGCTAATTTGGTGCAGACCGTCACCAAATTCGCAACGAGTAACATCTCCTCAAATAATTATTACGAGTAGTTTATTTATACTGATGAGTATGAATTAGCTAAGAGTCTGAACCGAAGATCTACTACTTTTCTCAACTATTGTCTAGTAGGTGATTTCAACCAGGAACACTTAAATGGCTTAGCTTTTGTTGTAAAGGAGATATCCCAATGATAGTACCATGATATGGAAAACAGGATTTGATGTCCTTCAGGGGAGAAGAGAAGGGGAAAAAACAAATTTTAATGATTAAATTTCATCCAAATAAAAAATTTTGCAACAACATTAAAAAGTAAAAAATAAAAATTAACTGAAAAGTAAAAAATAATTTTAAATTAAAAACTTGAATGAATAATTTTATTGTGACCAATTATCTTTCGAAGTCGTTGTCAATCTTATCCTTAGCTAAAAAATTGATTGGTTGACGTCGACTGAGGAAAGTAATTGGTCACAACGAAATTATTAATAGAAGTTTTTAATTTAAAATTAGTTTACTTTTTAGTATTTTTTTTCAAGGTGATTCTATTTTAATGAAAAATTTTAGTAATAAGAACTAAATGAACTTTAAATGTGTACAGGATAGGTTTATTGCAATTAGTTCTCCTATTAGTATATAAGTTTGTACAGTAGCTTTATAAAATTGTAAATTACACACAGACTCCTCTCACAGGTATCTTATGAAAATCAGGTGTTTCTTCATGATGATATATGATATTCTCACATCATATATAAACTAGTTAATTACGTCAGTACTTACTTCTAACTACATCAATGTCAAGGGTTATTTAGAAGAAAAAAAAAGTGGTTCTGTTCTCATAGAAAATGAAAACTTTTATACTTATATTAAATTTTTTAATTATTTCACCTCAATTTTCTGGTGTAAAATAATTTTATAATTTTCATACGTGGAATATTTTCATAAATTATAATATATTATTATAGTTTATTAACTTTATTTTTGAGTAATAAATCAAATATGTACAGATCGTACATTTTAACGTAAGTATACGTTCAAGTTTCACTGAACTTCTTATTTGTATTTTTTTTTTAGAAAATACAGGGCGTTTAAGGAGGAATAGTAATTATTTTAGGGTCTTGGTAGTACTAATTGCAAAACAAAATTCCTTGTATTCAATTTTTATTTAGAACAGAGAGATACAGCTATAATGGAATCCAACCAAATTTAAAGCAAAGATACAAGAAGACGTTCAAAGTTGATTTTCAAACATTCCACTGCTAAATTCATTGCAATTTTGTAGATTAACACTTATCGGCGTATTAACGGCGTATTTATAGATTAACACTTTTGATTGGAATTCGCCTGTACTATCACATCCTAAAATATTTACTATTGTTTCTGAAACACTCTGTATATTCGATTTTATAGTGAGTAATATGGTTAAAAATTTCCAGTTGTTTTCAATTTAGATTTTCAAGGCTTATATTTAATGTTTACAAAAATAATATTATGTAATATTCTAATATATCAATTTTCTAATTTGAGTATTTTCATATTTTTATCAATAATAATATAAAATTCGATACGTAGTTTGGTTAATAAAAACAATTATTTTAGGTAAAAATTAAAATATATACAGATCAGACGTTATAACGTGGATAATATATGTTGTAAGTTTAACCTATATTAAACCACCTATGAACTTCAGTTGTAATTAATTTTCTTGTAATTTTCAATGAGTTTACTAATAATTAGATTTCTGATGAAGTTTTTTCTTTGGCTGATTGGATGTATTGTAATAACGTTAAAATAGAATATTTGTTTACTATTCAGATTATTATATTTGGCTCACGTTAAAACATTCGTTGTGTATTAAATTATTTAAATACAAGAGAGTTATATTAAAATTTTATTAATTTACAATGCCATGTCTTTCAAAGTTGATTATTTTGATTAATTTTGTTATTAAAAACACACCTACGTAAAAGTTTTCATTAAAGTTTCGAAGAAACGGCAACAGGGAATGTTTTTTAAATTATATAATTCAACAATTGGTTGATTTCTATCTTGTCTGTCTAAATATAACCAGCAGGGTTCTTGAAATTAATGAATGTGGGTTAGAGGTTAGACGAGGGATTTAATTATGATATGTCTATATAAATAAATGTAATAAACAGGGTTGGAAAATTAGTGAAAAAAATTACTTAAAATTGAGTGTGTTAGATAAATTGTAAGAAAATGAATTGTTTACACAGTAAATAATTTTGTGTAAAATCAATACAATTTAATTAAGTGTTGGAAACGCTCCTCATAAAATTAATGGTAATTATCTACACAATAAATATGTTGAATTTTTAACACAAAATTAGTGTTAGCTCAATGATTATTTGAGTTTCAATATAGCGGTTAGGTAATTAATTTTAAATAAATATTTAATGCATATTAGAGAAAATTATTTTACTTCATTGTTTAAAATTTCAGTGTAGTACCAACAGTTTTAAACTTCAATAAAAAGCAGATATTTTGTATGTAGGAAACTTATTAAGTGAAAAAGTGAGGTTAGTTTTAACTATTTTATACAATTATAACACTGTTTTCATGTTCAAAATCAAGTAACAAAAGAAAAACGGCAAATTATCACACAAAAATTGACATCCAAATTTTTAACACAGTGACGGAGAGACAGTAGATTCGTAAGTCGGCCATTTTCTCAGTCAACTTGCCCTCACACCTTCTATCATACCTGGTACACTCACTCTATGGTCACTGGTAACCTGACCGTAACCTCAAAATACCCCAGTTCGGTCGAACTGAAGGATAGATATTACAGTCTGGACCAGGTAGGGCCTTTCACTAGGATGTGAAATGGTGCATCATCCGCTCTTTACGCAGTCCGGATAGGTTGTGTCATCCTCTAGCCCGATGGGTAATAGATATCCCTTGTATCTACAGTGGCGAGGAAGCATCACACAAGGAGGCTTATATCCTTTCGATTTTGACTCATAATCCAAGGTGGTCTCTGTTTAGCGTGCCTGATATATTTCTCCATTTTTTATTCATAGTCGTAACCAACAAAAGTCGAATTGCAACCTAGAGACGGTTCCGGCCTCCGGTATGAGCTTGAATCTCCTTCCTTAGCTAGTTCATTAATCGTTTCACTGCCATTCCTTTACTTGCAGTTTGGCACCCAGATTAGAGAAATATTTAAGGAATTAGCTGTCAAAACAAATAAATTTTTGATTTATTGTTAAAGCCAATATAGTTTATTTTCTAAAATAAAAGGTGGCAGCCCTGCATACCTCTGTCGAGTTAATGAAAAAACTATTTCAGACTAATAATTCACTAAAAACAGACAAAGGATTCTTTCTATTGCATGTCATGATGCAGTTTGAATAAAACAATTTTAGTAACGAAATTCTATAATGCAATAATTTAAAAATATTTTAATATTACATGACATTTTATAAATATTAGGTATTTTCGGGATGGGCAACCAGTTGAAAAAAAGAACAGTATTAAAAATTTTTTTATAAGAAATACTAAATTATTACTTAAGAATTTTTTTAAAAGTGTTTTAAAATTTTATTTAGAATCCTTTTCTAGTTTTGCATAATCGTATTTTTTACGGACGATATTCTTTCTCAATCCGTCTGTAAATATGTTCGCGTATAAGTTGGCATAGCTCTCTTGTTGCTTTGTTCTGAATATAGCTTTAAATTTTTTATTCTCTTAAACAAATTGTAACAAAAAATTCTAACCCCTAGGGGATAAGAGGCTAAATTAAGTTTTTAATGATTGAATATCAATCAAATGACAATTATTATCTGATTGTGTAGAACACTCCAATTAAAAAATGAAGGCAAGTAGAAAATGTAAAAAATAATTTTTTTAGTGTTAGTTTCGTATTTTGTAATTCCATAAAAATTATAATTCTAATTTTACAAAAAAATTAATTTTTAGTAATTGAATATAAATAAATTTTCGTATCAAAGAAAATATAAATTTCAATATTGTTTTGAGAATCGATTAACAACATTGAGCATCGAACAGAAGACGTTCAATACCTGTTTTTTACTATTATGATTGTTGCATATAATGAAATGTTTGTGAGTAAAAAATAACATGACCAAATAATATCGTTTGTTTTTGTTCAAAAATAATGACTACGTGATGATTAGTAAGAGAATTTATGTATTTTTAGATATTTTATGTTTATAAACATATTTATATAATTATATGTAATCACAGTTAATTATTATCAATTTTATTTAAAACAAATACAAAATTTATTTTATTTATTTTTGTGTATAAATTTAATATGTGAATTTTTAAATATGAAAAAGTATATTTGCTAACTAAAATCTTTGTTGTATGGAGAATATAATTGGCTTCAATCGTAATAAGTATCTTGGATTCTATGATGTGTGTCAGTTTATATTTCCAACATGTTGAAGAAATTTTAATCGCCAGAAAAATTAATTTTATAAAAACATTTATGCAGGGAAATTTGAACATGACACTGATTATATACGAAATTATTTCCAACAATCCTTTTCCCAAATAATCATAAGAAAAATTTGAGGTTATTTTCGTACGCAAATAACTCAAAAAATATTTATCCAAATGTTTTGAAATTTTGTTGCACAATATTAACTTGAAAACGGAGGGCTTGTCAAATAGTATTTTTTTTTTCGAAAAAACATGTCTAAATAAAAATCTAATTTTGATTTTTATCTTAGAAATTTTTTTTAGAAAATCTTTTCGACTAGGCCTCCATTTTCATGTCAATATTGTGCAAATTTCTTGACATTAAGATAAGTATTTTTTGAGTTATTTATGCGCAGAAATTGAAAGAAATACATATGTTATTTAAGTCAACAGATTGTTAGAAGCCCACTCATAAAAAAGTGTGCTTTATGTAAGGAGTCCAATCTCTCTTAACATCCAATTAATTCTTACATTGAATAAATTAATTTCATTAATGATAGTTTCAGGATAAAATTTGACGCTTGAGCACGCGCACAGGATCTTAAATAGGCTATTTTACCACATTAAAATATACTACAAAATGTGGTCATCATATATAAGATAAAAGCCGAAAAATAACATATTTCTCTTTATTTAATTATACTTAATTTTTTCAACTTACAAGCGAAATAAAATATTATAATTTTTTAAATTTTATCTGGAACAGAAACGCCTTGTGATTGGTAACTGCTCTGGTGATGTCACTAGCTAGTAAACTATATTTTATAATTATTAATGAGAACTCTAGGATTTTCGAATAAATGTGCAAACCGTCATCAAATTAGCAAAGAGTAACATCTCTTCAGAGAATCATTACAACTAGCTAATTCATACTGGTGATGACTACTTTGTAGTCGAAATACGTATTTATAAAATACAAAATAATTTGATCTAGGAAATTGGGGCAAAAAATTGAAATTTATTAGTAAACTATAAAATATATTACATACATATATTAACAAGGATGCCATGATAGATGCTGTACTGCTTTGTTGTATTTTTATGAAGTTACTTACTAGCGTGTTACGTCACATGTACCACGTGACAAATGTCATTTTGGAAACATTGTTTTGATCGCTGTTTTGAAAATTTAAACTTTAACATTGATTTGTATTGGTAATACAGTAGATTTACTGGAAATGATTTCAAAAAATTACTCAAATACCCTAATACACTCAATACTCGCTAATTGTACATCAATGATTAAATTTAATAGATTTTGATCCTTGACACTTCTCTAAAAAGTCTCTTATTAACTCCAAATCATAATAAAAAAATCATCTTAAATCAAGTAATTTATATATTTATATGGAAGTGAAATAAATATAATTTTTGTTGTTAAGATGTCAAACCGTTATATTTAATTCTAATCGTTTCGTCCCACATATGGACTACTTTTATATAATAAAAATAAGACCTACTCATAAGACCATATATATAAAAAAATAAAAATTAAAAAAGATGTCTTTAAAAAAATAATACGTATTATTATTATTTTTATTTATCTGACTGTTTTCATAATAATAATACATATTTATGTCTCCCAGCTTTCTATTTTACCCTTTTTTGGCTTATAATTTACGTATAAATACTTATACGTGACTCAGCGTATTCGTACAGCTTAAGGATTCGTATATGAGTCTTTATATTTCGTAATATAATCGATTAAAAATTTTAATAACCTAAATTTTCATTATTATGTTTAGATGGTGAATCGAAATAAATTCATAATCGTTTTCTAGACAAAAATATTTTGACAATAGCATTGAAAAATTAACGAAACTATTATTGTACTCGATACAATTTGGATCATAATTGGAGATTAAAAACTGGATTATTTATATCTAAAATTTTATTTAATTAAGATTTATCTGAGATATTCACAATTTAATTTTGCATAAGTGGGAATGACCAATCATGATGAATTCTTGACTGGTAAATTAAAACTGAAAAATTTCGCTCATAAAATGTGAAAAATATGTGAAAAACTCTGTATGAAGAATAATCGGGAACAATGTTTATGTGTTTAAGGTCTTTCGTGCCAAATTTGAAATATAACTAAATTCATACGAATATTAAGGTCTTTCGTGCCAAATTTGAATTATAACTAAATTCATACGAATATGTATATTATAAATTTATATAAGGTCTAGTTATTAAATAACATTAAATCTAAGTAATATTGATTATAAATTAAAATTTATTTGAAATCAAAATGTTGTTTTAAATCTAAAAACATGCAAATTATGTGTGTAAATGTAAGGATTAATGTATGGAATTTAGAAACAAATCAAATCAGTATTTTTTAAAAGTAATATTTTATTTGACAATTATTTTTATATTTTATGTACATTTGAAGAAATGACCATTGGAAGCGATGACCAGTCTAATTATTTTCGGAATCCATAGCTAAATGGTAATATTCCAGGCGTAGTTGACTTCGGTCGAGGTTGACTACTGAGTACGTGGTTGTACATCGGTAAAAGTTAACTAAGCTTAGAGTATTTCAATCTAGCTATGTGTTCCGAACAGATTTAGAATGATCATCTCTCCCGTATGTCCATCTCCCCCGGACTTACTCTATATTATTTTTTAAAAGTTATTATTCTTTAAATTTTAATCAATATATATTATTTTGATTTCGTCTTACGAATATCTCGTTACCTTAATCAGTTTAAGAAGAAGTTTTCACTCAATTATTTTTCCATCTAAGTAGAAGATTTTGTTTGTTTGTTTAAATAAAGGTCTTTGGTAGGGGGATAAGAAGAACCATTTTTATTATTCTTGAGAAAAAAATAAGATTGCGTTTCTTTAATTGAAATGAGAAAAATGTTTAGCAAATCAATTAAATATAAGTATACAGGCATAAGATATCACAATAATATTTATAGACATATCATCATAAGTATCTTGATATTATCTAATGTTTTATATCTTAATTAATTAAAGAATAATTAATTATCCATAAATTAATTTTTGAAATGATACAACAAAAGTTCACAATATAAAAAAACATAAGGTAATGTAACATGGGTATATGGCTTGTTTTGTTATTAAGTTTCACAATTATAAGAATTATTAAAAAAAATTAAAGAAAAAAAAAAATTATAATATTCTATCAGCCTTAATGCAAACACCATTGTATTGTAATGTAAATGTATTATAGAGTAGGTATGCATATAGAAAGGAAAGAAATTTTTGTATCTCTTTTGACGTCAATAGATACTAAATGCTATGAATAATATTTAATAAATTTCTGATAAAAATCATATCCCTGCACATCATCAGCTTTAATGGTTGGTCAGCTTTTATGGTTAGGGAGCCCAAGTGGGGAGTTTTGGATTTGGGTCGAGCGTGTCAGATTAAGATATGATAGACACTTTACCCCTTGTTGAGTATATCCACTACATCTTAGCTCTCTGTACGGTGCCTCGCGTGTAGGATAGCCTATCAATATATAAAAATTGATGGTTAAATTTAATCGACTTCTCCTGTACCAGCGATTTTCCTCCTCGTTCCTCTTTATACTAGAAATACTCGATAACTGGTTTTTTTTTACGTCTACCGCCTGCTCTTTGCGAATCAAAGCAATCTGAGCATCCGTTCTATCCGCTCGCAACACCACCTCTTTGTATGCATTGGCGATTTCAAAGTCCAAATCCTTGCGTACTTCGCCAAGATCACGTTTATCTCGTCAAACTCTGCATCGACCCTATCAAATCTTGCAACGATGTCCGTCTTCGTGTCCTCAAGATCTCGCCGGCCCGCTACATCTGCCAACTCATGAGACTTGCGAATAGCGATAGAAATCGCCTGTGCCTGGTCTTTCAGCAAACCGGCGTTCTCCAGCGTCTCGACGAAATCTTGTGAATTAATTGCGACTTGGCTCGTGTGGAACCCTCTGGTTTTGGTTCTGTGTAATCTTCATAGCCAAGGCATACAACTTTGCAATTCCCGGCCGTGTTTTTTCAATTGTATATCCTGTTTAGATATTTATGTATTATATGATATTATTAAATTATTGCTAAGACTTAATGTGTGTTAATATTATTTATTTTATTGTATTTAATTTAATAATAGCTAACGTAATATATTTGTTATTGTGTTTAAGATGAAAAAAAAAAATTATAGTCTTTATCGTTTAATATAATATAATAAAGTTAGGTTAGGAATTTTATAATTTATTTCCTACAGCATGTTTTTGTTTGTAATAATAAAAGTTTTTTATTTATTTACGTTTTTATGTTTATAATTCATTCACCGCCGTTTTAAGTTGAGATGTAGAATTTAATACAATGCTGTGGTTTCTTATTCTAAAAGTTGAAATTAAAGAATACCAAGTCGAGAAAAATTAAATTTATATACATTTACACTAAAATCATTTAAATAATTTTCCTTAGCATAGAAATTCTTTTACTCCTTACTCTTTCTTCTAATCAAGAATTTTTCCGTCAAATTTAAATGTCTCTTTTGTCTCAACATATATACTTGAATTTAATTTCAAATAGAAAAATATATTCGTTTTTTTTTTAAAGCTGTAAATCATGGTTAAATTATTTTAGAATGCATTACGAATAGTTAGGATTATGTTTAAATATTTTTTTTTATTACAAATTTAATTTATTATCATATATTTATTAATTAAAATGTTATAATATTCTATAGTATAAAATCAAGTAAATAGTTTATATAATGTTGATACAATTGTCAAAAATAATATATTGCGCTCACTTTAATACATAGTGTTTGTGATAACATACGTTCTTTAACTAAAAGCTGTCAAATAAAAACAATAAGTCTTAAAAATATTGACTAAGTTTTTTATATTAATTATTAAAATTCTTAAATTGCCTAAATCATGTCTGTATTGATGGTAGAATAAAATAATATTCCACAAAGTTTATTTAAACGAATTAAAACGATTTCAAAATGAAGTAAAATGAACAATTGCTTTTGACTATAGATCTCCGCTGACGACAGTGTTGCCGGACTAATTAATTTTTCCATTAAAAACAATATTATTAGCCAGTTTTTTTTTCACGAAAACTGTTTAGAGAATTTTAATACTCAAATAATTCTCTAAAGTAAAGGTTACTTAGTATACAAGTTTGATATTCCTTAGAGCTTTTTTTTCAGTTAATAAAAATAAATTTAATCTGTTTGGCCAATGAATCTCCTTCCATAAGATTTCATGTAAAATTACATGTTTTTAAGATTGCAATAATTTTTTAAACAGTTGAATGAATCGGTATGTAATTTAAACAGGCGATTTAGAATAGAATGATTAACGTTCTACTAAATTTTCTTTCGTCTCGTACCATTTGTATTTACCTCCCAAACATCCTTAATTTAAGCGTACACACTTTTATCTAAATACAGGAAAACATAACGCGCGACTAGTAAATCATGGTTTTTAGTACAAAACATTTTTAATTACAGTTATAATACACGTTTGAATTCTACCCGACTATACAAGGAAATTGTAACTTAAATAATTTTGACCTAAAATAGAAAACATAGGAATTACACACACATTCCATAGCATCAATAAACCAATACTTCCATATACTACAATCAAACATAATACAATGTTAAACTTCGTTTTATAATACAGCCAGTCTTTAAGGCCCAGTGCACACCATCAGATTTTTTGATGAGAAAATCTGATGTAACTCTTAACATGTAGTTTATATTAGACCCCGTACACGGTAAGAATTCTACATGAGACATCAAATTTTATGATCAGAATATCTTATCGTGTGCGCCAGAATTTCTTATAAAATTATCTTACGATGTTATCTGAAGTCCAAGAAATCCATCTGTTAGTTAAAAAAGTAATTAATCAATTTAAAATATTTGAAATTGGTTCATTGTACGTATCCTATGATACCCGATGATATGCGCTTGCTTAAGATTTTTTTCTGATGTATGATTAGATTTTCTTATAAGAATTTCGTATAGGAATGTCCGATGGTGAGCGTTGACCATCAGATTTTTTGATCAGAAAAACTTATTGTGTGCGCTGACCCTAAAAGTATTATTTATTAGTAGAAATGATAAATTATCTCACGTCAAGTCTGGATTGGATTACAATATGGATTATATTTATATCGATTTATAATAATTATTAATCCTAAAATGGTTAAACTAGATTTGTGTACAAGACAGATATGAATTCTAAAACCGATTTGTGTTCATTGTGTTGTTTTTTTATTCAATGTACTCTACTTTTCATTTCAAATAGAATTATTAATAAGTAGTAATAAATTGTTTAGAGGCATAAGCAAGCGATATCTAATGTAATGATATTAATCATATATTGATAATACCATTTTTAGTAGTTGCATTATATAATGTTGATTTTGAAGTCAGTTCCTTGAAAGAAGAAATGTAACTATAGTACGTGTATTAGGTAAGACTGCGATCACTCTTTTAATTTTGAACAATTCAAAAAGCAGATTTCTGCCTTTTTCAGTTAACGCTCGGCTAAAAAGATTTTTTTAAATTTATATCTAAGGGTAAAAGATTTCGTTATCTAAAAATTAAAAAATTTCAGCTAAGAAATTATGTGTTTATCTTAGTTATGCCTTAATTCGGAAATTATGTGTCCAAGACGAACACAAGTTGTAAAATTACACAGTACACTTTATTTTAAAAAGTTATATTGGAAAATCTAAATATTTCGACAAAAATTGTAAATAAGTTGAAATTTTTTGTTAAAAAACATATAGTTTTCCAACAACCAACCTCTGAAAAAAATTTTAAATGCACGAAAAACAGTTTCATACAATAGTGTCAACTAGAGCCCCGTTACAGTGGTCGAAATTCGATCATAATCACTCAAAAGTGATCTCTCACTACCATTAAACAAAACAGTATATATACGTACCTTTAAACAAAATAGTTTATGAAACAAAAAAGTATATATGCGTGTTTATGGTAGTGTGTGTAATATAAGTCACATCTCTTATATATGTGTGTGTCATAGTGTGTATAATGTTCTTTTTATTCATTTAATGTATTTTTATGCATTCATTTTAATAAAATATTAGCAATCTCCAGTCCTTCTTTATATGAACTATAAGTGTGCCAAACTTTTGACTTCTCCCTCCTCCCAAAGTTCTTCCTTCATTTCCAGAGAATCGATTATGCTTTATTTCTTCCACAATGCATTGCGTATTAAATTAATAAATTTAAAAAAAATTATTATAAATATTAATAATGTTTATGAAATTAATTAAAATTATGAAATATTTTGACATTTGAAATTTTTGCAATCCGGAAATAAATAATTACAAATATTCACCAATTTCAAAATAATTTTATAGCAAAAATAAAGTATACATTTCTCTTGAATATAGTAGCCAAAAGAAACGATTTTTTATTTGTAAAAAAATTTGCCCAAAGCTAAAACGGACTGCCTACAACAGAAGACACCGTATGTTTTTAAGTATATCAAATTGACTATCATTAAATTTTTGTGCTGATTTTAATTAAATAATTATTTCGTAATATAGTATGTATTATATTGCTTACGTTATATTAATTATTAATTGAAAATTAATGTATACGTAGCAAAAAAACTAATCGTACTCTGCACGCTCAATTCAAGTGAAATCTTTTAATATTATTTCCACGTGTACAATTTTTACTTATTTTTATTTCGAAAAATTTAATGATAAAACTATTCGTAATTAATTTAATTTGTTTATTATTGTGTAATTATTTTTTTTGTTATAATTAAAAATTTTGTGTCGGGGTGGATTTGAAAATGAATTTTTTACATTCTTGATAATATGCATGGATACCTTATTCTCCTTATCCTGGATTTGAGCTGCTATTTTGGTGAATCTAAGTAATTAATCAAAAATGTCTGAAACAAAAATTGTCTTGATAAAAAACCAAACTTTTTTGGATATTATTTTTACTTCTATTTCATTCGCCAAAAAAAGGTGAGTCAAATACCTTATACAAATATACAATATACCAATCTCAGCGCGCTATTTCTTGTTATTTTTTGATACAGAGATAAACACACTGGCGAAAATGGAAAATAATTTGGTGATTTTATTGAGAACAGACATTAAAATTTCGACATTCTTTCAAAATAAATAAGCCTTACAACGTATTTACGGTATACAAATGAAAGTTGAGAATTACTTATAAGTTATTAAATATCCAAAATCCTTAGTTGACAACGACACAATTACAATGGATAAAGAAAAGAAGTGTTTTTGTGTCACCTGCAGGCTCAAGAGAAATCTATTTCTCAGGGAACTGGAGGATGATACGACCTGACCGGAGTGCAACGGATCGAATGTGTTGAGTATAACACTTCTTCTGCAACTTTTTTCGACATTTTACCTTCCAGCATGTCCAAGCTGAGATGTCTATCCTTCAATTCGACAATAACGAGGAAATATGAACAATTGATGTTGGATCTCTAGACGGAGAGCGAAGGGGCGAATGTGTCGAGTATAACACTCCTTCTCTAACTGAAATGAGTCCACCTTTCACCTTTTTGCGAAATATTCCAGCATGTCCAGGCTGAGATATCTATCCTTCAATTCAACCCTAACGGGGAAATATGAATAATTAATTTTTCTACCAGGTGGAAGAAGGTGAGAGAAAGAGTTTCTTAATAAGGTAAAATAAGAAGACAAACTTGTCAGGCTTCTACGTTCCCACCGATACTACTTCATTGATATCACGCGGTGATAAATTAACAAAAGAACAGATCTAATTTAATATAAAAAAACCATTTATTCAAATTAAAATTTCTTTGTGGACAATTTTAATTGGATTAAGAACACGCTTTCTCTATTATTGGTAATAATGAAGGAAGATTGATAAAAATAATTGTTGACAAAATTAAATGTTTTTTTGATCATCATTTATAAATACTTATATATCTTACATGTTATTATTATACACTTCATGTGTTTATCTCAATGGGAAATTCAGTTTACTAAACACCAATCTTAATTACATGCATCACTGATTCTCTCATCTTATTTAATGTAAAATTATTGTTGATATAATCACAGTAATAATAAATTATTATTATTATAATGATAATTAATGATTTTTAATAAATTATACATAATCAACTTTTAAAGGATTTGGATTAAAACTCCAAATCTTTTTTTTTTTTAAAGCTAATAATGTTTTAAAGTTGATAAAGATAATAATTATTTAGTTCAGGGTTATTCGATTTTTCGAATTTCAAGCAGGGGAGAGGAAAGATTGGTGATCGTTTAAATAAAGTATAGAAAATGCAGTTTTTGTGTCCTAAACACTTAATACGTCAGGTTCAAATATAAAAGTATATATTTTCTAGTTAATGCATAAACTAAAATACTCAATTCTAATTTGTAAAATTGTTGAATGTCTAAAGCCGTGTACACATGTGCAACATACGCGTGTAACGTACTAACTTAACGTTCACGTGAAACTTTTGTTTTCAAACAATGGACTAACGAAAACGATTCAAGTATATCAAGGATATCAATTTAATTCCACCTAACTAATTATTGCACCACCCAACAAATTGATTAATTTAAAAAATCGGAAAATAGTATTTTAGCCTTATTCTTAAAACTGAGGAAATTATTTTTTTTTTTGGGCCTACAAAATTTTTTTTATAATTTTATTTTACAAATTCTAATACTTTCTCCTTTCTTTTTTTATAAATTTAATCGAGTTAGTTTTTTTTTTTAATTTTATTGATAAAAAAAAATTATTGTGAATTTATCTGTAAAAAAAATTGCTTGACGTCAATTTTATATTATGAAAAATATTTAATCTATAAATATTTGTTTTAGTTTCATTACTGAAGTAATATCTTTTATTGTACAAAAAGTTAATTAAATATTTAAGTATCTAAAAACTTAGAGTGTATTTTAATTATTTTTTATTATTATAAATAACTTTAATGTATTTCTTGTTTCGACTTAACTATAAGTTTTATTTATTTTTCTAAAAGCAAACAGAAAAAAAATTTCTATAAGTTCTGCTTTTATTACATGTTCATTTGTTTTTATTTGTCTAGTCACTGCTAATGGAAATCAATACTAAAAATTGTTGTCAAGAATGACAATTTATACTTTAGTTTTTTCGAAAAATAAAATATTTTAGATAGAGGACGAGCTTAAAGTATACTCGTGGCATAAAAAAAATACAACGACCTGAATCTTCCACGATTACTTAAAATTATAAAATACACTACACTTTTATGGTATATTTTATTATTTTTTCAGTTTTAAATGAATGATTTCGATAGATAATGAAAATAGCTAATAGTGTTGCATTTGTTGATTTCATAAGTATACTTGAGTATGCAAAAATCTCTGCCAATGGATTTGTGCTAAGATTGATGCACCTTTTGATCCAATTTTTTTCTCCGTCCCATTGTTTTATGTACATTTGGACAAAAATAAACACTTTGTGGCAGTATTCTTTTATTCGTAACTTTGTGTAAAATTTTGTGTTCACTGGCGTTCATGTGGGTGTAGATATTGAATTCTCTTACTTACACTGTGTCTCATGCAATAAGTACTAATTGATTGTGTGCGCAAAATTTATTTGTCACACGAAAATGGTAATTGGAGTTCTTAAGAAAATAAAATCATTTGGTATTTAATTGTCCTAATTTTTATTATTATAAATACTCTTGACGAAATCTGTTTTGCTGTTGCAAATTGAATTTTGTTTGAGATTTTATAAGATTTCATCCTCAAAAAGAAAAATTGTGAAGACTCCAATCAGCCAGGGAATTCTCTCTGACAGTTTAAGTATAATAATTAAACAGGGTTATTAAAATACAAATTAAACAAGTGAAAATAACAACTAAAAGAGGTAATTGTTTAGGCACTCGACTTATGATTGAATATCATTATTTCGACTATTTTTAATTAGCATTCATAAAATACTATAAATATTCAGTGTATTCAGTTATAAATGCATGTATAATAATATGCATTCTTATTACCTATATGAGTTTAGTAGCTAAATTTGTGGCGAATCCAAACATTTCACGAAAAAATGTTTCAAACTAAAGTTGTTTGTTTCAAAAACATTAACTTTTTTTTATGTGAACTTTTCTTCTACCTTTTTCTTAAAAGTTGAATCAAGGATCCATTAAACCCAATGGACTTTTATTCACTTTTTATCTTTAAAATACGTCAATAAATTTCAGCTCGCCATCTCTTTTTGTTTTTGATTCATCGTGATAACGGACGCTAGATGTTTCTATGAACACCTATATCAAAATTATGTTAGTGCCTTCAATATAGGTAATAATATAGGTAGCGCTACAAACTATACACTAAAATTAATATACTCATATTCTTTCGTTCCGTGAATAGTACGTGAAAGGGATGTCTTAATCAATTAATGCACTACGAGAGTCTAATATTTATTGAGTCTAAATAAAACATTCACATTCTAGAAAATATAATTATTAGTTCATTTGTTTGCATCTAAATTGTATAGCAAATATCAAATAAAAATTATTGAATAATAACAAAAAAATATTTTTAATAGGAGTTATGGGATTGAAAATTGTAAGAATGATTGAAGATTTATATTTTTAATTGCAAATATAAGTAATTATTAAATTAGTTAATAAATTGTTGGGAAATTTCCTATTGTAAATCATACGTCACCATTCACAGAGTTATTATTTGATTGATAAATTAGTATTTTGTAATCAGAGAAACGAATAAAAACATTTTGATGCACGGTGCCAATATGTCGAGTATAAAAATTCAAGTTTTTTTTTTTGCAAGTTTCACTTGTTCGCCTAAATAAGTGGTTTGATATTCCAAATTATTTTAATGTATTTTTTTGTTTGTTTATTCATTTTGGTCAAAACAACATATCCCACTTAATAATAAAATTAAATATATTTGTTTACAAACAATGTTTGAATGTATTCACAAAACATCGTCTGTGTTGCTTCTCTGTGCATGCATATATAAATAAAAATGATTTTAATGATGATCATTATTATAAAAAAATATGCCGGTCGATATGGCATACACAGTCAATGAGTCAACAACAACATCACACAACAGTCACACAATTTCCTTCCCATAATTAAATATAATTTCTGTATATCTTTTGAATATATTTCATTAAAAAATGTATAGAATTCAAAAATGTTGTATTATTATATATATATTATAAATTAATGCGCATGATGCACGTGTTGTAAACAACATGACGTGGAAATGCAGAACACACAGGTTCATATAGTTCAGGCGCTAGTGAATATTTTGTTGTGAACAACCAGATATGGCCATATCATTGATGACTATTTTTATATAGTAATGAATAAAGTGTTGATGAATCTCCATGTTATAAGGTTCAACAAAGAGAACACACAAAACACACCAGGTTATAGACCAGGAGCTAGAATAAATACTAAGTATCCATTAGGTATATTGATGAATATACCTATAGTACCTTAATACTGTCGGCGATTTACTCTAAGCTAATATATTAAGAAATGAAAAGAGAACAATAAGAGAGGCGTAAGAAATTTCCAAAAATTCTTATCTATTAAAAATTAAATATCTGTAGACATTAATCTATCTATGTTTGTATGTGTCTATGTATGTTTTTATGTACGTATTTTTAACAGGCTTTAAAAGCTGGTTCTCAATTCGGCTGTATTTTTAGAATTTTTTTTTATGTATGTTACCATAGAACTTTCGACTAAGTAAATCGATTTTGATTATTTGAAATCTGGTGCATCTTTAGTGATCCCATTTCAATTTGGTCCAGATCTGCTGCCCCTAATGAAAGAAAAGGGGGAAACTATTTTTAGTGATATGTGTGCTCGCGGATAATATCTTAAAGGGTGGTATCATGATAAGGAAACCAAAATCTGATGTTCCTAAGTGAGAGAAGGGGTAAAAACAATTATTAGTGGTTAAATTTCATCCAAATGAAAAATACTCGTGGTTGTATATCACACTCAAAAGTAAAGAATAAAAAATTTAAAAAAAGAACTGCCTTCAAAAAAATTAACTATAGAGTAAAATTACAAAAAAAATTTTGCAGTTGTTCTTTTATTTGTAGTTGTATCGAGTATAATGTTAAATTATACAGCAGAAAACTATAGAAATATAACATAGTACAACATAGAGATATACCAAGCGCAAAAAAAAAATAACGATTAAAAATGGCATACGACAATGGCTATCCTCTGAGCATCAATCACTATTTTATGTATTCAATTATAGTATATAATGTAAATTGTCCACTTATTAGACGATACATATTGGTTAGTGTGTTTTTTAAGGGCGAAATTTATTCGTAGTTGGGTTTTTCATTTTTATAATTATTTTTTCTGCCTTCTTTCTCTCTTGTTTTCGATCTATAAGCGTCATCTACTGGGATAAAACTCGTCTGCTAAAGAAACAGCCAGACAATATCCCCAATTATAATATTATAATGTCGATTGATGGGAATCACCTTATGGAATGCATATGTATGTATTCGATTGTTTATAAATAATTTGGTGTCAAGTACATGTGTACGTAAATAATAGTTTTAAGACTAATAAATATATACAATGCCCATATATATATTTTGTACCTTATATTTATGTAAATAATGAGAAATGAGTAATCATTTGTTGATTAGTAATCAGTGATTAAGAATAATACTAAATATCAAAGATAATTAAAAATTTTATAAACGTACTTTTATTGTTCATAAACAAATTTTAATACATTTTTTTTTTTGTTTTATTGTGAAATAACAAAATTTTATCTAATTAGGTACTTATCTTATATCTTAAGATTATTCAAATATTAATAAAATATTTATTAAGTTAGAAAAAACGTTTTATTGTGGGTAATTAATAATTAGCCAATGAAAATTTATAAGTATTTATTCATACTAGAGTCCCGTTGCAGCGGTCGAAATTCGTAGTCACTCAAAAGTGAATCTCACTCCTGTTAAGCCAAACAGTATAAATGCCTTTAAACAAAACAGTATATTAAACAAAAAAGTATATATGCGTGTGTATGGTAATGTGTGTAATAAAATATATGGTAATGTGTGTAATATAAACTTCTTATATACGTGGGTGTAATGTTTTTTTATTGATTTAATATTTTTTTATGCATAATTTGAAACAAAATATTAGCATTCTCCAGTTCTCTATATAAACTATAAGTGTGCTAAATTTCATACTCCTCCGCTCGCCCAATTTTCGTAAAAAGTGGTAATAAGTTTTTGCTTCACATATTAATATATAGGTAATATTACGTAGTTTTGCGGTAACCCTTAAAAATCGCCAAAAAAATACCAAAACATTTAGGTTAATTCAAGTCTAAGAAAACCAAAAATAATATACAATTTCACGATTGGATGACTATTTTTCGAGATATCGCTTGAAATTTATGATTTTTCTAGACCTAAAAACGGGGACAAAGTTTTGTTTGGATTTTTTGGCTATTTTGTACAATAATCTATATACTTTATGCTCATTTTTATTCCAAATTCGTAAACTGGACCTCAAAAACTCCACGTATACGAATTTTTCCAGCCGTTTTGGAAACTGAGAAATGCATATAAGGGCGCGAAAAAAATGTTTTTTTATTTTCCAGAATCAAACGTATATCACAATATTTCCTTATACTTTGTGTTCTTAAAACATTTCCGCCTTAAATCACAAAGCTTAAACAGTTTTTCATAAACTATACTATATTAAATCAAATCTTTGATATATTTTGTGTATTTCGTAAATGAAACGCCTGTGGTTCATTTCAATCAAAATCATATTTCATTTCACAAACAAACATCTTACAATTTAATTACGTTTTATTTTGATTTCTTAGTATTTTTTATCAAAATTATCTGAAAGTAATTAAATTTTTTGAAAAGAATGAGGAAATAATCAAAGATGAAAACTTCAACTTCGTAAAAAATGTTTTGTATTTCCATTTCTGTCAAAATATTGTATATTTTTTTATTTACTAATGAAATATTTTAGGATTCCGTGGGTAAAAATTCAAAAAAAAAATGTATAGCCTATTATGGATGACAATTCTACGCTTTAGAATTTGTTTAACTTCCTTTGTAATCAGTAATATCGGTGACAGAAATACACCGTTGAATGATTTATGGATAAGAAAATTGAGATAAATTATTTCCATGGTTGACTTGGCAGTAGCATATCATTTTAATTATTTTTTTCCGTAGATAATTTTATCTACGGAGTCGAACAATTTTTTTCATCATAAGTGAATAAGGTTGATTTAAAATCAGATAATCGCATTATCGCCAAAAATGCATTTGTGTTTGCAACAGAAAAATTTTGTGACGCAATGTTATCTCATCTAAATAGTTCTTTGGGCTTAATAATATTATAGAAAGTTTAATGTATCAATGATAAGAGTTGCAATTTGTACCGTACCCAAATCATGTGAAAAAATGTATTAAATAGGGAAGATGCACAAATTTTTTTATCATTTCAATTGAAGCGTATTTACTCCACGAATATGAGTTTGAAGTTATTTTTTAAAATCTTTATTAATAGCCAAAATATGAGTCAAAATTCTTAATTAAACAAAGAAAGAGATTTGCATATATGACGTCATACATGATCTCCAAAATGATTATACAGAAGGGTCATTCTACGGCAAGAGGTCCATGGCATATACATTCCCTTAAAAATTTAAGATAAATAATGTGAATAAAAATGTTTTAAAAATTACATTAATATTCAAAAATTATGTTGTGCGAATCTTCTATAGAAAATGACCGTTTATCGTAGACTCACTAATAAAACTTTTTTTGCTAGAGATAGATGGAAGTAAGCTCTTAAGAGTTAAGAGATTATAACTTATTCGATTTTGAATCAATTTTAATTTAATTTCGAATTTTGTTTGGTATTGAGCCTTAATTCATATATGATGAAAAACGGAACCGTATGCTTTTGTATATTTTGACTTGAATACTTTTTTTAATCTAAAATTTTAATTATTTTCTCTTTTTATTCACATATTGTTAATCACACAATTGATATACAATATTTGGAAGAATTAATTTATAAAAAAAGAACCTGTTCTTTTTATTTATTTATTTTTATTTTTTTATTATATCGCTTTAAAACATATTTCATATATATTTTTTGCGGTTACGTCATTAAAAAGTTAGATAATTATTTTTGATTTAACAGGGTCGTACTGTTTTACTAATATTGTTGATATAAACTGGTACATATAATGATTCTAATATAAATTTGTAATCTTATAAAAAACGCTCTTTTACCTTGAGGCAGGCTTCTTTATAAAACAAATTTTCTATGTTGACAACATATTTGCTTATATAGAGAAAAAAATTGGAAGGAATCACAAGCTAATTTGTTTCCACAAATTCATTCACGGCATCTAACGAGCTCTTATTTAGAATTCATTTTAATTGTGTTATTAACCTTTTTCTTTTGAAGGAAAGAAAAAATTCCTATATTCATTTATAAAATATTAGGTGTTACTGTCACCTCTTATCCCTCAAGTTGATTAAATTTGGATCCATTAATGATACCTTCAATGACTTCTGTCCACTTGACACATTTCTATCCATTGACTACCTGATTTACCCAAACTGATAAAGCAATTAATTTTTAATTATAAAATTAAATTTGTTCTAGAAAATAATAGCCGTAATTATTTTTATACTTAACAAGCATAATATATTAATTTTAGTTTAAAGTTTGTAAAGCTAACTAATATTGACCGCACAAACATCATTTTAGTATAGGTGTTCATACAAAACATGGTTATTTTTTTGAAGCAAACAACTTTTGTTTGAAACATTTTTTCGTAAAATTTTTGAGTTCTACACAATTTTATCTCAAATTTGACTATTAAACACATATAGATAATAACAATACATATTATGATTATATAAGTATTCATAACTGTATAGACTTGATATTTATAGTATTTTATGAATGCTAATTAAAAATAGTCCAAACAATGAAATTCAAGCATATGTCGAGTATCTAAACAATTAACTCTGTTAGTTGTTATCTTCAATTGTTTACTATAATATTATGTAGAAAAGATCAAGTATTTTTCGTAAGGATTACTCTTTTATTTTCTGGGTCAACGATGCGACGATGTTGTTTTTTTTGGGGTATCTGTATATAAATATTGAAGTTAAATGAGAATGCATAATAACAAAAAATATTTTTAAAAAAATTACATCCTTCCAGAAAGAACCTTACTCAAATCTCCCAAATTAACTCTTTGTCTCTTATAAATTCTCACAATCAGAGCAAAAACTATCATTAATATATTCAAGAATATTTTATACGGAACACTCTGTAAATTTCAAAAAAATAAAAGAATCTAAATATTTATTATTGTAGATGATGGCATATGTTTTATGACCTTCTACATATAATATTTCTCTTGCGATCTTCAAAGTAATTTTACTTTCAATTCAATTTTATTTATTTATTAATTTATATGAAATGATTGATTTTCTATTTTGGTACTGACACATATTATAACGTTATTATATATTATATATTTATTAAAAGAAGTATAATTATTAATTGAATCTTTTATATTAATTATAATTGGATTATTAATGTGGGTGGGTGGTTTATTGTATATATGTTTGAACTCAACTTGAAATGAAAGAGGCGTTTTTGTATTCCATATATACCTATAAGAAGAAATATTTAATTATATATATATAGTATGTTCACTGTGTAATTAATAATTTTCTACAAGTCTACCTACATCCGTGTAATTAATATTTTATGATTAAAAAAAAATTGATAAATAATTTGGTCAGCCTTTATAAATAATATTGGATTGGTAAATAAAAAATAATTATTACTTTTATATTTTATTTCAATTCTTTACCGTAGAACATTTTGAATATAAAAAAATTACATAAACTTGAATAAAATCGCAGTCTATAAACATTTTGCAAAACCAAGAAGCCAAGTATATATATATATATATATATATATATATATATATATATATATATATATATATATATATATATATATATATATATATATATATATATATATATATATATATATATATATATATATATCACGGTGATAAACACTTTTACAATTGTAAAATTAAAAGAAATAATGTCATTCATTGTGGAAGTTTATACCTTTGAATAAAGATCATTTTCATAAATTACTAGCTTTTACTCGCCCGCTTTACAGACCAATTTAAACATTTTGCAAAAATATTAATAAAAATTAATATAGAGAAACAAATAAATAACTATGCATACCCGGTTTTTTCAAATTTGGGTACGAAAAAAAAAGTTGAATCCAAAAAATTTGCAAGAAATACTTAGATGTAATCCAATGTTTGATGTTTCATCTGGTCAGAAATAACTTTCATTTTAAATAAATTATGGAAATCGGTTTGATGGAAGAACAGCCAGACAGACTCGGAATAGTTTTCATCAATTTGTTTAATATATAGATATGTCTATAGATAAAATAAAAATTAAATATATAGATAAAACTTCTTTGAACCAGGATTTCAAAATCTCGATTTTCAAGGTAATCTTTTTAATTTAAAGAATGTATATAAATTTTATACATTTAATTAAGTGGTTTACCTTACGCAAATGAATGAATAAAATGAACCTTTATGTATAGAAAAAGGTTAAAAACCGTTTGTTTGTCATACACTTTTTAGATTAAAAGATATCATATATAATTATTTGCATGAGTGTGTAGACTCAACAACAAAAGAAATGCAACACCTCAGTATTTCATATCAGAATTTTACATGTTTTCTCTATAGTGTGTGTAAATATTGATTTTAAACTAAATAATACACGCTAAAAATATCGTTGTATTTAATAATTTTTAATGTTTCAATCGACTTTTAAATTTCAATCTATTTAAAAACATTAAATATCTGATTGTTATGTTGTTTTGAGTTTTATATCAGAATTAATTTTGAATATCGATTTAAATACATTCATTTCAAATTGACTTCAAAATTAGGAGGATTTCAATTCAACTGTATTTTTTTAATGTTTATTACCTCAGAACTTTCTACTGGATGAACCGATTTTGATGATTATTTCTTTATTTGTGTCATTTCATTTCAATATGGACTAGATCTGAAGTCCTTAAGGGGAGAGAAGGGTCAAAAATAATTTTTAGTGATATGTGTGTTCTTGGATAACTTCGTCGTTAATGAACCGATTTTGACGATTCTTTGTTTGTTGGATAAGAGATATCCCAAGAAAGGTTAATCTTATTCTTTACTGATTGGCCTCGACTGAGAAAGGTAATTGATATTTTAAATTTTAAATTATTTTTCACTTTTTAGTTCAATTTTTTTGAAGGCGGCTCTTTTTAGTTCAAAAATTATTATAAATTGAAAAAATTATATAATATACCATAAAATTAGAGTATTTTATAATTTGAACTGAGCATTGAAGATTCAGGCCGTCGCGTTTTTATTTATTTATTTGAGTGTACATTTAAACTTCATGACGTAAAATGTAATACTTTTTTTAAAAATGTCAATTATTAATTACATTTTTTTCCATTGTTTTTATACCATGACATGGTAAACCATATAAATATTCATTGTTTTTAGTGTATACTTATTTGTATCTAGATATTCAAATAGAGTTTTCATGTGAATATTCATAATTTTTCTATTATTTATTTTAATTTTTTTTATAGGGTAATGAAAAAGTAGCTCTCATTAGCCTAGATTAAAAAAAATAATAATAATATTATTAATTGTCAAATCTATAAGAAAACGGACCACTTTTCAGAATCATCCATCGCTGAGTAAAAAATGTTGGCACTAAATATATGGCTCTAAAATTTTGAAAATAGTCAAAAATTTGTCCCGTATCCATACTGAGAAGAGCTAGTGAAATGGGAAAATTATACCTTTATTCAAGACATTAATCGTGTCTTAAACATAAAACGCAACGACATGAATCTTCCACGCTTAATTACAATTATAAAACACTTTAGTTTTATAGTGTATATATTTTTTCAGTTAACAAAAAATTTTTAAATAAAAAAGAGCTGTCTTTATAAAAATGAACTAAAAATTAAAAAACATATTTTACTTGTGACCACTTACTTTTCTCAGTTTATGTCACCTAATCAATTTTTTAGCTAAGGATAAGATTCGCAATTAAATATCAAATTTGAAAAAAAAAAACAAGTTTATGAGATAATTTAGAACCAAAAATAACAAAAAATACTTTTTGACCGCTGAATATGTTATTTTTCTATTATCTACACGAAAAACGAATTTAAGAATTGAAAATTACTGACCAAATATTTATGTTAATATATAATTATTTACTTTTCACGTAAAGGTTAAATTTTGCCCTTTAATGTAAAAATTCAAAATCAATATAATTAAATTATATTCATAATCGATTTCTAAAAATAATACATAAAAAAAATATAAATAAAATATTATTGTACCACTTTCAATTTTAAAATTAATAAAACTGAAACCAATAATTTTTAATTATTCATGAAACTTCATTTATTAATGAAAAAAATTATTTTTTTGGTTTATATACGAATATCTTTCTAACATTTCAGTTTCATTTAATTACTTAATGCTAATATAAATCATTATATTCGGAAGAAATTTTATAGTATAACTTATAATAAGTTATAAGAAAATATATAATTATATAATTTTAATCGGTATAATTTGCATAAATTATATATATTTTATATATTATTGATATACCAATAATATGTACACGACTAAATAATTAATAATTCGACTGCCATAATACCTGTGAACTTTATAATGTCTATAGTATAAAATATAAATATTCTTATTTTTTAATTATATTAATTTTTCAAGGTTATTTGTTTTGCATTTACAGGGTGCAACTGTTTTGTTCTAGATATTTTCTATATTTGTTTAAAAATATCCGAATATAATTGAATAAAAAGAGTTCAACTTTCAGATTAAGGCCTCACGTATTCTGTCGAATTATGTTATAAAATAAATTTTGAGCTTTTCCATTATCCCTAGCAGACCCAAACCATGATCAAAATTTTCTGATTGAACGGTGAGAAGGTTTATTGAAAATTATTTAGTATTACGTATATTAGGTAATCTTCATAATTAAAAAATTGTGCTGAAAAATAAAGATGAATTCTTTCACATTCGATTCGAGGACATAACTATGAAATTGGCTTTTATGAATTTAAAACATAATTATTATTGATAGCGTTTTTTGTGGAAATTCATGATCATGATTTTTTCTAACTAAGCGTTCAAAAAATTTTCCTAATTTTGGAAGGTTTTGGTTATGAATATGATACTCAAAACGTGTTAAAATAGCCTTGGAAATAAAAAAATCACATTACCAGGTAAATGCGTAAATTTTATCAGATTACCAGGAATTTAAAAAAAATTATTGGTCATCAATTTAAAAATTAACGATGAAAAACTTAAAAAAAACTTAACGAAACAAAAATTATGTCTAATTTAAAACTGATATCATCTTATTTTTTTGAGTCAATAATATTATTATATTATAAAAATTAGAAAATTTGTAGCAAAACAGATTAAATTAGGAGCCCAAGCATAGAAAGAGAGCCTAATTGGGAAACAGTAGCACAGTCGGGAAAGAATTATAAAACTTTTTGGATGATTTCCTGTTTCTGTTATCAAAATTTAGTATATTATATACCAAATTTTACCTTGTAGGAAATTTAAAATTTATCGTGTTTTCACTGTATGTGTTTTTTGTGCTATAAAATTCTTATTATTTTTTAATAACCCTGTCTTTTATAGGTATTCTTGAATATTCTAAATATTGATTTATTTTCATGTTTAAATAAATGGAAATTTGGTAATAAAAATTTTTTTATATTAAAAAAAAAACAAGCTAAAATTTACACGCATTTATTATTAAATATTCTTTATAATCAAAAAAATAATATATATAAAAAACTATACCTAAATTTAATATTTATAATATTAATATTGCCTCTAGTATTCAATTTTAGATAACTAAAAACAAATTAAATTCATGTTATAAATTTTATTTTTGAATATTAAATTATGACGTTGAAAAGAACAAAATCGAATTACAAAATAAATAAAAAAATATTCGTGAATATGATTCTTTGAAATTTGAAACTCACATGCAGAAGGGGAAAATCATAGTTTTTTTGGTTTAAATTCGTTCTAGAGAAACCTGTAGAAACGACCTTTTGGATACTTCGTTCATGTACCTTGCGATGTCAACTCGAATTTGAGTTCTGTTAAAAATTAAATGGGTGCGTGTACTTATGTACGCGCGTCAGAAGTTATACTTCTTTGGTGTCATTAAAAAATCATTTTTAATTGCATGCAAATAATTAATTACAATAAAATAGTAAAAGGGCTGGAGAAGTATAGTCAACACAGTTAATAATACTCAGTTTAAATTTGAAAAATTCTTACATTAAGTGTAATGTAAATTATAAAAACAGCTTCAACCTGTGAATTTTGTGTGACGGTGCTGCGCACGTATCTTAAAATTTCACTCTCATCATTTTTTCATAACACGCCTAAAGAAGTATAACTTAAAATATAAGTAACTTATGGAGAAACTCAAGTACAATATTGGCTTGAAGTTATACTTTTGTTAACCGTAGAAATACCTGAATCAATATAACGTACTTATATTAAAATAAAAATTATTTATCAAATTATAAACAACAGTTTGTTGTAATAATAACGATAATTATTTTTACTGTAATTATTACGATTATGTAGAGAAAATCTCTCAAAAACAAATAAGTGAAATTTGAAAATAATTGAATAATCCCCCAAAGAAGAATGCCATAACTTAATGTAAATGTGTTGTGTTTTATTTGGTTTAATTACATTTAATATATACTACAATACTTGACGACTTGTCAAAGAGTGCTTAAAGCGGCTTGTTAGCTCATGTCAGAGAAGTTAACAGTATTTAAATAATTAAATTTTCACATTTAACAAGAAAAAACACCTAAAGTCATACTTGTTATTTTTTTGTTTATCGTTAAAACGATATCCGATTGGGAGTGGTCGCGTGTGTTTTACTTAAACAACGCCAGTCATTCTTTTTTAAGTTAAATAATTAAATTTTTGGATATTGATAAATATATTCTAATAAAAAGAATTATTTCATTGTTTTTATTAATTTTCTACTGAGACTTGAAATTTTCAACACAGTTCAAAAAAAATTGGATGACAATAAAATAATTATGATTATTCAAATTATTTCTGAATTAATAAATTTTAGAACTGTATGTACTTTTCATTAATCTTCAGTTTCGATGATAATGAAATCAATAAATTTTAAAATTAAATAATTTAAAAATAAAATTAAAATATTAATTTAGTTCTCTCACTATTTAACAATGTTTCGAGCTGCAAAAACTAAAAAAATTGTTACCTTTGAAATTATACGTTACTAATGATCTTGACATATGAAACATAGTTCAAAATTGGATAAAAATTTATTATTTATGACATAATATAATATAAATATTATCCTATTGCGTTAAAAATATAATCATGTTTTTAATCTTTAAGGCGGATTATCAAAAAATGTTGTCCTGCTATAAAGGAGTGTGCTCTTGAACAGCTGTTAATTTAAATAACATGTAAGATACATTGTATTTTTTTAATTTACCAGAGCAAATAACTTAAAAGATACTTAAGAAATGTTATGAAATTTGGTATGCACAATATTGACATGAATACCTAGTGCTTGTCGAACTGTTTTTCACGAATTTTCTAAGGTAAATTTGATTTGATATTTAGAAATATATTTTAATAAAAACTCTTCGGCAATCACTAGGTTTTCATGTCAAAAATTGTGTATATCAAAGGTCATTCGGCAATCACTATGTTTTCATGTCAAAAATTGTGTATACCAAAGGTCATTACATTTGGATAAATATTCCATGATTTATTTGTGCTGGATATTATCATTGTACTGATTTATTCGTGATAAAGCACCTAAAGATAAGTAAGAGCTTATTTGAGAGTATAAAATCCAAAAAAAATTAACTTTCGTACGAAATATTCCACTCATATCAGTATACACTGACCATTTAAAAACTTAATTCTGTTATTTTTTTATATTTCTTATTATTAAACTCTACCTTTTAGATTTTATAAATATGATTTAAAATGATCTAGATAAGTCGGAAAATAAGTAGATAAATGACTTCCTATACCTATAATATAATTTGTTAACTATATAAAACTTAAAAGTATTATTCCGTGTAATGCCTATAACTTTTCTTGTAAAATATAGGCGCCTAATATCCGGACATCCGGTTAATACACGTTAATATATATATTCACCTAATAATATTATACATATATCGATTATACTTACATTAAAAATTTAAACTTATATCGATTGTTTGAGTAGTGTAGCGAACAGGATGTGTAAACTTTCTTTAATTATTTATTATTTAAAATAGCGTTGATAATTAATTAATTAATTAATAATTTGTGGTTTGTGTTTTAGTTATCGCGTTATAAATATTTAAATTATTAAATCTATCTTGAATTATGTATAGAAATTTTGATTTGATAAGAATAATTTGTGTGGTAAGTTTGTGGTATTTCTCATATTTAATTTATTGGCTAATCTTTAACGCTTGCTTCTTTATCAAATAATATACAATTATTTATGTAAGAATTGATTCTCCTTAATTGATAACCAACAAAACTATTCCTAACTAATTTGTTTTTAATCCAATTTTTGGTGTCGACAAAATTTATGATTGAACAAAGAAGCTAAAAATTGACAATTATCCATATTATTTGTCTTTTGTGTCTAGCACATCATAGCTCGGGACGTGCATTGGACACCAGCCAAAACATTTGTATAAAATTTTAGACTGCGAGCAAAGATCAACCCGTTTAATCAAATATTCCGCTAAATGGCGAGCTTTAAAAAACAGGAACGTAACAACTCAATTAGATTTCCTAGTCACTATTTAAACTGAAAAAATATGATAATCCTGTAGATTTGATTCATTTTTAAATAATTGAAGAAAATTGAAAACATAATTTCTTTTTGAGCCATAAAACAATAATAATTTCTGGCGTCTTATATTCCATTTCTACTTTTAAATTAAGAATGCCATTTTATATAGAACTTTTATATTCCTCTTCTGTTATATAGAACTTTTTGGATAATTATACAGGATGTTTCAGCAGGACAGGTAAATATTTTAGGATATGATAGTACTGACGAATTGCAATAAAAAATTGTATATAACATATGTCCAATTTTGATTTAGATCAGACGTAAAATTATTAGTATATTATCCAAAAAATTAAAATCAAAGGCAAATGAACACATACAAAGATGTTTTTTGGTTTTATACGTTGGCACATCGGTTGCTATGGATTTTTATGGGCTTATACATCGATTTTCAAAAAATGTATTCTATAAAATAATTAAAAATGTATACATATTATATGGGATTTTTTATTGCAATTCGTCTATACAACCACATGCTTAATCTTTCATCGTTCCACCTGAAACATTCTATATAAGTATTTTTCCTCCATACGCATGAAACTTTTTAAAAACTTGTCCTCATCTTGATAAAAGTAAAAATTTATTAATTATCTAATGAATTATTTAATTTTTTTATTGTTATTTTATAAAAAGTACTTTTGACAACAAATACATTCAAAAACATAATCGATATAAATAATACGCATACATCCGGACTTTCGCACTCACAAACTACTATAGTGAACAAATTAGAAACAATAATAAATTTTAACAATAATAAGAAATATAATTATAAATAATTGTTAAATTATAATCATGACCAATACGGAAACAAAACACAAACAACAACACTCTCTGCAGTTTCTTATTATTATTATTATTATTAATAAAATATATTTAATTTCTGATTCATTATATGTGATGGAATTAAATATGTTTATGATCTTTCTTACATACTTGTAGAACATTTAAGTCCATTCATCTATTCCATCTAATATCTGTTTACAAAACATTTTATAGTAATAAAACAAACGTCATTGAAAAATAAAAAATAATTTTCAACACTTTCACTGAAAAATAATATACATAATAACATTTAATATTTTATTGCATATATATTTTATACGAATGTGATTATATATTATTGTATTATATCTGCGGTGTTGACTGTGTATTTATTATTATTGATTGATATAAAGTAAAATTATTAATTTTACTTATAATTTATTATATATAGGTACAGGATAATAAAAATATAATAAAAGTATGTGAACATGACGTTTAAAGGATACATCACGCAATGTTAAAATAATGTAGATATGCATAAAAACAAATATTAGTCAAGCTTGCAGAGCAAACACTTCAAAATTGAATTGAAATATGCCCAAAATTAGGTGCTTTTTAAGTACTTGTTAGATATAGCAAAATTAAATTAGATGCTCAAATTTTTAATTTAAAAAAATTGAGTCATTAAGATGCACTGCTGCCGTGATATATCACGATGGCAGAGCACAATTCTGAAATAAAAACTTTATTAATATATAAGTACTAAAATTAGGTGACTTTATGAAGTGCCTTCAATACATATCAATTTAATCAATATTACCAAAAAAATCCCTGCAACATGCTTGACAATTTTTTTCAGTGACTTATGTTGGACGAATTTTTAAGGTAATTGATTTAATGCAGACATACCACAACAGCACCTAATTCTGGTACTTACTTTTTTCACTTTGGTCTCCCAGCGTGATATCACAGCAACAGTTATAATGAATCAATTTTTTTAATTAAAAATTTGAGAGCTTTTTTTAATTTTCCAGCACCTAACAAACACTTAAGTTTGAGTATATTTAAATTCAATTTTGAATAGTTTTCTCTGCTAGCTTGACTAATATTAAAAACAATGTTTTATCATTATATAGCCTTCCAGTAGGTGAAAGACAAATAGGACACTAGGACAAAATAACTAAAAAGTTTCTTTTATAATTTTAGAACAGTTCACATTGAACCTTTGTCTTTCAAAGTAAGAGGATCCAATTATCATCTGCCAAAGAGGGCAATTGTTTTAATGAATATGGTGGTTGTTAGTTAATATTTATATCTAAAATTTTTATATTCATTTACAGAAAAACTAATCAATATCTATCCCGTAACGCGAACGGGAACTACGCGGATGAAACCGAGTGACATTCGAAAGTGTATGATAATTTTCGAATACTCTGTATAGAGTATTTGTTTTAAATTATTATGTGAATGTACTTTTAAGAGTATCAGTATTAATCGTATAATAATAATTGTAGGTATTTTATTTATTTTAACAGCAACAAATATATTGTATGAGAATGATATTTTTTAATATTATAAATATTTCTATATTACCTATATTTATCTATATACATGATTAATGAATTAATATAATTCTCAGAGTTTAATATTTGTTCAGAGTATTATTCACGGTTTAATCTATAATTTCATATTGTTTATTTCATTAGTTTATTAATACACTAGCAGACGACACGTTGTTTCACCCGCGTAGTTCCCGTTCTCGTAGGAATACAGGAATAAAAAGTAACCTATGTCACTCGGAGATACTGATACTTCCCAACGGTGATTTTTCAAATCGGTCCAGTAGTTTATTCGTTACATACAAAAATACAAATGTTTCCTTTTTACTCCAAGTAGTTCCCGTTCCCGTGTGAATACATGAATAAAAAGTAGCCTATATCACCCGGGGATTGTGTAGCTTTCCAACGGTGAAAGAATTCCCCAAATAGGTCCAGTTTACAACATTGAAAAAAAATTTAATGTATACAACACTAAAAAGTAAAAAATTATAATTTTCAAAAAAAAAAAATTGAACCGCCTGCAAAATATTTTAAGCTAAACACTACTATATATAATTTCCTTGTGACCAAATATTCATAGAAGTTTTTAGTTTAAAATTATTTTTTAATTTTATGCTCTCCCTTTTAGAAGTAATTTCAATTTTTATTAGCCTTCACTTTGAATGACCACCAGCTTTGGATAGACGAGTTCATAGTTTTTACGGTACTTGCGTTCATATATTTGTAAAAAAAAAGGAACTGGTTGTAATGTGAGTTACATTATAGAAAATGATTCATTGTCAAGGTTTTTTAAAACGAATACTTTTCACAATGATACTTGAGAGCTTAATCTAATGTTACGAAAGTCAAGTTCATTTTAAATGAAATTTCAAAAAAACTGTATAAAATATATAAAATTTTAAATATTTGAATTGCGGTTTTGACTTAGTTAGCGTAGCACTTATGAATTGATATGAATTTCTTTACAAGAATTGTAATTGGAGGAAAATAATTTTATAATTATCTCTTGTTTAAGAAAAATCTGTAAATTAAATAATTTTGTAAATTTTCTGGACTTTTATATATTAACTGTTTCTATTAATCATCAAGTTGGTTGGGTAATGTTTCTAAAATTTCTACATTTTTCATTATTTTAAATGATTCATTCGAAAACTTTATTTTTTTGTGAAAAAGTTTATTTTCGCTCATTCAAATTGTAAGCTATAATGGGCTAAAATACTTATATTTTCTCTATGGGATACTAGACTTAATTATGACAAATTCTAATTTAAAAAACTTCCAATAATTTTCCCGACTTCATAGGCTTACCAAAAATGAAAACAGTATGTAAAAGATTTTTATATAAAGGACTTCAGGACTTCAATCAGGGTCTGTAGCAAGAAAGCTCTAAGTTCTAAAGATTTTTCCGAACTACTGATAGTATCTTAATTTTAGCAAAGTCAGTGCATACCAGATTGTCAATATATATCAGACACCCTCCCACAATTCCTTAAAAATATGCTATTGACAAAAAAAAGATTTAGACAAAAGGATTTTAACGGGCATTTAAATGACGATATCAGTTTTTTACCTTGAGAATGATGTTTAAGGTTATTTAAAGCTCAATTTATGTGTTATTGGTTTTTCAATCGGGTGTTCTTGGATTTGCGGAGAATGGATTTGATGAGATTTATGGATTTGTTTATTTTAATTTTGATTTTCTGTTTGAAAATACAAAGTTGATTTTGAAATAACTTTGAAAATCATTGTCAAAGTCAAAAAACTCGATCCTTAAAATAATCCTACATTTTTTGAAAACTGTTTATATATTTACACAGAAATGCATACCTGCCTGCAGAATTATTGAGTTTTTACAATGTATACATTTATATATTTTGCAATCTTTTGTTATTCCCACGATCATAAAATGTCGCTAATTTATCAAAAATCAGTCCAGTGACCCATCATCATGAATCACAAATATCTATTTATTGTGATAAACCAAATGAATGGAAAACTTGTAAATTTTAAAACAGTATGAAAAAAAAAATTATAAATATGTGGCAACATTTTTGAATGAAACAAAAAAAGTCAACCAAATAAAAATAGTCTGAGATAAATTTATTCTCATCATAAATAACTTTCGGTTCTTTAAATCATATACAAAAATGTGATGATGACAAAGTTGAGATACGAACAAGTAACTAAACTATTTGAAATTCATTCAGAAAGTATTATAAAAAGAATTTTAAATGATAGTTTTTTTTTTTAAGTTTAAAAACAAGTTTTGTTGGATAATGTTTTTATTATCATTTCATTTTAACGAATGTAAATAATTATAGCAGCTTCCATATTTGGTTGGTATGTTAGGTACGTACCATCTTTCGTACATTTATTAAGGTTATTCGGTTTGTACTCAAATTGGTGCATCACTGTGTGAAAGATTTCGTCGAAAATCAGTTTTTTGTGATTGTTTAAACTTCACCACGTTTTTGTAAATCTGTGTCGAAACGTTAAAAATCACCAAAACATTTTTTTTAAATTATTGCTTCATTAAGATTTTCTAGGGGAAATCATCATTGGAAAAAAAAAACACTTATTTTATGATTGGATGGCTAATTTTTGAGATATCGGTTAAAATAATCCCGGGATATTATTAAGCTCTGGATTAGATTTTTGGTGATATTTCAAAAACTACGTTTCCAATTATTAGATGTTATTGCTGTTTTAAGATTTTCTAGGGTAATTTAGGGCTGAGAAAATCAAAATAACACATATTTTAGGATTGGAAGCAAGTTTTTGATATATCGGTTAAAATTAGTTTGGAATATTAATCTCTCGATTGGATTTCTGGTGATATTTCAAAAATTTCGTTTCCAGTTGTTAAATGGATTAAAAGTTATCTTTGAAATCTACAGATCAAACCATCCATAAGCACAATTTTATCGAAATCAATCAATTTTCTCAAACGGTTTGTTAAAAAAAAATTCTTTCATCCAATTATAAAATAAGTGTTATTTTTAGTTTTCCTAGACCCTAGATCTTAAATATCCTCTAAAATCTAAAAAAAGACATAACATTTTTTTACACTTTGGACGCAGTTTTTCCGACAAAAATCAGTTCAAACACGAGTTAGCCATCAGGAGCCAAAAATTTCTTGATTTATCAACTTTGCGAAAAAGCGAATCGAATAACCTTAACCAATGTATACTTATGTGAGTGAAATAATTTAAAGAATTTTTCTGGAACTAATTAACTTGTAATGATTATTTATTAATTCTTACGAAAATGTTCATTGACCCTTTCGGACATTGACGTGATTTTTTTTTTTTTTTTTGCTTAAATAAACATATTTTATATCAAGGTTATTACAACAGGAGCTCTATGAATTTATTTCTTATTAATTTATAGGATACAATCACTGCAACATATTACACAACACCAGGGGCGTATATCAGATTAAATTACATATTAAAAATTATTTATTCATTTTATTACGGGGTGTGTTTTTGAAAGTTAGAGAATACATTTCATAATGTTATTGAAAATTGACTGAACATATTTTGCTACTGGCATTCAAGGTTGCATTATACAATACCTAATGCTCTGTTACACATACTGTTTATATTTTAATGAAGTTTTAATTATTAACGGTTTTAGTATTATTCTAACCTAAATGAGTTTCAGATATTAATTGCATTTCATTTGAAATAATGTTTGGGTTGGGTTTCAATCTGTATTTGAATGAATTTATACGTAATCACCATTCTGATCCCATAGCATGAGCGGATTGATACTGTTCTTAAATATAGTCCAATCAGGTTGAGTCGTCTCCACCCTTCCTTGTATTTACGTTCTTAAGCATTTATATTGTTAACAAAAATTACGTGGTTAAAATGATGGATTAGGTATTGAAACGTGGCTAAATGAAAATCATAAAAGATTAAAATGCGAGAAGATGTAAACCCTTTTATGTTAATGGTGTTCATTATTTCTGTCTCAATATTTATAGAAATATAACAAATTTTAGCTTTTCTTGACTTATTGAAGACCTATCTTAATTCTTCGCTCGTTTTTAACAGGACAAGAAAAATTTGCTACCAAAATGAAGTTTCGTATTACGCAAATTGCAGCTATATCCATATTGGAATAAACGATGCTCAAAGATTGATACCTTAAAAATGTTTTAGTAAATAGCTTGTCTCAAGCTACTCTGTTATCTTTTTAGAAGAAATTGTACTCTGAAAAAAACGTGCTAATGTCTGAATCAAATCATCCCTACATGATTGGGATAATGTCTCAGAAGGGAATGAGTGTTTCCGGTGTTTATTCAGAGTACAAAGTGTCATATTTGACGTATATTTATCATATCTCATTTCTAGTGGGAAGTTCTTAATGAGGGGCCGATTTTGTGAATCCGTAAGTTTGATATATCTTTTCATTTTAAAGTCATTAAAACTCAAATACAATATTTTTATGGCCGTCTTACATTTCCAGTAGTCGTTTGTCAGAGACACGTACACAATTAATGGCAAAAATGGATGGCAATACGCTTGCGTACGACTAACCAACTACCGGATATGTAGAGCGAGCTTAAGAGAGATGTTTGTATGTATGTATGTGCGTTCGTATTTTTCGTCTTGATTTTCTCGTGATAGAATAAAGCTATCAACGTGGAACCGATTAGTCGATTATGTAATTGACCGTCAATTACATAACCAAAAACTGAAAGACTTCAGCAAAATCGATCATTATTTATTTAAAATAGTCAATTTTCATTTATTAAAAACAGAATGGTAAAAAAATAATTTAAAAAAATAAATTATATTTGTATTCACTGATCTATGATTTTTCGATCAACCCAAGTTAAGCAATAAAGCTAAACACAATTACATTATAATTAAATATTATTGATGTAATTAATTAGTGATTGATGTTTTTTTTTCTGTAAACGTAAACAATCAACCACGTTAAAATTTTTATACATAAACATACAGTTTTTAGCTTTTGGTTAAAAATCAAATATTAAATTGCTAAATAAAAGCCGTAAAGAAAATAGTGAAAATACGTTCGTTGCTCGATCAATCAATTTGAAATCACCTAAATTTACAAAATGATTTAAAAATATACGAACATATGTACTTGTCAAGTATTGATGAATCATACATAGTATATTTTTTTCCCATTTAATAAAGAAAGTAAGATATTTGTATTATTATTAAAAACATATTTATTTTGATTTAATTATAATTTTATTTATTTATTTTTTACACTGATTGTAAATTCATTAAAAATTTTCACCTTTATACAAACAAAATTATTCATGTAGATACATAAAGAATCCTTTTAACAATACATAATTGAAAGTATTTCTGTAATTTATTAGTTGCGTATATTTTTTTAATTGAAAAATTATTATTATTATTTTTTTAACAAAACTTAATTCTTGTAATTTTTAACGCGATGTATATCTTTTTGTTGTCAAATTCATACTGTGAAGTAATTAAATCAGTAAATGGTATATAATTATTGTAGGTACTTAACACAATATCTCTTATTACATCCATATTCAGATACAAAAAAACAAAAACTAGGATTTTCTCTGATCATGTTATTTCTTCATCATATGCAAAAAAGTAGTCCTGATGTCAATTCTTGGTCTTGCTAAAATGCTTCGAGCCTTGCATATTGGATCTGATATTTATATTTCTTTTATTAATTTTTCTATGCATTATCATTATGAAGACTATAAAAGTATAAATTATAAATTACTCACAATTAAAAATTAACTCATAAAACACTTTATTTCATTGCAATTATAATAAATTGCATGGCTGCAACTGTGCCTAGTTGTAAATTTGTAAATAGTGCAAAGCTTATTACTGTACTTTCTGATTAAAGAGACAACTCACGCGTTTTACTCAATGTGCTATTGATGCGTATGTCTAGTTTCATGTTGTGTGCTTGCTCTTCACGCTCCACCCGTTTGTTTGCTATGCTGAGCGTTATGTTTATAGTTGTTTGTTTCTGTATAACTCGTATGTGACTATATCACACTGTTATACAAAACATACTAATGTATTTTAATATAACGCATACAAAGCATTAGTTTGACAAGAAGCGTCTTTGTACATTTTTTTTTAAAATTTAGTATTTAAATCGAATAACGTAAATTAAAAATTTCAAATACAAAAACCATTTTGTACCATGAAAAGAACATTTTAAAGTTGCTACATACAGTTTGACTCGAATATTTAGCGGAAGCTGATATTTTTAGCTTAGTCTTGCACTGAATCTTGGTCTTGCAAATTCGGTCTTGGTTTTGATCTCAGTCTTGCTTGTACGGCCTTGGTCTTGTGAATGCAATGATAATCTTAAAAAATATAAAATAAAAAACAAGATCAAAACTGCAAGTCTAAAATCAATTATCTCAGCACTAAAAAAGACTTTATAACTTGTATAGAAAAAAAAGTATTTTTGAAGATTTTCCAAAGAGGGGATTTAATACAAAATTAGAACTTTACTATGTGCTTATCATTACCTAATGATTCAGACCTTCCTCTACATATCTTATCCTATTGAGCAGCACATACTCCCTTCATATGTTTATACTATTATATTGACTTGGCCTGTAAAACTTATGCATTGTTTACAAAATAATAAATAAATATTGAGAGGGCTTTAACCAAGAGGTGTCGAGTGAAATGAATCCAAATCATCAAAGACTTCATTCTAGTTTAAACATTTAAAAGTATTGGAGAGAATTTACCCAAAATAGTAATAATTATTTTTCATTATTTAATGAAAAGATAAAAAAACCAATGCTCGAAATATTTATTTTTCAAAAACCTTCAATCGTAAAATTTATTTGAAATAATAAAATCTTATCTATTATTATATCCGCATATTGAAGTCATGTTTTTAATTTTCACCAGATTTTTTTAAATTTTAAATGAAGTTATAGTTAGTCATTTGCAACTTTTTAACTCTAACTACTTATTATTATTCTTAATATCAATTAGTTCGACTAGAGATTTTAAAGTTTTTATATACATTATGTGAATAAACATAATTTACGTTAAATTTACTTACAGATCTAATGCATAAAATTCATTACAAAAAATAAAAAAAAAATAAAAAACAACGCTCTTCCTGTAACCAATTGTATTAATTATTAAATTATTTTATAATTATTCTCTTATTAAGGATTTAATTGAAAATTTCATTATTCAGTCATTAAAAATACAACAATAATGAGTAATATAAAAATAACTGGCTCTTCTCAATTTAAATCAGCGATGTACTTCCACGTATTACCCACACCAGACAAAACAAATATTACCCATTTTAATATATTCGATTTTAAGAAAACTTATGTTTGATGTGTTAAATAACTATAAATTTGATAACTTTATTTGGTTTGGCTCTTTACGATAATAAGTTTTTAAACTTAACTTATATAGAATCTCAGTTATTAACACTCTTTTTGATTTATTTCTGGTATTTTTGTTGATGTAAATAAACTATAATCTCGACTGGTTAAAGTTTCTTTTTGCAATTGTGTTTATGCAATCAAAATATTAATTTTTATCGTTTTTTTTTTAATCAGCATTACGTTGTTTTTCATCACATATATTTGCTATAATAATAATCTTGGGATTATTTAAACCCAAGGATGAAATTTTATCAAGCATCACCAAAGAAATCACTTAAAACTTTATAAATCATAATTGGACAATTCAAATTATTGTAAAATCTCAGTCAGCGCGAAACAAAATTACCTAGCTATGTAGGTAGGTCTAGTAGCGAGAAGGATCAGTTCAAGAGCTAAGCGGATCTATCTGAATGGTCCATGGAGTCCCTCTGAGTAAGTTTTTATGGATAAAAAAAAAAAATAATTTTGAGGAGAAACAATCAGATTTCTTAGGACAAAAACATCCCTTTGTCTCTTTCTGAAAAAAATTGTTTTCCAATCATAATACCTCTATAAAATTTTACCCCCATTCGTGTCTTAAATTGTTCAATAATGATAAATATACGTATAGAAAATATAAGTTTTTTTTTTTTCATTTTTAATCAATTACTTGTTTTAAAAAAATACAAAATGGGCATGGTAATAAACAAAATACTACATTTCATACGAAGGAAGTGGATAATTAAAAAATGGTATGTAAAGGGCTACATGAAGGAAGTCGGGTGGAGGTTCTGGAATTGAATCACATATGTTTTATAAATTGAAACAAAAATGAGACCTCTATAATAATGTAAATGTTAAATGTAATATACATTGTATTTTATCCAATTTTGGTGCACAAAAAAAAAAAACTAAACAAATAATTATCGGAATGTTAAATGAACAAGCTTGACATGAAAATAGCAGGCGTGCCAAAAAGTTTTCCCGAAAAAATTTTCTTATGTAAAAATCAAAATTTTATTTTATAGTTAGATATATTTATTCGTGAAAAAATTCGACACGTAAAATTCATGTAAAATTATTACCAAATTTCAACACATTTGGATAATTAGTTTTTGAGTTATCTGTACACCAAATTTAATAAAAATACAAGACATTGTCTTTATTATAGAGATCTTATTTTTATGTCAATTTTCCTCTTAAAATATGGCATAAGACTGGTTATGTTTTTATCATTCTATAAAATCCATCTTCGATGGCAGAAATAGTTACGGAATGCATTTATAGTTGTCAATCAAATCTAGTTTGTCCTATATTTTGTTGAAGCCCACGTAGTTTTGTTCTATACAAATATTTTTTTATATTCAAATAGAATAAAACAGATAAGATTTAATAAACCTATATTAGAATAGTAGACCAGGGTCAATAATATTTGAAGCCAAAAAAAAATTATAGAAGGATGAATGAGAATATACCAAAAAAGAAAGGAAAAATAATTTACGGGCGATCTGTGTTCGGGATGTGAAATAGGTGAGTTTTTAAGGGTAAAACACGGTTTATTTCCATTTCTGGCAAAATTACAAGCCCTATGGAAAAACGTTAAATGGCAGAGTTGTAGAAAAAAAAAATATCCGCAACTTTTTTATTTACACTTTTTTCACATAACCTCAAATTTTATGTGAAAAATTGAAATAAATAAGTTTTTGGTTTTTTATTTAAAAAAAAAAAAAAAATTTTTTTTCAAAAAATTTACTGAAAGCATACTTTTTAACATTCCAAATACACCGTAATTTTTTTGATTTAAAATATTTATTTTTTTTTCACCTTATTTTGTATAAGTATCGACAAAGCAATGAAAAATTTTGAGGTTACGTGAAAAAAGTGTAAATCAAAAGTTGCAGATCTTTTAATTATCTACAACTTTCTCATTTAACTCTTTTCCATAGGCCTTGTAGTTTCGCCGGAAATCGAAATAAACCGTGTTAAAAACGCACCCCTTCCACTTCCCGACCTCAGATTGCACGTAAATTATTTTTCATTTCATTATTGTTATATTCACTTTCGTTTCCAATTGGTTTCATCCTACTATAATTTTTTACCATTTTTTCAATGGCTTTTACTCTGGTCTATAGTAATACAAGTAGTTAATAATAATAGCATGTTTATTTCAATCATAAGCTAAAAAACACATTCCGGAAATATTGGATTATGTACAGACATTTATAATAATACACACAGATTTACATTTAATATAATTATATTATGTTATATGTTAGGTATTATTATTATTATTACATTCATATTGCATGACACTGTGCTGTTTTTTTTTTTTAATTTAATATAATCTTTTTGCATATTATTCCATATAATATGTATACCATTAGATTACACCTATTTATCTAGGGGCAACCAAAGAACGAGCATTCCTTTGTGTCTGTTGCACTAAATGCGAAAGTTATATATTGTTATAAATTTTTATCATCGATTTTTCAGGTATTTAAAAATTGTTCTTAAAAACAGATAAAAACGTCATTTTCGTAATTTGCATTTTGAATTGATTTCATTTTGACGCCTATTTCACTGTGGTCTTCGAAAATAAATTAGATTTTATGTTAAATTAAAAATTCTGAAGACCCTCCACTGACGTAACCTTATTACTGATCGGTGGAGAAAATTTTTCTAAAAATTATGTTCACTAGCGGGACTTAAAAGATAAAATTATCGTATCCTGTAACATTTTCTTCGTGCCCTGAACGATATAAAATTTACTCTTGAGTACCATAATTTTTTCTTTACCACAAATGAATAAGTTTAAGTTTCTTGTGATTTTGGAAAAACTTCAAAAATCATAAATAAAAAAAAAAAAACAAAAACAAAATGTGGTTTTGTTAATTTTTGTTTTACCTTTTTTTAATGCAATTAAAATTATAGGTCATATACAAACACAGTTTTTTCTCAATATAGAACAAAACAATTTTTTTGATTTTTCACTTTTTTTTTTAAAGGTACACTTTTGAAAAAATCCACAGAATTGACAAACGAAAATATCGTTTTCACTGAAAATACTGGAAATCGAAAAAAAAATTTATTTTTGAATTCAATAAAACTCCTTTTGTTAGGTAATTTTATCCTATAACTTTCAAAAAGACTATCTATTTTACGTATTTTATGAGATATCCCCCGCATTTCTATTCTGAGGGTAATATATAAGTAAATAATCATCCTACTGTATAAATGTTAATTTTGTGTTTTTCAAACGTTATTCAAATGTAAGGTTTTTCATTAAATTGCAAAAAATTCTTATCCAATATGTATTTTTTTAGTATGGATTAGTTAAGCCGTATTTTGTTTTTTTAGACCCTTGACCAAATTTCGGAACTTTTCGATAATTTTTAATCTTGCAAATTGCAAAAATAATACTTTTTTCTATTCGTTTTTCGTTTTACTTAGAATGATTTAAGTATTACTTGTCTTAATCTCATTTTATTTTGGATATGTGGCCTTAAGTTCTCCAATTAAATGATCAAATTCTTGCATCCTCATTCTAATAAATTTCCATGAAAAATTTTCATCTTCTTTAAATCGATGAAACTGATTTAAAAAATTGACATTTCTGTTTCTGTTGTAGCGAATGTCAATAAACGATCTGAATGATACAAGGTTTAATGCACTTGTGTTGCAAACAAGAGGCAAACCAATGATATTTTGTTTATGTACAATTCAACTTTGTATATAATAATATAATCATCTCGTATCGTATGTTTTTAAACTAATTAGGTATAACAACATATTTCATTACTTTTATGACTCATTGTATATCAAATAGGCAACAAGCAACAAACAAATACACATATTTTATGATATTTCTTTACTTGTGTAATAATAATAATATCTAATCAAATTTAATATGGATTAATAACATTTCTGTTTCAAAACTATTCAATATATTTATTTCACTCATATTATTTATAATAATATATTCAATTTTGTGTGCAAATGTGTGATATTCATAAAGAGGAGCTTTAAAGCACCCTCCATTATGTTAAAAAAAAAAAAAAACTTTTAAATTTCACGCTCAAATAACTCAAAAAATAATTATCCAAATGTTTTGAAATTTGATATGCACAATTTTCACATGGAAACGGAGGGCTTATCGAAGAGTTTTCCACGAAAAGGCATTTAAATATAAAATCGAATTTTGATTTTTTCCAAAAAAAACCAAATTGGCCAATGTTCCATTTTCATGTCAATATTATGCATGCCAATGTTCTGATATTTTCAGATAGTAATTGCAACTTTTAAAACAAAAATTTACTTGAATCTTTAATAATTGTTTCCAATAAAGAATATAAGTAATTTTATTTCTTGATGTCATTTTGTACAATGTAAGTTTTTTTTACTGTTTTACTATAAACAACTATTTACTTGACATTCCGTTATGAATACTAACATTTTAAAGAAAATGTTAAGAATATTCAATGCTTATCAATGTTGGATCAATTTTTAGGATACCGTTTCATGAGAAAAAATTATGATAGCTTAAATTTAAACCACAACATTGGTATCTTTATACTCGACATATATGAAATATGTCGGACTATAATAATTTTAGTCTAAAGTTTGTAACGTTAGGAAATATTGACGGCATAAATAAAATTTTGATATAGGTTTTCATAGAAACACTTAATTACTCCGAGTCCATCAGTTCGTTCGTCCGTTATCTCGATAACACAAAAACAGAAAGGTTTATTATTATATATGTATACATATATAATTGTATAGACTGGATATTTGTAGTATTTTATGAATGCTAATTAAAAATAGTCGAAACAATAAAATTTAATCATATGTCAAAGATCTAAACAATTTATTCTGTTAGTTGTTATATTCACTTGTTACCTTTTTAATTGAGTAAAAAACCTTTCTCTACTTTCCCTAAAAGGTTTTTTTTCTCAGATGATTTTAACATCTTCGCTTATAGATTCAGACAATAATTGATTGAAAGTTTTAATAATTTCAGAAATAATACTCTGATTTTGAGTAATTCGATTGTTTATTTAAAAAGGTAATTTTAACGAACTTAAATACCCTCGTTTTACAACTACTAATTTTATATTTTTGTTATATCATATATAAAATTGGCTATTTTTGTCTTCTTGAATGCCTCATAATGGCGTATTTTTAGCTATCTGGCAAAACTATTTTGAAAAATTGCAGTAAATCAGCAATTAAAAACTTATACCCACCAGTGAGTGATACCATCTACCGATTTTTTTTTAAATATGTGGAAAAAAGGTTTTTAGTATATTCGCCCAATAATGAATTTTACTCGTAAAGCAACGTACACACGTGCACCATTGGTTCGTAACGTAACACCGTATCGTAAGTCTGTGTTACGTGTTACGAGATCAACGATTTGTAGGTGTTGCGATGATACAATATTGCTGTGTACCACAGCGTTCCATCTGTTTACCAAGCAGATTATTTGTTTATGTTGATAAATTTCAATAAGTCGTATTTTATTTTGTTCATTCCACTCCATATCGAAATATTTACATACAATTAAAATAAGAATGAATAATATTTGGGTCTTTGCAAATGTTGCGTTATTGAGTCCACACTATTCGTAACCCCACCTAGCAACATCTTTTGATGCGATTCAAATTTATCGTTAATTTATGGGACGCGATATAACATCATCGCATATCAACGACGTTGTAACGCGCTCACGTCTATACAAAGATTGCTTTTACGTATCAAAGTAGCGTTACGGTGTTACGTTACACGTGAAGGTTTCACGATTATATGCGGCTTAAGAACCATACGCGTAATATAATACATACCACAACCACTTAACCATGTTGTGAATTTTTTGTTTGTTTTACAAATAAGAATATTTACTTCCTGACTTTATGCAGTTGATTAAAAGAATACAATAATAAAATAAAAATAGTAAACCACTGAGTTGAAATGTACCTACATTGATCCTACCAATACACACACACACACACATATTTATTATATTTGTTGAAGATTTACACTTACGGATATACACTTTGTATGAATTAATGAAGCAGTGATATTTAAATCATTAAAAGGCATTAATTAACATTAAATTAACATACATAGTTGATGTAATGAATATTAAAAAAAAAAAAAAAACAACGAAGTTATAATAATAATATTGAGTTGAATTTAAGTCGAGACTTCTTATTATAGTTTGTAATAGTTGAATGTCTTAATTAATAAATCTGATAATGTAAATGAACTTAAGCAGGCAAAGGCTAAAACAACAGTTAATGAAAAACATTATCTTATTAGAGAAATTTTTTATTTGCTTCTCGAAAATCTATCTCTGTTTACCAAATATTTATAAAAACAATAAGTGCTGATAGACAATATTTATTAAATTTTTGAGGTAGTCTAAAAATTTGAGTAATGTCACAACTTATACGAAATTTTTCCTATCACATAGTAAAAGTACTGTACGACTATAGTATATATATATTAAGAGGGTAGCCGCAACTGCGTCTCTTGTACCTAGATCTTGTTAACCTCTGTACCCTCTTTAGAACACTCCATCACCTGATGGCAAAGATGGTTTCTAGCAAAAGATGACTTTTATATTGTTATTATGTTATTGATGGAGCCGATTATTTACGAATAAAGTAACCTGTCTTTATGAATATACATAGCTAATCTGGCTACACGTTGTTGTGGCTCAGTTATAATAAATTCACAACGCCAACTATATAACACGTAATTGCCAATAAACTCACATCGACATCTATTAAAATCTTGTAGAACTGCAAATAAAAAAACTCGCCATCTATTATTATGGAACTTATAAATGATGGGACTTCTTTCGAACTAAATAAAATTAAATTTTGAAAACGCGTAGCTTTTAGACTCTATTAAATTATCTAGCCGAATTATTTTCTATTTAAATCAAAGAGCATTTATTTAAATTTCAAAATGTCTTGAAAATTAAAGGAATCGGAACTTGAAAAATTTAATAACTAAACACTAATTTTTCATTCAAGTGCTTACTTTTATGATTCGAAATTGCTAAGAATGGATATTTAAATTTTTTCATTAATTTAATTCCACTTTTCATCAAAAGCTGTATTTTGTGTTTAAACATTCCTAAAGATGGATAACAAATTTTTAGTTTGAAGCAAATACCTACTAGCCAAAAATATTCAACCAAATGTAAATAACAATTAGATAAGAAATTTTTAATACCAGAAAGTTATTGATAGGGCTACCAAATATCCTATGTATACTACGATTCTATTTTTGCTGTTGAAAGTAAATATTCAATCAAATTTAATTACAACTACAGGTGTAATTTAATATTTGTGTCGTTTCCTGCTGTGACAGTTCAAGTACCAATATGTCACCGACTATGAGCTATTTTCTTTTGATGTATTAATTTTTATGTTTCCTTTTGGTACGCGTGTAAAAGTTGTATAAAAATAGTTAAAATAGACATAAAAGTAGACGATCATAAATTACAAAATAAAATTGGTGTAGTGAGTATTTTTCTAAATACCATCGTAGAGATCCTAAGCCATAAATTAAGGTAATGTCTAAATATAATATTAAATTTAAAAAAAAATTGTATACAATTTATGGGATCATTGGTATCATCTGTGGATCATTTTCTATGAGCTTACTGAGATTGTAGTAAGCCACGAACTTTGGACTCATTGGAAGTCAAAACATGCGTCTTATTTTCAATATACATATTGATTGGATTGAGTAATAACATAGAGATAAGCGTGAAAGATATGCGTGAAAGTATAAAATGTGGAACAAAAGGTCGTCCTTTTATCGGCATATATAATCTTGCATAAAAATCTATCCATAAATATTATTTTTGCTACCGAGAGGAGGCCTAAAAGTGATTAAATTTGCAAGTTATGTTGTTTTAAACTATTTTGAAATATTTCGTTAAAATGTCTTACAAAAATGAATACTTATGTGCAGTTTATATAACTTTAAGGATATTTAAAAAGTTTTTATTGCAAGCAGCGATCTCTAACATTCAAATTTTCATAAGATGGATTACGGTTTAAAAAAAAAAAAAAATTAATTTATTTTAATACCCATGAATTTTTAAGTCATTGGGAAAATGCAATAAAAAAAAAGTCCTATTTTACATAACAAAACTAGGTTCAATATCAAACAAAATTCGAAAATTAAATTAAAATTTATACAAAAACAATTAAGTTATAAGCTCATAAAGATTGTTTTCCATTTCTTTCTTGTAAAAACAGTTTTTTGATGACTGTACGATAAGCGGTCATTTTCTATAGAAAAATCGCACAATAAAATTATTGAGTATTAATGTAATTTATATAACATTTTGTTTTTATTCATAATCAACTCATTTGTGCACATACTAACATTATTTATCTTACAATTTTAATGAAAGAGTATATTAGTATAGAGTGCCTTGGACATCGATTGGACCTCTTATCGTAGAATGACTCTTATGTATAATCACTATGGAGATGAATATGTATGGCGTCATTTATGCAAATCTTCTTCTTTGTGTAATTAAGAATTTTGTCCATATTTTATCTATTTTTTAAGATTTTTAAAAAGTAACTTCTAATTCATGTTCGTGGAGTAAAGACGCTTCAATTGAAGTGATAAGAAAAATGTGTACATCTTCCCTATTAGGGATTAGTTATACGCAAATATTTCAAATATATTTCTAAACATAATCCAAAAAAATCGCTTATCGATACCACCTATATTTCAAAATTCAATTATTCCATGTGAAATTGATATATACCTATGTACTTGCATTTATATGAATTTAAATACAGATTACAAAAAAATTATTTAGCTTTGAAATATTTGTATTATGAAAATAGTTTTTCCAAAAACCTAATACTTGATTACCGTATATGCCCGTAACATTCTATTTTCCAAAAAAAAAAAACATGACATCTCTTGGTTTAACATCTATTTGTGAATTTCAATAAAAGAATTATCCGTTTTGAATAACCACGAGTCTCTAAGACTAGTTTTTAAGCAAAAGGAAGTCATGTCGTGTCCAATTTATAACTATATTTTCAAAAAATATGCTTTCCAAATTAGCTAAATAAAAAGTACATTGTTAAATCATAAATATTGTCGATTTATATATATTTGGAATATATTTTTTTAAACTTGATTATCAATGACGATTAACCAATAAATAATTCTTCTTTATGAAGAAAGTATTAATAATATTTTTAATTTTAATTTGATATAATTTATCGTCAAATAAAATCAATAAAAAAAAAACAAATTGAGAACAATTTTTTTTTCCGTTTTACATTTAATTTACCCTACTTATAAATGAAATTGTAATTGTAGGTATCAAATAAAAATATGATTTTTTATAATTTTTATCAGTGTTATTGTTATATTATTAATACAAGAGAGGAAATATGGTCTGTAAACTTTACAGCTATTAATTGTCGTTATATCGTACATTTTGTAACTAATTATTATATGAATATATTTGATTTTTCTAAGAATTAATTATGTTAGTTTTTATGGATATTATGGCATATATTAGTTTCGTCGGTAATTCAAATAAACCTTATATTTTAGTCACAATTACCCCAGAAATTCAAAAAAAAATTATATTTCTTGTAAATCTAATCTATAATTCTCAAGATATCAGTCCTAAAACTTTAAAAAATAAGGATAATTGTGAAACGAAGAGAACCGGACATATTGACATATTAATAAACTCGATTGTTTGTATGCAAAATTCCAAATTAACCTAGGAAATGATTTTTAAAAACATTAAAATTAAAAACATTTTTTTTACATTTTTGTACAATTTTTGGGGTCGAATTTTGTAGAGGTGATATAGGCTAACTTTTTGTAGAGGTGAACTGGCAAAAACGGTGTTACCAGTTGCAATACGATCTAAGCTGATAATTCTCTACAATTTGCTTCACAATTCTAAAATTCAAAATAGTAAAACTAGATGGGGTAGAGAATCTTGGCTTGTTTATGTTGGAATATTCTAGTTATTCCGATTTTCAACATTTCTGGATAAAAATTGCTGTAAAAATTAAATCATTAAAATCAGAAACAACATTTTTTTTATAATTTAATCATAAGTTTTCAAAACAATCTTATATTTAATCTAAAAAATTAAAAAAATATTATTTTTCTCTGATTTTAATAAAAATCTTGATTAAATAGAATATATTGGACTTGATAAAGACGATGATATTCGTAAAACTATGATCAAATTTATGGTTCTCAAGATATCAGCCCCAAAATTTTGAAATACAGAATTGTTCAACTTGAGGGCATTATTATTTCTTAAATTTAAAGTGTACATTCTAGAAAGTAATTTTTTCTTATATTTGGTTCAAAATTATTATAAAAATAAAAAACTAAAAAGTGAAATTAATTAATTTTTTTTTTCAAAATCGATGAAAATTAATTTCTTCGGATTGAGCTCTGCCTGGCATAAAAAAAAATACATTTATAGGTCTTAAGAAATCTACCTCGCAGCCTTTAAATTCAAAATCACTTAAATTATTTGAAAAATGATTATTATTTCAGTACAAAAAATCAACCGGAGTTCATTTCGGTACGAAAGCATTAATACCATGTAGTTCACATTATTTGTGTGAACTCTGGAAAATAAATTTGTTTAAAATAAAGCATATTTATTTATTTTTTGTTTAAATTTTATTATCTACAGCTTACAAACATTAATTTATTAACGTCAGTCAATAAGCCCATAAAATACTCTTTTTTTTTCATTAAAAAAAATACAAAAAAACCATAAAAATCAATGATCAATAATAATTTATTATCTGTGAATACAACTCACATTTATTTGATTGACAATAAATTGTATGAATAAATAAATAAAAATAAATCGATCCCAACGGTATTAACAAATTGATATGGTTGGATACTCCAATGTGAATGAAGTGTTCCCAAACCAAACACTAACTTAAACAAACAGTAGTCCTCTTTGACTGAACATATATATTATTTATTAACAGTCATCCATGTATCAAGTAAAAATTAATTAAATTCAATGTTTGCAGTTTTTTTTTTTCTGTATAATACGATTTATAAATAATAATGTCACAGTTAACAATCAGTCCTTTTGATATAAATCTCTGATGCATTTTATATGAGTATGTATCATAATCTAAGCAGGTCATTATACTGCAACAATAATTATATTTATAAATATTATTAAATATAAATGCAGTTATGTATGGAAAGTTTGTGAATTATTCAAGGTGGATTTATTTTATTTTGTAGATACTGTATATAATATTATCTTATAAGAAAACAATCATTAACCAAAGTTATGCAATTTCAAAATTTGTTTGATTCTATTCAACACTTCAAATTACTACGAAATCAACACATTGCCACTCGGAAAAATTACATATTCATGTTACTGAAAATTTAGTAATTATAATTATATTTTTATCTTCGTCTAACTCAAAGAATGTCAAATTGCCCAACGATTTATTTTATATCTTTCAATTTAATCGCCTACGACTTAACGCAAGACAAGGTAGGGGTAGATGGAAATGAAGACACTTGATCCAGCAAAGAAATTGTCGATTATCTTGAATCGGATTTTTTCTACTTGGAGATTAAAATGAGGAATGAAGAACTCTAGAAGCTTTTTGCTGTACGGATCAAAATCAAAATTTCTACGAATATTTGTCATATACTATCAATTGATAAGAAATAATTTTTATATAATTTATTAACTATATAAGTCTGTATAATTCTACGTTTTGATCAATCTACAAATCAAAATAAAAGCGCGATTTTTTTATATAAACTTTATCACGAAATTTTTGTTTCTAATTTGTCGTATATTAATTTTTTATAGAAACTTCAATATATCACGAACTCCTTGTAATTGTGATTAAACTACAAATTATATATTTGTTTTAAATTAAAAAAAGTAAGTATTATGCACATGCTAAATAATGTACAAATTAATTAATTTTTTTTTTATGTTACAAAAACGGTTTTTATCTTCTCTAAGTCCGTTACCATGCCACTGCAAAAATAAATCCGCATTCACTGAACCATTTATATTCACTCTATTTTATATATTTATTTAACACAAATCGTAATTTTATGTTTATTTTAGACTAATCATAAACTTGAGTTTAATATAAAATTAAATACTTTATTATAAATTTTAAACATATTTAAAATATTGATTACCATAGCAATTGAATTAACATTCCAATTTCATAAAGACCGACAGTAAAAGTTTACAAAATAATATAAATTGATTTATATTTTGGTTTTTACAACCATCTTCAGTAGTTAAAAATCATATCATATAATTATTTTTTGTGTTGTATACCATATAAGTATACATTTTATGCTTAGAGAAATGCATATTTAAATTGAAATACATTTAATCACTCTTGAAAAAGATTTTTTTTATCAGGAGTGCGTTAAGGAAAAACTAATATGTCAAATAAAATTCGTATTGAAAGTGTTTTATCACAATTAAAAGTAGAAAGTTGTTTGATCATTACATAATAAAATTCGTGACATTAAAATTACTTATTGTATTTGTTGGACCTAACGTTCAACGAATTTTTTAAGGTCTTTCACTTACAACTAGAATAAATTTGTATAGAAAAATGACTAATTAACATTTAAGCAAGTTGCCGATAAAATTTTGATAAATGCAAAATCGAAAAACTTAGAAACGGAAAAAGAGTATCTCTAAAATTTACTGTGTCAAAACAATTTTAATACCCAATTGTTACACTTTTTAATAAAACACTATGGTACTCATTTTGACGCAATTATATCGGACACCCCAGGTGTTCATATATGTTATTGATCCACTTGTTTTATAAAAATAATAGTTGCTATTGTAAAATATTCAATCACTCACCATTTGGAAAAACTTTTTAATTATTTGTTACATTTACGTCATTATGAAAGAAAAATATTTGTATATGGTATAATATCGATTTTGTATTTTGTATATCGATTTTGTATCAATCTATATTTGTACGGCTGTAACTTTCGGACGCGTTGTTTGATTTTGACGAAATTTAGTAGGCACATTAATTCCTCTCAGAAATTTCACTGTATAGTTTTTAGAAAGTTTTCATTTTCACTTTGGGGGAAAGTTTTTACTTTGGGGAAAAATACCTTTTTTTTTAATAAAAAAAACTTCATTCTAAAAAATGTATATCCAGTTTCGAACAAGGGACTGTATATTTGTAAAGCAGGTTCTTTCACCACTTGACTACAGTACTATATTTTTATACACTATTATTATTATATTATATACACATAATATTTAATTTTTTGACATAATTTTTAGTTTGTCAAACGTAAGATCAAGTTTCGGATTGTGTCATATATCGTCTAAATTTTGTGTACATATTATTTATTGTGGTCTACAGTTCATAGAACTACTAGTTTATTGATATACGTAAATAGATAAAAATCTATTTTAATTAAAAATTTATATCTGAAATTGCACAGTTGTTAAGTTTTTAAAAAATGAATGAATGTTAAAAGAATCAAGAAAAATTATATTTTTTTTTAAATATCGTAGACGAACAGCAGCGGATATGCATTTGTAACAAGTCATTTATAATTAGGTTTTATAGAATATTAAATGTTCGTACATCGATCATAAAAACTGAACACATAGAAAACAAATTTATGTGTCTTTTATGACCATCAAAAATGACATCGTCTGGACTGTGTATCATAAAAGCTATGAATATCACAGCGAAATAGTACTATCAGATTCAGAAGTCTTAAGTTCCAAAATAATAACATATTAAAATTTCAAAAATATTTATAAAAAATTCAATTCTTACTGTTGGTATATATTCTACCAAAACCAATTTAATTTTTCTTTAAAATTTTTTTGTATAGTAGAAAGTTTGTTTATTCAAATTAGAGAAATTGTCCGTAAATTTGCTTAAATGACTTCGTTTGCAAAAACACAATTTTGTTTATGCAAGTATGAGAGAGTATTCACTTTGAAATAAGAAAACTTAACGAATAAAAAGTTGACTAGAGACTCTTGAATATTAATTCTTAATAAATTTATCTGCCAAAATGAATACAGGTTACAGACTTAATTAATTTTAATTTTCTTCATTCAAAATTGTCATTATCAACAAACATAATTTCCCATTCAGTTATAATCTTTCCAAATCCTGTCTTCTTTTGAATGAAACTACCTACTTTAAGAAAGTTTAATGGAAGAAAGAAGAGAAAAAACCGCTGATTTAATCGAGAGGTCCTTTATTGGTTTCCTGTGACTGGTAAATATGTATATACTAGTCTTCCTAAGATAATTATTATAGGAGGTTTGTATTAAGAAGGAAAATGTAACGATTTCCTCCTTGTTACTATACCACTTAATTGAAATTACTTTCTTGACTTAGAGGCATTGACAATGTTCTCATCAATTTCAATCCAGGCTTTAAGAAATGGAATGTCTGCGATTTTCTTTCTAGCATTTTATTGACTAACGCTCTCTGGGCTCCCTCTGAACAAAAACCTCATAGGTAGTCCTTTAATTGCGGAAAAACCAAGTAGTCGGGGGAAATACTGACTACGTATCCCCTGTTTGTATCGTGGTCTTGTAAGCGATGTATCGCTACGTACATCGTATCCTTGAGCCAGCAAAAAAAAATGGCATGTTGCAACTCTGGAATACAAAACATACATCTCCTATATGTGACATGGGTTTTGCAGGCGATGCATTGGTACGTATATCGAATTCTAGGGCCAAGTGCCTCTGGGATACAAATCTTTTGCTTGACTTCGAATTACTCAAAAAGTAGTCTCTTTGACATATTTATTTGTTTGAACGCAGCACTTCTAAATAACGACATGTGTTTTAACGTAAATTCGTCTTCTAATCTGTCTTCAGGAGATGAAATATGCAATGACACTAAAGTTCGAATATGTTGGTCGAATTTTTTCGAACTAAAGTGTATGGAAGAAAGTCTTAAAGTATTTATGTAGTATCTTGTCTACTAAAAATAACTTCTAACAGCAGTTCCACTTATTATATACGAATATATTCTGAAATAATCTTAAGTGATCATAAAAGCTAATTATACATAATTGATAGAAACTTAAACAAGTTATATATTTTTTATGCACGCTGCCTGCATATTTAGTTATTTTAAAATATGTATTTTTCATTCGCCTACTTGCTCCTCCTCCAGTCCCGCCGTCAACCAAGTCGTTTGCCTCTTGTTGTCAATGTTGGTTGTTGTTGTCTTCTCAAATAATAATTTTTCTGTCTACATTTTTCTAGACATATTAAAATATGATATAAGTAATTTTGTAGCATTGTAATTCTTAAAATATTCCGGAGAAATATTCACTTAATTAAATTATCGTTTTGAAGTTGAGAATTTTTAAATAGTTGCAATGTTTGAGACAATAATTCATATCAGTCACGTAAAATGATTTTAATGGAGGGTAAATATGGTGGATGTCTATTTTATTATTTGAACTCGTGACGCTTTGATTTTTATAAATAGTATAAAAAATGAAAGATTTTATTTTAAACTTTTTAATATCATGATATTTTGGTAATCATTAGTCCAATCATCTTAGTCAAATAAAAGGGTCAATCTCGCAATCCAACGAAATCAGCTGAATTTTTGTACCAACCTTTATTTTGGTATTATAATGCTTGCCCTAAAATTCACATTTGGTCACGTGTAAAGAACCTTAGATATTCAAAAGTCACAAACATCAATTTATTGAGAATATTTCCTTTTTTTTGGCCTCTAATCGAATGTGTATTCATTATCAAATTTGTTGAGGATAAAATTCTCTATAAGATTTGCTTAAAACCTTTTTGTTTACGTTGAACAGTTTTCGAAACATGCGCAGAAAATAGAGCGTTTCATGGAAGTTCAATCGTAATACCAATTTATTATACGGTTTTTTTAACTTAATTATTCATTCACGTCAATTATGAGTAAGGACGTTTTCAATTTGATGAGTGGGATGCATTTCTGTTAATAATAGATTTTCCTTTCATAAAAAGTCGCATTTTGCCCATAATTATGGCGAATTTTCTAAATTCATAAGTCGTTTTTTCCGCCCGAAAAATGGAATAAGAATTCGATTAAAAACTAGACTCCAGTCAACGTAATATTTGCAAGAGTGCGATGAAACAATGGGAAAAACGTGGCTGGGCTAATTAATAAAACACCAACTTAGTTTTGTTAAAACACTGCATAATTTGCTAAATATGTTTTGTTTTTATCTAAAGGTCGAAATTTGTATGACAAATTAATGCAGAATTTGTTATATGAACCTTCAGCACGCGTACACTTGATTAAAACTTAACAAAGAATTACCTACATATAGATGGAATTTACCTGATTTTATACGTCAATTAGTTACCTGTATGATTTTAGTTGTTTTTTTAAATTTATTTGATAAAATGTAAATTTTGGAAATTCCATATATTAAAAAAAAATTAATGGTTTAATTCATGTATTATTTTAATCGCCATTGTTTAAATAAATCTCTGTGTATATCTAAACAATTAACAACTAAACATAACTTATAAATTTGACATAAGTCACCTTGACTTGACTTAATGTATTGTTTGAGTTTTTTTAGGAATCCGTATTAAAAAGATTACTTCTAGCCTAGGTACTTAAAATTATGTGGAAAACAAAAAAAAAAAAAAAAAATATTTATCCAAATTTTATGAAATTTTCCATGCACAATATTTTAGCATGAAAATGGAGGACTTATCAAAGACTTTTTTACACAAAAACACTTCTTAATCTTCTGTACATAAAATGCTTTAAACACCTGATTGTACACAGACTAAACACCTGATTGTAAAAACCTGAAACATGGATGGCGTGTTCTTTGTAAGACGTAGGCATCCGTTAAGAAAGGATTTTCTGAAATTCTACCCCTAAAGTGGTAAAAAACGGGGATAAAAGATTGTATGGGACAACGTGATTCCTTGATCCATTCTACTTCAAATTTTGCATAAACATTCTTTAACAGAATACTCTGTCCAAAAATTAAAAGAAATAAAGCGTATGTTAGTAATAGATCTTTTTTTTATTATAAATGTTTCTATTTTGATTCTTATTGCTCTAAAATTTTGACTAATTGTATAAGACGCAAGGACGTCTTAAGGTATTTCTATTGGAGTGAGTAAGACCGGTAAACTTAGAAATAAACTTCACTAAATAATAGTTGTATTAGTGCAGTTTTTACATATTGCTCTCCTTTTCAAGTACTTTTTATCTGTCAGCATAAAGTACGCATCTGTGCTCAAGTTGCTGTCTTTACACTTCATTTCCGGATTCTATACAATATTCGTCGAAAGGTAATCTTTGTTATTGCTTTTTCGTAAACGACATAGTAATTTATATCCTATTTACGCTCAAAATATCCTTAATTTGTTTATTTATATTTATTTTTGTTTGCAAAGGTACTTTCTATAGCAGAAATAGTAGAAAAGTACTTAAAAAAAAAAAAAATTATACTATTCTTAAAATATTAAGAGTTCAGAAACGGTAAATGCTTGTACAAGTTTTTTTACAATTTTATATCGTTTAAATCTATCTCTTTGCAAAATTTTGTGCTACTTTTAATCCCAAATCGTTAGAAATACCTTGAATATTTAGTCATGACATTGCTCTTATCTGTAATTCTATCTTCACAGAACGTTGTACTGTCTAAACAATATTTATTATTTACATACCAATTTTGATTGTATACCTATTAATTAACTCTGGTTTTGGATTCCGGTCAATGAACAGTTTATGAATTATTTTCAAGGATTAACAAATATATATATGTATATATTTTTTAAAACAATGATGTCTATTTATATGTTAGTTCCGTTCATGGTTTCTCTGTAACTTTCAAACGATTTTACCACTTTTAATGAAATTTGCATGTTTATCACGTTCAAAAAATTAACTGTATAATTTTTTGAGAAAAATTTACTCCAGTCCTTTGAGGAAAATCTTAAAAAATTACAATTGTTTTCTCTGCACGCTAGAATGTTACGGTTCCGCTGTAACTTTCGAACGCTTTTCCCACTTTTAATGAAATTTGCTAGGCATGCTTATCATTATATTTTATTAACCTTCTCTGGTCGTATTTTAATGATAAAATCTATGTGCATATGCATCTTCCATTCATGATTCTGTTGTAATTTTCGAACACTTTGTCCGCTTTTGTTGAAATTTGTTTGGAATGTTTTCCCTTTGGATAAAATTTTTTAAAATAACAAAATTTTTATCTAATACATTCTCGAATTTTGTTTACCTTCTCTGGGCGTGTTTAAACGATAAAACAGATGTTCTGCAACAATTACACACTAACAATGAAACCATCTATCTGCCTATGTATAAGCTTATTCCGTTGTAACTTTCGAACGCTTTTACAGGTTGTGATGAAATTTGAAGCCATGACATTCAAAAAATTTACTATAAAATTTTTGGAGAAAATTCTACTGCTCCCCTTGAAGGAAAAGCTTCCGAAATTTCAATTTCCCATACTTGCTAGACTGATGCGGTTTTTATTTAGCTTCTCTGGTCGTGTTTTAACTATAAAATAGAGACGTCCTTCAACACAATTATTTTTATAATATTTCCAGTAAAACATAATGAATTATAATAATTGAGTTGCTCTAAATAGTAATGAACCTAATCTAAAAGCACCTAATTACACACATATTTTTATTATTGTACATTATTTCAAAATAAATTCGCGTACGTTTTTACAATAAAAAAAAAATGTTAAGTAGTTTTATGCTTATCTTTGTGTTCATATATTATTATTGTTATAACTATTATTATTATTGTTATTAAAAAAATATATATAATAACACAGAAGGCGTGAGACATGTTGATGACTATTCTTTATTTAAGATTTCTTAACGTATAAAAATGTAGTCAATGTTTTATATTCATTTTATACTAATTCTGCTCGTTCTTAATAGATGTGTTGCAAAGAAAAAATATCAGTTTAATCTCTATTAATTTTGGGAAAATAAACAGGAGTCTCCAAGAATTTAAAATATATAGGACTGGAACCCAAAAATTATACTCCAATTAATTTGGTATACTCAAATTAAAAAAAAAAAAAACACAGAACTGAATCTTTCTTGTGTATTTAAACTTACAAATTACACTATTTTTTTGGTGTATTTAAAAATATATTCTGTTTAAAATGAAAGTTTTACTTCGATAAACACAATTAAATTTGATTAATTTCCTAGATCAAATAATTTTATATTTTATAAATACGTATTTCGACTACAAAGTAGTCATCATCAGTATGAATTAGCTAGTTGTAATGATTCTCTGAGGAGATGTTACTCGTTGCTAATTTGGTGACGGTTTGATTAAAACACCATTAAAACGTTTATTTTTGATTTAAAATAACATATAAGATATCATTAAACTGAAAATCTCTTTTGTCAGAAACATTTTTCGTTAATCCTTGAATTCAATAGAATGTAAAAATTATCCATACTTTCTGTAAAGTATAATTTTGTATTCAATTGTAGTCGTATTTTCTCCGATAATTAGTCTTATCGAAGATCAATGTAGAATGTTAAGAATCCGATTCATAGCATACGACCAAGGAGGGAATTTCCATGGAAAACACTGCTTTTTTAGTCTTTTTTTACCGATTTGTACATGTATACAATTTTTCAAATTGTGTTTGAGGTTTGAAAATTAAATGTGGAAGTGTAAATTTACACATCCCAGTTGCAGCTTCTCCAAACTGATATAGAGGGCTTAAAACTACTTGGTTAAAGTCACATTTATGTTGATACATTATTTATTGCATTTATTACGTATCAGAAAATTTTGTTTCATAATTTGCATTCATAATATAAGTATTCTTTGAATATAAAAAACAAATTATAATTTATAATATGACGTAAAAAAGTAACATCAAATTATTATTTCATTATATGGTAGTTTTCTACATATTTCTAGACCGGATATCTAATTTTAAATACAATAATTTTTTGTGCTCTTATCTAGATTTATTTATTTATTTATATGGTAATTATGCTGATACGACAAACTATTTTCTGCGCTTATTATCCATATTAAACGCCGACAGCGATTAGCAAAATATATTTCAAATTTATATACGCCAGCATGGTAAACAGCAAAATAATTCAGTTAATATTTAAGCTTTTTATTTAGGGTTGCTGATGGTGAGTTTTATATGATACTGACTTCGGTCAGACTTAGATAAATTTAGTGCAACTTAACACTACAGAGTAGAAGTCAGAGTATACGGAAAGTCGAAATTCTGTATTAAAATTGAAGAAATGTTTTTACATCTCTCCATTATTTGGAATTGTTAATGAAAGATAATGAAATATCTGCGCAAACATATTATTGACATATTTTGGGCGCACTTTTTTACTCAGATTTATGTAGAAATATACTTAAATATTATTGGTTTAAAATATAAATTCGATATTTTTAATCTTTATACCACGTGGCCTAAAACACGAGCTGCCATGGTGTGACGTCATGTTGGTATAAACTCTTAGGTGTCATCTGTCAGTTCAATCTAAGCAATTATGTTAATTAGTAACAAAATATTTGAAAGTGTTAGGTTATGTTTTGTTCTCAATGTATTGTACCATTATTCACAATATTGTATACCAGTATTACGTCACCAAAAATGTACAGGCAGCATTTTTACGGGAATAATAAAGGTTTAAATTTTAATGTCATTTTATAGCAAGATACTTTGAGGTTTTTCTACAAACTCAAGATTGTTGCTAAGGTTTAGTAAGAATGATTTTAATGAACTATTCTGGTTTAATTTTAATAAAATTTAACCCTTTCATTAAAGAAAATTCTTCACTTTTTTTTTTGCAGACTGCTTTTTAAATCGAGAGAAATTTTAAGAAACTATTAAAATAAAATTAAAAATTCATCTTTTGACCCACGGTCCATTTTTTTTTTATAGTTAAATCTTTGAAATTTAAACAGCCGCACAATTAATTCTATTTGCATAATGTATACATTTTCATACACAAAGACACGTATTTAGTTGAAAGTCAAACATGAAAGCGAAAAATTGTTATGATTCATAGCCAAGGTTTATAAACAAACATTTATAAAGCATTTTTAATTTTTTTGAAACCTGTTCATTAGTATGCAACCCATGAGCAAAGTACATAATATTTAAAAATACTTACTGCACAAGCGAAATTATTCTTATTTATTTGTTTATTTTGCAAGCCATATGTTTTTCGTATTATTGAAACAATTATAACAATAATAACAATATTTAAAAACATAGGACAAGTGTGAAATTAACTCTGTCATCGAAGGTTTTGTACGTTTAATTCAATTCTTTATTAATCTGTTTTTAAACAAAATTGTACAGAATAAGTCAAAATAATAGGATGGGGCATATAAAGGTAAGGGGCTATGGATGAGTTTATAAGAAAAATAAAATTCATGTGCCCCTGATATATCAATCTTCAAATAAACCGTAAGATATTCTATAAAATTTTTACATTAAAACTTGGAAATTCACTAATTATTTTGTAACTTGGAATAAAGTTTGGAATAAATCATAAAACAGAATGGCTGGCCATTAACTCAAACCATCCTCTTTAAATTTATTTTGTTCATAGTAACCGTGAAGCACTAAGAATTTTTAAAGCATGTATAAGAATATAAAATAATAAATACTATGTAAGGAACCCTAGAAATAAATCAGAAATATGCGTATACATATTGCACTTAAATATTCGCTTTAAGTTGAATTTTGATGTATTTCAAACTAAAATTCATCGTATACTTAATTTATTATTCACACAAGCGAATTTAATATATTATCAGCCTAAACTGAGCCATATGATAAATACCAAAAGTAATACGTGTTGAAAATATTGTTTATAATCAAAGATATTATATGCATTATAAATTATTTTGTACATAAAATTATTTATTCATAATTGAAAACGATTCAAATTATTTATATGCAAAGTTGATTGGTATTTATTGTCAATAATACTTTCAATTTTTTTATTACCCAAAATTAATAATGTTTAATAAACTGTTAAGTGGAATGAATGATTCTGAATGATTCTGATGATATTCAAGACGCAAGATATATATCTACTTCTTAAATTTCATATTTCTTGACTTTATAAAAATAATTTATTATAATTAGAATATAACATTTTTTTGTAATTAGTTATTGTTACTTGGGATGAGAAAATATTATTAATCACCCCACTGAACCACCCTTCATGTGCGGACTGAAAAACTAGTGTCTTTTTATGACACGATATTAAGAGCTTCCCTAATAGACCAGGGTAGAAGCCTTTAAAAATGGTAAAAAGTGAAAAAAATAATAGTAGGATGAAACCCATTGGAATCGGAAGAGAATGTAACATAAATGAAAGGAAAAACAATTTATTAGCGATCTGAGGTCGGGAAGTGGAAGGGGGTGACTTTTTAAGGGTCAAACGGGGTGACTTTTTAAAGGTTTATCTCGATTTCCGACAAAACTTCAAATCCTATGGAAAAAATAAGTTTTAGGTAACAAAAAGATCTACAAAGTATAAATACAAAAGTTGTAGATCTGTTTATTACCTACAACTTTGCCATAGGACTTCAAGTTTTGCCGGAAATCTATATAAACCGTGTTTTATCCTTAAAAATTCAGGCATTTCCATATCCCGACCTCAGATCACTCGTAAATTATTTGTCCTTTCATTTTTGTTTTATTCTCTTCCGTTTGCATTGGGTTTCATCCTCCTATAATTTTTTTTGTTTTTAAAAATTATCGACCCTGGTAAATAATACATGGAGTGATAAACGATAACATTAATATTCTTAGCCATTTATCATACTCGAAATAATATCAGTTAATTCGATTTGGTGATCGGACTATTATACATGAAAGTCCGATGTATGTAAATGATGTATTTAAACTGTATTTTCTATTTTGAAATCCTTCAATTTTATCCGCTCTCTTATTAATTAAACTTTATTACGTTACAAATTTTTTTAAGTAAATTTTATGGGCCATAGAATTTAGATTTAATAATTTAATAATTTTTATTAGGCTACAGAAATTACAAAGTAGATGCAATAAACACAAAAAAAAAATTATTAAAAATTTTATTACAAGTGGTTTTGTTGTGTTTTGAAATACATAAATAAATTCAATGATTTCATAAGATTGCAATAAATATTATGTAACCAAATAAATCAATTGAAGATTAATAAAAAAACCAGATTTATTTTTAATACAATTGAACTTGAATTAAATAAATAAATTTGATAAATTATTCCTTTTATTTAAACACACACACAAAAAATGAATCTTTGGTGGTATCTGAAATGTATAATAATTTTATTAAAACAAATTCACGATTCATATAAATTATTTAAGACATGAAGCAATAACCTGTTGAAATATTAATTAACAACACCACGTTTTGATATATTATCTTGCCAAATTTGACAATGTGATGAACTTTTTAAATTTATACAGTTTGCAATTTTTTAGTTGTCATATGCAAAAAAAGATGAAAGGTCCGATTCACTTCAAGTGCAAATTTCATTGGAAAGAATGGGTTCGAGGTTAATAGAAGGTCAACTTCTTTTTTGATAGAACTATTTACTTTTTATATCAGATTTTATAAAGAAAAATTTTTCATTTACACCTGAAATTTGTATTTAGAATCCGAATCTGTAATAAAAAAATATAGATTTCAATTTTAAAAATGTATACTAATTTAATCTAGAACCCATCCGCATAAAAATAAATTTGGACATAAGATTAATTGGGTTTTTTTTATGCATAACAATGACTTTTCATTTTCTTGTTACAAATTAGGATTCATGAAACGAATCCGATTGTATCAAGAAGCCCTTTATATCTACAAAATATTCGATTGATCATAATAATTAAAATTGCATCCTTCTATCAAGTTTATTTTAACAGTTAATGTCCAGTAGGTACGACATTTGTCAAGCAATTTAATCGTTTTGAATTATACAGATCATTAGGTTCAATTCTTCCTCTTTCTTAAAATGTCACACAAATGTTAATGTAACGGGAAAATTTGACTTGCCACCCCGCCCGCCTGATCCTTGAAAAAGCTTCCCTTTTTAAGAATTTTATTTGCATGAATTCGAACGTAAAACAATATTTATATTATAAAGCATTGAATGTCTTTTCATTAAACAAAGTTTTTAACACTAAATGGAAAATACAAATTGTTGAAACACCTAAAACTTAACCGTAGTATATTTAAATAATTAAAACACTATTGTTAATTACACTTGTTCCGGTTTAATTTTCCTTGTCAATCGAAAAATTTATAATTGTTTATAATTCTTAATATATGAGAGAATATTGAACAGAACATATTCAATATAATTTTTTAAGATTACGTATTTAACTTCATAAAAGAAATTTTTTTGTGTTTGAAACAATAAATTAGATTTTGGGCCTCTCCTCCATCAATGATCATTGTATTATTTCACACGTTACAAAACCATAAATTACAAATTACAATTCATGCTGATTGTAAATTGTATTGAATGTAATACAATTTTTTGTATGTACTAGTTTTTTGCAGTTAATACAAGTTCAATTGATCAAGGCACTTATTTCAAGCATCCGCAAAATACCATTTTCTTTTAAACAATGTTGATACATACTATTTCGTAGGATCTATAGGTAGGATCTCTTAAACTTGATTTAGCCAATAATTTGAACTAGTTTTACTGAGAAAAATGTTTAAAGTGCAAATCGTTTAATTTAAAAAGGGAGAGGTGTATTCGCACATTATTCAATTCCAATGTTGCAAGATAGCGTTAAAAAAAATCATTATTTCAAACATCAAAAATTTTCATTGTTTTTGGCTATTTTGGGAAAAACATGGTCAAAAATAACACATATTTTACGATAGGATAGGTAGTTTCCAAGATATTGCTTGAAAGATACTGTCCGAGATCTTGGCATCTAGATAAGACGATATCTCAACAACTACGCCTCCTATTCTTAAACACATGGTATTTATCGGTGTAAACCACTTTATTAAACGAAATTCTACCGTATTCCGAAATGAAAATTTTGTCTCGATTTTTTTAAAAGGAAGGAAGAAGTCTTAAGTAAATTTTTTGAAATCGATAATAATTTTTGCTCTCAAATTTCGATAAAACTATGTTCATAATTAATTGAGTATTATTAATGAGAACACTAGGATTTTTCGAATAAATTTCGATTTTTTACCCCAATTTCCTAGATCAAAAATATTTTGTATTTTATAAATAAGTATTTCTTATATATAATTAACTAGTGGTAATGATTCTCTGAGGAGATATTACTCGTTGTTAATTTGATTGTGCAAACCATTTGTAAAATATATTCTCCCTAGCTAAATTTTTATAATTGGATAAAGGGTTTGCTAAAAAAAAGATTGTCTACAGGCGCTAAAATCTTATCTGCGCTTTGTATATAGATATCCTAATGTATATAGATATCCACTTTCGCTGAAATTGACCATATAAGTAACTGCCGTCAGCATCCTTACTAGTGCTGGTCAGTTTGTCAGAACTTCCGTTCTCCTTGTCTTACACATACCTTTAATACATGGTCAATTCTACCTTTATATAGAGGTAAAATTTATTTAAAATAATACCCCGAAAATCCTCAAGCTATTATCATATAAAATTTAATATAGTCTTTTTTACTATTTTCAATTCCGTATTATAGATGAAATTTGTGATTATGTTTATCATTGAACATGGATATGTATCAGAATAATATTCACAAATTCCGCACTTTTCCATAATTTGACAACATTTGCCTACAAAATTGACTTCTATTATAATATTAATACTTTTAAAAAACGATTTTTTATCACAATTAAGGCCATAGCAATGAAAATTCTGACAGATAGAAAAGAAAAGGTATATTTATGAGGAAACACTTCAATGTAAATGGTGATAAAACGAACATAATAAATTATAAAATTTGGTTACGGAACACTTAAAACAATACATAATACAGGTATACATTCAATTAACATTATCAACACATATGGTTGGCCTTAACAAAAATAAATTTTTTATAATATTTACTGATAACATAAACATATATTTATATACATGTTTACGTCATTCTAAACATTTAACTAATATGAATATACATACACTAACTATACTAAAGGACACCAAGAACATTTTATTAAAATATCATACACACGGTCGGGCATCAATTGACTAAAATACAAAAAAAATTTTCATTATACTGGAAGCTAAAATTAAATATGTGGTGTCGTTGTTACGTATTGAACAATACTAAAGTTCAATTTTATTGAATTGAATAGTGTGATTTCGCAAAACAACAAAGTTCAAGTTTATAAAAGATACAAAATAAATATTGTTGTGATTTTGTGTTTTTAAAAATATAAAGTTTTATTTGGTTATAATGGCAGAGATTATAGTTCCAACTTCATTACTTTTCAGATTTGTATTGTTTAAGAAACATTATGAAAAATATATACAATTATCACAGAAATATGAAGAAGCACGAAATATGGCGTATTATTTGGAGGAAAAGTATCATGAGATCAAGGTATGTAACATTTTTTGTACTGGAAATTTATTTTTACGTTTAAATTTTGTTTGTTTGGAAATGTTATCAAAATGAGGTCATAATATTGTGACCTAAATATTGATATTTACATAATGTAATTCAATGAAAATATAGGTTATGAATTGTTGTCCTGTCATTGATTTGTATGGTAGCGCCGGTGCCCATAATCATAGCATATATTTCATTTGTCTATTTCTTTATTATCATTAGTTTTACAAATTTTTTCTATGAAAATTCTGTAAGGTGGGGCGTTTGGTTTTTTGGAGCGGGTTGTCCCCAAACTTCAAATTCATAGACATCCGGTTTTTTATTATTGTAGATGATTCAATAATAAATGTTAATCCCATTTTATCTGGTGCATGATAAAACCAGATGTCCGTTGTTTGAAATATGAAAATGGTGATAGCAAAAATCTAAGTTGTCGTATAAAGGGCATCTCATTCAGTCACACATTGGATAAAATGGTTTTTTAATTTTTTTTTTTATTGAATAATCTTTCTGTAACAAGCTTGTGTATTCAAAAATTTTACAGGCCCCGAAAAAAAATGGGCTAGTTTTCGTACAGGAAAAAGTTGTTACACTAACTAGAATTAAGCGGCATATAAAATTTTTGATGAGGTAAAAACGTGTAACGTAACACCATAACACAACTTTAACACGTAACAGCAATCGTTGTGTTTGCGTGACCGCGTAACACCGCCGTGTAACAAAAGTTTATACTCGACAATGTTACATTGCGTACCACTATTTGTCGGAAATTTTCCCATAATTGTCCCACAAATTTTCCCATAAATAATCTATGAAAAATAATACATCTTATAATTCTTAATCAGTATTTATCAGTACAACCACCAACTAGAAAAAGCTAATTATTTTAAAACTTACAATAAATTTTGATGTAGCATATCAAAGATTAAATCCAGATTAAACCAGATTAAAATAATCGTTATTATTATTTTTGTTTTTTCAATAAAAAATCTACTTTTGACCCGAAATGATCCATGAGAAATTGGTGAAATTTTCTAAATTTAGATTATCTTATCTGAACTGTGGTAATGCAATCTGATTGTTAAAAATGGAGATCCGCGGAAACGGATACGTTTAATCAGTATCCTGATTCAAGGATACGGATTTTAGCTTTTCAACTCAATCAATCGGTATAATTTTTTTGAATTTCCTTAAAATGTTATTGTTTATTGAATGAAATGAGATTTCTGTTTCACTTAGCAACATATTATTTGATTTGAATAATAATGTATTTGAATAATAGATTTGAATTAAGACACTACAATTATTAATAAGTACCTTTTAATAAGATAGTCAACTATAAGAATTACCACTTACCTCACTACAATAAAAGTTAAAATAGTAATTTTTTTCCAAATATGTAATTCTTAAGAAATAGAAACTATTTTAATTGGATTTAACAGTATTTTATTGGTACATTTACTTATAAATTCATATACGTAATAAAAGGTATTAATCCAAAAAATTTGGTTAAAATTCTTTGAAAAAGAAACCGATACGGATCTTTTTTTTTCTGAAGGATATCCTCGAATACGGATATCCGGCACATCTCTGGTTGTAACACATAACTTTTCTTCTTAAACGAACATTACACCCACCAACTTGCAGTCATAAATTCATAATTCAATTGTTAACATGAAATGAATAAGAAATTTAATTTTTTATATATGAGAAAGTATATCAATTATTATAGAATTTCTTCGTACTCTTGATAACAATCTACCTACCTACAATTATGAATTCTTTACGACAATTTTTATGGAAATAAGTTCATTGTTCATATTTGTAATAACATAAATTTATAATATAAATTATACACATGTATTTAATTTAAAAAAAAATAATAATAATAATAAGAATCCATATTATATTTAGGTTAATCTAATCAATTTAATTTGCATATTGTTATATTAAATTATCAGTAGAGATTGGATTCAAACATATCTATGAGAGAGGATTATGTCATTAGAATTTATTTTTAGGATAGAATATGTGAATTATAGTCGAAAGTTTGAAGCACTAGCAAATATCGAAGGGAGTAACTAAATATTTGTATAGGTGATCATAGAATTACGTAGTCCATTTTAAGACCTAAAAAGTGAGTTTCGTTCAATGAATCGATAATTCTACTTTTAAATAATAAATGAAGATGACAACTAACAGAGTTAATTGTTTAGATACTCGACATATGATTGAATTTAATTGTTTGGATTATTTTTTATTAGTTTTTATAAAATACTATAAATATACATACAGTCTACAATATGTATTGTTATTACATACATGCGTTTTTTTTAGCCAAATTTGAGCTAAAAATGTGGAAAACTCAAACATTTTTCGAACAAATTATTTCCAAAAAATGATCATTTTTTGTATTTGAATTTTTCTTCTATCATTTCTGTCGGAAATGGACGAATTAAGTATTTCTATGGACACCTTTGTTTGTGTGGTCAATATTTCCCTAACGTTACAAACTTTAGACTAAAATTAATATACTCTGAATATTATGTATATCGAGTATAATAAGAGAAAGAAGAAAAATTCCAAAACGATACATGTTTGTTTTTTCAATACAAATTATATTTGAAATATTTTTTCCTAAACTGATTAAATTCGCCACAATTTCAGCTCAAATTTAGTGATCCTAAGTTTTTTTTTATTAAATCGATATGAAGTATTTTATAAATCCGATCTCTATCTACTTTGTCTATTTTAAATGTCATCAACAAATTGAATAATGAAAAATAACAATAATTTCCTGTGCACAATAACGGTTTGATTGTACTTTTCATGTTCACAAATGTGTGCGTCATCTGATACATTTTAACAATTAAGAATTAAGACAAAAAGTGTTTAAAAGCATGTTCGTTTAAATTTGTGTTATTAACAGGAAACGGAAATTATTTTCATATGCAATTGCTTAAAATTTACAAAAATTTATCTAAAACTTTTAAATCAATTAGAAAGAAATAATCCAGTATGTTGTTTTTATTTTTAAGACTAGTTTAATAGGAGGGATAGTTCTTAGGTCTGTTTGATAAATATCTACTCAATTATTTGACGATTGTCATGATATCAACTAGAAGAGTAATCGATTTTAATTTCTATATTTGTTTGTATAATAAGTTTTTACTATCTATGCGAAATAATTTAATTTTCTGTGCGAGATAATGTTTAATTTGATTCCCAAGATGCAATAAAAAAAAATACTTTGCTATTTTACCCATAAAAATGTGAAAGTAGGCTTAATACTCAACAAAATTCGAAAAATAAACGAAGTTAAGTTTTAAGCTCTTAAAGATTAATTTCCATCTCGTTCTTGCAAAAAAAGTTTTATGCATGATTCTACGATAAAGGGTCATTTTCTATAGAAAAATCACACAACAAAATTTTTAAATATTAATATAATTTATAAAACATTTTTATTCACAATCAACTCATTTGTGCATACAAACATTATTTATTTGACATTATTAAATTTTAAAGGAAAGTGACATAGACATCGATAGGACCTTTTACCGTAAAATGTCTGTTATATATATTCACTATGAAGAGGAACATGTATGACGTCATTTATGCAAATTTCCTTCTTTGTTTAATTAAGAATTTTGAACGTCCATATTTTGGCTATTTTTTATGAACTTTAAAAAATAACTTCAAATTCATGTTCGTGAAGTAAAGACACTTCAATTGTAGTGATAAAAAATTGGTGCACCTTCCTTATTGCATTTATATCTAAATTTTCGATACTTATCCCATAAAATCTATATTAAATTCAACAAATTTTTAAGTATTTTTATAAAATTTGAAAATTTCAATTTATAAAAATGTCTTATACCACACAGCCTATTTCATGAAAAATCCTCATAAAACTAAGTTTATAAGTAAAAACATATGAATTTAGGTGAATTTAACAAATTAATTCAAAATAATTTTATATAATTGTGATAAATAATTACAGAATGAAACATATTTTTTTTTTTGTTTGCTCTTAAATGTGTGAAGTTTTTGTTTTTATGATTATTATTTTTACATTTTTTGTTGTTTTACTTTCAATTGGGAAATTTTTCAGAATTCAATTCAGACAACATATATTTTGTTATTTAGAACAAATATAATTTATAATTTTATTTACATAAATTATAAAAATATATGTTAAATATTTACATTTTTATTTTTAATAATAAATAAGAAGAAATAATCTTTTTCATTTTATTTGTACATATTATATAGCATTGTGTATCTTGTATATTCTTATGTAAACGGTATATCGTTTACAGGATGATTCAGAATAACTATGTTTTAATTTCAAGTACAACACAAATTTTGGTGTAAACGTAAGACGTTTTAATATCCTAACTGAATACGTGGAAACATTATCTTTGTTGATTTAGTAATTACCTTTCAATTTTTATAAATTTTGTATGTATGGGCGCGACGAGAAACAGGTGTAAAAGATATCTCAATTCTACTCAACTTTTCACATAAATTTCGATTTTTTGTCTCAATATCTTAGATCAAAACTTTGTTTTTTTTGTTTTTAATTGTACTTCGACTACAAAGTAGTCATCATCAATATGAATTAGATAATCGTAATAGTTCTCCGAGGAATGTTACTCGTTTCTAATTTCGTGACGGTTTGTTCAATTGCTGCAATTTTCGAACTAGGAAATTGGGGCAAAATATCGAAATTTATTTGAAAAATCCTAGAGTTCTCTTTGATAACATTCATACATCTTTTCTCGTAAAATTTTGTTTCTATCCGATGTCACAAAGAGTGGTGGCTCAATATTTATTTCAAGGTTACTTTTTAAAACCTTTGAACTTTTGTCTTAATATTTTTTTTAATCATTATTTTTCGAGTTATTCTGATATTCCGTTATTTTTTGTATATGTATTACAAGTAAATGAGAATAATTTTTGGGTGTCAGGTGTGCATTTACCGGTTAAGGCATTAAGAGGGGATACTAATAACGTAATAAAATTGAAATAATTCCAAATTTTCGATCCCGAAAACGATTAGTTTAGTCGGAATTTGTTAACTGCGAAATCTATTCTTAGTCAAAATTTTTTGGATCATGTGGTTTTCGTTTTTATTATAATTTTAAGACTTACTGCGTATTTGGATAACAATTCCCTGACGAAAAAATTTTATTCAATCTTATAGAAATTGAATAGGAATGAATAGGAAATAAATAGGATTGAATAGGAAATTTCATTGAAAAAATGATTTCCTATTTATTTCTATTCAAAATTTGAATACGAAATTTTTTTCAATGAAATTTTCTATTCAATCCTTTGATTTCCTATTCATTCCTATTAAATTGCTATAGGATTGAATACAACTTTTTTTTTCAGGGAGACTACATAAACACAAAATTTAACATTGCATATACATCCTTTCAGGGTTGATTGTTAAAATGTCCAGCATTATAGTCTGTATACATTACGCATAGAATCTCAAATTTCTTTGATAAAATATGAAGTCACAAGAATGCCCTATTGTCTTGTCATTATGTCGACTACTTTTTTCAATTATTTCTATGTTTGGCTTCTTACCGTCAATTTTAGTTTGAGATTTTAGGATTCAAAAAAACATTAACTATTAGAATGAAAGTAGTCAAAATTAATGTCATATTATTTCTAACACATTTCTGGGCTTACAAAAATTATTCTTAATAATAATAATTTATAATACGTAATATATTTTACTCTTTGTGATCATTATCCTGAAACATCCAATAGATTCATTTCAACATTATAATCCGTGACTCTTGACAGATAGAAGATATTCAGTATTCGTTTCAGTATTAAAATATGCATAAAAAGAATATATTTATGTAATCCTGACATTTTGTAATTTTAGATATTTGTTGATGTATTTATTTATTATACGGTCTTTACCATATTGGATTGCAATAAGAAACGGTATTCGTTTTTCAATCATCATTCATCAAGTTCTGGTTATTCATTTAAAATGGTTTTGTAATTTGAAAAATTCACAATCAATTAGTGTTGTTAAATTTTAAACAAAGACTTCATGACAAATAATGTGTTATGGTTATTACAAATAAAGCGAGAATATTGTAAGCTGATTTTACACTGGCTGATTTGCCAAGTCTCCGGACTTGTGGGAAGTATCATGATACGTTATTCCGAAAATCGTAAAAATTAACATACAATTTTATTAATTAAGACCCTGTATGATGAATTATTTATTAAGAAGTAGAGGATAAAAGATCAGTGAAAACATCAAGCTTTTAATTCGCAACGTTTCGTATTCTTTATTAACACTTCATCGGAGTTTATGACCGTCGAAATCTTACTCTAAATGCTGTCAAAAATTATATCTTTGTCGTATTTAATTTCAAATCATATTAAATTTCTTTGATATATGACAAGAATGAACTTTTATTTATATAAAAGTTACAAAAAAACTTTTCTCTTAAATATGGGAAAGGATTTCAATCGATATCTGAAATCTATAGTTAAATAAATACCATTTTTGTATGGATTAAAATTATCTTTTAAACGTAATTTTATCAAATTCGAAAACAATAAATGTTTCTCAATTTTATCGATTTTTTTAAAGGAAAATATTTTTGATACTTAAATTACAACCCAAATATTACAAAAATAACTTCCTTTAACGTTTAGTTTTGAAATATTGCTGAAAATCTAATTTTCAGACCCAAATCTGTAGCCAATTTCAAGCGATATCTCGAAAACCATCTAATTACTTTAATAAGTATTATTTTTTGAGGCCTTGATTACCCTAGGAAACTCAAAAATTGCGAAAACAAATTTTTGGTTATTTCAATAAAGTTTTTTAAGATTATATCAAACAAAAGAACTTTTAAATTTTAGAAGTTTAGTACAATTAATGTGACCTTTATCGTTAAGAAAATTTAAATTTCGGAGTATTTTCCGACAAATCCCGTAAATTAAAGTTAGAATTATCTATTTTATTTTATATTTTATGTACTTTACATTACAAAGAATGCCACAAATAAAAAAAATCATTAATTCGATTATTTCCTCCAACCACTTTAATTACGAACAATTAAATATTCTATTAAGACTTCGAATTAATCATTCAGATGAAATTTCCTTAATATTCATATCATAGTGATATCACCCAGAATTATATCTAACCCGTGGTACCATTCTCTGCAATAACAACATAAAATAGGAAAGAAATCAGAATGAAAAATAAAATTAATTTGACAAATATTTATTTAATAAATAAATATAAATAATTATAAAAAAATAGTTGTAATGTAATTTATTTATTTATCTACGTAATAATCATAATAAGATAATAAACGATGAATGATGATAGATAGGATGTGCAATTTAAAAGAGTTTTTCCTATATTTATGTGCACTTCAAAATATCCATTTCCTACTAGATTTAATGAATGATGTGATCATAAAAATGCATTCGACCATAATATTTACGATTATTTATTTTTTTGTATTTCCTTTTGGATATTATAATAATACGTCGTATTTCATTCATATACTTAATGCACCTTAATACGTGAAAAATACACTTAATAATAATTATGAATCCAATTATGTTAGTACCAAGTGTTACCTTGATAGAGACGGATTTAGGCTATGTATCGTCCTAGTATCTTTTATGCAATACAAAAGTGATTTTAAAAATAATAAAAATTAAATTATAGTGTTTCAAAATCAAGTAATTAGTTAAAATTTGTAACTTATCATAATACTGTGACAAGCGATATTCGGTTAAAATTTTTATGAATCTTTTCGTGTTAAAATTCGATTATTTATTTTTAATTAATAATGAATTATATTCTGATATTCAAAACAAAATTTTATATTTTAATTCTTCTTGGCATTTTCGTTTTCCAAAATTTTAAGGTTTCAAAATTTGTCTGAAAAAAAAATATTTTTTGTAACAACTGGATCATCTATAAGTTTTATAACAAAGCAATTTTAATTTTTTTCCTTATAATTAAAAAATGTATCAAATTTTAAAAAACTTATAGGTTTAGTACGGAGTACACACAGATAGTTCCCAGGCCAAAGTTTAAGATTTTTACGTCACACGTTGATAATGTCTGTGATTCGAAAGTATAAAATCATGGATGGCATCCACATATGATGTCATTGTATATTAGCCATTAGGGCAATTGCAATATTAATATCATATTTTGAAGACGTCACATGTGGATGCCCATCCGTGATGTTATATTTTCGAAATACAACTAATATTATTTATATTTTAATCAATCAATTTTAGAATGTTCATAATTAATTTCTTTTTAAATTTTTTCGCAAACTCGAAATTGTTTTAAAAATCATTAAAAAAATGGATAATTTTTTTTTTCAAAAACTTATATATATATATATATATTTTCACATGCATTTTCAAAGTAAGAAAAAAAATAATAACGAAATATTCAAATTTAAACGTATAATATTCATTATAATCATCCCTAATTCATTTTGACTAGTTTCAAAGTGACATTTTTAAAAATAATTAACCACAGTATGTAGAAATTTTAAATTTACGTTTCAAAGGATCATCTATGGATCATATTTTGTGGTTAAAAATAATTGTTGAAATTATTAACGAAGCTTCTCTCTTCAAAATATATGTACAGTTTAGTATTTTATTTTTAGTATAAAAATTCTCACAGTATCTAAACACAGTGAATTTAGTAAACTAAATTGTATTAAAAATGAAAAAAAAAACAACCATTTTTTACTTGTTTATTGATGTGTGAATTAAAACCAAACCCACCGTTGCAGTTTATTTATTATTTATTGAACTATTGCAAATAAATGATAAATAAGTACAATTTTATTGTGTGAGGTGTACGCGAGCTTATAAAAATTGAACTCACCTGATTATTATTCATCTCTGGATACAAGTTCTCTTCATATCTCATTCAATTAACGCTAAAATAACACCTGGCGTATGAAATTTGTCATTTTATTATTTGTGTTACCTTCTCTGGCAAAATACATCGACATACCTAGGACTGTTATTTTACTAATTTTTCTGACGTTTTGAGGCATACTGTAAACTCACGAGATCAAAAAGTCCTATAATCTCTTGATACACAATATATTTATGTAAAATATACACAATTTTTTAGACTTGTCTGTACAAAAAATGACTGTAGTTGTTTGACAGATTTTTAATTCCATTACTTTTTAAAGGTTGAATATGCAATCAAATTTCGCATGAATATTGATCTAATTTATTTTTAAATTAGTTTTTATTGAAAATAATTTATACAATTTACAAAAAGTTGTGCAAATATAATTTATTTACATTAATTAATCTAATAACTAATTAAAACTCAAAAATGTCATTCATATTCAAACTCAACTGCCATATATATTCAAATACTACAGAGAAATAATGGCGATAGGCAATCAGTTGACCTGAGTGAGAGATTCAAATTAAACTTAAAAATACTAATAACGAAAATCACATGCTGTAAATGGTAATTTCTATGTCGAATATAATCAACATGCATTCGTTGTCACTTGCTAAAAAAATAAAACATGGTGTTTATGTTCTAGAATCCATTAATCCTTTTCAATTCACCGCTCTCGTGATAAACCTGATCAGTTGGTATACATAGTATCAGTATTATTGATTAGAATTGTACAATAAAAATAATTACAAAAACGTTTATTTTTACAGATAAATAAATAAATTATTATTATAAATATATATTATAATCAACATTGTTCAATCTCAAAGTATTAGTAAAATTTATGATCATTTTATAAAATAATATGGAATTAAATATGTTTTTAAATATAAATACATGTTATTTAAGATTTTAGTATATTATTTTCTTAAAACTGTATCTTTTAAAGTACTTTTATATTTCATATTAAAGTTAACGAACACGGGACCATCAAAATTATATAAGTTAAGTCATGCTTTTTCTCAACTTTGAAACAGGAAATGTTCAAACTTTTTTTATATTATTTTAGATTTTTATATTTTTTTATATTATCTAGTATGCAAAATTTTTCTTAGAGTAGTACTTTCAGTAGTGGAAAAAATTAAAATTAGTATAGAAATAATATTCTTAAATAGTGTAAAATTGAGTCATAAAAGCACATGATTAATTTATTATCTTAAAGTTAAAATTCGATATATTTATCTTTCACGTGCCATAAATCTAGGCTGCCATGGTGTGACGTCATATTGGTATAAATTATTAGTTGCCTTTAACAGTCTAAACAATTATCTTAATTAGTAAAAAAGTATTCCAAAATGTTAGGTTATGTTTTAATATCAATGTGTTATACCAGTATTATCAATATTACATTCGGATATTATGGTACCAAGATGGCAGATAGTGTTTTTACTGGTATAAAAAGGGGTTTAAATTTTAATGTAATTTAATGGCAGAAAATCTTGTTTATTTTGCAAAATATTTATTTTTCGTGTCTTTTTATTAAGAAATCAATATTTTTAAGTCCTTTTTTAAACAGGGTAAACTACCCTATTGCTTTTACAATCGATTTGTATGAAGATTAATCGGATTTTTAAACACTAAATTAGTAAAATAATTCAATTAGTCAATTTTTTGTTTTTAATGTCTAACTACTTATTGTTTGTTGCAATTTTCCAATCAAACATATTGTTTAAATAATTCACTATGGATCTTTTTCTTCTTTCAAATATTCGCGAGTACGGAATCGGATATCCGACACATACTTCAATTATATAACTTAATAAGTACTTGGCCACTATTCCCATTTCGATACCGTGCTCGTAAAGCTTTAAACATTTAATTTTTTTGCATTAATAGAGTCTTTTTATTAGTATTTATTTATCTTAAACGATATTTGTATTATGGCCATTAAAAATTTAAATAGTTTATTATTAACTATAGATAAATTAATCACGATTTTTAGGTATTTATATTACCTATTACTTTACTCTAAGTAATATATTTCTAAATTACTTTCATCTCCGGTTTTTTTTTTATTAATTCTTTGAATCAAATACTTCCTAGATTTTTTCTTAAATAATGTAATTTTATCAATAATAAAACATTTTACAATAGTATTAAAAATCAATTAATATCTAAACTATTACACAAAAAAATGCTAATTACTTTATTATTATTTTTTTAAACAATTGTTCCATATATTTGCGTAAAATTTGAATTTCACAAAAAATTCTCACGTGTAGCATAGATTATAAAAGAAGTTCTACCTAATCGATTTTGTTTCTTGATTTTCGATAGCCAATTTGCCCGTTTGTCTTATCATCTTTATCCAAAAATATTTTTACTACTCATGTCATTAGAAATACCTTAAACTGTAAAAGATAATATAAAAGTCCGAATACAAAAAATAATTCTTTTTTATAACAAACAACTATTATTTAAAATATTTTTGTATTTTTCACTAAAAAAAATCTACTTTTTATCTATGTAAACACTATATTTTAATGATATTAATAATTATAAATAGTTCAAACACTATCAAACTATTTTTCACCCCATCTTCACTCTAAATTTAGATGATGATAGATGTCGATAATAATATATAAATATGCATATCGTTTCTTAACAATTGTTCAACGAAGCGGGCATATAACGGCTACTGAAATAATATAAAAATTGTTATTTATTTTGAATAATGTCGGTTCGCTTTTATAAAGCTTCATCATTGTATTCTTATTATTACATAATTTGTTTTTATTTGTTCCAAATGATATTTGTTGCACATCTGTTTCAAATAATTCTTTTTTCTAAATGGATTTTTTTTTTGTGTATTCTTCTTATTTATTTTTTGTGTAAATCTTTAACAAATTCTATTAAAAACCATTATAATTATATTAACGTTTGTTTCGTATACCTAAATGACAATTTTGTGTGTTTATAAATAATTATATTTTTTAAAAACTTTATAAATAAACTTAATAATATTTTAATAAAATATTATGTACAGTTACAATTCATTTTTTTTTTCTAAACGGCATTTTTTTATGATTATTAATATGATGATATCAAATTATAATTTATATACATTTTTTTTTTTAAATTATTATAATTCTCATACCTATGGACAAGGTGTCACACATATTACATTTATATTTAAGCAATTTTGTTCAAAAACCAAAAGATGATTCAAAGAGCACATGGCGCACATAAAATTTGGAAGAATTGTTAAATCATGTGTAGGCGCTCACATTATTGAAAATAATCATACAATCGACAGATTTAATTTAAAACTTTTTAAATCGGTACCCAAACCGACCGAACTAAATGTACATGAAAGCATCTACATTCAAAAACATGACAAGGATACGATAGACCTCAGTCCAAAGTCCTTGTCTACGGAGAAAATACTCGTTGCTAAGTTGGTGATGCTTTGCACAAAGGTATTTTGGTATATGCGGTTTTCAAGAATCAATCAAGTTTCTCTGCCAACCAATCAGCTTCGATCACGTATTAAGTTTTCGATCAATGATATTGCAGTATTGGACCACGTGATTTTTACAGTTAAAAAATCTCAAATATAAAATTAAATAATGAAATTAAATAATTTTAATTTCAAATTTCGTTTCAATTTTAATAATTCAATCTTAATTTTGAAATCTTTATTAATTCCGAATTAATACGTGATCGAAGCTGATTGGTAGACAGAGAAATTTGATTGATTCTTGGAAACCGCATGTACCAAAATACCTTTGTGCAAAGCATCACCAACTTAGCAACGAGTATCTTCTCCTCAGAGAATTATTACAACTATCTAATGCATATTAATGATGACTACTTTGTAATCGAAATACGTATTTATAAAAAAAAATGTTGATCTAGGAAATAAATAAAAAAAGAAATAGAGTGGAAAAGACAAATAAATCAGACACTGGACGTACTTGAGAATGAAAAAATTGGAGACCGCATTTTATCAATGAATTTAATTATATCCAAAATATTAATCCGGATGTTGCGATATCAATTTTCAAAGGAAAAACCTTACATAAAATTATAATCGTAACAAATCGGACCCCATTTTAGCTTAATAACTAGGAATTTCAATAAACCAAATAGCTTGAGCACACCTTAAGTCATTTAGCCCCTGCTTTTTATTACGTTTACTCTCACTCTATCTTTCTTAAGTAAGAATCTTTCTACATTAAGGAGCATCTATTTATTACGTTCTCAATTCCACCTCCTTGAGAAACCCTCCTTTCCTTTAGTGTAAACTTTACGAAACCTTTATCCATGCAGATGAGGGAACGTACTTTTTTATTACCACATCCAGAATAAATATATAGTTATACATTCTGCTTTAAATGATGATACTGGCCACTTCTGTATATTATCGATTATTGGAAAAATATCTTGTTCGCTTAGAACCAAAGCATATTTTACTCCATGATGTGCCAGTTCTCTTCCCCTCAAATAATATTTTTAATATCTCAAAAATAAACGTAAGAAAATTAAGTAGCTTTACTTAATAAATAAGTCTTCATTGAAAAATTCATTAATAAGTCTTATAACAAAATTTTTATTTTTTTCGTTATAATTAAAAAATTATATCATATTTTAAAAAAATTCTAGATTCAGTACGAAGCACAGCCTGATAGTTCCGGGACCAAAGTTAAAATTTTTACGTCACACGCAGAAAATATCTGTGCTTTGAAAGTATAAAATTATGAATGGTATCCACATATGATGTCATCAATATTGTATATTAACCAATATTTTGATAACGTCATATGTGGATGCCCATCATTGGTGTTTTACTTCCGAAATAATACAGGTAATATTATTTATAAGAAAATTATGGAAACTGAAATTATTCTCACATTACGTCATTAAATATTATCACTTTTAAAGTGTTCAAAATTAATTTTAAAACAAGTTTTAAAATTCATTCGATAATTTTTTTTTTCAAAAACCTAATTCCAAAATGACCGCATGTGATATTCTGTATTATTTAAATATAAAAACATCATTAAAACATAAAAATAATATGTAAATGTTATAAATTTTATATATAACATATATGATAGCGAACGACTGCACTGTATACATAATATTATTAATATCCTATGTGCTCTAATTCATTTAATAAGGGATTGTCTTTAATAAGTAATATTTCCTTGTGAAGTAATACCATTCTTTAGCTCTCAGTGATATTAAATTTACTAACTAAACTGCTGGCTGCTGCACTCTTTTATTTATTAAATTTTATGACACAATCATAAGTTTAATATCACATAAATAAATCTTATATTATTGCTTCTTAGTTCACACAATATGTGAGACATTTGATATTTATTTATGGATAATATTTTAATTGAAATTCTAGTCTTCAGTCACCGCCTGATTTTTTTATCATTAACAACAAGCAGAGATTACCATAAACAAGTAAGGGCGCCAAATATTATTATTTAAAAAAAATTGCTCCTGAATGCTCCCTCAGAAAATAAATTTGCACCTCTTAAGGAACTAATTGTTAAGTAGTTATTCATAATTTAAAAATTTGGAAATCCATTTATTATACTATGACCGCACAAACAACCCGACCGTTTGTGCCTGACCGTCCGTCCGTCATTATGATAACTCAAAAACAAAAAGTGATAGCGAGCCGAAAGTGAGTTTAAAGTCATGAGTGAGCAAGAATCCTATAAATCCTTGATTTAACTTTTAAACTATAAAAGATAGAAGAAAAGTTCAAATACAAAAAATGTTTATTTTGTTAAAACAAACAACTTTTGTTTGAAAGATTTGTTCGTTAAATGTTTGAGTTATCCACAATTTTAGCTTAAATTTGGCTAATAAACTTGTATACATATATTACTGTATAAATTGGATATTTATAATATTTTCTGTGTGTGAATTAAAAATAGTCAATAACAATAAAATTCAATCAATCTTATATCGATTATCTAAACAATTAACTCTGTTAGTTGTTATCTTCACTTGTTTTATATCTCATTTTATTTCAAAAGTTAATATTTGGCGCTAACTTGTTTATTGTGGGGAAATTTCACGAGATGCTTCCTTATGGTTAAAGCAACATCATTTTTCTCTAAGCCAGTAAAATTTTCGATTGTGACGACAAGCTTGAATTAGCTTTTTTTTGCAATAAAGATGATTTAATAACAAATACAAAAGTCATCTTATACGATATACGCTATCTTCATGGATCCAATGGACCGATTTTGTTCACTTACGAACTTTATCTTACTTTTTATGTTTAAAGAACGTTACCAAAATTTCAACTAGCTATCTCTTTTCGTTTTTAGGTTGATGAAAGACGTCCTGACGAACATGCGGTAGTAATTCACTTATTAGATGATTCTATGAACATCTATACTGAAATTATGTTTGTGCGGTCAATATTTTATTGTGTTAGAATTGACTAAACTTATAATATATTGTATATATGTCAAGTATAAAAAGCGACACTTAAATTCATACTTTTCAAAAATATAAGAAAATAAATTATTTTTTTGAAGAGTTAAGTTGTTTTTCATATTTAATTTTCATTTCAAAGTAAAAAATTGACTTTAATGAATCAAAATAACAATAGTCAATTTTATAATTTCAATAAGAAAAGGTTTATTTACAAATTGTAAAATATTAATTACTTTAATAAATTTAATATCATGAATCACAGATCAAATTACATCTTGTGAAATAATTTGTTTTACCCCAACACGAAATCAATCATCATGGAAGAACGATTTTTATTTCTACCTATATATTTCATAATTAAGTTTTTCCCACCCACATTAAGAAAGGTAAAAACCATAACTTTAAAATTATTTATTTTTGAATCACCAAACAGTACATCATTAATTATTAATTGATTAACAATGTAATTAATGACGTTTCGTTTTTGTAATGTTTTGTTGTATTTTGTAAATGACGCCACCAAACATTACAATTATACAAAAAAGTGAAGAAGTTCATTTACATGTTTATTGTGTTAAAGAGGTATTTTATTTTTGTTTAATAATATTTTTATTTTTTTTAAATAAATTATTAATATTTTGATGTATTTAAATTAAAGTTAAAAGAAAATATTATAAACTGTTATCTAACTGCATTTTTAGTAAAAAAAAAAAATAATTATACGCTCTACGTTCGGTTCATACCTTTATTAATTTGTTTTTTAATAGTTTTTTTTCTTGTAGATAGAACAATTTGAAAGTATTGAGTTTTAGTTTAGAGTACCAAAAATTATTTCGCCCTAAGTTTTTTTATGTGATTCTCTTTAATTTGTCCTAATGATGATACTAGGGGCCAAATTTTTGTTTTTTATATTCTTTATACAATACTTAATAATATTCTGCAACGAGAAAAAGATATTTCATGATTATACTTGTTTTTTAATTATTTATTACACAGTATTCGTCATTTAACTGTAAGTATCGCTGTATCTTTCAGACACACGCGTTGCGTACGCGTAACAAATAATTAAAAAACAGGTATGAAAACGCAATTTTTTTTATTCTCGCTTAAGGATATTAACTATTGTTTAAAGAGCATAAATAAAAATATTTTTATATTTTATCTATACTAATATTATAAAGATGTGTATGTAAGGAATAAACTGAAAAACTACTGGGCCGTATTGAAAAATTATGTCGCCGTTGGGAAGTTACACTATCCCCGGATGACATAGGCTACTTTTTATCCATGTTTTTCCCACGGGAACGCTAACTACGCGGGTCAAACCACGTGACGTCCGTTAGTTATTTATATCTTTAAGTAAATACATTTGATAGCATGTATGAAAGTTCGATACCCAATACTCAAAATAAAATATTATTAAATTTAATTTTTACAGCCAATTATCAAATTCAATTGAATATTTTTTAAAAGTTCACTAATATTTCCAATTCAATGACTTTTCAATACACAAGTTTTGGGGTGGGGTAATCAAAGTTTATATAAAACTGCTTGTTTCTAAAGTTTTATTATACACCATATCCGAAATCTTGTTTGGTTGTTTAAAAAAATTAAGCTCAATTATGACTTGCATTTCTGGATTCTCGAATAAATTTGCCTTTATGAAAACCACAAAAGATTCAATGCAACTGATGACAGGTCAACAATTAGCATTACATATTTCTACAATTCCCAAAAAGGTGTTTATAGTTGATTCATTCTATTTGAAACATACTATATTAAAATATATTTTATTTTGTTATTTAAAAGTTAAAAGAGATTTTTGTTATAAAATTAATTAACAGTTAATATAATAATAATAATATTAATTTTGTTTTTTTTTTATAATTATTTTTATAGGCTGAAAGAGATGAATTAGCGGTATCAAAAACGGAATTGGAAAATCGTCTAAAGAATTGTCAGACTGATTTACTTGACAAAGAGAGTGAACTCTTTGCTCAATTAGAACGAGTTGTGCGTTTAGAAGAGGATTGTGAAAAAGTGAGTAATTTATATTTTATATATAGATGAAATAGGTAATTATTATATATATATTATATATATATATTTAAAATTTTACTCTAATTAGTCATGTATGGTAATTATTAAGATTATTTATTAGACATCTTCTAAATGTGGAATATAAAATTACATTAGGACTTATTCATTTAAAAAATAAATGATCTATGTTGATAAATTTTTATTGTATTTTAAATCAATTATTTCATCTGTTGTTTTATTTTGCGACACTTGGTTAGCTGCCATCGTAAAAAATTCGGTATAAAATTATACAATCGCAATAGTTTATAAAATAAAATATCGAAATTTATTGGTTATTTTTCAAAAAAAAATTTTTGGTTAATTTAATATATTTCAAAATTTTTTTCTGATTTTTAAAACAAATTAGCAATTTTTAGAAATCCATAAAATGAAATATGACGCTGAAGTTACATAAACAATGATAGAAAGTATATAACCAAAAACCAATAAATGTTTCTATGGTCTTTATTAAAAGTAAATAGAAACATTGCAAGTCTGACGAATTTTTAATGTAGTGGGCTATAATGGCAGACTCGTTTTTAATGTAAATAATCATTCAGCGAATTTTTTTTTTTTTTTGAAAAACCAATTGCGAAATTGTAGAAATGATAGAAGTTATTGTTTAAATTTTTCTAAATTTTATGAAAGATAATAAATTTCGGTAATTAATTATTTACGTTATTTTATCCAATTTTCATTTTTTATAAGATGCTAATTTTCGAGTTTTGTTATGGTATTAAATCTAGTTTCTCATTTTCATGTGTATAATAAATAGTGAATTCAGTATCAGTCAGATATCCAATTATTAACAGCTCTGAATATTCTGAATTTAAAAATTACCATTTCTAAGTTAATTCTATAGTCAAATGAGTTTTACTATAGCTGAAGTGTAAACAAATTTAACACAATTTATCATCTGAAACCTATTTCCATAAGTTTAATATTTACATAAATATTTGTGATTTTAGAATTATGCTTTAATATTTATAAATTACATACCGTTTATTATAGGTTTGGTAATAATACTTCGATATGCTTATGCAGATCCTTTGTGTCTAATATACTAATATCGCAAAGCTAACGATCGATATAAAACCCAGGTGTAACCATTCTAATAATTATAAAAGTAACCATTCGTATTTGCTATAGTGCAATAAAAAAACCACGTTGGTTTCAACGTAATTTAGCAAATAAAATTCTTAGACTCTAGAGTAAGACAAATTTTTTAATATTTCCCGAATAATTACTTAATTAGTAACGGAGAGGAGACATATGCCTGGCAAGTAAGCCCACCAGACGTTTTTACCAACCAATCGCAACAATTAATTTTTTTAACGACTGCGAGAATCAAACTCACAATGTCGGTAAACCGCGTACATTGCAGTAAACAAAGTAACCAACTGACATACTGATGCCGACAATATTCCACGATTATATTTACATCATCCGAAATCCCATACAGAACGGTTCTGTGATCGTAGACTAATTAATTGAAACATTAATCCCTGTTGGATAGCTCTATTTTGACAACACTGCAAATCATGGACAAGCCCAACGCATGTACAAAAGACAGTCACAAAATATTTTATTAGAAAGTTAATAATATTATTAAGATATTATTATAAATTAAACAACTAACAATGTTTAGTTCTTACGTTAGGTTTTATTTATTATTACTACTGGATCTTTTTAAAATAATATTTTGTATAACCTTTGGTCATTTTTGTTATTTATTTATTTACTTTTTTTTCTTAATTAGTTTATATTATCTTTATTTTAGTCGCACTTTTACTTTTGTTTTATTTGTCTGATTAATCTACAATGTATAAATTTCTTAAAACAGAACATAAAAATGTAATAAAACATTTTAAAAAAAACTTTTAAAACGACATATCGTGGAAGTTGTAAATCTTTTTATGTATACAAAGTACGCGTAATGATAATTAACTTTGTGCGTTTTTGCAAAAATTAACAAAATTTATTATTATTGTAATAATTTCTATAGAAATTTTCTATTTTAAACTGATCATTATGAACAAAATTAAAGATTATAAAGCCGCATACACACGTGCAACATTCGTGTGTAACGTAACACCGTAACGCAACTTCGACGCGCAACCTTTGTGTGGACGTGAACACGTTGCCTAGTCGTATAAAAAAAGTTAATACGCGACAATGTTACATCGCGTTCCAAAAATATTCGGTAAATTTTGAATCGCATCAAAAGATGTTGTTAGGTGGGGTTACGAATAATGTGAACTCAATAGCGTAACATTTGCAAAGACAAGACGTAAACATTATTTATTTTTATTCATATTGCATTTAAATATTTCAATATGGAATGGAACAAACGAAATACAATTTATTGAAATTTATCAACATAAACAAATACTTAGTGAAGGTACTCTGCTTGGAATACAGATGGAACGCTGTACAACACAGCATTATTGTAATATCGCAACACCTACAAACCAATGGTCTCGTAACATGTTACGCGTAACAGTACAGATTTACGATACGTGTACGCTGCTTAATGATTTTTACTTTTGTTATCGAATAATCTCCCTATTTCAATAACAAAAAAAGGATGTCTATCAATTTAAGTCTTTCGAAGAAAATCGAAAATTTTACGAACTTCTAAAAAGAAAACAACCAATTTCACATAGACGAAATTTAATCAAAAGTCGGCTAATATTACATGAACTGTGTTTAAGCTTGTGTATTGCTTTACTTTTACTTAAGCGATCAGAAAATGCAAGTAAACGCAGTCAAATGTAGTACTATATGAAAGCGACTGAAATGTTCTTTATAGATATGTGTAAAAAAATTGATTGAATGCGATTGAGTATAAACTTTTTCGGTATGAAAAAAAAAAATTTAATGGTAAAGTATAGCCTTGTGTTTAAAACAACATATCTTTACACTCGTAAGTAGTGTAAATGTTTTAGTTCTTTAGTAGTAATATATTTACCTGACGGTATGAAATCCATAATGGTTTAATCCTAATATCCACTAAATAAAATATTAAAAGTTATTTAAAATTAGTCCGTAATCAATCACTAATTAAATCAAACGTGTGGGTAATTAAATATAACGTGTCAAACATTAGACAGGCCACTGATAAGTGGCGTCATATGTCTTGTTACTAATTTAGGATACTACTTTATTTTTAAGAGTAACTTTATTTTTATTAAATTTGTCCATAAATTACGGGAATTTCACTTCTGTTCACTTTCCAGGATTTTTATAAAGAAAAATGTTGTTACACTAATCTAACTAAGGCATTAAGTTAAGACACATTTTTAGAAGTATATTTATCAATCATTTAATACGATTATGAGAACATAGCGTATTGCTAGTTAATTTCTAAAATAATACCAAATAATAATATAAAATTTTTATTTTTAGCTGAGAGGAGAAAAACAAAAGCTAATCGAATGGAAAGACAAACTGGAAAAGGAAAAGAATGAGGCATATAGACAGGTATTATCGAATTCCTTTCTGTTTAATGATATTTGTTACATTTTGAAGTAATGTTTCTTATTTTTTATCTAGTTACAAATTCAAGCGAAAGAAGCTGACGCAATGCGAAATGGACTTGAAAGAGCTCGTTTGGAAGTTGTTCGACAGATGACTACAATTTCACAACAGAAAGATGTACTGGAGAGAGAAGTAATAAAAGCTTTTCAAATCTAAAAAAAATATTATCAAATGTTAATATATTCTTGAACTTTTCAGAATGAAAAATTAAAAGAAACCTTACATGCTGAGCGAAAAGGTGTTGGACAATATTTAAGTGGTTTGAGTACTCAAAAGAAAAGAATTAGTCAAAATATTGAAGGCCTAGAAAAAGAGGTAATGTTTTGTCTTGGATTTTTTTATTCCTCTAGTGATTTTAGCGGGAAACAGAAAGTGCTACCATTTTGCGTAGTACTAATTGTGTATTTATTCTACCGAGTGATTACTATCAGATATATACTCCCCCCAAATCAGTACCGGTCCTAGACCAGAGGTTATAGGGCCTATTGACAAATCCAGTACTGAGTTTACCACAACTATTTCAAGAGTATCCATAAACCTCAATGAGGAAAGAAATAAATTGAGTCATTCATTTTTGATAGTCTCTCTATTTTTATATATTACTTTCAAATCGTTTTTCTGTATTTGAAAGGGTGTTCCAAAAGGGGTAGCATTCTAGAAGTAGTTTGAGAAACGAACTTAAATCTTTATATCTATTTACTTTATCATTTAGTTAATTTTCGTAATAAATATTTTTTCTTTTTAAGGTATCAGAACTTAAGTTGGTTGCTCGTCAGAGCGCTTCATTAAGTTCACAATTCAAGAAAGGAATGCGACATATTGCAACATGTCGTCGTCGAAAATGTTCAGTTTGTGCCTATACAAGAGCTACTTTTGGTGCAGTTGGTCCTAGCGATGATCAGAGTGTGAATGAGTAAATATTTTTTAAGAATTTTCCAGAAAAAGGCAAATTTTTTTAATGAATTTATTTCATTTATAGGAAAAAATTACATTCATGTTTGCACGGACCAATACAAGAGATTAGAAACTGGATGAAACCATCTGCAACAATGACATCCAATCATATGATGCAACCTGATGAAATGGAAAGTTTATCAGCGTGTTCAGCTTATTTTCCAACATCTTCACCATTAGCATCCACACGAACATCGGCTAGTGAATATTCAATGCGTATGAGTCGTGGTTGTTCATCACCATCCCCATGTCCAAGTTTTCAGATTGCCGACTTAGCGTTAACATACATAGACGAAGCAACATCGGATGCCAGTAGTGATAGTGGAAACATTGATGAGTATAATTTACTAGATGGCCCATCAATTACAACTCAAACAACAATAATCCGTCCACGTCCCACCAATACTAGTCGTGCATTTAGTAGCGATTCTGGTTTTTCTTCCGAATTGTATACAGAATCAAAAAATCGTAGCGGTACAAACACCAGCACGAAACCAGAGAAATATGTATTAGATGAAGCTGATACAATAAGACTGCAACGTTCTAAATGGACCGCTTCATTTCGTAAATTAATTCATAAAGTTGCCAAAAAACAAAGTGATGGTTAAATTTGAAGAATTAATTTTTTTTTCTATTTACTATTTTAGAAGTAAATTTTACAAATGTGTGTAAAGTTTCAAATAATATGAAATCGAATTTATGATATTTTGATTTCTTCGATAATTTGAAACATTTTTGATTATTTGCCATCATTAACACTTCAAAGCCGTGGTTTTTTTTTTTAATTTCTTGTATTTTTATGTGCTAATTTTTTTAACTTGACGAAAAGCAGCGCTTGGATAATTATTATGTTTAAGATTAATTGAGAAATTTCTTTAAATTTTTAACCAGGGCTTGGAAGACGATCAAATATTATATTGTATTGCCCTAGTGCGTAGTATAACCAATAGCGCACTATTTTTATAAATAATAACCTTCAAAACAACCAATCAAATTGTAAAATATAGTTCTTCACGCGAATGATATGATTGCAAACAATGCACTAGCGAATGCGATTAGAATGTAAGTTGAAGATTTTTTAATCCAAGCCCTATCATAATTTGGTACAAAAAAACTTTCGGGATGTTTTTATTCGAAATTCAAATGCTAAATTGTAATAAATAAAAGAACATATCCATAAGGTCTTAACATTCCTAATTTTTTTTTCTTTTTGTTATTTATTATTTATTTTATTGTTAATCGGTGTAAAAGGGTTCCTTGGGTTTCGAAATGAATTTAAAAACATGTTTCTTAATTTCATAAAATTCCATAACAAAACAAAATACATATATTGGCATTTTTTTCAAAGGGCCAGTAATTTTTTCTATAATAAAATCTTCTAAATATGTGGATGTAATTTTAATTTGTAGTCCCCTATTCTATAATAAAATTATTTCGAAAGTTTAGAGTTTTATTATCAGTATTGTTCAAAAAGTTCAAAATTTATAAATGCTCAAAATTTGTATGCAACTATTTCGAGCTTAATTGTTTTTCTCATCAAAAAGTTTATTGAAAAATTTTAACAAAATTATAATAAAAATTCCTCATAAAATGAAAAAGGAATTTCAGTTGAATTTCAGTAACTAATTTTATTCAAATTTTATATTTAATTGGTATAATGAATTTAATCGATTCTTTTTTTTCCAGTTTATGTGTGTTGTAAGCATTTTTTAAATGAACTGTATTGTTTGTCTTATGTACCTTTAAAAGTATATTGCTTTTTGGATTTTTTCTGCTTGGAAAAAAACCAAAAATAGTATATAGTCTTTTCTAATAAAATGCAGTTACAAGAAATATCAGCTTTTGAGTTCTTTCAAGCTGATTTGAAACTATTGAAGTTAAATTAAAGCTTCCATTGTTTTCATATTAGTTTGAATGAGCTTTAGAATCTATAAAAACTGTTCTAGCATATTCTGTACCTAAAATGATATCATCAAAATTACGATGCCAATTTTTTCAATAAACCAGCGAATAGTTTTCGGAAAGAAATGTGTAGAAACAGTTAGAAAATAGTCTAAAAAATATAAGCTAATAATATAAAAATATAAGACTTATTTTAGAAATTTCGAAAAATCAAATATTTTATTAGAAATTCTGTGATTTGAAATTTGCTTGCTACATTTAAGTGTCTACCTACATTTAGAAAACTTCTATGTTCGAACTGTAAGCGTTCAAGATGTATGCAAACACTTAATATTTCTTTGTGCGTTCAAAAATAAATAAATGATAACACCGTCCGAAATTTCAATTAAATACCGCCATTACTGGAATTCATTATGTAACGGAATTTATTCTAGATTAAAACGATGCTCTATAAAAAAATTTCTAGTGGACAATAAAATTTTTGTCAAAAAAATACAAAACAGGGGAATTGAAATTATAAATATTATAAAATTATTTAATTAAAAAATGTTCAAATATCAAAAATTATATTGGATATTTTAATAGAATTTGATTCAAAAATAGTTCAATTTTAGAAAATTTTAATTTTAATTAAATAAAAAATTTACATTCCAATAAAGGAAAATCAATGTAGATACTGACATTTTTATAAATATTCAAGAGGATAACTGGAAGAAGGTGAGGTTGAATTTATCAAAACATTCTCTTTTACTGCTTATTAGGATTAATCCCAAAGATCCACTAAATTTCAGATGATTTATTTTTTAGAAAATTGTCTTTACTGTTTACTGAGTCCCATTTATTAAACCTCTTATGTGTTTAAATCAAACTTCTTTCTCTGGAGTCTTATTTTGAGGGTGCATAAGCCGGGAGGTTGATCTAGACAAAAGGGTTCGTAGGGAAGCAACTCATTCGGTTCCATCGACACTGTGCATTGGATTATTATAACCAATAGTTTTTCATTAAAAGCAATGTAACTTAAAAAAACTTATAGTTAAATAATATGGGTCTGTCAATTGTGCTGACATCTATGTTTCATACCGAATATGTATTCTGGACTCCCAATGGCGTAAATTCGTAATGTTTTTATACAATTGTTTTGTTTTTTATTTGCTAATGGCAGATTTAAAAATGAAAATTAAGTGAAACGTCTCTGAACTCAGCAAAATAAGTACCTTTATTATTATAATTTTTGAAACATTTTGAAACATCCATTTTTTAATACCAAATTAAATGTTATAAGGCATAATATGGCCTAAATTTGAAGAAATATATAAATTAGTTCAGCATCTACATTGATATTTTTAATAAAATGTGTACTTAAACATAACATAGAAAAATTATTGAAATACAAAAATTAAATTTTTGAATTGTTTGTTACAAAAAAGAAAAAATTTTAATAAATAATAAAACAGAATGTATTTAATAACAAATTGACTATTAATAATTATTATTATTGCCATATTTTAAGATCAATGAGACTTAATAATAAATATTTCTCAATTTACAATTTTTCTGTAGACAATTGTAGAAAAAAAACACTTTCAAATAAATAGAACTCTTTATTATATTACAAAAATTTAATTCGTATTTAAGTAGTAGAACTAGGGTTGTGCTCGTATTTATTTACTGATTTTGAAAATTTATTATAGCTTATAATCGATTAATCGATTTAATAGAGGAATTCGCATCATGATGATAAACATGGTTGCATCTAAACATTTTCACTGATTTTCCATTAAAATATTTCATTTGGCGTTTCATAATTAATTAAAAAAGGTATTTTGTTGTTTCTAAATTTATGGGTTTAAAATTCATTAATCCGAATCTGATGCCCTGCCCTGCCACATATGTCTCGATTAATCGATTATATTTTTCACAACCCTAATTAGTTAGATAATACATTATAGTAAAAAAAGGAATTTATTAGTATTTGAGACGATAGTCTTGATAAAGTTATTGACAATATAGTTTGTAAAATTTCAAATAAAAATTCAAATTTGTTCAAAAATATTGTAATCAAGACGAAAAAAAAAGTATTCATGTATTTTGTTATCTAGAAACAATGTTGATTTATTTAGAAAGAATCAATATGTGTTCCTTATTAAACATGGCTGATTAGAATATGATAAATAGGAAAAAATTATTGAAAAAAAAGATTTTCTAATTGTATTTTATTTATAATCTATGTAATCCAAGTATCCTCTGTCCGGGGCGGTGGGAGGCCTTGATATAATTAGTGAATACATTTCGAAATAAACTAATTTTGGCCTATTGTATCTTAGAAATTTTTTGATTTAAGTTTCCTTACGAAAGTCTTCAAATGATTTTAACGAGATTCGAAATTAGTTTCGACTACTTCCACCGCTCAGCCTATGTCCTAAAAACAAAATCAAAATTAATAGTATATGTGTTTGGCCTATTTTGTTAACTTAATATGTTTTAATTTCAAATATATTTTTGAGAAATCCAAATTTTGATCAGATACTTTTCCATTCGATATATAATTATAATACATGGGCTAAAAACGTTGTGAGATACTCCAATTAATCTATAAGGATTAAGTCTGATGTATCCTATAAAGCAACATGAAATCCAATTTCAAAATATTCTTAATCAATAATATATATTCTTAAGGCTTTAAACGAATTACAATTCTATCAAACGAATGAAAATCCTTTTCATGCCTCCTTCCTATTTATTTCGCGTCTTATCTGTTCAGTTTTATAGTTTATGTAAGGTGCCGATTCTAATGAGATATAAGTAAAGATTTAGTAGAGTATTAAGATAAATGGGAGATTCCACTGGTAACCGTTTCGTAAATTTGCTGCCAAAAGACTACTCAAAATGATTTTTGAACCGTTTTTATTCAAAATAATACTTAATATCACATTAAATTAATTTCGTATTGGAGGTATCAAATAAATTTGATATCAACCAATTAATTAATAATTTTAACTATTTCTAAAATAATATGTCTGATCTCGTGTTTTTTAAATAAGAATTCAACGCACAAAAAATTGTTTTTAATAAACAATTTAAAAATAAAATAAAAATATGCAATATTCATAAATTAATTTGTGTATTCATCATTTTGATTTCAATAAATTTAAATTAAAAGGAAATCCAATTAAATTTTTGGGGTGCATAACAGATGATCCACTGAAAATCAAATAGAAAATTTGATAATAGTTTCAAAACTTTTAGCGTACAATTTTTATTATGTTATCAATCCAAATCGGTCTGTCTTTCAAGAACAAGAATTTTCTAATTCTTTCTTGTGGGTATAAAAGTATTTTCCTGGGGTACGGACTTCTTTTTATTGGTTAAACGGTTTTGCTTTTGTAAGCTGGTAAACATTTGTTTAACTAAAGATCATCAATTACTTTCTAATCTTACGTATTTAACGACTTTGTTGTCAATAAATAGAACTTTTTTTTTTTTTGAATTTCTGGCTTTAGTTACTTTCAGCTATATAGCCATTAACCAAAGTGGATTATTATTATTTATACAACAACAGTACACAGTACTGCTAGGTGGTCACCCATCCAAATACAGATTGTGACTGCTGTTGCTTAACTTTATAGATTGGTCTAACCCTGTCATTACGTTACGTCAGTCCGGGGTTCTAAATAGAACTTAATCCATTTTAAATGTACAGTGATAGAAGTTACATTTTCCACCTTCCTCCAATTCTTAGATTAATCGTGGCGACTATAAAGCCTTGTATTACAGGAATCTGTATGATCGATAACAATTGATACTGGCAAATAAAATGGCAAAGGGGCATATTTTACGATAATTTTTCATGTTTCAAGATAATTTATTTTTCACGTAAGTATTAGTATTGTAAAGACGTTTACTTTGCTTGAACCTTCTAAATTTTGTCTATTTGATTTTTAGAAAATTATCTGTATAAATATTTAGAACCTGAATTTTAAAAATTATAAGATGGTTTTGATGTAACTTTTAATTTAGTTTTTCTTTTATTTATAAATTAATATAATATTAAACCTTTTATATTTAATATGATAAGTTCTCGATTTAAGGAAAAATTGTTTATATTTCTGTGAAATATGTTTATACACCTTGTTAAATAAATTGTTAGAATTCGTGTAATGAAAATTAAAATTGTGAATTGATTTATTTCTATTTTTACTTTATTTTATTATTGGTAACAATGATAAAAATCAGAAAAAGCTTAAAATTTTGGGTAAGTAAAACATTTTTTACTTATAAGGAATCATAATAAAACACAAGGCTGATATGAACAAAAAATGGACAAAAAAAAATCTGATAAAATCTGTAAATTACTGAATTGAAGAAAATTAAACTTCAATAAATGTTACGAATCCATAGACTCGACATTTTTCCCTACAGTTTTGGCTAGTTTTCTAGATATTGTTTGAAATTTGTCCGAAAACTTGAACGGTGGATTGTATTTCAGCCGCTATTTCAAAAAACTACGTATCCCTTAGTTAAATGAATGTTATTTTTTAAATCCACATAATAATGTATGATAGCATTTTATTTTAGCCAATAAATGCACTAAACTAATTAATAGGAAATTTCGTATTCAATCCTATTGATTTCCTATTCAATTCCTATAGGATTGAATAGGACTTTTTTATCAGGTACACTACATTTAACAATGCATATACATCCTTAAATATAATTAATAGGATCTGAGCACCATCTAGATTCATTCCAGGGAAATGGCGTTTAAATTCAAAGCTTTTATAAACAGAGTTTCCATTCCAATTTCGTTATATATTCTTTAAAATATATAAGCTTAATGTAGTATGAGCAATGACTCATATAATGATTTATTTTCTATACAGTGACGTATTATAGGCAAAGAATAAATATTATGTTATATATTTTGCCTACAATGTATTGAAAAATCGACATTTTAATTACATTTTTACATCTGTTTCAATAAAAATCTTTTAAATAAGATGGTGAACATGGTTGTTTTATTTTTTTAAATTATTTATTAATATCTTAACTTTTAATAAGATAGTCTTCTTTTCGGTAAAATCTGAACAAAACTTATCAAAATATACAGTCTATCAGCCACTTCGCCATAAGACCAATGTATAAAATCTACTTTTGAATGTTTAAAGTCTACTTTTGAAGACAATTATTTCTCTAAATAGTTGTATAACTCCAATGGCGGATTTAGTTCTTTACCCGTGAGACCCGAGCCTAGGGCGTAATAATTTTAAATGATTGCAAAATTTTCGAGACGTTAAAATTTTAAAGGCGAAAGAAAAAAAAGTTAAAATTTTCCATAAAAGAACCACCTTAAAAAAAATGAACTAAAAAGTAAAACATAATTTTAAATTATTCATTGTGACCTATTACCCTTCGAAGTCGATACCATGCTAATCCTAAGCTGAAAAATTCATTGGTTGCCGCCGACTGAGAACGGTAATTGGTCACAAGGAAAAATTTAAAATTATTTTTTACTTTTTAGTTCATTTTTTGAATAGGGTTCTATTTTGTTAAAAAAAATTACCTATTACATAAATATATTATTTTAACCAGTTATTTATTTTGATAAGAACGTTTTCTACAATACAATTATTGTTAACTAATAGTCGAATATTATAAACGATGATGTTGTATAATGACCTTTAAACATTTTATTTTAATGAACCTCTTTCATTGTTTTTTTTTTATCGACGTTTCATAATTTTTGTCGGGAGATGATAATAAAGTTACTAGATAAATGATGTCATAATTCATAATTTAGTAATAAGAACTGCTTAATTCTAAAACCAACGTTACTATTCATATGTTAACTCAGTTTAAAAAGATTACACGTTAAAAAGTAAAATGTATCCTGAAAAATTGACGTATAATTATACGTTTTCAAGTCATTACCGAATCGAAATAGGTACGTATCAATTGTAATAGGTTTAAATGAAATCTTACTAACGAAGCTTATATAAAAATAGTGAAAATCACACCTGTCATCGTTAAATACATGCTATTTTAGAAGTTTTTGGGTCAAAGTTTTCCTTATAGACAAAGTTTCATCAAAATTGGTGACACTAAATTTTCTCGATTTTTTTCCCGAATTTCAAAAAATACCGTTTATAAGTTAACTTTGACCCATTAATTTCAAAAATAGCAAGCCATTTCTAACAATATCTCGGAAACACACAATCGTAAAATAAGTTTCATTTTTTAGTGTTTAAAAAAACTGATTTGAGCGTGACGCAGGTGGCATGTCTTTTTACAAGTTTATGATCCACTCATTCAATTACACCACGCGCAAATCATCAGATTAGTAAAATGTACAGTTTTACGGAGGTACTCAATAAGGGGTAAGGTACACCACATCTTAATCTGACGCACTCGATTAAATCCAAAAATCTCCGCTGGTACTTCCCTACCATCTAGAAAATCTAGAAACAGCGAATAAAATTGTTTAGAACTTTTTGATGATTTTAATGGTTTTTTATAAAATGAAATTTCTGTTCATAAAATAAATAAAAAACCTCGATTGTTTGCAAATAGTGTAACTGGATTTATAGTAATTCGATATAACGTGCATTTATATGAGTGTTTTTTTCAAATAATTTGGCAGGATAACGTTTAAATAGATACATAGTTTTGAAATTAATTTATGATGACATAAATATTCAAATCTCTATTTTTTTGTTATTAAATATTCATTATATTAAAAAAAAATTTTTTTTATGTAATATTATTGACTGCCAATTCCAGCTTGCATTTCCATGCAATAACAGAATATTTTCACACTCATTAGCATTATAGCATAATTATTCTACTTGATGTTTTCTGTAAAAGACATCATTAAACAAAAAACATACGCTTTCAAAAAAATGAACTAAAAAATAAATTTAAGTTTTTACTTGTGATCAATTACCTTTCTCAGTCGTCGAAACTAATCAATTTTTTAGCTCAAGATAAGATTGGCACCTACATCGAAAAGAAAGAAAACAAGGAAAGATTATTTTTTAGTTTTTAATTCATTTTTTTAAAGGCGGTTCTTTTTTGTTAAAAATTTTTTTATTTTTACGTTTGAGTGTTGTATACAACTACAAAAAATTTTTTATTTGGATGAAATTTAAATACTAAAATTTGTTTTTGCCACTTCTCTCCTCTTATAGCCATAGTATCTGGACCAAATTGAAATGCGACCCCACGAGAAGCACCAGTTTTCGAATAAAAAAGTATCATCAAAATCGGTTGACCCAGTCGAAAGTTCTGAAATAATAAACATAAAAAGTCGAATTGAGAACCTCCTTTTTTAAAGTTAGTTTTAAAAAAAAATTTGGCTTTGTCTCTTTCAAATATTCAAGTTTTTTTGACAAAATGTGTAGGTACGTAAATATTGTTACATTTGGGTCATTAGATAATAAAAGAATTTAATTTAATTTTAACGCTAATCTAATTATGTTAAGTATGAAATTGTAAAGAGAGATCTACATGAATCTGTTTAATGATATTTTTTTACTCAACTAAAATGATAACTTTAAAAAACGCAAGCAAAAACTGGATAAAATAATTGAAAGAAGTTCTCGATATTTCGATGTATACATTATCATTCCAGATTTTTAAAAGTATTCTCCACTTCTCAATATAATTGTTTTGAGAAAACTTGGGAAAAAATAACTGCCTCCCTCCGACATACTGGTAAGACACTGACTCGCATAAGGTGAGAACTGAATCTTTGTTACATAGGAAACATTGCAAGTAATATTCAAGCTATTAAATGGCAAAATTACCAGAACATAAAAAATTCGTATTTTCGATTAATTATTTGTTCTTAAGGAGAAGATTTTGCACTTTATTTATTATGAGGGGTGGGGGTGTTCGTATTAGTTTTTTTTTAATTGAATACATTATATTCCTACTAGAACGTTCCCTCTTTGGGAGCATATTATGCAATCTGAGAAAAAATATAATATATTAATTCATTAAATAACAAAAATAGTAATAAAATCCCACCAACTCAATAAGAGATAGTAACAATTTATCATATTCAGTTTCCGGACAATATTTCCTTTGCATACAGCATAAAGATGATAAACTATTTCATGATATTATATACATTTTTAATAAACTTCAAACTTTTTTTAAATGCTTTATAACAAAATTCATTCTCCACTTAAGGTTTTTCCAAATAGAAATTCTAACATACTTCGATATTTTGATTCATGGTTAAAATTTTTGATAGGTAATGGGTCTTCCGGGAGCAGGATCGCAGGTAAAAATTTAAATACACTTTTCGGTATTATAATTGAATATTTCTAGAGTCTCTGATATGACGATTGCATGCTTCAGTCATAACGATTCTGATACCTAGAACATTGTTAGAAGTATCTACCATGCCATTGGTTTGGCAATTTGGTAAAACTAGGTGATCGAAGAAAGTTCCCACCCTTTACGGTAAACATCCCTACGGTAAGTAACCAGAGGAAAGTCAATAAACTTTAATTTCCAGCCTCTTTGAGAACCTCTTATACAAGACAGATAAGCGCTTTTTTATTGTTACCTTAACAATATGGCTGTGTATATGTTAAGACTACGGCTACATATGGCAGTAAGACATGAACTACGACTGCTGTGAGTTGACAATTGTTAAACTGCAAGGAACATGCGCAGTTTTTTGCACTTTTTGTGAGTGTGGTTCTGGAGAATACGGAAGAATGATGAACTAAGACGTCTGTATGGTAAGCCGTATATAGTAGATATATAGCGCAAGCCAGGTCATGTTGAAGAATATTCCCTGAACGATAACCTTGGACAGCCATGTACAGTATACCTAATAGGAAGACGTTACGAGGAAGGCAACGCCGGTCAAATATGGCAGTTAAATATGAAGAAGCAAAGCACAGGACAGAAAGGAGTATAAATTTATTGTTGAGATTGTCGTATTCACTGTTTCGGAAAATCTGATCCAGCTTCGTGCTCGATTGTATTATAGGGCAGGAAGCAGTAGATATTTATTGTTGAGATAAGCCTGGTTTTCAAAGCATCGTAACGTCGAATAAATAACTTCAAACACAATAATGCCGTTTCCAAAAATATACTCACTATTTCTGGAGTTTAAATAAAAAGTTTTCAAATGAATGTAATATGCAGTATATTTTATATAATTCTTGTTTCTAATCTTAAGATCTATTTACATTTTATGTATTAGACAAATCTAAATAATCTATAAATAGCAAAATACAATGATAATAAATTATACAAACTCAACTCTGAAAATAGGTTTTTATTCTTCTGTGATTTTGCCACGTACAGATGTAAGTAAAATAATGTTACTTTTATATATTTATAGTAGGGATGGGTCATATCACAGGGCATTTAATATCATCTAACATTGTTTTAAATTTTTTTATTTTATATAAAATTATTCAACAATCTTTACATTTCTTATTCAATTAAATTTTTTATTACATTTTGAAAAAAAAATGGATGACTCTAAAATGATATAATTCCTTTTAAAAAAAAATCTCTGTTTTAGCAGATAACATGCGAATAAAAAGAAATGTTTGTTTCGTTCCCAGATTCCAGATGTTTACTAAAATTAAATATTATGTAATTCCAAGAATGTAAAATAATGTCCTTGAAAAATAATAATAATTCACAAATTTTAATTTTTAAAGAATATTATGTATCTAAGGAATTTAAATTTAAAAAAAATATTTAGTAAGGACTCTTATGATAAAATACGTGGGGCCCAGTATCTTTTTTCGGTGTGATAAGTATCAAGATATTTTTCGTGAGTGAGTTTGCTTCGAAGACTCCCAAATTTTTTATTAATTTGTGAAAATTTTATAAAATAGTATTAAAATTATGGCGTAACCGTGAAATATGTCAATTTGGTTCATTTCCAAATCCTTAACATGCCAAAGTGACGTGGAGATGAGCGGTAATCGGTATCATGTTAATTTTTACACTATTGTCTGATAAATATATAAATCCAAACCATTGTAAATAATTAAATCGATGTCCACGTTAATCTTTATCACGTTAAGGGTGGAGGACTCATTGGCCACGCCATTGAAATATTTTAAGATATCACAATGGACTTATATTAGGTTTTTCTATATTTGTGCTCCGGGGAACTTCCTAATCCTATATCCTAATCTAGCTAAGGTAAGACTCAGATTTGCATTATAATTTCACTACATCAGTGATCATCTCATAAAATAATCGTAACTCATTGAAATGTTAGAAATGTGAACCTTGGAGACATTTATATACAACATAGTTTAAAAAAATAAACAAACTTTCTGACAACTAAATCTCTCATCTTTAAGTGGCAAAAGGCATCGCTTCGACACAAGACAAAATCAAATATAAATTTTATTTTACATTTTAGGTAAGGCTGTATAGTTGCTGAAAATTCGAAATGACATTCTTTTGCAATAAAATTTACATTTTTAGGTATTTGACAAATAATGAAACAGAAATGTTCAAAATATTGTAGAAAAAAGCTTAAATTTTCTGTATTTTTTTTTTTTTTTGTCTCAATTTCGATAATCAAGAATAAATGAAGAATAAATAAGATATTTTCCAAACAATGGTTAGAGTCATCATTTGAGTCTTTTTGTCTTTAACTATGAAAAACGAGTCTTATTCATTTTTAAGCAAACAGTTTTTTATCAGAAAATACAAACTACTTGGTAATAAAAACCTACGTTCTATCCATAAGGGGGAGTTATAAAAGTGAAAACAGTGAAAAGACTCTTAAGAGGCCTTAATTGAGGCATGTTATTTACGGGTCATAATCTGAATTCACCTTGGAAAGCCAGCACCTAAACATCCTAACTAATGTTTTAGTAACAAGCATTATTATTTGATTTTTTATTAAAAGAACTAATGCAATTTTTATCTGCATAAACATTCCATTTACTATCGTAATCAGTAAAGGAGAATTTAAATTATAGCTAACGTTTGCAAAAAATAAAAATTACAATTCACGTCGCGGCACTTCTTACTTTTCTATTGTAACCTTTGTGCTTAGTCATTTTTTTTACATTAAAAAAGTATAATAAATTAATGATTTATCAAATCAAGCCTTTTTCTTTTAATTTTCTATGAATTTCGTAAATATTTATTCATAATAATAAATAATAGCTTTTTGCTGTTATTGAGTTTTATTTTTACAAACTATTGTATTTATTAATATATACTTTTTTTGCTTATTCGTAACATTTATCAATTTTTTCTGATTGAAAACCAATTAATAATTTATGCAAATTTTAAGTAGCGTAGAATATTCTATGATTAAGATTTTGTAATTATTCATACAAATTGTCTCGAATGAATTCGATTCCCAATTGCATTTTTCATCGTGCCAATTCAGTCGATTTTATAATCTTAGCTGAGTTCTTCTTTTGCTTCTAGTTGCATACAATTTTACGTTGAAAAATGCATACTTTCTTTTTTTATTTTTAAATATGAACCACCTGGAATTTGGAACTTGATTTTATTAATTTCCATGTGACTGCGAATTTTTCATTCTTTATAACCCAATTTTTTCGAGTCCAACCTCTTACTTCCAAGATCAACGTGGAGATAGGAAAACTTCAATTTGTTACATATTTTTCAATTACATACTCTCCCTCCTTTCTTTTGGAGAAAATCTCAAAAAATACCAACTTTTTTTCTATACAACCAAAGAAAAAACGGTTTTTTCCTAACAATATGAAATGAGGAGAAAAGATAATAAAACAAAAATATTTTAAACCCCTTTTTCATTTCGGAAAATGTTCAAAGATACCAACTTTTTTCTATGCAAGCCAAAAGCGGGGTTTTTTACAATTTATCTGTTCTTTTGAATCCATTTACAATCAAGGAAGATGCGGTTTTATGTTCATTTCTTAATGAGATCTAGAGATCTACATTTCGTAGCTATAATCGTAGTACATGCCTGTTCGCGTTAATTTTTGAGTCCCAGAGAATTTCCAACCTGAATTTTCGGATTAATCTTTGAAGTTGTCCAGAAAATGGATCTTAGTTAAGATATTCCCGATAGAGGACTAATAAGTCTAGGTGCAAAGGACGCAGCTGCAATTCCTCTCGTTTTATTATTATTATTATTAATATATCCACGAAGTTCAAACGTTAAAGAGTTTATTTAACTAAGCGTAGCATATTGATTTTCATGTTTAACGATTTAAATTTGTAAATTAAAGCTATAATGAATTAAATTAACTGTTTCGTTTATTTTAAGAAATCTTAAAGTCATAAACACAGAAGTTAATATATTAAAAAAGACAATTTAAAGCAGTTATCTCTGAATCACCGAGGCATACATAATCGTTTACTTCTAAGAAATTCCAAAGTTTTTTTTTTTTTTAATAATAAGGGATTAGAAAAAGATATTCATTTTGCATTTGTTTCTTCTTCAAAGACAAAGATACAAAATATTCTTATCATCTTAATAATTTTTTATCATTACGTCAATTTTTTTACTCTTTGAATTTGATAATAGCGCAAAGTATAAAATCAATTTCAATTTCAACGCTCGATTGAATTTTAATTTCACCGTACTGAATCAATTTTATACGAGTTTACCAAAGTTTATGCTACCAAAATATGTCCTCCATTTAGGTACATTCATTTTCAAAAGATTTATATTCAAATATTTAAATGAGACTTCAATGAAATGTTTGTTCATTCAATGGGAATACATAAATTCTTAGAATTTCGATAACCCTTAGCTTCTACATAAACTGCTACGGAAATACCATTACTTCCTCGTGACATATTTTAAATAAAGACAACCTAAGTATGAATACAACAAAGGAAAGGTGTTATATATGTTGCAAATTTTTGTCTGTCCATTGTCATTGAGACCAAAAGGACGGATCTCTTTAAAAATGATTTATTTGTAAGATACAGGTGAAAAATTAACAAAAACAAGTACACATAAGCTTTTTTTAAGACTTTTATATATTTACTAGCTATACGGCCCACCTACCTATACGGTCTTTGTTAGACTTTCATCAATTCACTTTTTTACAGTAAAGTTTTCTAAATATTCACCGTCTTAATTGTTTAATAATTAATAACAAGCTACAAATAGAAGCTTCGTTATGGTTAATGCATTAATTTTATCCTCTACTAAAGTTCTGGAAAGTGATATATCTCCTTTGAGTCCATAAAATTTATGATTGCCTTTAGTAGATTCAAATTGGCGGATATACGTTTTAATGGAACGATTATTCAATAATAAAAAGAGATAGCGAGCTGAAATTTTGGTGACGTTTTCTAAACTTAAAAAGTGAGTTTAAGTTCGTGGATGAGCAAAATATGTCCATTGGATCCAATATATCCTTGATCCAATTTTTAAACTATAAAAGATAGAAGTTTAAATACAAAAAATATTTATTTTTTAATTAAACAACTTTTGTTGGAAACATTTTTTCGTAAAATGTTTGATTTCTTCATAATTTTTGCTCAAATATGGCAAACACAGATAGGTAATAACAATACATATTATTATTATACATATATACGTATATAACTGTATATACTGAATATATATAGTATCTTATGAATGCTTATTAAAAATAATCGAAACAATGAAATTCAACCATATGTCGAGTATCTAAACAATTAACTCTGTTAATTGTTATCTTCACTAGATAAATTACCTTACCATTACTATAACATATAAGTGAATATTCGCCAATTTCTAAATTTTAGTCGTAATCGAAAATGCTGTGTGCTCCGAAAAACAAAGTGTGTCACTTCTCTTTTTGCACTAATCATAACGAAGCTACTTGTGAAGAAATCTAGACTTTCAAATACTTAGTCAACAATGTTCTTATGCATACCGAGGACTTACATTAAAAAAAACGCAACTATATACAGACCCAAAATATATGTAAGACTCTTTAGAAAAATACATACAATGTATATTGAATGAGAACAAAAATCATTTACATATATTTTCTATATATGGACAAACTAATAAAAAAAAATAAAAGAGATTTTTAAGAACGCCACTGTGCCTCAACAAAACTTATTGCGCACGCAACTCTTTTAAAAAAACACACACACACGTAAACACATCTTTGTGGATGTCGATGATGAGAGAAGTAAGAAGCATAAGTAAATGTTTTTAGTATGTTCTTAAATAATACAAAATAATAAATGTGATTCCTCCCTCATGAGAGTTGTTTTAAGTCATCGTTTTCATACTACACATAGAGAGACGACGGCGATTGTGTAGAGACAGCGTACTGTAGAGATTTTGGTCCTCTCACAGTCGTGTATTGGACGGTGTGCAGGTCCGTTCCTAGTGGTGGATGTATGGTGTTTTAAAATTTTGGTGTGGTTGTTGATTGTGTGCGTGGGGGGCGCAGCGACTTAAGTTTGTTAAAAAGTGTGTTTGTTGGGATTTTCGCACGTGTAAAAATGTGGACTTTACGATCATTACTATACTATGATTATAATATTCATAATATAAGGATTTTAATTAGTGTAGTGAAATATGTTTTAATTATTTGTTTATTAAATAATAACATTCAATATATCAATGCAGATGAATCACAACAGACACCGGCTGTTGGTGGCTGGAAAGGAACTAAATGTTATGATAATTTTCGACGACCGCAGGTAAATAAACTTTACAATGTTTATAAATAAACAAAACAAATTCTATATATAAAATTTGTGCTAATTTTAAAGGTACAATTGAAAGCGAATTATTTTGAACCTATTTAGAATGTGAAACTTTCAGGATAACAGGAAATTTGAAAAGTAAATAAAACAATCAAACGTTTCGTTTTTTTAATTAAGACTTATTCAACGAACTGTAAGACACAAAAACATTATATTCAAAAAGAAAGAAAAAAACAATAAAAATATATTCATATTCAATTTAGAATTATATATACTATTTAGAATGACTCTTTAACAATTTGAATTCTATCGAAAGCTAATGGTTTAGAAAAACATGAAGTATCTACGAAATACATTTAATTATAAGTAACTTTATTCGATTGCTTAACGTTTCCAACTTCACGGGTAATTTTAATCCTCACAATGTGAGTTAACTAATCAACGCGATCTGTTATCCTGTTAGATATAGGATGAAATTAATCTAATTCGTAAATCTGAACTATTTGATCTTAACTAAATAAATACAATATAAAGAACGCGAAATACCCGACAAATCATCTTTGCAAATATAGCGGTTAATGTACTAAATTTAATTTTTTATCCATGTAGATCTAGGAAGTTGTAGAATAATGAGATGGGATCCGCACCTGCGTCCCTTGCACCCAGACCTTTTGGTCCTCTGCACCCTTGTTTAGAACACTGCATCAACTGAAGACAATGCCTTCTAACTCAAGGTACAAAGAAATAATCATCCAGACAAGGTAAAGCTATTGAATCTTCTCGAGACCAGTAGCCACGCAAAATACCCACTGCTTCTCCGCCGGAATTGTTCCCATAATGCATGTGTCCAGAATTTCGGACCCAAATATTCTATCTATATCTAACATCTTGAAGATTTCTGTAATAATGACATGAGGTTTCATCGTCCTCCAAGCACCACGTACAAGTAGGATCGAGTTTCTTAAATTATGAAGGTGATAGTTTAACTGATATTGCCTTGTCAGAAGACTACTCTTCTGAACTGTACATTGTTCAATATCAACCGGGAACAGTTAAATGGTTTAGCTGTGATAATGCATAACTTAGCCTATCGCATGCCATCCGTGAAGTCCGAGTAATCTAGGTGTACTTGTCGATGCCAGTCATTTATACAGGATATCACAGAGCATATTGCAATAGAAATAACAGTTTCAGGCTATAGGAGTGTCTATGACGATCCCTATCGCGCTAATGAATCCATTACCTCATTCCCCTTTATGCCAATGTGATCGAGAGCCCATATCAGTCTGACTATGTTATTCAGTGTATGGCGATTCGAAGCATTCAAGAACAATCATTGACTGGAACTTTAAAGCCTCAGGGTCCCATAGAGCAGCCTTGCTACCTGAGAAAATGCTGATATTCACACCACTACAAACCTTCGTGTTACAGATCTGGGTAACCTCAGCAAAGGGAAGATTAAAATATCTATCTCTGATCAAAGATAGGGTCGGTTTTATTGATTTAGACAATCTTAATGCGTTAGTTTGTAAACTATTATTTACAATAGAAAAACGAGTTTTAAAAACCATGTAATTAATCAAAAGCATATAATCACATTATTTATAATTTTTGTTCATCAATTTTCAATAATTTTAAGACATTGAAAGTTTCGAAAATACTTTCAACGAAATTTTATATTGTCTCTGAATTGTTTTGTTCTTTTCAATTCAATCATCAGTTACGAGACCTTGTATATCAAGTAGAGATAATATTATTTAAAGAGCTCTATGTAGGTGGGCAATCTAGAGATAGATCTAAACTGATTGAAGTTAATTAAGTATTGAACAGTACAGATTGGAAGAAAAAATTTATTTAACTAAATATTAAAAAAATATTGCTTTATAAAATCAATGATTCTTTCTTCAATACAAAATTTATTGCATTTTTTTTATTAATTTCTGAATCAAGATTTTTTTATTGACAGAACATGGCGAGGTTTATGTTTTATAAGCAGATGGATTTTGCATTTCAAATGCTTGCATGTTTGTTTGTTCCCCAATGTGGAGAAAATGTCCATAAAAACTACATTTTTTAACAAAAGAAATTAATATTCCTGAATCAACTTTTAAATGAAAACTAGGAAAATGTAGTTTTTTGAACTGAATCTGAAACGATCAAGGAAAATAGTTAAAACCTGTAAAACTGCCAGCTCTGGTTTCTATACAGGTTATTTGCAATCGATGTCAAATAAAATAATATAATCAGGTGAAATTTATGAAAAAATTTATGTTCTCTTTTAAAGCCGTTTTCTCGTCCTGCATTGCTGAGCAAGCAAGAAAGCAGTTTTTTGTCTTCTAAGTGAGGTTTACAGTTCTCAGAACTACCAGTTTTACGGCCAACGTACACCGTAAGATTTTCTGATCAGAAAATCTGATGGTCAACGCAATGAACTTTCAAATATTTTATTTCCTACTTTTTCAACTAACAGATGGCCTACATCAGACAACATCGTAAAATTTTCCGATCAGAAATTCTGATGCTACTTCAGACAGCATTATATGTACGCGTATACCATCAGATTTTCTGCTCAGAAAGTCTGATGTTTTATGTAAAAATCTTACCGTGTGCGGGTTCTAATATAAAATACATGTTATTTCGATACATCAGATTTTCGGATCAGGAAATCCTTAGGCAGGCCTTAATATGTTTGGCCAACTTGAACGATTGATTTGTTTACTTAAGTTAGTAATTTCCATTAAGTCCAAAACGATCTAAATTTTAATTATGCGACAGACCACTTATGTTATTTGTTTGCGAACATAGTTTCTTTTATTTATGAGATACAACCTCTTGAGCGCTTGATATAAAAATAATTTTGCTTTTCTTTATTAGTATTAACATAATAAATGTCTAGAGATCGTATCGTTCTGCCGAGCTCTAAAAAAAAATAATATCTACTTATTTGGCAACTATGTTGTACAATTAATTTATTTAAAAAAATATTTCATAATTCATAAATTCAATACAAATAATTTTATTTTTACACTTTCTTTTTTTTTTTATAATTAAAAAATAATTTATATTTGTAGTCTTAGAAAATTATGAACGTTGTGAAAATAGTAATGTGAATATCTAGAAACACTAAGATCTGAATTTATACGATTTGACCAATTGATCGATAAACCAAAACTTATATATTTTTCAAAAAGAACATCATGGCGCCATGATAGCTATTTAAATTTTTATTAATGGGACATATAAGATATACCTAAGAATTGTATAGAACAATAGACATTTTATACAAAAGGTTAACAACCCGAAACCAATAAATATTAAAATAGGTTTTTTGTTATTTGGGCACTATTTTATGTTTTTTAAAAAAAAACTCTTGTACTCAATTATATACCACATTTCATACATGGTGGAGTAAAGAAATAAAGTTGAAACCGCTTATAACGACATTGGTTAATCAAATTGATTAGTCAGGTCCAAATCTATACAGGATGTTGAATCCACATTATTCGTAACCTCGCCTAGCAACATCCTTTGTTGCGGTTCTAATTTACTGACAATTTGTAGGACGTGATGTAACATCGTCGCGTATCAACTTTTGTTACACAACGGTGTTACGCAATCACGCCCACGCAACGTTGCACGTATGTACGCGGCTTAAGATGCTGCGAACCATAAAGGCCGTAAAGCCTAGCAGACTGTATCAGACGTTTTACTATTCTACAATAGGGTACTTTCGGTAGTTCAAAAATAAATTTTGAAATATGACAAAAATTAAAATTTCTTAGAGATATTCTTAAATATTCTAAATTTGAATCATACAAATTCGATATTATCTTTATATCACGTGATCTAAACACTAGGTTGCCATAGTGTGACGTCATTTTGATAAAAATTATTAGTTGTCATTGTCAGTTCAATCTATCAACAGTATCTTAATTAGTAAGTATTTGAAAATGTTAGGTTATGTTTTGTTTTCAATATGTTATACCAGCTCTCAATATTCCATCACCAAAATGGCAGACAGTTTTTTTACAGAAAAAAAAAGAAGGCAAGATATCATGTTTATTTTACAAAAATATTTATTTTTTGTGACTTTTTATTAAGAAATCAATATTTTTGAAGTACTTTTTAAACATGGTAAACTATCCTATTAACAAGCAGGTTATTATTAACTTAGTGCTCAGATTTCATGCTCCTAAAAAAAAAGTGTTTTTTATCATAATATTTAATTGTATAAAAGCCTACCTTTTTGGTGAAAAAAAGATTTTTTTTGTCGTAAAAAGATTGAATAGGTACAATTTTTTTTAATTTCTTTTTGAATGCATTGTTCAGATTATGCGTATAATATTTATAAAATGATTTAAGAATTGTTGAATGAACTAATTAATTTTAATTGAAAAAGGATATACATTTTAATTATATATAGAACGTACTTTCAACCCGCATTATAACGTAAATTATAACTTATTATTAATACACAGATTTAGACTATTTCCTGAAATATTCTTAATTACTTTGAAAGTCAATTGAACTTATGCAAGGAATGCCAATTTTTTCTAACCTTTATCTATTCTCAAACATTAATCCAGATTCGAATGTTGCTGGACCAATGTTTAATCCTCTTCTTAATATTTAATAGACAATATACTATTTTATTAGACAAAAATTTACACTTTTGAACTCTTGTGATTTTTTCTTGCTCCGTTTTCATGCTCTAAGCGATTTACGATCGAAAAACAATCCAAAATTTTCCAGAGTTAAATCGATTTCTATTGGAAATTTTCAAAGCATTCGACCAAAATTTTCTATACTTTTACTCTAAGCTTTTTAGTCTCTGTACGGGATATAAAATAACCAACTTAAATCACAAAACATGTCAATTTTTTTATATTTCATTTAAAGAAGTTGAAATATTTTTACGTTTACTGTCATAATGTGAAATGTTACAATCACCTAATTAATCCAATACCGTTTGTCAGCCCGTCATGATAACTCAAAAACGAAAAACGCTAGCAAGAGGATTTGGAATTAGGAATATTGGTCCATTGATTCCAATGGATCTTTTACTCAACTTTTAAATTACAAAAGATAGAGAAAATGTACAAGGATAAAAAATGTTTGTTTTTTTTTTTATAAGAAACAACTTTTGTTTGAAACACTTTTTGTATTTGCCACAATTTTATCTCAAATTTAGCTAACAAACACATATATAATTGCGATACATATTATTATTATTATATATGTATTTATTATAACTGCATACACTATTTATTTAAAGCATTTTTGAATACTAATGGTTATTCAAAATATTCAAAATATTGATAATATATTTTATGATACTTTTAGATTAATATCTTATGTCTTTGGAGGAAAACTATTGATCGAATTAGTAACAAGTTTCGAGCTACCAGAAAACTTTTTATTGCAATAACAGAGTGACCTAATACACACATTAACTTACGCAAAGCCATGTGTAAATAGTTCTTACTGTTACAACACATATAACCATATATGTCCAATATAAGATATTATGTATAATACACCTATAAATTAATAATTTCATTATACTCAATCATAATAGTGTTTTATTTCTTTTTAATTCATTTTAAAATATATATAATTATCATTGTTATTTTATACAATACTATTTTATTATTTATCAATCAAGTAAATACAGTCAAATACACTAAAGCTAGCCGAAGCAACTGGAAAAAAATAATTTTTTTAAGGAAATACGATGATACACTCACTTCCTTACAAAATAGAGAAGGTGTACAAATATTTTTACCACTTCAATTATAGTGTCTTTACTTTACGAACATGATTTTTAAAAATCTTAAAAAATAATCAAAATATGAACTTTCAAAATTAATAATTAAACAAAGATGGAGATTTGCATAAATGACGTCATACATGTTCATTTCTTTCGTGATTATTTATAAGAATCATTCACACGATAAGAAGTCCTATCGATGTCCATGCCACTTATATACATTTTCAATCAAAATTTAAGAAAAATAATGTTAGTATGCACAAATGGGTTGGATTGTGAATAAAATAAATTTTGTTGTGTGATTTTTCTATAGAAAATTAGCGCTTATCGTAGAATAATCACCCATAAAACTTTTTTGCAAGAAAGTCGTGGGAAACAATCTGTAAGAGCTTATAACTTATTCGTTTTTGAATTTAATTTTCGAATTTTGTAATATCAAATGTTTTGTGAATGCTGTAAGTATAATGAAAATTGTGGGAGCTATTTTCTAGAAAATATTAATTTAGAAAAAAATTTTTAGTCAATATTTTCTAGCGTTACAAACTTTAGACTAAAAATAATATAATCGGACATATTAAGTATGTCGAGTATAAAAATTCGGATGAATGAATTTTATTTAATGAGTTTTTATCAAAAAATTAAAATGTATTTTTTTTTTAGTTATAAAAATGGAACACAGTTTTTAGTATGAGATATTACATATATTTTTTTAGTTTGATAAAAGTTGAACTGGTAAAGTTAGTTGACCCTTCTTTTAATAAAAAAAAAAAATTGTAAAGTAGATAAATTCGTTATTGTTTTACAAAATTTTTGATATTTTTCTATAGATAAAAGAAAAAATTTACTAAAATTATGTGTTTTATTATCAAAAATTTATGAAATTTTTTTTCTTTTCAATTTATTTCAGAAAATGTTTTGTGAAATGAAGGTTATTATCTCTTACGTAATTCTTTACATGTGAATATCATTAGTATGTGTCTTACGTATTTGGTTTTCAAAAAGTATACTCGATAACGACACTCGATAAAAAACGCGACAATATGTTTATTTAAAATTATAAAATATTTTATGGTGTTTTTATTTAAATTAGATAAACAAAATTAAGTTGTGTATTACCACCGCTAAACTATTTCCCAGTTTAAAGTGATCGGGGTACATTTTAAAAGATTAGTGGGTCATCGGACAGCGTACTCTCAGTTGAACTATCACCTTCTTAATTTGGAAATCACAGACGATCCTCCTTGTAGACCGTGTCTGGGGGACGATGAATTCCATTATCTACTATACATTATCGGAATAATTCCAACGGAGAATTGTAAGCTTTTTTGTGGGGTTATTGGGTCTCGATAAGATCCTATAGCATCACCTGCTTTAGATGGATCATTCATCCAGCATCTACTATCTTGAACCTGTTGGTATCCTAGCCTTCAGGTGATGCAGTGTTCTAAAAGAGGGTACAGAGGACCAAAAGCTCTAGGTGTAAGGGACGCAGCTGTGGTTCATAAAGTTTTTGAAGAAATTGGGTTAAAAAGGCTACACTATTCAGTTGTTTCTTCAAAACAATTTGACTACCTTACTCTATACATATAATTTAAAAAAAGTAAAATCTTATTTCAATTCAAGTATGTTTATAAATACAAGAAATATTTTTATTTTAAAAAATCTGTGTTCGTGTTATTCATATTGTAATGCAGTTATGATTTATGTATTTTTTTTTATAACCCAATCATAAAAATATAGTATACTAGTAGTTCTGTGAACTGTGGACCACACTCACAGAAGTAAATCCAAAGTATATAAATAATACGTACACAAAATTTAGAAGATATCTGACACAACCCAAAACATGATCTTAGACAAATTTAATATTATGTGTCAAAAAATTAAATATTATATGTAAGTATTAAATAAAAAGAAAACTAATATATGTGTTCGAAACCGGGCAATAATTTTAAATTTTTTAAATATTTTTTTTAAAGATAAGCTAGTATTTTTAGTGATTTTTATCGAAGGGGAAATAAAAATTTTCCAAAAACTAAGCTAATTTCCTGAGTGTGATGAATATATCTACGAAATTTCGTCAAAATCGAATAAAGCGTTCCCAATTTACACCGTAACAAATTTAGAAAGATACAGACAAGTATAATGCTAAACTGTCTAGTTAAAAACCACAGACCTCACTTTGTTCGGTTCGTTATAAAAAGTATATTTACACGAAGTATATTTGTTGATGAAGAGTGTGGATGAAGATTGTAGCAAGATCATTAAACTGAAAGAAGAGATTCATTTAAAAAAAAAAAATTAGAAGATCTACAAAGAGGAGAAACATACGTATTATAAATCTGACACTATTGTACAGTTAAAGAATCTCTTGAATGACATTACGAATGTATTAAAATATTGACTTATGTCTATTTGACTTGTGAATATACAGGTGTCCTGAAAGTCAATGTTATCTTTTAATTTTAATTACACCAGTGTTTAATTAGTCATGCGTTGAAATTAACGCGCGTGAGTCTCAGCGAGCGTAAAATACATGTTTAGTTTTTAATGAAATCATGGAGACATGTCATACTGATTTATGAAATGAATGTATGAAGAAATTTATTTGCGAAATCATTTTTACAAAATATAATTACATTTAAACTTAAATAATTATAGTATCTAGCGTAGGCTTTACAAATAATACATCATCCTATAAACAAAGATGAGTCCGTTGTCCGATAACCTGAAAATAGTGATATTGTTGTGATTTCAAACTCGATGAAACGAAAAAACGACAGTAAAAAAAGACAATCACATATATCTATGGTATATAACATGCGAAAGAATGAGATAAAAGACATTATACAGTGTTTATTCAAAACAAGATTAATATGTATGTGTACACACATACGTAAAGGCATCATAACAACCGTGACGTATTGTTTATATAAATATTTCATTATTTTAATAAAAACATTTATCGAATAATCAAACTTGAAAACTGCATAAGTGTAATGTATGCAATATATATGTGAATAAAATGCATAATAATTTTAAACTTGGCATCAATATCATCAGAAATAAACCCTAAATGTCCTACTTCTGAAATTCATATTAATTATTATATTTATAAATACTTATTATGAAATTTTTTTTATCTATTGTTATATCGAAAACGTCAATTTTAAACTATTCGTATTAAAAAACCTAAGTTTTGAAAAAACACCTCAATCATTAATTTTGACTCTAACTCATTCAATCTTTGAAGAGAGATACAAAAATAATATTATCAAAATATAAACACATTTATTTAAAAAAATTTTATTATATATTCTATTTCAATTGTTGAATGGCATTTTGTAGATCTTCCTAAGAGTCTGACAATGAGTAAAGAAATATATAGAAACCTATAAAGTCAATGACAAAAACTAACATCTCGCAAAGAAATAACTTCCATACATATGAGTGTCAGTCTATTAATATTGTTATTTTAAAGAGTCTCTTGACATGACAAATCTATTTATTATTGACTTACATGATTAGTCTATGAATATATTATACAGCCCACACCATACGTATATAGAAAAAAAATTATGTATGTAAAATGGTAATAAGAAAAAAAACTGTCCCTATGTTCCTTGTAATAATAACATCCAGTATTAATCTCAGGAAGAAGAAGAAGACCAAACCCAAATTGAACAGAGAAAGCTATTAAGTCAAGTGCATGCCGCCGCAAAATATTGAACATGTTGCTTGCAGCTGGTTTTAAATATTAATAAATATATTGACAGTGGCGTACGTTTTGATTTTACTTTTTTTTTCTGTAAACCTTTATAATATTATTCCAAGATTCTTTTATAGTTAATACAGAATTTAATGTGAAAAAAGACAACGTTTACACACTTCAAAAAGCTATATTCTCATAGGGGAATCGAAACTAATCTTATAGTAAATTTATAGCAGATTTTGTTCGAAAAGCTTAAATATCTTAAAAAAAACTAATATAAATTTTGAAAATGGTCAGATCACTCCACCTCAATTTTTTTGGATTACTCGAATCACTTCATTAAATTCTGTGTTCAAATTCTATGTTAAATCACTATGAAAAAAATCAGGATTCACAAAACCAATTGGGGTCTCATTAACTACATTTTCAGGTGTAGTTTTACAACAAAGAGATGCCTATGTTTTAACTAAACGATTGCTTGTAACTTTCGAACGTTTTATCCAATTTTGATGAAATTGGCTAGATACATTTATTTATTAGGAAACTTACTGAATACAATGGCCTATAAATGTATTTAGCCGACAAGTAATAATAAATAAACAAATAATAAATTCTCTAAAGTATTGTTCCTCTCATTTACGGTACTTTGAAGTTTGTATTGAAATATTTAATCAAATTATGATAAAGGGGTGTGGGCAATTCTTCCAAAAGCGACTTGTATGTTTATGGATGTACTTATTTCTAATAGTTTACATATTATGTGTAAGCTCTTTAAACAAAAATCTTATTGGATATAAAATGCAACGTAAATGAACCGGATAACATCAGATCAGAATTTAGTTATTGTATTAAAATTATTTTACCTAAAGTTGTTCAAACATAACGGGTATTTTATGATGTATTATTAAATATAATAAGCATAAATCAATTTAGGAAAATGATCATTTGTCTAGTTAAAGACACATCAGTCACACAAAAAATTGATAAATTTCATAATTTAACTTCAATAACATGTAAATTGAACCTCAGAATGGAACATAATAATCGTAAGCTGCTTTGAACTCAAATGTTTATCGAAGCCTGAAATCAGCTATTTGTTAATATATTTATTTTTTTGTCGCAAAATTTTTTTAATAAAGTTATGACAACTTTCTCGACAAATTTAGCCTAAGTCAATATTTCATACGATCGTTCTTGAGATAGATCGAGAAATGAAACATTATATTTTACTAAGAGCCAGGCAATCCTAGGAAGGACCTCTTACATTTGTATATATTGTTGGACAGTGGTTTATATACCCTACGAAATCATTTTGTTTCAAGAACTGATTTTGTATTTAAAATACGATTGATATATTGATCAGCACGGTTGAAATTGATCATTTTAGGTTTCCACCACTTCCATATGATATTCGTACTAGTGTTTATCATAACATATTGTCATAGGATGTATCTATCCTGAAATTGTCAGCTCTCTACTTCATCAACCTTTATATTTTCAAATACAAGATTTATATCGAATAAGTAGATTACAAAAATATCATAAACAGCAGTCGCATTTCTTTGGAAAGCTTAAACCTCTAAACAATGATTTTGTGGTATAAAAAAGAGAGGACTCCCCCTCAACTAAACAGATACAATCTGGACACGAATTTACGTACCAATTTTCAACTTTCAATTTGGAGAGACTATATGTGAATAGCCATAAAACTGTCGAAACAAGGTATTTTTTTCTTAGAACTACATTCCCAAATTGGTAACATCAGTTTTTCTTATATACAACCTTTCTTACTGAAAGTCTCTTTTCCGTTGATCTTCAATACAATACATAAGTAAGACCTATTATTTTTAAAAATGAAATGAGACTATGACTAAATTTTATTTAGGCTTGCTAAAAATGTATATGATAATAATTTGATTTAACTTAAGATAAAACAAGTTTTGTGCACTTTAATTAATAAGCGGTGAAATAAATAAATGATAGTGCATTTTTGTATGCTTACAATAATTTCAATTAGTAATAGAATAAGAATTATCACATAAATGATTCGTATTTTATCGTTAATTATATTAATAATGACGATAAATTCCATGTTAAATATGTTTCTTATGATATTTAATGTTTTTCATAATACAGTAAACCGATTGTAAAATTTATACCTAATTGCAACAAAGAAATCAATTTGTGTATTTTACAAGCAAAGCTATGTACTGGACAGCTATAACATTTGCCTATACTACACAATATAACTGAATAATAGTCCGCCAAATATTTGTAATAAACAATTTGTTATAAAAGTCTAAACTTCTAAGTTTTCGTACTTAAAGAAGCATATAATTGAAAAAGTGAGCACAAAGTCTAAAATTAATTCCGGTGAAATTATTATAAATTAAAAAAAGTTTAAATTAAATTTATTTTAAGAAAAAGTACTCAAACATTTGGATAATTATTTTTCGATTAATAAGCACACGAAAATTGTTTAAATTTAGTAAATTTCTTTGAAATTTAAATAGCATGTTCTTGATTACTTTAAAGGGAATTGGAATTTTCTATATCCTATAGGACTCAAAATAAGTCGAAATATAAAAACTCTATCAAGCCTTAGTCCTAACTTATGACGTTTTTAAATATTTTTTTATTTTTCTATTTTTACAGAAATGTATTCCTGGATTTGAAAATGCTGCATTTGCTGCCCATATAACAGCTACCAATACGTGTGGTGAAGATGGTCCTATTGAATTTTGTGTACAAACAAATCCATCCGAATCCAGGCGGATATGTCAGTTGTGTAAGGAAGGTGATCACGGAAGTGAATTTTTAACCGATATCCATAGTCAGGATAATGTTACATGGTGGCAATCAGAGACAATGTACGAAGATATTCAGTATCCGAATCAAGTTAATTTAACATTAAGTTTTGGTAAGTTCGAAATTCTTTCTTTATATATTAAATCTTTAGCAAAATTATTTGGTCTTTAGCTTCTTTAAGTTAATTTTGATAAAATTTTGTTATTTTAAAATTGAGAATTTTAATAAATATTCAGTTGCAATATTCATTTTATAACAGGTTAGTTTCTTATGTATAAGTTCATTCATGCTAAGAAAGACTCTAATTACCTATAAATTTAAGTAGAATTACCCAACATTTAAACACCATAGATACAACACTTTTAATAGAGTTTTTCATAGTAATGTAAAGTGTATATTACAATAAGTAATCGTATTTTTGTAGTCATTTGAGAGTATTATGAATGATTTATATTCGTGTTTCTATGGTGTTGTAATCTTAGCATGAATATCCTATAAGCAACTTAAAAAGTCACGTATTAATTTTAACCATAGACATTTCAAAAAATATACTGCACAATACCTTCATGAAATTGACCACTCTCTAAAAGAGAAAGAAATCACAGCAGATAGCAGAGAAGAAAATAACTACTATAAACGTCAGAAGTAATTGATTAGCGCATTGCTAATCAATTTTGACATTTATATATTAAAATATTTAATCAGTAGCTAAAATGGTTTGCTATGCGCATGCGTACGCCTATACGACATACTATTAATGTGTGTGTAAAACAGACCTTACTGAGTGTGTAAGGATAAATTTTATCAAAGCTAACTAAAACAACAAAGAAGATATTTAAATAAAAGTAGTGAACCTAGAAATTTCTGCATGATTTTTCTTTGTTACAGGTAAATCATTCGATATAACATACGTTCGATTAGAATTCTATTCACCACGACCAGAAAGTTTTTCAATTTATAAACGTGTTTGTGAAACGTGCCCATGGGTACCATATCAATTTTTTAGTTTAAGTTGTCGAGATATTTATAAAGCACCAAATTCACAATTTGCACCAATTGGTGATGACACTCAACCATTGTGTACATCTGAATATTCTGAAATGATTCCGTTAACTGGTGGTAATGTTTTGTTTTCAACATTAGCTGGACGTCCAAATGCTATAAATTTTGCTACTAATGAAGAATTACAGGTAAAAAAAAATATATTTATTATTATTTTTATAAATTTTTGTTTAATTCCCTAAAAAATGTACTTGCTAAAAACAAATTTTAGCAATTTCAAAAATTCAAGCATAATTTCTCTTTAAATTTATAATAAAGGTATTTAATATAGCGGGGCTGGGGGTGAAGGTGTGTCACTTTCATAGACTTTTCAATTTGTTACATAAAAAATAATAAAATTTTTGATTATATAAAAGATAATAAAATTTTTATTGATAAAAAATAAAAAATTCAAAAATTAATTCATTTTAAATGGCTAATCCAAAAACAGAAACAATACAATACATTGATTTATTCTCCCAACGAACTGTACACGTTCCATCAGTACTATTATCCCAAAAACATGCACTGGCCGTATGTAATCCAGCACCAGTTTTTTGCATTATAGAACATGTTACAACATATTTAAAATTTTTTCGTAAATTCGATAATTGTGATAAACAATAATCTGCAATTTGATTACCCCAAAAATTTACCTAGAAAAAAAAAACAGATTTTTAATTAATTCTCATTTTCTACCTTTAAATTCCTTCCACCATCCCCAAGAAAAATATATTTATTTTGGTGAAAAATATCCACATTTTTGCACTGCTTAGAGGCGGTCATAAGGAATAGCCAGAAAAATTTGTAAAATAATTGGTAAAGGCAGCTGAACCTGTCCACTGAAGGGTGTCAGAAGTGACTTTTAATTTATATATTTGCTTTAAAAATTTTTTATTATTAACTTGGAATTATCCATAACGAGTAACGGCTAGTAAAAGTGAATCTGTTTTCGGTGCTTCCTTGTGAAATTGAATCTAAATGAATAGGATTGTTTAAAAATTTTCATTTTCTATTTAAACCTATCAAAATTATGAATAGGATTCAATACGATATTAAATTTCCTATTCATTCCGATTCAATTTCAATAGGATTGAATGGATCTTGTTTATTAGGATCCATCCAAACATACCTATTATATACTGAATTACATCGTTGACCTAACATTTCTCATACTAGCCCATAACGAAAATTTAACATTACTGATTCTTATTCTACTTCTATTTCCATAGCAAAATGATTCATAATAAGCCTTCTATTATTGAACTTACTTTATCATGCGTATAAACAGCTCCTCCGATTGTCGCTTCGATTGCTTCTTTAATTATTTTTGTAATATCTTCTACAACAAAGACATCCAATTCTTCTTGAGATGGTGCATCAGACATTTTTTTCCCGTTAAATTATATTCAATAATTTTTTTTCTAGAAAAACAAATGTCACTTTAAATTTTATTTATATATTACTATAGTTCCAAAAAAAAATTTTATTGTATTGGAAAAAATTGAATGTATTTTTAAATTTTCCCTCTGCTATTTATAGATCTTTTCATTAAAAAATTTTTTCATACTGTTAAGAATAAGTTTGACAAAGACAAAAAATATTTGCGATTAATTATATTTTATTAGTTTTTTGACATTTTGTCCGAAACAAATACGAATCGAAATATCGAAATTCAATTAAAATGGCATTTATATTATCTTCATAGAGATATGTATACTAAATGAGAATTTCGTGCCAGTTTACGTACTTATTTTAATAAGAACTTAGTGAGCTCAGTGACGGTTATACAGGTTGTTTACGTACGTTTGATCACGGAAAATGATCAAACGTCATTTATGTTGTCGTCTAAATACTGGCGTATAATTGGATGCGTGTGTTTGTCTATTCTAACGTCAGGTGGCAATAACGACAAACTTGTCACCAATAGTACGTTAAAATATTTTTTAAATATATTACGCCTTTCGATAATTTCCGATTACATCCTAATAAAATTTCTTATTTTCAACGACATTTAACGCCAATTGTTGGCTAACATTTATTAGAGCAGGCACTGGAGATACTTGAAAATGCAAAAAATAATTTAATTTTTTTGCTGAATGGTTTTTTAAACATATCGTTTATACCACGAAAACGGAGTATTTTTTGAAAAACCTCAAGAGCTTCCTAGTGTTAGTTTTTTGTATCTTGGACAATAGGCGATGTAAGCCCAAACAAACAAAAAAATTTATGAAGAAGAAAGACAAAAAGTATTTTACATGAAAATATAAAGTTACGATTATTGCCAAAAAATCGGTTTTAATCGGTTATAGCACGAAACAGGAGTATATTAAAATCAATATATATATAAAAAAAATCATTTAAATGATATTTTAGCATCATAAACTCCATTGAAATGGGGGGAAGGCGCGTAAAAAATTGGACCAATAATTGGTTGTGCAACATTCGAACCTTAGTATTTGAGCTATTCTAAACATTGGCAGATTCCGGTCCTCGATTTTTGCATCCTCAAGTACCACGAGCTAGATCGGTTAACGGTTACTCGTATAGCCTTAAAAATTCAAAACAACTACTTTTTCTAAACATTACAAAGTTTTCAATAAAAATTTATTTTAAATTTTATTTAGGAATTTGTAAAAGCAACTGATATTCGAATCTCATTAGATCGTTTAAACACATTTGGTGATGAATTATTTGGTGATCCACGCGTGTTACGCTCTTATTTTTATGCAATTTCTGATATTGCAGTAGGGGCACGTTGTACATGTAACGGACATGCAGCCGAATGTGTTGAATCAAAAGGTAATAGAAAACAAAACAAATTTATTCGAACTTACTTGAAATAAAAATGATGGTAATTTTTTTTTATGAATTTGTCATTGAAAATAGGTGCTGATGGTTCGCGACGTCGTGTATGTTTATGTGAACATAATACAATGGGCCCAGATTGTAATGAGTGTTTACCATTTTATAATGATGCGCCTTGGAAACGAGCCACAACAGCTGATGCACATGAATGTAAACGTAAGTCTAATAGATAAACAATAATTTTTATTTTAAATAGTGTATTTATTGATCAAACATTTTGTAAATAAATTCTATATTTTTAATTTTAACCCAATAGGCACTTCTATTTTTAGAGGGGAAGTAGTTAATAATGTATTGTTTGGTATGCACAATCTTGACATGAAAACCTAGTGCTTGTCGAAAGTTTTTCCCCGATATAAAATTTCTAAGGTAAAAATCAAAATTTGATTTTATATTTGGAAATGTTTTTTCAAGATAAACTTTTCGAACAAGCCCTCTATTTTCATGTTAATATTGTGCATACCAAATTTAATAACAGTCTAAATCGGATTATCTTGTATTTAATTTAAAATTAGTTATTATTTTTAGGGCATTTTTTCGATTCGGTTCTATTTTTAGAATTCGAAACCACTCTTTTAGAAAATAAATTTGTATAATTTTTAGGTGTCCCTTCTTTTCCAATAAACAAAATTTCAATCATTAAAATCAAATTTCTCCACAAAAAAATATGCGCGGAAAACATAAATTATATAAATTTTCGTAAGCACTTTCCATGGGATAAAAAGGGGAAGCTAGTATTAAAATTCATTTATATAAAATATACACATGTAGACAAAACAACAGATTATTTGATTATTTTTTTTTTAATTTAAAAGAGGGGCTTCTGTATTATAATACGTACCTAAGTTTTTTTAAATGTTCTATATGTGTATGGTTACATTATTTCCCCCTTTTACCATAATGGAAAGTGATTCTGTGGACACACAGTATATGTATACAAACGAAGAATTGTATTTGGAACAAATTCTGCTTTGAAAACTGTTTTATTTTCTTTGCCTCTCAGTATATTTTATGTCTATTTCTCTTAAATCAAATAAATTATATTTTTTGCTGACAATATAACAATAAATACACCAAATATAAAATTCAAACCATATATTTCAAATTGCAATTCCAAAAAACAAGCAAAAAATCTTACTAAAAACAAGGCAACCATTTAGTATAGGATATATGAGCGCAATCATTAGGAAAAAAATGAAAAAAGTCATTTTATTGTTTTTAAGTGAACAATATGTATTATTTTATAAAAATCATACGTTAAAATTTGTAAACAAACCCGGTTTTTCACTAATTATGTAGATTACAGATTAAAGAAATTCCAGAAACTTATACTTTCCTTTAAACGAAAAAAACAAACATGTTTTATTCTTGGATTTTTCTTCTATCGTTAATAGTTAAAAGTTGGGTCTTAGATCCAATGAGCCGATTTTGCTTATTCACAAACTTGATCTTACTTTTTCATGTCTAAAGTATGTCACCAAAATTTCAACTCGCTATCTCTATTCATTTTTGAGTTATCTTGGTCAAAAGCAGACGGGCGGACATGCGGAAATTGACTAATTAGACGATTCTATGAATACCTACCTAAACCATAATTTTGTTAGTGTGGTTAATATTTTCTAACGTTACAAACTTTAGTCGAGTATAAAATATATATATATAACCATAAAGTAATACAACTTATAATATTCAACATCACTCTTTACTTAAATTTACTTAAAAATATCGAAGTAAGACAACTATATAAAAAGTATATCAATATAGATACTCGAACAAGTATCTAGATGGCGCATAAAATGATCAAGTAATTATTTACATAAAAATAGCGTATATTTGTACTCGGAAATGCGCTTACAACTTTTCAAGTTTGTGTATCCGACGGAATACTAGTAAAGCAGACATAAAATCATTAGAAAAACGTAGTCCGAAATATTTTCTTAATGAATGCGCCCATATAAATTTTTCTATATGAGGATTTTCCCCAAAAGCGGAAATTCAATAAAAACGAAAGTTTTTCTATTTTACTTCACATCGATTGCCAAAAAACCGCATCTTCTTATTAAGTATAGAAGAAATGTTAGCTTTTTAAAATTACTTATATTTAATGCATGGTGGCACATCCTCTATTTGTAAAATATTTCAAAAACATATATAAATATGCCTGCGCTTACCTACATATAACCAAACCTGGAATAGCAATGTCACATAATACCATAGAATATATTACCTAACAAATTTAACAAGATGAAACTAATACAATTATAATAAAAAATATAACTGTAAATAAATTAAAACTATATAAATGTGAAATACAATCAAATCCTAGTGTGTCAAGCTATATTTAATTTCATTGTAAGTTGCAACGTCCGTTCGCTTCAACGCACATTCAAAATAAACTCTAGTGTGGTATGCTCCATTTAACTGAATGGAAAGCTGAAACGTACGTCGATTTCACAGTCCGTAGCTGCGTTGAAAAAATCTATAGTGTGGCAGAGCGCTAACCTATACTTAGAAATAAAAATCAGTTTTATTTCTTTTTGATTTTTTTTTTTTAAAATTCAATAAAAACGTTTTATGTACACAAAATACCATAATAATTGTTGTACTTATTGTTTTGTATGTGTACGTATTTACTTTTAAAAAATAAAATAATGTTGTGTTTATTGTCTAACCTGGCATTTCTATATAAGGATACATCAGAGATCTCTTACCCAAGAGAGTAGGAGAAGAAATTGTAAATACTTACTCTACTATCAATGTTACTTACCCAAGAAGAGTCAAGTATATTATTATACTCTTTAACTATCATCGTGTAGTTCTTCTTTGTCACAATTTCTTTGCAAATTATATTTGTTGTTTAATAATATAGAAAACAAATTGTTTTGCATATTTTATCTCATCGAATAATATCCGTAGTAGTCAAACACCGCGATAAATCATGTAATTATGAATAAACGAATTTATACGCAGAGAACGATCAATATTTCTCAATAATGCACGCATTTTTGTTGACTTTGAAATTGATTTGTTTATTAAATCTTGTTTATATACAAATATGTTATTGTAATTATTGGGATGGTATGACTCCATGGTTCAGTGATTCGGGTAATTTATATATGTATATATTGTTAAACGTTTTTTTTTAATTGTGTATTTTCTTAAGGTGCGTTTTTACATTCAAATTTCAATTTATCAAAAATACGTAAATAAATTCTATATAAGGCAATTCAATGATAAACTAACTGATTAAAAAAATTTTATGCAAGATATTAAAAGCTATAAGTTCGCCCGTTAGATTTTTAAATTCTTAATTAAGATTTATTTATATAGAAATATATATATATATATATATATATATATATATATATATATATAGGTTGTATAACTACCCGACATATGGTTAAAATTATTGCTATTTATAATTATAACATAATTAAAATATAAAAATACGTAGTCTATACAGTGAGGTCCATAAAGAATTTGCTATAAAATAATATGTTTTATAATTATGTACTGTATGTGTTAACTACCTCATTTTAAGGTGAAAATGGAATTGGTGAATTTTCTACTTTATGAAAAAATGTTTCAAATAAAAGTTATTTTTTTAAGATACAAACATTTTTGGAAGTTGAACTTATATTCTATCTCTTATGGTTTAAAAACTTAGTCATACATGAGACCTATATGAAAAATTTTGCTCATTCATGAATTTTGCTGGTCATATAGCACAATAATAAAATTCTAGATTGCTAACTATTGATTCTCGTTTTTGAACACTGTTCATTACAGGCGGACAATACTTTCAATACTTTCTAGCTCCAAAGTAGTTTAAAACTAAGCAGAGTTTTGCGTATATATCGAACATTATTCTTTCGGAAATAGCTAAGTGCGTGAATTTGTGCTTGTATTGTTATAATAGTGTCTTTATACACCCTAATAAAAAAAGTCCGATTCAAACCTATAGAAATTGAATAGAAATGAATAGGATTGAAATAGGAAATCATTTGAATAGGAAATTTTCTATTCTCTCCTATTGATTTCCTATTCATTTTCTATAGGATTGAATAGGACTTTTTTATCAGGGCAAACTTTCTATGGAAAGTTTTCTTACATAAATTTTTTTCAGTTTCTTTTTTAAAGTATATAAAGAGGCCAATTTCTATAAATTTAACGTTAAAACGCACCTTTACAACAATCATCGGTCGGAAACTGTTTTCTGTTCCTCTTAAACACATGAAAAATCATATCTCTGTTATAAGCACTTCGTTGCAATTATTTTATCTGTTTCAATTTTATTTTTCAGCTTGTAACTGTAATGGATTCTCAAATCGATGCATATTCGATGAAGCACTTTACAATCGAACAGGTCACGGTGGTTATTGCTTAGAATGCACAGCAAATCGTGATGGTCCAAATTGTGAACGTTGTCGAGAAAATTATTACCAACAAGAAGATGGTTTTTGTCGCCCGTGTCAATGTAACGAAGTTGGTTCACGTAGTTTACAATGCGATCGAAAAGGTCAATGTCAATGTAAGCCTGGTGTAACTGGTGAAAAATGTGACCGTTGTGCGGAAAATTTCTACGATTTTGGACAACACGGTTGTAAACCATGTGGATGTTTACGTGAGGGCTCTTTGGACAATACCCCGAGATGTCATCCTGACACGGGTGTGTGCCATTGTAAAGAAAACATCGAAGGGAAACGATGTAGACAATGTAAACCAGGCTTCTTTAATCTGGATGAAAATAATGAATTTGGATGTACTCCATGTTTCTGTTATGGCCATTCATCTGTATGTCAAAGCGCTCCTGGATACTCACAACTGACTTTACATTCATTTTTCGATCGTAGTAACGAACGATGGACTGCACTAGATGATCAAGGACGTAATGTACCTATAAATTATAATGGCTTAGTGCAAAATATTGGTGTTAGTGCGCCAGATCGTGGTCCAGTTTATTTAATTGCTCCAGATCGATTTCTTGGTGATCAACGAGCTTCTTACAATAAAGACTTGAAATTTTCTTTACGAATTGGAGAAAATGGCGCTTCGCCTACTGTTAATGATGTCATTTTAGAAGGTTCGGGTATTTTAATATCGAATACCATATTTGGATTATCCAACAAATTACCTAGCATAGAGGTATAAACTTTAAACTACAACCAACTCTTTTTTTAATGTATATATCTCCGAAGTTCTTCGGAGAACTTTCTGTCCACATAAAGAGCTCTTGTGTATAGGCCGTTTTGAACTTTGAAAATTGAAAATTATTTAAAAAAAAAAGAGTTGGATATCTTGTTTAAAATAAAATTCCAATTTCTAATGTTTATTATCATTTTCCAGAATCAAGAGTTTCAGTTTAGATTACACGAACATCCATCGTATAAATGGCAACCAAGACTATCCGCTCGTGCATTTATGGCAATTCTAACAAATCTGACAGCAATTCGAATTCGTGCAACGTACACACCCCGAGGTGTTGGTTTCTTAGATGATTTTCGATTAGAATCAGCTCTTAGAGGTGCAGCCGGCGAAAGTGCAAATTGGATTGAAATGTGCGAATGTCCTGTTGGTTACGTGGGCCAATTTTGTGAATCTTGTGCGGCTGGTTATCGTCATTCCCCAGCATTAGGTGGACCTTTTACACAGTGTGAACCATGCGATTGTAATAAACATGCAGAGCATTGTGATTCGGAAACTGGACGTTGTAAGTGTGAACATAACACGGCTGGTGATAACTGTGAATTGTGTGCTAGGGGCTATTATGGTAATGCACTAATTGGAACACGATATGATTGTAAACCTTGTGGATGTCCAAATAATGGACCTTGTATACAATTACCTGATGAAAAATTAATCTGTTTAGAATGTCCTACAGGATATACAGGTAAAATATAAATATCTTTGCTAAATAATATTATTAAATAGTAAAATTTTCAAGCTTTGGTGATACACCGTCAGCTTAGATTACGTGCATGTAATTGCAAGTAGTGGGTGAGGAAATTGCGGATATTTACAAAATTTTTGTACATCTTGTTCAAAACAATTTTTGTTGAAAGAGTTTATTAAGTAGGGAAGTTAAAGGGAGGGGATAAATTTTTATGACTCATATATTTCGAAATATACATCTGAATAAAAAAAAGTAACAGGAGAACTTTTATGACATTTTTCAAGACCTATCCAGTGTATACCCCAAAAAGTGGAGTTCGCAAAAATAAATTGCATTCCATTTCTATGCTACACATCTTATTTAACTGTTCCCGGTTGAAACTGACCATGGTACAGTTAAGAAGAATAGTGAGTATACTGACAAGGCACTGCCAGTTGGACTAATCGCCTTCAAAAATTTGGGAATCTCAGGCGATCCTACGTATAGGTTGTGCCTGGAGGACGATGAAACCTCCATTCTCTTCATTTGCACCAGTAGAAATCTTAAAGGTGTTAGACATAGAATGCTCGGATCTGAAACTCTGAATCCATTCATTATAGGAATAATTCCTTCGGAGAAACTGAGGCTTTTGGTGTGGCTATTGAATTTCTGGTTCTTTCCCTGCACCCTGATCCAGAAAGCATCCTGGCCTTCAGATGATAGAGTGTTCTAAAGGAGGATACAAGGGACCGAAAGTTCTAGGTGTACAAGTGTAGTTGCGGCTCACTTCTTATTATAATCATGTCTTATACTACACAGCTTTATGACAGTTCCCATAAAATATTTTCCTATTGTTGTAACCATGTGACATAACGAAATTATAAAGGTTCCGGTTTTTTCGTCGTTTTGCTACGGAACCCTAAAAATAACATTCGAACATACTCTTATGGTAATTTTGTATATAAAAGTATACGGAGGATATTTTACTTTTAGTACTTAGTATTTAATTCGAACGGAAAAACTGTTACACGGCCATATTCAATTCAACTATAAATGAAAATTAATATTTTTAATTTTAGGACCCCAATGTGATTTGTGTACCGATGGATATTTTGGAGATCCTAAGGGATTATTAGGAACAGTCAAAGCATGTTTACCTTGTATTTGTAATCATAATATTGATACAAATGCCGTTGGAAATTGTAATCGAACTACAGGATCCTGTTTAAAATGTATTTACAATACTCATGGTGAAAGTTGTGAACAATGCCTTCCAGGTATGTTTTAATAAATGTTTTTTTTTTTTTGCACCATTTAAAATAAATAATAAACTAATAAGTTTTGTTTACACATCATTTATTGTTTTGTCTATAGAATACACCGAAATAATCACAGTCTTATGTTTTGAAATTTTCTTCTACTTCTTATTTTTTAAACAATAAGTATTATTCTGAATAATTATTTTCGTAACTTTAAATTTGAATATGAAAGTATTTCTATGCATACCATAAATAAATTCAACTGGTGGATTTATCTAATTTTTGAGATATGTTATCATTGCCACCTATTGTTTGTTTAGATACATTTTCTTTTTGTTCAAATAAACAAAAATTGTCTTTAAAAATGTTAAAAAGGGCAAATTATCATATATTAAATGATAAAATGTATATTCACTCACATTAATGTATTCCTTACATACATAGTATAAAAACTGAATCATTCGACTTATATTACAGGGTATTATGGTAATGCTTTAGCAATACCAAAAGGTGATTGTAAACCATGTAGTTGTTATTCACCTGGTACTAAAGAAGCAGACGATGGTATATTGATTTGTGACCAATTATCCGGACAATGTTCATGTAAAAACCACGTACATGGACGTAATTGTGATCAGTGTGAAATTGGTTATTTTAATATTGAAAGTGATGAAGGATGTCAGGCATGTAATTGTGATTCAATTGGCTCGTATAACAATACATGTGATATACGTACAGGACAATGTTTCTGTCGTCCAGGTGTTACTGGGTAAATTAGAAATATCTCTTACCTACATTAATGCTCATAGTCGAATGCATATAAATAAATACGTATTTGGAAACTGGAGCTTTATAACTAGGATTAAAAAAGCTCGAAATTCACTTTATTTGACCATTGTCTAATGAATATTAGACAATGGTCAAAATATTAATATTGTTTTATATTTTTTTTAAATATGAATAGTGCGATAAGCCGCCCCTCGTATTCAATTTTATATCAGAAAATCAAATCCAAAATCTTATACGAACAGCGACTTTTAGGATCAGTTAAAGTCGATATCTTAAAAAGTATTTATTTAATGCTCAACTGGTGTCATTTTTCGTGAACTTTTATTTAAAATCCATCAAAATTAAATAAACACTATGTATATCAAACTAAAAATCTCAATTTTATTAAAATTATATTTTTATTTTTTTTGTTTTTAGCTTGCGTTGTGACAAATGTGAAGAATACAAATATGGATTCTCACGTGACGGTTGTAAGAGTTGTGATTGTGATCGTATCGGTTCATCCGGTCTTCACTGCGATCATACAGGACAATGTCCGGTATGTCTAAATATATTTAAAGCCACTTAAATTTTCTCATAAAAAATTTTTAATATTTTAGTGTCGAACAAATGTAGAAGGGAAAAAATGCGATCGATGCAAGGAAAATAAGTACGATCGCCAACAAGGGTGTATTGATTGCCCACCAGCGTATAATCTGGTACAAGAAGCTGTACATGAACATCAAGAGAAATTGGGTCGTTTACAAGAGGTTTTAACTGGAATTCGTAATAATCCAACAGTAATTGATGGTAGCGAATTTGATGAAAAACTGAAGCAAGTTCAAAATCGTATTGATGCATTAAATGAACAAGCAAAACAAGGAACTGAAGGTATTGACCAAATCTGATTTACGTTTAAATAATTTAAAATCGAATTGCCTGAATCTCGATATGAAATAAATAAATTTTATTTGAAAATGAAATGGCTGAAACTCATTTTTTATGTAATCTACACATTGTGACATTGCCAGTTCTTTGCAAAAATGATTTGCCTTTTATAAATTAATTCAAAAATATGTAATTAAATTATTTTTAAAAATTAAAAATGTTCAATCCAATGTGGAAATGTAAAATACTTTAATTATTTCAATTAAAATTGCGTTATAATAATTAAAAATGTATTTCTCACGATTTTTAAAGAGTTTGTCAAAGTATTCCAAAGACAAAATTTTAACTAATGATTTTTATATAAATAGTGAATGGAAGAACTTTAACGGAACAAATTGATGATATCAAGAACCATATTGAAGCAATTGATCAATTACTTAACAGCATTTACAACAAGACAACTATCGTCGAACAGTACGCAGATATTGCAAGCAATAATGTAACAGAAACGGAAATTATAACCGCTCAAGCTAAACAAATATTAAACGTATGTATATAATAATTACCAAATTGCTTTAGACTTTAGATAATGGAAAATTGTATCAAGATAAATAATACTAATTATTTTCTAATTTGTCAATTTTCATCTTTATTGAAAGCTTCGTCATGTTCTTGAGTTAATGACAACAATAACAAATTCCATTTTTTGGCAAATTAAAACCCTGAAGAAGTCTAAAACAAAATCGAAAAATTACAAATTAAAATCAAAATTAGTTTATTTTTTCAAGATAATTATTCGAAACTTCTCGATGTTTATTTTTAGGAAGCTGTCAATCATTTAAGTGTGAAAGGAAAGGAAGCATTGGATCGTGCAAATGCAAAATCTCGTGAATATGGATATCAAAATGCAGAAATGGAAAATATTACACATGAAGCTCGTACAAAATCTGATGCATTAGTTGAAGAAGCTAAGAATATTTTAAATCTTGCTAAAGAAGCTGAAGATGTATCACAACAAGCATACAAAACTGCTAAAAGTGCTATTGATAAACAACAAAATACAAGGTAAAAATATTAATATTAACATTAACATTGGGCAAATTATAAACAGACTCCCTGAGAAATAGTGTCTGTTTTTCACAGTGATTTCAATTGCATTAAAGAGAAAATTAACATAATTCTTAATTTTAATATTATGTGTTTTTCTTTTACAGTGAACAACTTGGAAGTCTGCGTGCAGAAATTGCAGCAGCTAAAGATAAACTCGAAGATACACAACGCTTAACAAATGATGCAAAAAATCGCGCTCAAGAAGTACATAAGGAAGCCTTAAATATCCTAAATGAAGTACAAGCAATAAATATACCACAAGTTAATATTAAACAGTTACAAAAAGAATCCGAATGGAAACAGGAAGATGTAAGTATTATTTTAATATTTTGCTCGATTTAAAACCTAAAAAATGCAAGAATCATCAACAGTGTCTATTGTTTATATACCCTTTTATATTACTAATACGTTTTTCTAACTTGTTTACAGGCAAAAAAATTACTCGAAAATTTGGATAAATTAGAAGAAGATAATAAAGAAACAGTTGAAAATGTACTAAAATTAATTGAAGATGCAAATGATCTTTATCAAAGTGCTGAGGCCCAACAACAAACCATTGACGAATTACTGTCTGATGCTGATGATACATTCTTTGTTGCTGAGAACGCTGTTCAAAGGGGTAATGAAACATGGCAACAAGCACAAGATACTTATCAAACATTAAGTAAATTTGATAATCAAGTCAATCAACATAAACAAGATGCTAAGAAAGCCATAGATGAAGTAGAAAGAATTCGAGAAGCGTTACAAGAAGCTCAACAACAAACTCGGGACGCCGAAAACACATTAAATAAAATTTACAAAGTTGCTGAGAATGCTAAAGATAATGCTCTAAACGCACAGAATAATTATACAGAATTAGCAGAGACTACGAAAGGTATGTTGGACGAAGCTGATGATCTAAAAACAGTTGCAGGCAGACTACGTGTTGAAGCAAATGATTTTGCAGAAAGAGTTTCAGAAACTGGTAATACACTTAAAAAATTAGAAGATCAAGCTACAAACGATAAGGATCTTATATCAGAAGCTAAAAAGAAATTAGGACAAGCTGGAAAATATTCATCGGAGGCTTCAAATCAAGTGAAAAAAGCTGTAAATGATGTTGAGGAAATTATTAAAATTTTAAATGACTTACCTTCAATTACTTCGGCTAATTTAGATGAATTAGAACAAAAATTACAGCGAGCTGAGAAAGAACTTTTAGAAGCTAATTTAGATAATCAAATTCAGAATTTACGTGATGAAAAACAACGGCAAGCAATATTAATTGACAATTATAAAAACCGTGTAGCACTATTAGAAAAAGATGTTGAAATTATTAAAGATATTAGCAACTCCTTACCGTTGGATTGCTTTAAACGAACCAAATTAGAACCATAAGCTGCTAAAACATATTTTTTTACTTTTTAATTATAATTTGTACATATTTAAATCATATTAATAATTAAAATATTTTTCCTCCAAAAATTTTCCCGCCGATATAATAAAGCCATAATAAATGGAATTTAAAAAAAAAAAGATGTTTTTAGCCAATATGTTGTATTTAAATAAACGTTTTCTATAAAAATATTTTATAAATTTGCGGTGCCAAATAAAAAATATCTATAATATATGTATAAACAAACGTATATAATAAAATTTTACTATAAAATGTAATTAATTTTTTTTTTTCAAATGGTCCTAAACTAGAAAACAATTTAAAATTACGTAAAAGTACGGTTACATAGATTTTCATTTAACTTTTAGGGTAAATAACGGAAGAAGAAATCTATAATTCCCAAAACAAATAACAAAATATAAAATAATGAAATGGTATACATTCATATGTAATGGTTTTTCTTTTGGAAAAACTTCGTCGGAATTTCGGTTTCGTATTGAGGTTATGGATGTCAAAGCTAATTAAACCAAAGTTAGAATAGGTCATTTTTTCAGCCCTAGGGAACGTTATATGGGATAGAATAATCAGCACTTCGCCCGACCTCAGGCTGTTTTCCATATTCATAGATCAGATATCAGATATTTGTGGGCTGGCTGAATGCAGAAAGCACATAGCCAGTATTTGTGACAACTTTAGCATAGTACGGTTTTAAAATAATTCCTACGCACCCGGAATCAAAATCGGGATCTTTCACTTAAGATCGCGTTACCCATAGACAAATACCTGACCAGTTGTATATTCACCTGACTGAAACTCACCCTTTGTAAATATAGAATAAATAATTGTACCCATATTTGTAAATGATCCACGCTTTTAATAATAATACACAGGCAGACTTCCTTGTTGTCTTTATTTCATAGACCATAGACAGACAGGATGGACTGAGCAATACCATTATGCAATTGACCACTTTCCAAAAAGACAGAAGATTATCTTGCATATGAACACAATCGCTAAGCTTCTTCTAAATGTTTCTGTCTGGATTTAATTTAAATTTGGGAACTAATTATTCTGTTCTATGTTTATAGTTGGATAGCTAAGGAACGTTCAGTCAATATTATACGTCTATAGTATAGACTGGAATGTGTAGAAAAAGTGTAACGTCACGGGATCATAGTACATACCACCTATATGCCTGTTCTTTTCTTTTTGTCAAGAATTACTAAAGTCCTTCTCTCACACATTGGTTAAGTATATGATTATTGTTTTAAATTTTTATACAAGTAAATTTTAGAAAAACATATAAACACAAAAAATTATCACATATTATCGAAGTATAAATGTAATTTTTTTCATACGATTAATATCATAACAACAATCAATTTTGTAGGTTATATTTTCATTGTTTGGATATGGTTAGTTGTTCAATTTGTAAACATTATTCTGATAGTTATCCATGCTCATTTTTTCGATTGCCAAGTGATAAAGTAATTAGAAAAAAATGGATTAAAATTATTACGTAAGTAATCATTAATTTAGGGTACTATCAAAAAACAAAAATGTAATAAAACTGAACATTAACATTTACATTTGCAAGACCAATTAAACTTATGTAAACTTTTCTTTTATAGCAAAGAAGTATGCGCGGCTTATAAAGAAGTAAAAATATGTAGTTGCCATTTCGTAGACGGGAACAAAAAAAATTTGCCTACCTTATACATTCCAAAAAAATCTCCAAAACCAGAAAATGTATTTTCTCCATTTCCGAAGTATAAACCTCGGGGATTGTATGTATATAATTACTTATAATAAAATATATAAAATAAAAGTCATTTAATTACCTGTAAATGACATAATAATCGAAAATATTCTGTTTGATTCGAATAAACGTGAGTTCAAGGAAACGCTATTTCTACCAAAACCATGAATTTCAATATCTTATACGTAATAACGCTAATCAAGTATATGCTATCTCAAATTTTATTTTTTAAAACTCCGGGTAACGGTCATGTAAACAGGCCAGGACATTACAGGTTAATAAAAGTCTGATCTAAAGTGTTATATTAATGGCTACAGTTATGTCTCCGTGCCTGCAAATAGAGCACACTAAGCATTACTGAAGCTATGACAACTACTACCGATACACACTTATTGTCACATTCACACACACACTATACACATAAGAGATCTTCCGCCATATGGTAGACATACTATATGACACCGTCCTCGGGTCTCATTAAAATGATAGTGATATAAAAAAGAGATAGTGCTATAAAAAGATTATTTTAAATAATAAATAAATATACCTCTATCTCTTTTTACATACCACTATCTCTGTACTGAAAACATAGTTGACTATTTTTCCCATGATAATAAGATTTTTTTGGTAACAAGATTTAGAAAAATTAATTAGCGTTTACTCTTATAGAGGTTTCTGCCTTTATCTCAAAAATTTATGTTGGTTATAATGATAGGACCTAGCAATACACTCTCTTGTAGAATTGCCTAGCTTATCCAATTAAAATTAAAATATTTCTTCATATTTAGATATGCAAAAAGACGTAAATTGGTTGAGATTGACGAAAATTTAGCTATGCATGAAGAATTAGATGAACAAATAGAATCAATACAGCCAGTACAAGAAATAGTATTTGTTAAAGAAGAAACGGAAGAGATATGGGAGAAAATAGAGGAAGAAACGCTAAATATAGAAGAGGAATCGGAAGAAATTGATAACGAAGCGGTAGAAATAGAAAAAAAACCGACTGTAATATGGGAGGGAACGGAAAACATAGAGGAGCAGCCCTCAACAAGTTTGTCAAATAATACGATTGTTATAGTTTCATCTCAGGCGGAAGCTGAAAATTATTTTTTAAAAAAAGAAAATGAGCAACTGAAACATGAAATCCAAAATAGAAGTTTTAGTTTTAAACACATAAAAGATGATGATTCACAAATAACGTTTTACACCGGACTTCCGTATGCTCAAGATTTTATCAAAATTATTGACCTAATTAAACCATATCAAAAAGATATTAAATATTTTCGAAAATGGAACGTTAATAATGTGTGTTTAGAAGATCAAGTATTGATCACATTAATGAAATTACGATTAAATTTACTTAATCAGGATCTAGCATATAGATTCAATATTAGTACTGCCACTGTGTCAAATATTTTCATTACATTTTTATATGTTTTACACACAAGGTTATACAAAACCCTAATGCCAAAAATTCCCCCAAGTCCTTATTTTACAAATTGCAGAATAATTTTAGATTGTACAGAAATTGTTTCGGATACTCCAAAAGATGTAAAAAAATTGCATAACGCGTCGTACAAACAAAGGCATACTTGGAAAATATTAATAGGAGTCTGTCCTAATGGTGTAATAAATTTCATAAGTGATGCATATACTGGGTCTACTTCAAATATAGAAATAGTACAGCAATCCGGCGTATTAAATCAAATGGAGGAAGGTGATTTGATTTTAGCTGGCAGAGGGTTTTCAATCAGCGACATCTTACCAGATGGAGTACATTTAAATAATTTTTCCTCCGAAGAAGAGAAAATACCAGAAAATATTTCAAATGCACATCTTCATGTTTCAAAAGCTATATATAGCATAAAATCATATAGAATTTTAAATTTGATACCACATACACTTAATAAACATGTAGACGCTATCGTTCAAACAATAGGTGTCTTAGTTAATTTTCAATATCCTCTTATAATAGAAAATGTAAATAGTTAATTAAAAATTTTGTTATATTTATATGTTAAAATCGGTAAAATAATTATTTTTTTCTAATTCCGGTAAAATTTTTAAAGTTGAAAAATAATTTTTAACTTACTCAACTAAAAAAGTTAATTTATTAAAAACAAGTAGATTAAGATTATTGATTAGATCAACAATATCAGAATTTAAAATATATTATCTCTATAATTGTGATTTTCTTTTTGAAATTTTTATATGTAAAAAAGTTTTATTTGTAATGCATTATTTATAAACGATACTATTATACTGTATTTTATAGCATGTACCTTTTCCACCTTTAGATTTTAACCTTGGAAGCATATACTACAGAGTATGTGGACACTGTAAACTGGATTATGCCTCACGCTTTACTTTCAAGAATTTACCTCACTTATATCGCGCAGAAATAATTCGCATTAAAATGGTGAGTTGCAAATGACTTCATTAATTCATTTCAAGATCTATAGAAAAATAGATAACTCAATTATATTATTTATTAATAAAATACAATTAAGACAAGTGTAGATAACAACTAAAAATGGTAATTGTTTAGATAATCGGCATACTCATGGTTGAGTATCAACGCTTATATTATGTTTAATAATTAACATTCGTAAAATACTCTAAATATGCCGTCCATACAGTTATAAATACAGTAATTATAGATGTATTTATTAGCTTAAATTTGAACTGAAATTTGACAAATCTAGTTTACAAAAAATGTTTCAAAAAAAAATTTGTTTTTTCAAAACAAACATTTTTTGTTTTTGAATTTTTGTGTATCTCTTCTAGTTAAAAAGTTGGGTCACGGAACCATTGGACCCAATGGATAGATTTTACTAATTCACGAACTTAATACCCATGAAAATTTCAGCTCGCTATATCTTCAATATATTCTATAGTTATCTTGATGGCTCTTGTATTTCACAGAAATGAAGAAATTAGGTGACTCAAGGAACACCTATACCAAAATTTTGTTCGTTTCTTCGATATTTGCAAGCGTTACAAACTAGATTAAAATTTATATATATTAGCATATTCTATGTTACATTCTATGTGTGTCGAGTATAAAAATGAATTGAAACCAATTAAAAAATTGTTTTTTATACAAAATACAGTATTAATTTAGGTGCCCCATTTTCATTAATTCATCTTCTTAAATAGTGACAGACTGGTACCCCAAGCTAAGCCCTATAAGAATAGTTACAGTCTTATAGGGCTTACAGTCTTATGTGACATATCTAATAAAAAGTATGAAATTGGAAAGTTTTATTTTGAAAATAAAACACATATTCGAGAAAAAAAATATTTATTTTATTCGATAAAATTTATAAGTTGTCAAATATAATCTAAAAAATATTTTCAAAAACATCGTTCCTTAAATTCAGGTTCACAAACCTATCTAAAATAATTTCCATTTGAAATCCTTTCAAATTTTTGTTAACATTAAGGGGATTATAATAAAAAAACAAGATGTCAATAATAAAGATAATCTTTAATGCAGAATACTTTGTATGTCTAATTTCGCTCAAAGCTTAGCATGCACAATATTAAAGGAAGGAATACAACGTTCGCTTCATTAGAAATTGTTTTTATTATAGTTGTCTCATCTTTTATTAAAATTATCCTTAATCAACATTAAATTTATTAGACTTGTGGTATAAAATCAAAATTTGTTGGTCAATACGAAAAAAATATATTTAGACACAAATTTAACCATAATTCAAGCGCTTATATTTGAGCCGATGGTTTGGAAAAATACAATAATCATTTCAGAAAAAATTGACTTAGGTAAAAAGATATGTACAAATGTTTATAAAATAGTGTCAGGCGTGGTATTCACTCTTCAACAACATTTACCGAGCTAATTTTTTAAAATCACTAAATTCGTAAATGAATAAAACAATTTGTGTATCTCTACCAAATATGTATTCCTTATATGACGACTTATTAAAAATATCTAGTTATTAATTATATTATCTATTTCTACGCCGCTTTCTATTTCCTCATCTTCTTCCACTTCATCATTTTGTTTTTTCGGTAAAGTATTTGAGAATTTTTTAAGTTTAGCAACAAAAAATCCATCCATATTATGTGTATGTGGATAATATCGTCGTGTTAAATTCATTGTTGGATGATAACGATGCTGTCGATATTTAACAAAACCTTCAGTTCCAAATTCTAATCCTGTCGGTACTAATTTAACATTACGTTTTTTCAATGCATAATCAATAACCCATTCATTTTCCTCTGGTAAAACAGAACAAGTCGAATATACAATATAACCTCCATTCGCTGATTTCGCGTTTGTACAATCAATAGCCGCTAACAAAAGTTCTCGTTGCAGATTAAAACATCGCTTAATATCAATTTCATCTTTGTTGGTTTTTACACTTGGATCTTTTGCAATGACACCGGTACCAGTGCATGGAGCATCTAACAAAACACGATCAAAACCTTTTGTTACTGTAGGGAATTTACGACCATCTAATGAACAAATTACAGAGTTTGTTATACCCAAACGATGAAAATTACCTACAACGGAATGTAATCTTTCTTTATTTACGTCATTTGCAATGAGTATCCCAGTGTTTTTCATTAATGATGCTATATGAGATGCCTTCCCACCTGGTGCTGCGCACATATCTAATATTTTTTCATTTTCTTGAGGTGCTAATGCCATTACAGGTAATAAACTTGATGCTCCTTGTAACATATAATGGCCAGCTAAATATTCGGGTGTTGCACCAATCGGTACAGTGGATGAATATACAACTAAACCAACTTTAGTCCATTTACCAATTGGGTCTAAATTAACTCCTCGGTTAATTAATGCTTGTGCCAAATCACGTCGACGAGTTTTTAAACTATTCGTACGAATTGTAAGTGGTCGTTGTACTTCACTAGCTTCAAGGAATTCAAGTAATTCAGATAAATTAAATAATTGCAAAAAACGTTCAATTAAAAATTCATTATAACTGTAATAAGCACAAAGATCTTTTGTTAATAAACTAATGTAATCGGATCTTGGACGATTTAGGTCGCGTAATCGTTTAAAATCTGATAATACCATAATTACATCGCGAATTCTCTGTTGAATTTCTTGTAAATCAACAACATGGTCATCATTTTCATCTGGAAATACAAATTCGGCTTGATTATCCACGGCCGATTTTAATTCTTCTTCGGCTAATTTATCATCTTCCATTTTTTTAGCTTTTAATTGTTTATTTGCTTTTTCAATAGGTAATTCGTCTGTATCACTTTCTTCGGATTCGTCTGAATTTTCTGTTGTATTATAATCGTCGTCCTCAACAGCGCTGTCATTTTCATCATCTTCCAGTTCATCAAGCGTACCTACTTTAACAGTTGATTTCTTTTTTAGTTGAAGCCAACTGCTATTATCGTCTGTATAACCTTTTGCCTTTTTGTTTTTGGGTCTTTCTTCTTCGATTTCAAAATCTCCCTCAACTTCATCACTATCAACTTGTTCTGATTCAATTTGTTTTTCAAGTTTGCGTTTTTTCGATTCATTTTTTATTTTAATTTTTTTCGTTGTTTTCTGTTTGTGTTTCATTACGATTTCTTCTTCGTTGTCAGATTCCTCGTCGCTATCTTTTTGCTTTTTCTTAAGTTTTTCAAGTTTACGTTTTTTCGCTTCAGTTTTAACTTTCTTCGCTTGTTTCTCTTTAAGATTTGATGCAATTATTTCTTCATTTTCAGAACCTTCAGCATCTTCATCACTAACCTTTTTTACTGATCCATTCTGTTGTTTCTTTTGTTTTTTTACTTTCACCTTGTTTACTTCATTTTTCAATTTAATTTTCTTCGACTGTTTTAATTTATCTATTTCATTTTCAACAACATCGTTTTCATCACTACCTTCTTGTTCTGATTCATTTTGTTCAACATCTTTTGCCTGACTTTCAAGTTTACGTTTTTTGGCTTCATTCTTTAATTCAATTTTCTTTAATCGTTTTTTTGCTCGCTGCTTTTGTCTATGACTTATTTTCTTTTTTATATCATCTTTAGATTCTGAAACAATTTCCCCAAAAATATTATCAAAACGTGCACATAATTAAAAATTTTAATGCCACTTACCAGTTAATGTTTTATCAAATGTTGGATCTTTTTGTTTTTTGGTTTTTTTACCAGGTCCACGTTTTTGTACAACAGTTTCTTCTCCAAATTTAGCTTTTCGCCCCATTTTGTAAGTATACACGTGTGTTTTCAGTTAAATTTATTTTAACCTAAAATTAATTCCAAAATGACAGCAATTACTAGGATTAGTTCTTGCATCGTTCAATAGGTGGATTTTAACTGTTTTGACGAATAATTATAACCTCAAAAACTTTTGAAAATAATAACCCGAATTTACAATAATTTAAAACTTAAGAGTTTATTGAACAAAAATGCCTACATGGAATCAAATTCAATCTCAACTAAGGCATCCAGCTAATCCAGTCGTATTTTTCGATGTGACAGTCGGAACTACGGTAAGGAATCCATATTCCGAAAAAATTGTTATTGAGGCATTTTTTTTCTTTTATATCACAGTTATTCTATTTTATGTTTTATACTGAAAAATATTATTGTATGCTTTAGGAAATTGGACGTATGATTTTTGAATTATTTGCTGATGTCGTACCTAAAACCAGTGAAAATTTTCGACAATTTTGTACCGGTGAATATAAAAAAGATGGTGTTCCATTAGGTTTTAAGGGAGCAATTTTTCATCGTGTTATTAAAGATTTTATGATTCAAGGAGGAGATTTTGTCAATGTAAGTTGAGATGTTTACATCTGTTTTTTATTCAATCGATAAAGTTAAAAGAATTGCTAAAAGTGTAAAAAAATTTATAACGAAAATAGTAAAAATTCAAAACAATGGCTTAAAAACCTTAAATATTAGGATACGTTTATACCAGTCGGGTATAACTGTACTCGCTTTTTCTATTCGGCCGAGTACAGTTTATAAGGAAATAATGTACTTCTACTTAATTGGATGCGTAGTTTTTAAGCTTTTGCTTAAATGTTTTATTTTTGTAATTTTTTGGGCCTTAATTGACCTAGAAATTTCAGAAAATGAACGATTTTTTAGACAACCCATAAACTTATTAAACAAAAAAGTTCGAAAATATCCAATTTTACATGTAGATAAACTAATATATTCAAATTATTTTTAGGGCGACGGTACCGGTGTAATGAGTATTTACGGTGGAAGTACGTTTCCTGATGAAAATTTTTCAATGAAACACGATGCTCCAGGTTTATTATCAATGGCAAACAGTGGAAAAGATACAAATGGTTGCCAATTTTTCATAACATGTGCTAAGTGTAATTTTCTTGATGGTAAACATGTAGTATTTGGTAAAGTAATTGATGGACTTTTAGTGATGAGAAAAATTGAAAATGTACCTACAGGACCAAATAACAAACCTAAAATACCTGTAACGATATTACAGTGCGGTCAAATGTAATGTAAAAATAAATTTTCTTTTTTAAATGAGATTATTTATAACACGCTTATTTTGGATATAATTTATTTTTTAATTATTTTGTACCATTTATATAGAATTAGGAGGGTAATATGAAAGCTAACAGGCTTAGGGTGTTTTTCTACTTTTAATGGTAAATGAAGGAATGGAAAATAGATAGTTTTAAGAAACAATTTAATTACCAAAAAATGGTAATAATAAACCCAATCTTTCTGTTGTGTAACTTATGAATACAATTTAACAGTTTTTGTTATAATAATGCAGCCAATTTGAAATTAATCCAGAAATTTAATACATTTTTCAAAATTGTGAAAAATAGTATCAAATATTATTAAGATATCGTTTAAAATAAAAACATAAAAAACGAAAAATGGGTTGTCAATATTATTTCTTCGAAAATTTTTGTTGTCTCAATGGTTATTTAGATTAAATGGAAAATTTTTTTATTTCATATTTCTGTGCAAATTCTGGATGACAATCGACTACTTTTGAAATTAATTATTTCTGTAAAATTTATTGTTTAACCCCCACAGATTGGTTTAAACGTATTCAAACTATATATAAAAAAATATAATCTTTTGATGAAAGTTATTATCAATGCTCGTATAGATTATTATGAGACATCATATAATGACGAGGGCAAATTCCAAGCAAATAAAACCATGTTTAACAACAAAATATGCAGTCTCATATTTATTCAACGTCATCTTATTATGTCATCGCTTATTCATCAATATAGGATGATCCGAATATTTAAAATAAATTATTGACCTTCATTGATAAAATTCTTATCTATTGTATTATTTGATTTGATAAAATATTTAAAATTCACGCATTTTTTAACAGATTTCAAAAAAAATGAAGCTTTTGTGTCTATTAATAATTTACTTATTTTTATTTTAAAATAATTTTTCTTTAAAAAAGTTTCTCTAATCTTACTATTTCACTCTTTTAAAGTTTTTAAAAATTTTTATTGGAAAATAATTATGTTATTCAAATTTATAAATATTCGAGTTTCTACAAAAACGCCTCGATAAAAAAACTTTTCTGTTCAAAAAAAAAAATTTTGAGTTTGAAGCCAGTTTAAAAATAAATAAATAATTCTAAATATAATATTATTATACTATTATTATGTATCCTGGTAAATAAATAATATAATTACATATATCACCTGGGAGAATAATTACGACTAGGTAATTCATACGGACAATGAGTACTGTAGTTGAAATACGTATTTATAAATTAATTTTTTGGTCAAGTAAATTTGAGCAAAAAATCTAAACTTAGGAAATTTTATATTTTCATTTGAAACCTTTCTTAGACGTTCAAGGAAGATGCATGTTTTTTTTAATTCTGAGTGAAGTTTACAGTTCATAGAATTACAGTAGTACAAATTATTTAAAATTAAATTAGTTGACTGACCAATTATCGGAATTTGGAAGACCTTAATTTTAAATAAAAATGAATGAAAAAATTATTTTATAAACATTGGCACAATGGTTTTTAAAGTTTTATTTGAAAAAATATGTCATTTTTTGTTTATATATACATAAATAGAACTTTCATAAAATAAATAAATAAATATATGTTGTTTATAATCAACAAAAATCACACACAATCATTGACTAAAACTATAACTGGTTTATGTTGTTTTTGAGGTTTCAACCATTGACGATAATTGTATCACTTTGGTGGTTGCTTTACCATACCGCCGTTGTGCCTCTGTAATAAACGCATTTTCCATTTGTTTCACTAATTGATCAAAGAAAAAATGTGATAATTGTGAATATAATAATGAACGAAATTGAAACGATACTGCAAAATCAATAACACATGATTGTTCGTTACTTTTTAAACCGGGATTAAATTTCCATGCGGTTTCTAAGTAATCAAATAGTTTGCCATCTATACAAATGGCTTGCACCAAATACGGTCTCCGTAATGTCACATTTGACACGTATCGTTCATGTATTGGTGGAAATCCAATTGCAAGATTTGCTTTTAGAAAATCATCTCTTCTCACTATTATATCGGATTTGTTACAGAAAGGTAAAAATTCTTTATATTTTTCCACATCCGAGACCACTGTATACATTTGTTCCATGGAGTACCTGGTTGAAATAAACATTGAATTTTAGTTAGTTTTTTTGTTTTTTAGTTTTTATGAATTATAAATAATTTTTTATATTCTTAACATTCAAATCCTAACGCATTTGAGTTAGTTAATTCACTATATTCTATAAAATTAGTAACTTTCATTATATCTTATTTAAAAAAATTGTATTCTCATTTTAATATAACAAAACACATATCTTATATCTTTAAATGAACAATTCTTGTATATATATATTTATAATTGGAATCTCGGAATCGGCTCCAACGATTTTCATGAAATTTAGTATATAGGGGGTTTCGGGGGCGATAAATCGATCTAGCTAGGATTATTTTTAGAAAATGTCATTTTATTCGTGTTTTATCGATTCGAGTAGTCTCAACTGAAAAATATGACTTCCTGACATCTATTGGCGAATAATAATACTAAGAATAATAATAAAAAAAATTTAAAAAAATACCGAGCAAAGCTCGGTTATCCAGATATTATATATAACAAAAGTTGTTGTCATCAAAACAGGGAATTTGATTTTTTTGAATAATTTATACATTAATATTAACTCTTGAGTTAAATGAAAAAATTTCAATACAACTTGATCATTTGATTTGAGAGGTGGGGTACATCATTTTATTATTTCAAAGTACTGTACAAAATTTCAAATTGATCTAAATTTGCAGAAAAAAATATAGTAACCCTAATAAAAACATAGTAACCCTAATTCTGATTAGCAATATATAAGAAATGGGACGCCATAATTGTAAATAGGAGGAACAAATTTTAGAAAAAATTTGTTTTAAAACATGTCAATAATTCATATTCGTTTGTTTTTTAAAAATCCGTTCTGTTTATATATTCGTGAAGCTATAAATATAATTGTTAGAGGTATCAAATTTACAAAAAAGAAATTCAATGTACTGTAAGTTAATGCGAGATTTTTTTTACAATTAAATTTTTATTTATTGACCAATTTACTTATATCAATTAATTTTAAATACTTGAAAAAGATTGAAAAATATACATACTGTAAAAATTAAAAATCTTTGAAAATTTATCATGACATCGGATTGGAAAGCTACGAATATAAAAAATTAATTATTTTATCGAAAATAATATATTATTTTTGGCGCTTAAAAATATAAAAATAAAGCGAAAATGTTTAAGTCATTAACATTGTGTGTGTGACCATCATAATATTGACGTCATAATATTATTAAACGTAAATCTTTTCTTATTGAGCTTAAACTCATTTTGTAATTAGAAATTTTTGATCGTCTTTTTTACAAAAATAAAAAAAATTGCTTCGCACATATGTATATAATTAAAAATAAGCTAAAAATTCTTACCCCACCAGTTTACGGGCACTATATTCTTTTTTTCGAGATCCTAATTGTGGATTAATAAAATTCCTAATAATATAAGCGGCCACTTGATGTTGCTGCCATTTATTTATAAGGAAATTATTCCTGAAAAAATTAAAAATTTCTCCAATTATATTTAGAAACTTTATCAAGGTTGCATCATTAATTTTAATTTAAAAATTAGCCAAAAGCCTACCTCAAGCTCAAAGTGAGTGCGTTCTTTAAATGATTATTTGAATTTGAAATTAATTTACCACTAGCCATTAGAGTATTTTATGAATTTTGTCACTTTTCTGTTATTAACTAAATTATTTACACACACGGGTCTTGAATTCACTATCACATTTTCAACATTTTTTTCAAAGTCAAACAATCTGACGTTTCAAATAAGAATGAATATTGAAATTGTAAAGTACCACTTTTTGCGCACTACGCACGAGTTAATTCTAGAAAAAGACAATTGTTAACAAATGTGCATTGTTTCTTTGTCGTATAGGTTTAGCCATCTATATAGTCAATATAATATATCCATATGTAAAATATTTTTTCAGAGACGGTTTTGCAAACGTTATGATTGGAAACAAAAAATTTGAGCGAAATAAAATTTTATTTTTAACAAAATTAAATAGAATAAAACAAAACCCAAAAAAAAAGTAATTTCAAAAAGTATACTATGACTCCTGGCGACTAAAGGCATCAAGCTTAAAAGTTTTTATTTGCCAACATGTAATTCAAAAAGCGCAATGTTCAAAATAAGAAAATATGGTGTTTTATATCAATCAAAATTTTCAGATAAAGCCCCCTTATTTGAGAAATTTAAATACTCTAAGACTCTTCGCTTGGCATAAATTTAATAAACACAATTGCTTTCAAGCAAACTAATAGTTAAAAATTATATTTCTGGAATCAAGGAACCTTAAAACGTAAAAATCTAACTCAAATTCGAATTGTTAGATGAGAAACATAATCTTTATTATATTTCGACGGACTAAAAGCTAAAAATGCCATTTTAATATTCATGATACCTCAAGGACAAAAAATCACCCTTATAATAAACATAACCCTGTTAATGGAAGTCAGGGTGGGTATAAAACAGCGTATGAATTATTATACCTCTTGAATGCGAAGAATGAAATGTATTCGTTTTTACACATAATCGGAGTAATTCGTATTTGTCTATCCCTACATTTTAAACATATTTGAGTGTTTCCCGTTTTCACATAGACACTCAACTTCAAATTGTTGGAAAATACCAAAAATTTATGTGTTAAGAAAAATGGCCAAGGAAATTAAATTGTTTGCTCAGTGCCGTGGACTATTCAGTCAAGTATGTACTAATCTTTAATTATTTTTTAATATTTAAATAAATTAAAAATTTTAGTGAAGTCTGTTGATTTTAACTCTTATGGTTATTACGTAAACACCAAAACAATTACTTTGATTACTGAATTTAATTGTCTAAAATGGAAATTATTTATAAATTATTATTAATCAAACGTTTAATTAATATCCATTTGATTTTTCGTTATACTTAATTCATTTTTTGACCTAACTTTGTAATTATTAATTTTGGTGTATTTTCGTAACATTTAATTACCCCACCTTTCATATATATTTTATATCTATGGAAAATTTTGAATCAAAATATAAAATATTTTTTTATTAATATTGAAAGTCGATAAGCGCGATAAACTTTTAAGGGCTCTGTTGTAAAATTGTAAATATGGAATGCTAATAAATCAATTACAATACTTATTGTCCTTGACTCCTTCACTATATAATCTAATGCCTTCTTGTCTTCTGATGCCTAACTCAAAAAATCAATCCAGACTTTGACCCTGACCCCCTTCATTTCAATTATTGGATTTACTTCAAATGATAATTCTTGCTTAGTCCGACAAATTCTATTTAAATATACAACTGTCACCTGCAATTAGAAAGTTTCGAAGTTTTTAATTAATAGTTTTAAAAATTTTGAAATGAACAAAAAAATAATATTTTAATATTTAAAATTTATGGATTTATTTGACTTTTTAATTCGAGTTTGACATTTTATATTTAGTTACTGTTTATAATTAATGACATCATTATCAAATTTGAATTTTTTTAGTAAACCAAAGGCTATGATTTTCATAAATTACCATGGAAATATACATTTTTGACGAACATTACAATGGTAATATATTCAAAAATTCAACAAATATTAAATTTTGGATGATTTTTCCTGTTTTTGCCATTAAATAATTAAAAAAAAAACAAACAAAAACAATACCATATTAATATAAATCAATGTATATATTATCATTTAATATGTAATATTTTACCCTTATAAACACTTTTAGTGAAAGTTTATAGTCGATTTAATCAATTATAAAATATATTATGTAATCAAACTGCAGGTAGTAATGGGGACATATCTAAGAGATGGTAATAATTCCACGTGTTCTGACCACCTCTATTATTTATTTCTTTCATGAATGGAAAATCACAATACTTAAAACTTAAAACAATGTAACGACCATTATATTAAATTAAACACTGGCCTATTCTTGTAAATAATCGATATATTTGTTTAAAATTAGGTCCGGCATTTGCATGCAACCGCTGCAGCGGCAGCTGCTCAACCTCGTTTAAAGAAATTCCAAATATATCGATGGAATCCAGATGCAAATGAAAAACCGCATATGCAAGAGTATGAATTGGATTTAAATAGTTGTGGTCCTATGGTGTTGGATGCTTTAATTAAAATTAAAAATGATGTGGATCCAACATTAACATTTCGACGATCATGTCGTGAAGGCATCTGTGGATCATGTGCAATGAATATTGGTGGCGTTAACACACTTGCTTGCATTAGCAAGATTGATACAAGTTCAAGTTCAGCAACTAAAATTTATCCCTTACCTCATATGTATGTTGTCAAAGATTTAGTGCCAGATATGAATCATTTTTATAATCAATATAAATCTATTCAACCATGGTTACAAAGAGAGTAAGTTAATTAAACTAGAACTTAAAAACAGATAAAATTTATGTTTTTAAATAATCGTTTATTGACACATTTCTAGTAATGAAAAAATTGGAAACCAACAGTATTTACAAAGTGTAGATGATCGTAAAAAATTAGACGGATTATACGAATGTATATTATGCGCTTGTTGTTCAACATCCTGTCCCAGCTATTGGTGGAATGGTGATCGTTATTTGGGACCTGCTGTTCTTATGCAAGCATATCGTTGGATAATTGATTCTCGCGATGAAGCAACTGCTGAACGTTTAGAAAAATTACGCGATCCTTACAGTGTATATCGATGCCACACAATTATGAATTGTTCCAAGACATGCCCTAAGGTAAAATTGAATAAATAAAAAATAACAGCAACTGTATTAATTACATGATTTTATTAACAGGGCTTAAATCCAGGAAAGGCAATTGCAGAAATTAAAAAATTATTATCTGGTATTATACAAAAGGACAAACCTGGTTTGGATACAGCGGCTCTACAATAATTATGTTCTAAATTAAATGTTGGAATAAGGTTTAAGGGATTTTAGTATTCAATTTGCTTTTCTTTTGCACCACAAACTACCTACGGTGTTGAGTCCGTTCACCCACCAAAACGACAGTAATTTTTATGTATTTTTGTTTGAATTTTAAATAAATTTTAATTTATTTCATTTTTGTTTATTTTCTTACAATAACCTTTAAAAATTGAGTTCCTTTAACGTTGTTCCTTTTAACCAATGTTGGACGAGTAGCCCAAATAAATCATCTTGTAATTTTTTAGATGAATATTAAAATAATATGAAACTTCAGAATTCATTAGCATTTTTAACTCTTTAAGCCCCAAAAATAAAAGTAAAGGACTTGTTAGACTACACTCTATAGTTGCGGCCCAGTAGTTCAGTAAATTACATATTATAGATTGTTCATGTTGCTAATAATATTAAAAACAGTTGAAACTTTAAATAAAATTTTATTTCATTTAAATGTTGTTATATTTATCTAATTAAAAAGAATTCTTAAAGTTTCAAAATTCGCGGTATAATACATAGTATTAAATCTCACGGTATAATACAGTTTTCATTAAGAAGAGGGCATTAGTATATAATTGACTAGAATAATAAAAAGTAAAACAAAGAACAAAATTCTAACGTAAATTTTTGTACTGTCAAAAATAAATAAAAATTTTACAAACCACGATATCTCATTGGAATAATCTAATGGCTGATTCAATATTAGTTGAACAAGTAATATATAATAAGTATTTTAATAAAACAATATTATTTTTAAATATTAATTTCTATTTAAAAAATTAGGAAAAACAGGTGAAAAAATTTAAACGCGATTTTGAAGGATGGCGTGAATTAATTTTAACATTAAATGCAGTACTTTTATGGGAAAAACAATGGTATCCAGCTGTAATTGGAATTATAAATACATTAATTTTTCTTATATTCTGGATGTGGGATCCTTCAGTTTTGACAACCATATCAATATTTATGCTCATTGCAAATCTTGCTGATTGTTTAGTACCTAAATTAATTTCTACTGTGTATCAGTCGAATTGGACAGGTGCTAAAGAAAAACAATTTGAACAAATTTGTAGGTCTTTCTCCAATGTTTGTTTTGAAGTAAAAGGTTTATTGTGGAAATGTCGAGAATTGAAATCATCTAAACCAAAAATGGTAAATAAACAGCAGTTTATCTTTATAAAAAAAAAATTAATTTTCCAATTATTTAATTTCACACATAGTTAATTCTTTGAATACTCAAATAAGTGCTTCCAATTTCGGAGTTTTTCCAGTTTGAAATAATAATAAAAGTTTTAAGGAAACTATAAAATAGCGGGGGAGATTACGATATCCGTGGCGACATGATTTTTTTTATGAATTTTGGTAAAAGAAATCAAAATAAGACGAAAATGAATTTTCGAGTTATTGACACTTTTTTGGCCCCTACGGTCAACTTGTTATGATACCAATGTAATTTGTGGGGGGCGGTTTGCACGGGCTAGATTCGGTTTTGGTTCCTACTTTAACCTGTGGTTAAACTATATCATTTGTCGTATTTATGTGTTTAAAAACTGATATAGTATACTTCTTTTTTGTCTTAATTTGGCTTCTTTTACTAAGTGAAAACTAATTAATTTTTATTTTCCACGAATTCAGAAAAAGAATACCACCAAAAATTAATCCCTTGTTTATAAATACAAAAATATTTGTTGTTTTCTTATCATTCGCAAGGTTAAAAAGATTATTGATCCTTATTCTTTGATTGGTTATGCCATAATCTGAAATACATTTTTAAAATCGGGTGTTTACCAAAGTAGCGGGATAAAGAATTATATTTTTTTATAAATTTCATATAAATATTTTTTAATTGCAGTATTATACAAGTATTATCATTGGATTGGTAATCTTAGCATGGATCGGCAACATAGTAAATAATTTGTTTTTAACGTACTTAGTATTTAACATGGTACTTTTTGCACCAGGAGCATTACATCATGGTATTTTCGATCGTTATGGTTCTAAAATTAGTGCTCATTTAGCAGAATCAATTAATATGTTCAAAACAAAATTTATTGATTGCAAAAAAGAAAAAGAAAATTAACTAATTTCATATCAATAATTTGTTTAATCTACAATATAAAACATAATAAAAATTTTGAAATTTTTAATAACAAATATTTGCTGTAGCTATAATTAGCATTCATGTTATTAGAATTAATACTCAAATAAGTTATTTTTTAAAAGCACATAATTTGTTTAATTTTGTGATATATTTCAAGACTGAATTTTGTTTTTTGCCATTTTGTTTTTCATTAGTCATTTATATGAGCTGCTCATTGGTTAAACCTATTAACTTCATCATTGTTTAGTTTTGTAAGAATTCTTTTCACCAAGGAATTGTTAAAGGAATTTCGTTACGAACTTAAACAGGGAAGTTAATCAATTTAGAAAATGTGCAGCTTGATTTTTCACGATCATTTTTTCATGTTAGATAAGCTTTAAAATGCATTGCTTTGAATGCTTTTAATTCAAATTCTATTGATAATTTGTAAGTATTGATATTCTTCACATTAAAGAATTTTATTAACCAATTTTGTATCGATTTATTTGTATTTTTATACCTATTTCACAATCACTAAAAAAACATAAAGTATTTATAATTAAAAAAATATTTTAATTGTTTTTAATATATTTGAAAAGAAATTATGCTTAAAAAATTTTTTTTCAAGGACTAAACCCGTATAAAATTTGCTGAGGTTATGAACTATCTATTAATTATCTTTTAATTGACCTTGTCTCCATAATTTCTAATTTTAATAATTGGTATGATAGGTATTTGATGGACAATAAATTGACAGTATTCTAAAGCAATCTTGAAGTTGTAAAAACTAATTGAAACTTTTAATTTTTTACCTTGCTTAATATTGATATATTCAGTTTGACAACGTCTTAAAAATATGAAACATGTCACATTTTCATGTACCTATAATAAAAAAATATTAGATAAAGAGAATTGGAAGTTTTATTTCTTCAATCTTAAAGGATTGATAGTATTGACATAGATTCTTAAAAGAAGGTAATTCGGTCAGAATTAGTCGAAACAATTAAATATAATATTTAAAAGAATTTAAAAAAAATAGAATTGTCTAACCAAAATCAGAGTGAATTCAAAATTTTATATTCAAAACTATAATAGTTCATATATTAATTTTTATACAATTAGACTGGAATTTTAGTCTTTGGAGAAATTACACATATGTATATATTTTTTAACAATGATTATTTTTGACATCTAAACAAAATCGGTATATTCCACATGTCGGATTCTCTTTAGTATTGCAAGTTTTACATTAATAGGTAAAAAATTGTTAGATGAAAACAGTAAACTATGAAAACTACTATCAAATAATTATATGTTGTATTTTTGCTACCACTTAACAATTGGTTAGGGTATCTATGGAGATATCAGTAACTTAGCCAAACACACAAAAATTATCAATAAACAACGAGTAGAATTATATAATCTAACGATTTAATTAGTGATATCTTTTTAGAATCCTTTAATAATTAAATTTCAATATTATTTAATTCGATTTTAACAGATCGATTGTTTATTGCAATTGACAAAAATCACGGAACAGTATTTGTTAATGTTAAAAAGTGGCTACTCTTTTCATGATATTCGATAATAAGTATATTTACGTATTTTTTTTCCTACATTATATTAGGGGAGAGGATCTTGGAATTTTCAAATTAAGGCTTATGTTTAGGTTAATCATTAAGTACAAATCAAAACATTTTTAATTGGTTTATTATATGTTCAATAATATATTGGACAGAGGAGGTGTATAATTAAACAAATTAATTATTCATATAGGGGTTGAAACATTGATTTTTCTATTATTTAATAACCGGAAGGGGTGACAGCCTGTATATATAATTAAATTTTATTGCCTATCAAGGTAGAAATAGGTAAATCAATAATTTAAAAAAATAAACTTTAAATTAATTTAAATTAAAATAAGGAATATCAAATTTAATAATTGGATTAAAAAAACAAATAGTTTTTAACACAAAATTTTTTTTCAAATAATTAAAAAATAAAATGGTTGAATATTAGAAAAAAAATATAAAAATAAATTTTTTTTATAAATAAACAAAAAATGTTTACTAAAAATCCTCATAATATGTAAATAAAAAAATTTTTTTTTTGATAACGAAAATCAAATAATTTAAAATAAGTGGTAAATTTAAGCATAATATGGAGATATGGGTTCGAGGTTATATTTGCTGACATTTGATTGGGCGTTTATTTAAAATGTTTCATGTTTATATCTGAAAAGACTACCGCTGGTCTTTTATTTGCAATTTAATTTATATTTTCAAAACATTTACCAAAAACAGAAAGAATTAAACTTCGACGTATTAATTTATTGTTTATTATACAAAAAAATTTATTTAATTTTTAAGGAAAATTATGGCTTCAATGAGTTCGGTAAGTAAATATATTTTAAGTTATTGAATCTAAATGTCTATTATAGAACTAATTATAAATTATTATGTTTAAAGATGTCAAATGTTGAAAATTTATCACCACAAATAATTAGGCGCGTTGTTAAAGAAATGCAAGATTTGGCAAGCCAACCACCCGAAGGTATAAAAGTCATTTTAAATGATGAAGACGTAACTGATATACAAGCATTTATTGATGGGCCCTCGGTAACTCCGTACGCTGGTGGAATATTTAAAGTTAAATTAGTACTCGGTAAAGATTTTCCACAAGGTCCACCAAAAGCGTTCTTTCTAACAAAAATATTTCACCCGAATGTATCAAATAATGGAGAAATATGTGTGAATACATTGAAAAAAGATTGGAAACCAGATCTGGGAATAAAACATATTTTATTGGTACGTATTTTTACCTGTTGCTTATAAATTAAATAGCTTCCCAATTAGATTCAGAATAGTTTTAACCTTGTAAAATTTTATTTTATTCTTGTAGACAATAAAATGCCTTCTAATAGTGCCAAATGCTGAATCCGCATTGAATGGAGAAGCTGGAAAGTTATTGCTTGAACATTATGATGATTACTCTCAAAGAGCAAAAATGATGACAGAAATTCATGCACAGGTAATATATAGAAGAGTTCGAAATAATTGTTTAGTTGTATTAAAACAAATCAATTGCTTAAAGTTTTATTTTGATCAAAATGAAAAGGCATTTCTCATTTTTTCTATTTCATAGCATTTAAATTTCAATATTGTTAATTTTCCTAAACAAAATATTTAACCCCTATTTCCACTTTCAACTTAGAATATTTAAATCGAATATTTTTTTGAAAAGAGGTAACATTTTTTACCTTCTTAATATCAGACACATTCTTGCAGAAAAATGATTAATGCGTTTTAAACACCCAGCATGGTTACGTAATCAGTTCATGCCAAAATAAATAATTAACTATGATAGACTTACTTAAGAAAATTAATTAAGAATTCAATTTAGGCATTAAAAATTCAGTTTCATTTTACTATTTCCACTTATTTTGATTAAAAAATATTATGTATCTCGATGACTTCAGTAATTTTTAATATAATAAATATAATGTGAACAATTTTTTAATTATAGGGTTCAAAATGTACAAGAAATGAAATCGAAGGAAACGATGGACCCTCAGCTAAAAAACATGCTAGTGATAAAAAAATATCTGCTGAAAAGAAAAAATTATTAAAAGATAAAAAAAGAACGTTGAAAAGATTATGAAAGTTTTAATATTTATAAAAAAAAATTTTTTGTTGTTGTTTTTTTTTATAATTTTCAATACTAATTTATTTTTGAATGGGCTATAATACATTTTTTTAAAACATAGCATAATTATACGTGAATGCGTCAATATCATTTAATTTAAAACGAACGAATGTTAAATAGTTTAGGATATTTATTTTTGAAAAATTTCATTTTGTCATTTAGCCCGTTAATATTGTACAAATTTCTATTAACTGTGTAACTGTTTTTCTCTTGTCTTGTGAAATTTTGTAAAAAAAGATTATAAAATTTGCGTGTAGTAACTTAAGGTAGTTTAAAATATTATAATAATTTAGCATTTGTGTGCAATAGAAAATTTACATTTTTTAATTAGTGAAATAATGCAGTTTTAATCGTTTTAATTTTGAACATTGATTTTTAACCTTTTAAGTCAAGTTCTTGAAATATATGCGTTTTTTAATACAATTTTTGTCAGTTTTTTTAAAATTATTCCCTTTTTCTTTTGGCGAAAATTTACAATGAAAAGGTTTGTATAATCAACAATTTGGATAAATTTATGTGATGTGTTTAAATGATCAACTGTAAATATGTATGTATAACCCTCATAAAAATACAACCTGCACAATACCCTTACAAATTTTTTACCAGGTAACATTAATATAAACAAACTTTTATTTTGCTCTACCCGAAAGAAGTTAATTTGGGTAGTAGTTTTCAAATTTTTCTTGTAATTTACAGATGTTATATTTCCTTTTTTTTTTTTTATTACTTAACTTATGAAAGCTAAACCCACACTTTTTTTGGAAATTTTGCTATTCATGCAAAAATGTAAATCACATTTTCCAAATGTTTGTTTAAATTTAGAATTTTTTCAGAAATAGATTCACAATAATATTTCATACCAACAAGTGCGTATTTTGTTTAGTTAAGCAATCTTAATAATTATTGACAGTCTAAATTATGCTTCAACATTTTACAGGTGTTAAAAAAATTAACTCTGTTAGTACTCCTCTTTTATTAATATCAATAATATGGACTATTAAATTTTATTAATATCAATAATATGCTATCCATCATATGGACGTTGACTGTGTTCAGCTTGGCGATGCGATGATATCGTTTATTGTCAAATACAATGAATGAAATGCCAAACTACGCTGAGCAGAATAAACAAACTGCAAATGTCCAAAATTATAAAAAGATTTGACATTTGAATGTTAATTAAACATAAATGCATTCTTGAATTTCAGAATTTTATGACATACGACTATATGTAAACATTACTTTTAAAATAACTCAAATTTGGGTAATTATAAAAAAAAATGTTTTTCTACAATATGTTTAACTTTTGAGACACACTGGTTTCATTGTATATTACTTAAAAAACATGGCTGTTGACAAGCTTCGCTTATTATAACACTAGATTTTGCTGAAGTGTCAATATTAAAATTGGTTCGAAATTTAAAAAAAATTTAACAAATTTCATGAAATACGTTAAATTAATGATTTCGAATACAGATGTTTCAATTATATTAATTATAATAAATGTTTAAAACGACAATGGGTAAAACCGATGAAATATTTGTACAGAAAGTTATTGAAAACCCAAAGGAAGAAATGACCGGTGAATATGAAGAAATTGACGCTAGTAATATATTAACGATTCGTAACGACGATGGAACTGAAACAAACTACTTACCTTTCTATGATAATGGACAAATAATAATGACACCTATAACTTTGATAAAAGAGGAACCGCTTACTGAAGAAATAAAAACAGTACCGATTATACAAGAAAATAAAGATGAAACGAATGTACAAATTGAGGAAGTTAAAAATATTGAACCTAAACCCCCGAAATATGTTGAATGTAACGGTCAACTTGTTAAAACTGTACCAATTATTGATCCTGATCAACAAAAGTCAACGAGAGTTGCACCAAATACTTATAAGAAAACTTTGCTAAACAGGGGAAACGAAAGTTCAATTTATTTTCGTCGAAAGCAAATAATTATTGATCAAAAAACAAAAATTAGTCCGAAACAATTTAAACAACAATTGTTAAACTCTTCAGATTTAGTTAAAAAATTAGAAATTGCACCTCGATCGCGTAAACAAATGCGGTATATGATTGAAGGTTTTACACAGTTATTTGCATATCCGGGGCATTCTATGTCTACTAAAATTCGTGATATTCATAGACGACATTGTACTACTCGAAAACAAACTAGTACTGATACTTTAGACGACATGATATTATTACCTGTAGGATATCAAATTGATGTTGATAGGAGTTCAGTAAAACGGATTACACGGAGACGGAAATACAACGAACATGAGGCAAAACGAAGATTTCAACAAATAATTACAGGAGATGTAACGCCAGAAAATCAAATACAAGTTTTATTAGAAGCTGCAAAGCAATCTAACGAACAATATGTTAGTTATTACCCGGATGAAAATAGTGATAATGGTGAAACTCAAATAGTTGTTATTAAAGAAGACATAGGAGACTCTTCTGGTGATGATAAAAAGAATATTGAAGTTTTGTTAGAGGCTGTAGATAAAAAAAGTGAAGGCATTGGAGATAGTGATTATCAAGTATTTATAACAAATGAAAATTTTAATGGTTCAATGATTGGGGAACATGAAATTTATATTGTTGATAATGATGAACATTTTATTGAAGAAAAAAATGAAAATTGTACATTTCTGACTATTAAATAATTTGATTTTAATTATTAGAAATGGTTTAGAACATTATATTGTTATTTTTATTCATTATTTGTGGACGCATTTAAATTTTTCATTTTTAACTGTAATTTAATAAAATAAAAATTATTTATTAATTTCTTTCTTTCATTCAATCAAAAAAAATTAATCGATTATATTATAGGAGATACAGTAAACATTCAAAGAAAATTTTTTATTTAAGAACGTCAGTTTGCTTGCACAAACGAATCATTCCAATAAACTAAAAATGACAAATGAGTCATTTCAATGACAAACCATTATACCTTTACTACATCAATTTATCACCTTGCCTAAATTACATCTATGGAGAGATCATACTAATTAATTTAGTGAGACTGCCATTAAAAATTTTCGACTATTTAAAATTTCCAGATATTCAATTTTTTTTTTTTGTTTGGAAATTTAATAACCATTTGAATTTAAAAAAGATAAAGAAAAATGTTATAAATAATATTATTTTAATCAACAAAAATTAATTGATTATATTATAGGAATTACAGTAACCATTCAAAGAAAATTTTTTATTTAAGAACGTATATTACATTTAAAATTTTTATTTTGATTTCAAATTAGAAATGACACAACTTTTTCAAATAACGCGCTATTATAAATAAACTAATCTGCCAGAATTACATATAATGGCATATACGGTGGACAATGGCTGTGTTAGCTGGGTTGCATTGTTTGACATTTAGACCCAACATATACTGTATATTATTATACATGAATTTGGTTTGTATTTCAAATACATTGGCAACTGCCTATTTTGCCACTTTATAGTCTCATAAAAATAGTATGGATGGACCTAGTTAGATTGTTCCTCGCGTTCGTTTACAATTCCACCACAATTTGACATTTCATTACATTAAAACGACGACGTTATCATCTAGTAGTGTGTACTGGCACATTAGAGAAACGCTGCGTTAAGATTTTTGAAAATTCTTAAGTTGGTTATATGTGTGAAAATCCTGGTAAAATTTGAAAAACTTTACAAATGTCATTCTACGCGTGTATTATGTATAACCTTTTTAAAAGACTGTAATATCGAACGTAATTATTGAAAATATATTAATCTTAAGTAATTTTACTAATATACATTAAGACACAAAAAAATGCATTACAGTATAGACAGTTATAATGTTATAGACCAAACTTCTGAGAGTCCAGTAACGGTAATTATTTCTTTTTTAAATTTTCAACATAATAAAATTAGAACAATACAAATCATAAACGTTTTAGGTAAAATTTTATCAAACTTTAGCCGCTCCGTTACAACAACGATGTGGAGAATTAACCGTAATATTTGATCGTGCAAGTTCAAAAGAATTGCAGAATTTATTTCCCGTATTAATTGAGAATATTCTGGGTACAAATGGTTCTATTGGATGGGGTTTGCGTACAATTACATCTGAATCGAATAGCCGAGATTTTAGTATATTACATCATTTTCTAGGTCCATTTGGACCGTTATTTCGTTTGATTTATAAATTATTGGGTGATCATTATGTTCGATATGAATATCCTATTTCACAATTACCTGTAAATGTTGATTTTTCAATCTATTATCAGCCGAAAATTAATGTGAATTGTATTTTTTTTAGGTCAAAATACGTAATAACTTGGAAAATGGACATATATCTCCATTTTATAGCGATCTTGTTTGTTACGATCTACAGACGAAACAAATTGTTTGTCTTCAATTAAGTATCCTTTTAAAATTATACTGTCGCGATTGTTGATCAGAGTGATCAAGTAGTCAGAAATGTCCCAATTTTTAGGCTGTAGGTTAATATCATATTAATGTAGAAAGTGTTTTGTTCCTCGAAATATGGTATAAATTGTTTATTTCTAAATACGGATTTAGTAGAAATTATTAGTATTCGAGTTTTACTAAAATTTAACACAATAATACCATTTTCTATACCCATCAACAAGATGAAAAATAAAAAAATTCACTTCATTGGACCATCGAACAAATAGTTTTTAAGATATCGGTTAAATTCGTTTCGAATAATCTAATTTTTTTGGGAAATATTACTTTATATACGGAGTGGTATCGAAATTAGAGTGAAATTATTCCTCGATAGTCTTCTTTTAGCTATATTATTATTTTTTAGATGACGTGCCAAAATTCGGCAGACTAAGTGAAATTTACTATAAGTTTATTTAATAAAATCCTTAATAACTTGGAAGATCCTTTTGATTATTACATGTTTCAATTTGCATGGCATTTAATTTCACCCTGGCAACAGAGAAATTCAATTGCTAGTCATTGGGGCTTATGGAATACCATTTATTACGTGTTAAGTTGTGATTATTTGTTTCATTTTCTTCCAACCGATCCGTATAATCCAGTTCCATTACCACATGTATCACCACAATTTACAGGAAAAAATCCACTTGTTTCACATCTTCAAGTGCAAAATAAGTAAGTTATTACAGTTAAATTTGGTTAATAGAAGTAAGAATTGCAATTGCAAGTAAGAACTGCAATTGAATTTTATTAATGTAGACAAAATAATACAATAAAGTACAACTGGTTTTTATGTTTTTAATTTCGTTTAGTTTGAGATTTGGCTAGCTGTACAATAATCTGGAGTTACTTTCGGTAGTTTTCCAAAGCCATAATATTATTTCATAAAGACATAAAATATAATAATTGGTTCCCATAAAACAATTTAAATATCAGTTTTTTTTCTAAAGGAATGTTAGAGCATCAAAATTATTCCGCTCACAAGTTTTACAACAAGCTTCGATGGATATGAATATGAGCCAAACACATCAACAACACCCACGTAGTGAAATATGGAGAAGTGAGACCGTAATTCAAATTTTTAACGACATATGGTTAACAAATGATCATTTCAATAATCCAAGTGACATACCATATTTAAAACATACTCAGGTAAATAAATTTAATTCCATTTACGTCCCCAAAAAATACTTTTTGTATGTGAAATTGTAAAACTAGATTACTGGAATTCGAGGTGTCCGTGATGTACCGTTAAATGGATACTTATCACACGGCTCCATGCTCGTAAGTTCCGAACTTGCAATTGAAAATAACGGAAAATATTTTTGTTTGAAAGATGTGATATAGCAGTTCTTCCGTTGATGAAGAGAAGCTTGAAAAGCGTTAATTTCTGTCGGCATATTAAACGTTGAACAAATAAATATTTGGGAATCGGAAATAGATGTTTAGTTCTCTTTTTTTTTTTTTTTTTTTTAATTAAAAAAGAATGCATTAAAATTTTCGTTTTAATGCGTTTAAACCACATAAATAAATTTCTGTCGTTTTAGAAAACGAAATTCCTTGATACAGGATCTATATACACTTTTGCAGTCTTCGTATTGTAAAAAATAATGATTTTCTACACTAGAAAATTATAAAATTTCTTTCCGTAGACAGAATGAAACAGATTGAATCGAATCATAATATATAATTAACACCCCCTCCCTTAAACGCTTAAATATGCCAACAGTAATTAAATCCTTCAAAGATTTCTTCGTCACCGAAGAAGTGTTATTATTATTAAAAATTTCTAATCGAATTTGTTATTTTATATTTTAGATTTATGAATTACCTTCATCAGAATACATTCGTATTATTCGAGTTGGTATCAAACAGTTACATGCGTTTGTGGATAGTGGAAAAAATGACATTACGCCGATTGGAGAATGGAAAAAACTAGTAATGCCAATGGTTCAACGAAAAATGTATATATTTTTAAGGCACTTGATACATCGCTGGCCATTAGATGGATCATTTCGTTTGCTTTTAGAATTATGGCTTAGTTTCATACAACCGTGGCGATATACAGCAAATTATCTTGACAAAGATAGGTAATTGTAAAAATATTTGTAACTAACCAAATTGTGTGAAAAATTTGGTGAAATGGGAATTGAGATCCAAAATGATTGGATTATATGAAAAAATCTTGTTATTTTGTATTAATATTAATGAATTACTTTTTGTTTTAAGTAAACCGCGCAACGAAGAGGAAGATATAAATTTCACAACTCACGATATTGATCGGAAATATTTATGCTTTATCGCAGATAATTTATTGTCGTACACGATTATATTTCAACAGCTTTTACCACGTTTCTTGAGAATTGATTTAACCAGCCCGAAGAATGCTATTTTAATGTATCGAGTAACAAAGGTAAAATTATTTTGTGTTTTCAAAGAATTATTTTGCCGAAAAAATATTATTTGTGTTATAATTATTGAAAAAACTGTATGGGGAAAAGCAATTTGTCTTGTAGAGTTTTGAGGGTGAAAAATATTACAGAAGATTTTATTTTATTTGTAGAAATTATTTTAAAGATAAAATGCTGAGCCCTGCTAATAAAGTTTTGTTTTTATACATTGATCCTTTATTTGGATTCGAAAAAAGGAGACTCAGACATTCATTTATACACTGGTAATGTAAATTTATTTTTTCAGGTATTTGCTCAACCAAATTTGGTAGCAATGATTAAAGAGATTGAAAGTTGTGTTGATAATCGTAATCATTCACCTTCACATTCATATAGTGGGATGTGGTCCTCATTACCACCACTTTCACCAACAAGTAACTGGTCAACTAATACTCCAGCAACGCACAATTCCGGAATGAAAGACATTTACAATACACCAACGACATCTATAGAAAATCAATCTAGAATAGAAACACCACCATTTTTTAATACAACACCAAAAAGTGGTAAATGGTCAAATATTGTCCGTCAACATATTTTTGATTTAGAAGGACCAGAATTCTTTTATAAACCAATGTTTACCGATACACCAGCACCAGAAGTTGTTCAATTATTAACAATTTTAAAACAGTCAATTATTTCTGTTAAACAATATTTGGCAACACGCGAAGAAAATATTAAACAAAGACAAAAAGGATTTACTGGATTTTTTAAGAGTTTGTTTATTACACCGAATGATGATAATGGTGATGAATTTTCATTAGAAGAACGAAAAAAAGTTCCTGAATATTTGGAGTTAGCACAGGAATATTTAACAAATATTTTTGATGTAATTATTTGCTTTTATTTATATTTTTATTGTAACACGCACGTATTTGGAATACAGGAGGTCAAAGATGGGTGCAATTTTTCATCATTTTAATTTGTTTTCTTATAGCTACATCAACCCCAACAAAATGTATCAACATTTACCGAATTAAATATGTCATTGAACAATAATAGTGGGTGTACCATTGAAAATACTAGTGGAAACATTCATAAACAACTAAACACGTTACTAACGCCAGAAGATGCACGTAAACGGACAGCTACAATACGCTATTCGGGTGATCCAGATTTAATGCCAGTATCTTCGAATGAATGTGGAATATTAGTGAATATTTGCAATACAATATCGAAAAAAATAAATGAAACAGTAAGTAATGGTTGAATGTAAAATTGAAAATTTAGAAGTTCGATTAATTTCTATTCATAAAAGACTTACGTTAAGTCTACTTCTTAATCCTTAGGCTATAAGGGAAAACTCATATTAAATTACGAATACGTTCTAGTAGAATATTTATTTTTCCCCCGTATGATATCAAATGTCAATATCCCTTAAACATTATTTAAGAGTCGATTATTACCTTCATCATATCCATCACAAGGATTAATATTATTGAGTCAAAACTTGAAAAGTTTGTTCAGTTGCACTGAAATTTGCTCGTCCACTTCGCTCTCACCCAACTGACCCAACGCCGCACATAGGTGAATTTTAACTATATAATATATATATATATATATATATATATATATATATATATATATATATATATATATATATATATATATATATTATATATATATATATATATATATATATATATATATATATATATATATATTTTATAATTTTGTTATATATATATATATAATAAGGTGAATATTAATAAAATTTTCATTCTTGATATATATATATATATATATATATATAATATATATATATATATATATATATATATATATATATATATATATAATAAGGTGAATTTTAACAAATTTTCATTCTTGACGGGGATACTTTTAGCTTTACAACAACAAAATTAATAAAATATATATATATATATATATATATATATATATATATATATATATATATATATATATATATATATATATATATATATATATTCATATATATTTTATTAATTTTGTTGTTGTATATATATATATATATATATTCATATATATTTTATTAATTTTGTTGTTGTAAAGCTAAAAGTATCCCCGTCAAGAATGAAAATTTGTTAAAATTCACCTTATTATATATATATATATATATATATATATATATATATAAATAAACTTTTATTAATTTTGTTGTTGTAAAGCTAAAAGTATCCCCGTCAAGAATGAAAATTTGTTAAAATTCACCTTATTATATATATATAAATAAACTTTTACACTTTGAAGAAAAAATTAAATGATCAAGTATAGCCTTGTGTTTAAAACAACAGATTTTTATATTAGTAAGTAATGTAAATGTTTAAGTTCTTTAGAAATAATATATTTACCTAAAGTTATATAATTCGTAATGGTTCCATCCTAATATTAACTAAATAAAATTTTAAACGTTTTTTAAATATAAAGTGTCAAACGTTATACACGTTACTGATAGGTGGCATATGCCTTGTTACTAATTTATGTTACTACTTAATCTCATTTTCATTTTTATCAATATTGGCTTTAAATTACGTGAATTTCACCTCTATGCGACTGCTATAGCATATAAGGCATAATATTGTACATATAGTGATGTTTAAAAATGCTATTTATTCTACTTTTAGTATGGAGACATGATTGCTATGGCATATCATCGCCGTGACTTCTATGGTACAATTGCAAGACAAATAATTGAACCACCACGTTTAATATATTCGTACGAAAAAACAATTTATGGTTGTGTTTCTCCACGTGTACAAAAATTATTACCACCACGAATAAGTTTACGATATTTTGCTAGTCATAAATTCATTTATTGTTTTATCATTGGAATTATAATTGGTCGAATATTTGGTTATGATATTATTTTTACAATTATCTTAGGTAGTTTATTAATCGCTACAATAATATTTATAAAAGGTGTTCTTGAATATGAATTTCGTGATGGATCCTGTAGTCGAGCAGCGACACATCGAAATTTAAGCGCAGATTTATCATTTTAATTTATTTCACTGTTAATGGTAATATTTTTTTCTTTTAAATTTGCATTTACTGTAATATTTTTTTAATGATGAATAAAAACTTAATAATTTTCTTGTATAATTTTTTTACAAATAAGAATTTCATGCAACTATAATTCGATTTTCAGCTTCAATAATGTTTATGTCGACATATGTTATTTTAATTTTAAAAGGAGGTTGCTTTAACCTTTATATACTTTCATATAAATTGCATCCTGATTTTTACATTCAATAATAAACATTTAAACTATTTAAAATTAAAGCACTCTTGTCTGAAATATCATTCTTGGAAAGCTTCTTCTTTTATATTGCCTAATGTGCCACTTTTAGCAGTTACTGTACGTAATTCATTGGGACACAAACCAGGATCACCCTGTTTAAGAAGAAAATGTTTTATAATAGTGTATTTTAAACATTAATTTTTTAATAAAATAATTAAATTGAATTTCTTTAATTTCCACAATTTGCAGGATTGAGTCTCTAAGACTACTAAGTATGTGGTAAAAATATTTTTCTATGTGAATTATTTTTCTTTTAGCGCATTAGATTCAAACAGAAAAAATCCATCGGCACACACGTAAGGTGGCATTCCGCTATTTTATATGACAACCGTAAATATTTTTAGAACCTTATAAATTTGAAAAAGAAAACAGTCTGTCTCATATACGGGCTATATAATGATGAATATAATTTTGGAATGTCCCATAATGACCTCATAAAAATACAGTCTTATACAGAATATAACAATACATTTTCTGTTAAAATAAATCGAAAACTTAAAAACCGAAAAAAGTTATTTCAATTTTCTAGACATAAATTATGTACACAGTCCGGATAAAAAACAATTTATGCACGGTTCTGACATTACAAATATTTTCCTCTGAAATTGGAAAGTCAATTTTCGATATAAAAGCGGGAACGTGGTAGTGTTATTTGTAAAATTTCATTTTATTTAGAAACCCTTTATTTCTTTTCTTTTTAAACCGTTCTACATAAACGTGAGTCGAATGTCGTACGCAAGCACTGCAATGAAAAGATTTTGTAAAAAGTTTTATTACCCAAATGTAGAAAATGGCTTGCAATTTGTTTGCGTATGACATATTTAGAGAACGACATACGTAGCTTATATGTCGCATGTGTCGTATAGTCAGTCATACGCAAGCGCATTGCTATAATACTTATGAAAAGTTTTATTACATAAATCGCCTAATGTAATGTATTGAGTATACCGATAACTCCCTCTCTACGTGAATTTATAAAAAATGTAATTACCTTTAGAAACGTCAAGGCATTGTAACAAAGTAAAAGACTTTTTAAAAATATATTTTGAGGAGATAAAATTACACTAAAATTTTATGCCTAATAATCGAATATTTTTAAAATTAAAGCGAGGAACAAACCGCAACAGATCTGCTACCAATTTCTAATTCTTCATTGTCACTCTCTTCTTCATCATCCGACGTATTTGCTGCACGTTGCAAATAAAGTTTAACTTTACGTAAATTTTTCAACGATGATAAACTCGATGTACGAATTGGTTTACTAAAACTTGTAAAAATATCCTCGGGAACTGGTGGTAAATTCATCACATTATTTAAATCAATCAATGATTCACGTGACCAATTTTCAGGATATTTTTCATCGATATCAGATTTTACACTTTTTGTACTACTTATTGGTCGTAAGGAATTAGACTCTGCTTGTTTTTGTTTTGTCTCTAAATAACGAATTTTCTCTACAATATTCGGTAAAGTTACATTGTTAATATCTTGTGTTAAAGCCGCATCTACATTGTCGATATCCTCAATGTCCGTTAACTCTTTTTCTAATATATTTAATAGTTTTTCATACTCGAATTTTATATTATACATTATTTGATCTGAAGCCGGTAATGAGTCAATTGTTTTGATTGCTGTTAGACATAATTTTTGAGCTAGTAATAGGAATGAACGTCCAGAATTTTGCATTGCAGTTATAACCCGACCAGCTCGTACAGATAACGTACGTAAATAACATACGTATTTTTCACCTGATGTCGTACGTTCTTTAAGTTCCATTGCCATTTGGGTCATTAGTACAGCATTATGCAACATTTGTTCAGTTTGTGCACGTAAACCAAAAAATTTTTTACCATTTGGATTTGTTTCATTACTAGCATTACTTTGAGCCATTTTCACCGAAGCTATTTCACAGCAGCATAAGTGATTAGTATCGTTTATTTAATGTTAATTCCAAAAAGTATTTTTGACTCTTTAAGATGCTTTTTCATTAATTTGATGACATTTTAAATTGTGTCGTTATAAAATGTTTAACTTATGTTGCTGTGGAAATTTGGAAAATGGGCAAATGTAGTATAGAGCCTGGCTCACACGATTCTGACGTGATGACAGCTATGATAGAAATTGTGATGGAAAATCACGTCTAGTGCGTGGGCGTTTGCTGGATTTTGGTGTTAGTTATGTCTTATACTAACGTACTTTTACTAAATTCCGTACTTTTACTAACACTGGTTTTTCATGTAACCATTCAGATATTTGCATTTACATCAGTGATTTTTTAATTCCATGGTTACGGAATGGTTAGGAAATCATTTTTTCAATAAAATTTCCTGTTCAATCCTATTGATTTCCTATCCATTCCTATTCAATTTCTATATGATATTGGACATTTTTATCAAGGTGTGTTTATTATCTAAATTGGAGCTGAAATTCAAACCAATCTAAAACGTTTATGAAAAAATGCTTCAAACAAAAGTTGTTTATTTAAAAAAAAAAACAAATATTTCTTGTTTTTGAATTTTCTTTTATTGCTTAAATGTTGGGTATCGATCTATTTTGCTATATCACTATTTCTTTTAATGATATGGTTCTTAGACTGCAATGTATGATTAGAAATGTGTCAAGATGTCGCTCCCCCTTAAGTGTGCCAGAAATACTAAAGTCTATAAATGGTCATAGCGCGGCTAAGTGACCGTAGCAAATACTATAAAAAATTAACACTGTCAGCAGTTATCTTCATTTGTTTAATATTTTAAAAATAGTATAATGGAAAATCGAATGAATAAAAGTTTTAATATCGCGAAAATAAATTAAACCTATCTCTTTAAAATTATCCCACAGCCATTAAAAAGTAGACAAATATAAAGATTAGAGGCTGTTTTAAATTGATTTAAATAAATATATCATTTAAAAATTTGCACTTTATTCATATTTTTCCTTCTCGAGGTGATCGCCATTAACCTTGCCTCCCTTACATTAATAAAAAAATTGCATTCTGCTATATATAAATTTAGCAAATTTAAATAATTATTTCCATATCAATAAATGAAATTTCGTTACTTTTTTGAGTAATTATTTTTCGACTAATACTGTTGCTAAAGTAGGCAATTTTAATTGAATAATTTAAAAGCAGGCATCGTACAATTAATTTAACCGTTTTTTATTAGGTATTATTTTCATAACTTTTTATGTTATCTATTACAGTGAATTTAGCGAACTTAATATGATTCCAAGCTTATAAATATTATTGAATTTAAATTGGGAAAGTCGTACAATTAAGACAATCATATTTTTAACTAATTAATTTTTGATAAAATTAATTTAAAAAAAAAAAAAATACTTTTTTAAATTGGACAACGCCTTATTATAAACATAATAAAGAGGCGCCTGTCTGTTTAACACGACGCTTTATATGATGCGCTATATAATGCGTCTCATATGGAAGGTTAGTATCGCCGAACACGTCGTTAACAAACGATCGGAAAACGCGATACCTACACAACAATACCATTCACAAAAACGACAACAACAATTGAAAAATTCAAACTTTGAATGCGCGGCGCGGCGATTCATGTATCGGAGATATAAATATTGTTCCTATGTATATTATTGTTATATTGACCATGTCTAAAAAGATGTAGTGTACATAAATAAATATCGGGTCTAATTGTTGTTGTAACTTTTCATTATAAGAAAAAAAAACTTATTGTAATTTTCCTTTTGCATTGTTGAATTTGGATTTATTTTTATTTCAATGAAGTTTTGATATTTTGATGAAGATTGTTGAATTTTTTTATTATTAATGTGCGCATTTTCATCAGGTAAATTTCTTGTAGAGAAAAATAAACTGAATGTTTAGAGAAAGTAATTGTTGTAATCTTTATTGTTTTTTAAATTTTCGTTTCAATATTTTGATATTTAATATCTTAAAGGAATAAATATGATTTTATTTTTTGGCTTGATAGCACACTCGTGTACAAATTGAAGCCGGCTTCACTTTTTAATATTTGTCAAAATGTTGATCGAACAGGAATGAAATTGGATTATTATCCACAAAACACTTGAAATTATATGTCATTTTAAAATTTATATCAATTTCGTTGTTTGAAGTTGACTAAGACATACGATTAAAAATAATTTTCGGGAAGGGAAAAAAAGTTTTAAGAACAAAATTTTTTATGGATTGCAAAAATTTTGGTGGGAAATTTTAAAAAAAATTTTGTTTGACTTTTGATGTCTTTAGGATAAAATAACACTTTCCTTTTTGGCTTTGAGCTACATGCTGTTTACAAATTTTGAGTCGTTTCCTTTTACCATAACTACCAAAATATCAATAGACGGGACAAAATCGACAATAATTGCGTTTCGAAAAAATTTCAATTAAAATTATAATTTTGTTTTGTTGCTTAATGCTAGCCGGAAAATGAGGATTAAAAGTATTTTCGAAAGTTTTGTAAAAAAGATTTTTTTTTGACGGCAAAAATTTTAAGTGAGAAATATGTTTGAAAAAATTTTTTTAAATTAGTTTCTAATTTTAAATTTGTTAATTTAGATTCATTTAAGAGTGAAAATAAAAAAAGGCAATTTGCCTCAATTTTCTAACATTTATTAAGAATTATTATTATTTTTTTAAATAGTGAAAATTTTATAGAAAATTGCTCACAAAACTTGACTCTGAATGTTTTTACATCTAGAATTATTAAATGGGGAGAAAATTTTGCTCAATTTTAATTTCTTACCCAAAAAAACCCAAAATACTGTACACATGCAGGTACATCCTTGCGATTTTTGGCAATCTTTTAGAGAAATTTTGTCCTATGCGTTTGGTTCGGGGATGTGATGAACAGATTTTTGAGTGCATCAGTGAGTAGTTTAAAGCATTTATTGGCTAAAATAAATCTCAAAGAAATCCAAAAAAATGTTTAAGACTGTTTTTAGGTTTTCTAGGGCAATTCATGTCTTGAAAACAAAAAATAACATTTATTTTACGATCGGATGGTTAGTTTTTGAGATATTGTTTGCTTGATATTTATTCTAAATGTTTGAAATCGGAGATAAAAATTGTAACACGATTTTTTTCAAAGGGATACCCTTTAAGAAAATTACGAAAAACCGAGAAAAAATTTTTGTATCCGATTGCTATAAAATTATGTTAAGTGTTGATTTAACAAACAATATCGGATGGTTCTATCGTATAGGCGGACACAAACGAAAAATTGAATCATTGTGTGAATTTAAATACTAAAATGAAGTGAAGATAACAACTAACTGAGTTAATTGTTTGGATACTCGACATATGATTGAATATAATTGTCTAGATTATTTTTAATTAGCATTCATAAAATACTATAAATATCCAATCTATATAGTTATATATACTTGTATAATAATAAAATATATTGTGCAATGTGTGTTTATCAGCTAATTTTGAGCTAAAATTGTGGCGAATCCAAAGATTGTTTGAAAAAATGTTTGAAACAAAAGTTTTTTCTTGTTTCAAAGAAATAAACATTTTTTTCTTTTATCTTGTATAGTTTAAAAGCTGGGTCAAGGATTCTTTGAACTCAATGGACCGATTTTGCTCATTCACGAACTTAAACTCAATTTTTTTTTAGAATTCGTCATCAAAATTTCGGCACGCGATCTCTTTTTTGTTTTTCCGTTATCATGATGACGGACAGACGGGCGGACAGGCGGACAACCGGAAATGGACTAATTGGGTGTTTTTATGAACCCCAAAATTTTGTCAGTGCGTTTAATATTTATTTGCGTTACAAACTTTAGATTAAAATTAATATACTATGACATATTAAATGCGAGTATAAAAATATTGAACTGTATTTAATATACCTTCATGTATATTAAATACAGTTACAGCCATTATATCATGTATCATGTAAATGTATAGATTTTAAATTTAATACAAAAATTTAAACAATTTTTCGAAAGATGATGATCGTATCTGACCTTTACAAAATGATGAAAACACGAGTAGGTACATAATAAATTCATCGAGAAAATCTTATATATTATGTAAGATGGTTTTGATTCCGTTTATTGTTAACTTCTTATAAGTATAATAATGTGTACGTTTCATATTTTATTAGCTACATAAAAAGTTTTATGCAAAAAAAAGAATTGACCTCAAAAAAATTTACTAAAAAGTAAAAATAATTCTAAATTAAAACATAAATCATCCGTCCTCTTAAGGTTAGAATTTTTTTCAAATTTAAATGAGATCAACTTTGAAGTAAATCCTACCCAATAAAAAAGAATCACTCCAATCGGACGAGGTTTTCTATAAAGAGTTATGTGTGTTTTAATACTTTAAGACATATGGCTCGGTATCAATGTTTTGCAATATTTTTAATGATAAGAACTCTAAAAATGGAGTACATACAGTTATAAATACGTATATAATAATAAAATGTATTGTAATTATATCATATGTGTGTTAATTAGCTAAATTTAAGCTAAAATTGTGGCAAATCCAAATACTTCACAAATAAATGTTCCAATAGTTGGGTCATGAATCCATAGAACCAAAATCCAATATACTACCAAAATTTCAGATCCGTTTTTTCGTTTTTGTGTTTTTTTGATGATAGATGGACCGACAGACATGTGGGAATGAACTAATCAGGTGAACACCTGTACCAAAGTATTGTTTTTACGGTCAACATTTCCTAGCGTCACAAACTGACGTGATAACTTCCTCTTTTTTTTTTGTCGGTTAAAAATACAAATACTGGAAAATAAAAACAAAAATCATTCATTTTTAAACTCCAACAATCATAAAATATTATACGACCATTTCGTAGAGTTTATTTACGTCTTGTTTTTATTATAAATACAAAATTCTTATTTATTTCAATTCGAAATAACATTTTTATAAGCTTTACATATATACGAAATATATATCGGTATATTAAATTTAGTCTTAAATTTGGAATAATATTGAATTCTAACAAAACTTTGGTGTTGATAAAATCACTTAATCTACAAATCGAATGTCTGCCGAATGACAAATGGAGTAATTTGTCTAATTAGTCTATTTGTATTATCTGCTTGACCATTAAATATTTTTGCCTGTATACGAGACGATAACATTGTCTCAAGGTTTCAAGTTTGAGAAAATTAAACCATGTCCACGATGGTAGAATATAATAATATAGATGTACCTATCCACTCAATTTTAGAGATTATGTTATATTAGTTTAGCCGGTTGACCGCTAGATGTCTCAGTAGTCGTAGAGGCAATGCTTACACTTAATTATTAATAGCAACACATTGGGCATACTAATACAATTTAATAATATATGATGTTTAGGAGACCGTGGTTAAAAATACCCAAGCGATGGTTTTTTTGTTTATTATTGTGATTTAAAAAAATTTTCATTGTCGTAACTGGGCATAAGATAATTTTTTTTCACTATATTTTATACATATTATTCTATTCTATAAATATTATCTAATAAAAAAACGTTAAATTTTAAAATATTTGTTTTATTTGTAAAGCGGTTAAATTAAATATTAAAACTTTAAAAAATTTAATTTTAAAATAACTTAAAATATTTATATTTTTTTATAAATTTTTTTAGAATTTAAACATCTTAAATCATTTTCTATAAATTAATAATTATTTGCATATTTACATACATACATAAAATTGAAAATTTATAATTTGTAATTATCTTAATAATTATAAATAATCCAAAAATTTATAAGTATAAGAGTATCAAAACAGTTTATTCTTTTAGTTCCTATGTTCAATTGTTATTTTTAATTTACACCTACTCAACTCCTCCTTAGCAAAAACAACAAAACTGTAATCATTTGATTTTATATCGGAATTTTGTGTCATTCCAATTTAAAAAACTACGACACCTTATAGACAGACATAGAGGTAGTATAAAATTTTTGGAAATATTTGCAACAAACAAAAGAATTGAAGAGTTCGTTCTTAGAACGTTAAACGTCGGACCCCAGCAAATTTCTAGTTGTTTCTTTGGTATTTTCCAATTTTAAAGAACCAAAATTATAAAAATAAAAAACAGATGTCCAGAAATTGTGACAAAGTACATATATGCTATTTTCTGAGGCTGAAGCGAAAAATTAAATATCGATTTCTTTAGTTATGTTATCAAACCTGAGCTCTCTTGGACTTTTCTCCGATTGACACACTGTATCGAAAATAGTTAATAATTATTTTAGAAGTTAAAAATTTAAACCAGTTTAATGAAAACTGTGCTAAAATAGAATTTCTAGTTTCATTTACTACCATACGTATACTCAGCCACAAAAAAAGCGACGAATTGAATCTGCCTTGGTTATATAAATTAACAAATGCACAATGCTTATTAAATATTAGGTGTCGCATTTTTATTATTGTCGAGTATATAAATGGACAGCTTTGTGGAGTATTATTTATCTCTGCTAAAAATTTAATAAAAATTAAAACATTAAATTTTTATCTTTCCAATGTTAATTAAACGACCTTAATAAACGTTAAATTTACTAATAACTAAATTAATAATAATCGATTGATAATGTGAATTAATTTGATTAGTAATATTGCTTCTATATTTGTTATAAATAAATATAAGCATATCAAAATCGTTATACACCTGCAGATAACAGTTATTTACGATGTCATTTTGATAATTTCAAATAAATAAATTTGTATAATTAAATATAATCAATAAAACGTATTTAAAATTTTTATTGAAATTTTCCAATTTAATGAATAACATACTAAAAACAATACAATTCATTATTTTAATTGCTGATGTACAATAATTATTTTATGTTATTACTATTATTATAATACTTTAATTCGTATTTCGATATTTTCGTTAACAAAAAAAAAAAATTAACTTAATGTAATTTTAGTCATACAGATATTTTCGTAAAATAAATGAAACTCGATTTAACAATAATTGAAATTTTAATGAATAATTTGTCGTTATTGAATATTAATGAATATTTTCAAAAGATAAACTGCATAATATTTATGTCCAAGCTTTTCTCTAGTTAAAAACTATAAAATATTTCTTAAAATAAATAAAAATCATTTTTTGTTTGTTCAATATCTCAATTTTTCTAGAATAAAAATTGCTCTAACCTTTTAAATATCTTAGTATACAGACCCTAATAGTTATTGAAGCTCTATTCACATGTAAGACTTAAAAAAAAAATAATATTTTAAAAATTCTTAAAATAAATTATTAAATTTTAAACAAACAAAAAAAAAAAAAATAATAATAATAAAAATAAAATAAAATAAGTAAATGAATAAAATAAATACAAAATAAAAAAACTGCAAAAATAATTTGAATTAGTTAAGAATTTGAATTGAAGATTTATTTTAAATATTGATGCGAAATATTTCTTAATATAATAAATAATTGTACTTTCGACCTTATTATATTACGAACATAGCACTCGAAGTTCTGTAACTCGTTTGAAATTTGTAAATATTCATATTCTACATTTTTGATGATAAAGTATTGAAATAAAATATTAAATAATTATATTTTATTAATAATAATAAAAATAATGCTATTAAATTTACATGGATTTTCTTGCATGGTTTATTTTTACAAGGGATAAGTAAATACTTTTAAGTTATTTTTAATCATACTTCATAATTTTTTCGTTATTTTTTTTCCAGATTTTCGTTGTTGGTGTAACATCATTCACAAATAATTAATTGTGCAACTGTAATAAATATTTAATAAAAATAAAATAAATTATTGATGTAATAAATAATTTAAAATACAAATTTTAACCATATCCAATAAATTACATATGATAATTAATCCAAATTAATTATAACTAAAATAAATATAATTATATTTAAAAATATTGTGTACATAAAAAAAATTAAATATAAAATAAAAAAAAAAAAAATATAAAATATATTTATTAAATGTTGTTAAAATTATTGGAAATATTTTAAAATTATAGAAAAATATGTTAAAAAAAATTTCTAGTTTTAAATAAAATTCTGTGACTATTATAAAATAAAAATAGTGCTTATTGAATATTAAGAATAATAAAAAATTAGTGATAATTTATGAACATAATTTGTGATCAAAAAAAAAATATTTGTGACCAAATAAAGTGTTGTGAACAGGTTTTTTATTTTTAAGTTTTTTTTTTCTGTTTTGAAACGAAATAATGGAAGATAATAAGAAAGCTGCATTAACGATTGATCGTGCCGCATTTTTATTGTTACGTGTAAAGAAAGTATTCAGGAAAAAAAAGCAACAAAGGAAGGAAAAAAAGTAAGTAGATTATAATTTTTTGGAGTAAAATCCTTTTTTTATTTTTAAATTGGTATGGGATTTTTATGGTGGTAATAAACTGTTTATAAACTTTTTAAATTGAGAGTAAGCTCTATATTTTAAGTGTATTTTTTTTTTTTAATTTTTAAATAGCGTATATTCATTCACGCGTTATATTACGGATAAGTGAAATAAGTTATTTAAGGTGGAATAAATGTGTTTCGACATGATTTGTTTGTGATTTCGTATGGAAAAAATACAATTTTATTTATAAAAATTGAATATTGAATTTTTGTATATCAAAAGATTACGTTTACTTTATAATTAATTGGTTATATGGCTAAATATCCTGAGACAGAATATTCGGTGGCAAAATAACACTTAAAATAGCCCACTGATAAAATGTACCTTGTAAACTCATCTCATCGTCAAGACAATCTAAAGTATGATTATTAATGAATTAAAACTATTTGTAGAGATAATGGTAATTAAAATAATACGTACCAAATTGACCCGTACCAAATATTATAAGCCTATGTTACGTTGACTCTAAAAATTGCCATGGAATTTTAATCATAGGTTGAACGTAATGACCAAAATCTTGAAAGCCCCTAAAAATTGAACCCCAAATACACAATAACAATCGTCTAAATATTTTGATTACGGTGAAAGTTAGGGCCAAAAACCTGCCAATTTGTGATATCTCAGCCCTAAAAGGTAGCCTTGGTATTTTAATTACATAATTGATATTAGTGTCCTAAATGCTACAAGTTCGTTTAAACTCGACTTCAAATACACGTGGGGCTCAAGCAGCTGGAAGATCCATGTAAACCAAATATCACCTGGTTAATTATAGAAAGCAACCTGTTTTTTGAAATTTATGACACAGAAAAAAGAAACTATATGTATTTATATTAAATACTTTATTTTCAAAATCTGAAATTTATAATTTTAGAAATTTTTTGGAAAATTATTATTAATGTATTATTCTCAGGGTTGTCGTAAGGACCCAACAACTCATAAAACTGAAAAATAATGGAAAGTTTTAATGGAAAACGAGCCATGTAAATATTACACGGTATATTTTGTCGAGGGATGTTATTCTCAGGACATATAGTCATGCCATCAATTTGGATAGACCAAAATTTTATTATGCATTGTACGTTCCATTTAAACTTTGCCTATATATTTTTTTTAATATTATAAAATATTCATTAATTAGATGTAAGTAGAAAAAATAAAACTTTGACAATTTCAAACAACTGTTTAAAACACTTAGAATATATTCCTCAGGCCTAACTGAAATTAAAAATACAAAAAAAAAAAAAATTCTACTATGTTATGTAAATTAGTTTAAATAAGTTTACGCTCAACAAAAAGTTATTAGTAGTCGAATATACATACAATCGAGAACATAGAAATTGTGGTAATAATTCTAAAAATTTGTTTAACTGCCGAAATCCAACCAAAATCTGTGTATGTATGTACATAAGTATGTTTGGTTTTTTTCGTCTCTCGAATCTCGAGAAGAAATAAAGATATCGAATTGTAAACACTCTCAATCAATGCATAATTATGTAACTTAAAACTGAATGATTTATTGGATAAAAATACGTATAAGAGAAGATAACAAATACCCATATTCGTAATCTATATCTATACTAATATTATAAACAGGAAACATTTGTATGTATTTCTGTATTTTTACGGAAACGGGAACTACTCGAGATAAAGAGGAAACATTTGTATTTTTGTATGTAACGAATAAACATAGAAATTACTGGACTGATTTAAAAAATACTTGCCCGTTGGGAAGCTAGACAATCCCCAGGTAACAAAGGTTACTTTATATCCCTATATTCCTACGGGAACGGGAACTATGTGGGGTAAACAGAAAACCTTTGTAATTTAATATGTATTTTTATACGTAATAAATAAACTTAAAAACTACTGGAACGATTTAAAAATTCTATCACCGTTAAAAAGCTACCCTATCCCCGGATGGTAAAAGCTACTTTTTATCTCTGTATTTCCACGGGAACGGGGTCTACGCAGGTAAAACCGCGTGATGTCCTCTAATACTTAATAAACAAATTATTTTATTCTTATTATCTTCATTGGGAAGTTCGTGTGAACTTTGCGTGTAGCACCTAGTGCACCTAATACTTTTTTTTTCTTTTTTGAATCATTTTAAATTGTGAAGTTTGTGAATAGTCAAGATGAGATATCTATTCATAAAATTTATTTGAAGGTTTGGATGTCCATAATTATGTAAATTTCCAATTGATATGCCTATGAGCTTTCACAATTAATAACCCGTCCAAAAATTTGTATGTAGCTTAGTAAATGTTTAGCGTAGCAGCTGTTTACTGAACAAAAATTCTGATGTGGGATGTTTTATTTTGTAGTTCGAAAAATTTTCGATTGATGTGAACTCCCGACATACATCTGGTTTCATCACTTAAAAAACAGATGTCCGTCAATTTTAAGCTTCGAATTTTTAGATTTAGATTCAGTTAATTAGAAAATCGTCTTATTAATCGTCTAATTAATCGCATGGAAATTCATGGATGAAACTCGTTAGTATCATCGATTAAATTACATTTTAATGCCTTTGGATTAATGTCTTTTTTCGACATTTACGGAGGACTCTAATGGATCATTGCGAAATATTTATATATACCTAATTCAAAAATATAATTCTATAATTTTATACATATTATAATTTCTGACTCGAAATGAGCCATCATTATCAAAAAAACCTTTCTGACAGGAGTGAATTTTGCAGCTAATATGTCTTAATTATTCGCTAAAAATTTCAAGGCCGTCATCCAACTTTTATTTGTTGGAACGGAAGTGTGTGTATTAAGCTTCCTCCAACAAGCAAACAAAATTTTGTCGAAATCGACGTAGCCGTTTAAGAGATTATTTTTCTGTACCCCTGAATACAAAATTTCATTAGGATCGGTTGAGAAGTTAAGCTGTTAAAGTGTAACAAACAAACAAAAAACAAACTCACTTTTGCAATTTCAATATTAGTTAGTTAATTCAGTTTCTATGTTCGAGAGTATAATACTAAATATTTTATACAGCGAAGTAATTGGTTATTTAAAAAAAAATTCGTAGATATATACAGTTTAGGAATACTAATTAGCCTTCTTTTTTTATAACGATGTCTGAAGAACGTTAACCAGATACGAAACGAAACGTTGCTGTCGTTATCTTAATATCCCGCATTCCAACCCTAATAATATAGACATATATATAATTGAATCAGATTGGAGAATTATTATTACCGTCTATGCAGATTTAAAATTTTCAAATTATTTGATAAAAAAATATTTTTTTCTATATCTTGATGTTATTTAAACAAAACTTTGATGTTATATTTCGTCTATATTTATGTAAGAATTTTTCAAGTTTATTCTAATGAAACAATGTCTGTGAAAAATCATTAAAAGTGGCGGATAACTTTTTAAAAAATAACTAACCAACTTTTTTTTTTTATTTAAGAATATTTTCTATTTTATCTGATTTTTTAATCTTCTATTAACTGCGTCAATTATTGCAATACAAAATAAATTTTTGAAATTTTTTTGGTAATTTTATCAATATCTGTCTAAAAATCTACAAAATTTTTTGTTTTATTTTGTTTATGAATTTTTACAATAGGTAATTTTGGCTTAAAAGTATATATAATACTTGAACATAAATTTAGATTACATAGATTGCATCGGGAAAAGTATTCGGTAAATAAATAATACTTGAACATAAATTTAGATTACATAGATTGCATCGGGAAAAGTATTCGGTAAATAAATAATACTTGAACATAAATTTAGATTACATAGATTGCATCGGGAAAAGTATTCGGTAAATAAATTTGTTTTTGATTTTTTACTCTTTTTAAAACGTAACTTTCTAAGTTGCAGGTATTATTTTTATTAGTTACATGCATTAAACAAAATAACAAGTTATTCAGTAAAAAATTTTATTTTTTAAAAATACAAGCTTTTATTTATTATAAAGAGATAAAAAAGCTATTAAAGAAAGTTTATTCCTTGAATTTTTAGTATTGAAATAGGCCTATTTTTTATCAAATGGTGGAAGCGCAATGAAATAAGGAAGAATATAGTTTTCCAGCGTTACCGTATTATTTTTGTATTATATTATATCATAATATTGTATTGTAATCCAATTTACATATGTGTGCCCAATTTCAGCTCAATAAGTAACCAGAAAAAGAATCAAATTTAACTTACACGATCTGATAACAAACCTCGAGATAGGTAAAACTAAATAAAAGATTATAAAAAATACAATTTTTTTGATTCGAAATCCGATTCTACCGTAAATTTAACTCAAACAATAAAACATTCAATTCATGTGATGATTTATTTTTGAAATTTTATTTTAAGCGATATCTTTGATTGGACTACTTGCATAATCAACAAAATCACTTGGTTTAAAAAGATCAAAAAAAGTTAAAATTTTTCATATTTTTGCTTAATCATGGAAAAGTTCTCAAGAATTTTCACTTTCTCAAGAATTTTATTCGAGTACTTAATGGCTCTTGATTAATTTTTGTGAATAATTTTAATTATTAAACTTAACTAATTGTCCACATTCAGAATTCATAGATAAGATTGAAATTTAAAAAAAAAAAATTTATTTAAGATCTTTAAAATAATACAATCGTAGAGGGAGGCTTACAATAATATAGCTATTTTTCTCGAGCTTTAAATTCAGATAAAATTATCACTCAAGTGCATTTTCTATTTTAATACTCACACATATAAATAAAATATAATTTCTTTCTTATATAAAGTAGATTGTTTCTTAAGCATAAGTCGATGTATGTAGATAAATCCGGATATAAAAATTTGGTTTATGGTATCTTGTTGAAAAATAATTTAATTCAACATTTGACGTTGAAAATAATATTTATTTTTCAATATTATTATACTTACTTGAATATAACGTTATCATTACAGTGTGATCTAGAAAAATATACTACTGTTTTAATAAGTTTAAAAGTATGAGAGAAACAATCTGGAGCATTCTTATTTTTACTATACAGGCTGGTTTTAAACAAAATTTTAATCATTCAATTGCATAATTACTTTTAGAAGGTTTTAAGCTAAATGAGGGCCATCAAATTCATTCGTATAAACGGGAACCTATTTTTTTAATTGTATCTTCGGATTTTATAAAGAAGTTATATAAGTTTTTAATCTTTGAACAAATATTCACATTTTTTAAGCATTTTTTATACGGAAACTACGGCTTTTCAAAAATAATTCGTAAGTGACAAAAATAGATTTGATAATTCTGATTAAATTGATTTGATAATTATGATTAAATTTATTGAATGCACACCATAAAATCACATTTAAAGCACCTAATTCTGGCACTTACAATATATATTATAATAGGTATTTTTTCACATAACTCTGGTAGCGTGATAGCAGGGTAGCAGTGCGTCCTAATGGGTCAATTTTCTTAATTAAATATTCGAGCACATAATTTAATTTTGCAGCACCTCGAAAGCACCTAATTTTGGGTATATTTAAATTCAATTTAAATACTTTAGTCAGCTAGCTTAACTACAATATGAGACACTACAGGTATGTTTAAAGTTTAATTTTTACAGTATTGCTGTCTGGTAAACGGGATTAAATTGAAAAAAAATTTAAAATCAGTCACAAAATCTTTCAACATTTACACCTATAAGTCATACAAATGTTTGGATTACAGATATTATATACTATACTAGACATCTGTCTGCAAGAGACAATTTTTTATTTCTTTAACATGGATTGTATATAAATTGGAAAATTATTTTTCACCGTAGCAAAATAGTGAAAATTCTACGAAACGAAATATCTGTATTTACATGGCATAATAAATAATAAACGAAACGTTAAAAATTGATTCTTAAATCTTATTTATTTTATACTCGTTATACATAATATGTCAGAGTATATTAATTTTAGTCTAAAGTTTGTAACGCTACCTAATATTGACCGCACAAACAAACTTTCGGTCTAGGTATTCCAAGAAACACCTTACTAGTCCATTTCCGACTGTCCGTCCGTCCGTTATCACGATAACTTAAAACAAAAATAGATAGTGAGCTGAAATTTTGGTGACGCATTCTAACATGAAAAGTTAGTTTAAGTTCGTAAATGAGCAAAATTAGTCCTTTGGGCTCAATGGATTCTTAAACTAACTTTTAAACAGGAAAAGATAGAAAAAATGTTTGAATACAAAAATATTAATTTTTAATTACAAATAACTTTTGTTTGAAACATTTTTTCGTAAAATGTTTGAGTTATTATTATATATGTATTTATAACTGTATAGACCGAATATTTAAATTTTTTTATGAATGCTAATTAAAAGTAGCCCAATCATATGTCGGGTATCTAAACAATATACTCAGTTAACAATTAAGTTAGTTGTTATCTTTACTTGTTATATAATGAATTATTATAGGGTAATATGATAGTAAAGTTTTTTGTCTCAATATTAATTTAAATAAAATTCTTTAATAAATGGTCAAGTTTTGGACAAAGACAAGTTTTTCCGAAACTATTTTCCGTACTCTTAGCGCCTTAATAAAATTACAAATTCTAGTATATTTGTGAAATATTAATATATAATTTTTATATAAAAAAAATTAAAAATTAAATTAACAGAATTTTCATCTACAAATTCTTTTTAAAAAATTTTCGTTTGCAAGATTAAAATTAACAATAATTTTTTGCAAATCAATCAAATGCAAAATTACTGTATTTGGCGTATGTCAATGATTTGCTTGCTTACTTTTGATTTATATCAATGTAGGTATATAATTTATAAAATTTCATGCTAAGTGACAAATTTTTCGAACAAAATGAAATTAACAACTATTTTATTAATCATTTCTTAAAAAAATGTTATTTTAATATATTTCTGCCAATTAAAAAAAATTTTAGTAAAAAAAAGTGATCATTTCGAAATTAATATTTTTTTTGAATCGACTTATTACTTAACTAAGTTAATATACAATAGAAAACCTAATATATATCGAAAACTTTCGAAGTATTATCACCTATTATTATTGAATAATAATAAACTTCACTAGGTAGTATTCTATAATACTAATAAGTCTATTCAAGTAAAATGAATTGCTGATTTTACACAAAAATACGAGTTTTATTTAATAGGTATATATTGTAGCTACAATATTTACATTTAATAACATCACATACAGAATTTTCAGAAAGAATGATTTCCCCAGTTATATAAAAAAAAACCATATTTTTCGTTAACCTGCGAATTGGATGTTCATAAACTATTAGTGACTAAACTTAACGTAACAGATCTTATTACTATTTCTATAAATTTCTTTTCATATACACTTTTTGTACATAGAAGTAATTGCGCAATGGTATAAATAATATATGAAAAAACCAAAGTACAAGTGTTCGAGGCCCAGGGGGTATAATACAGTTTTTTTTCGTTGGTACCATTAAATCAAAGAAAGAAAGAATTTGCATCTTGTTAGAAGACTTACTTGGCATAAATATATCTAATTGAAAAGAAAACAGCATAATTTGAAATTTTTCAAATTATGCTAGCTTTTAAGTAAAAGTTTCAAATTATCATTAAATAACTAAATATTAGTATATAAAAAAAAATACTAAAACCGGAGTAAACCTATGGCATATAACTATGATAAATCGCAAGCATCAGTAATATCGAAATTTAGATTCAAAATTTAGACTTGTTTAGCATGGTCCTTAGTTATAGATTAAGTTTATGTCATATACTTTTAGGTAATATCAGTTACGGGACTACCAGTGGGTACATCAGCATTTAAATCAGTAATTAGACATTAGATCTATATATTAAAGTTCTTTTAAGAACTGATAACCTTAATATATTAAATTATAGACACACGATGTTTACTTACGATGAGACTATTTATCAAATCTTAACTTAATTTTTTTTTTTTTAATGCGTAATTTGTCCGCACTTATAAGACAGGACAGTTTTATCCCACTTCTTTCCTTTTTTCATTGCAAAATTACTAATTTTGGTACTTAATTGTCCATAAGTCCCATAAATTTCTAACAGATGATAGTGAAATTTACTTATTTGTAAACAATTTTCATACATAATTGTCTTTACGTACCAAAAGCTTCTAACAGATGACAGAGTAAGTTACTTATTTGGTATAGTCTGTCATAAACTTTTGTTATCAAAGTGGGGTCGATTTTTTTTAAACCAGGGAGAAATGGACAAAAACTTTCACTTATGCATATTTTGTATGGAAAATTGATGGTTAAATAAATGGCAATTTAGTATGTTGTAGGCATGGTAGAGAGATGTAGATTTTTGCTTTCGATGTGAAATGATAAAGAGGAATGCGACGTTTCTTTTCCCCTAAATTTCTAATAGGGTAAAGCGTCAAAAATACTAACATTTTGTCTGTGTAAGCTAAGAATATGCGGTTAATGGTTTCATAAAACATGAAAATTGTCTCAGCACAACATGACTAGGAAAAATACTATCAAAAACAGAAAGTTAAAGTTAGGTAGAAAATACTATCAAAAACAAATTTTTTCGAATAATCTTTGAAAAATTATTATTATAATAAACAATTTTCTGAGGACTTAAACTTTTCGAAGACCTTGTACGCACGTAAATGTATATGATGTATAATTGGTTTTTCATATATTGTTAATATAATACTAACACAATCATGTACCATAAAATTAAGTTAGGGCGAACAACTCCTGACATTTTATGATGATGTACGAGTATGTAGTACCATTCTTTCTATATGTGTGGCGTCACTCATATTTCTAATTTTAATTTTATTTCAATGTTACATTTCGAAATTTCAATCAAATAGGTATAAATATATTTTATCTTGTATGAGTATAATTTTTTTAATTGTATAACATTCGTTTTAATCAGATTATATGATTAAAAAAAAAATTTAATTCTGAGGTGAACACAACGCATTCCGTATATGTGGTGTTTCTAAAATGTGTAGATACAAATTTGCAGGTTTTTTTTTTTTTAAATTTTAGAAAGTCAATTGAACATCGCATTTATAAGACAAAGGTATGAATTTGAAATACATAACTCTTGAAGTCATACAGAATAATTCTGATATCAGTCCAGCTTACAGTTGACAATGTAATGTTTTGAAATAATATACTATTTGGTAACCATAAAATTTCATTGCGCTTCCACCATATTTTGATAGTAATTACCAAATTTAAGAAAAAAAATCCTCTTTAATATTTTTTTTTTTACTTAAATATAATAATTTTAATAGATCTACTCTAAAAAAATTTATTAAAAATATTGCTTTTTTATTTAATTAATTGTTTAATTTTACATAAGAAATTATCGCTTCGAAAATTTATACAAGAAATTAAATGTTTAGAGATTGGTCTATTTTTATCTGATTCGGTAAAAAGAAGGTTTTTTATCTTTAATAGATATATATTTGAGTACGAACGTTTATTTGTTCTCTCTTAAGTTTATCGTGGGTTGCATTAACATGATTTCTGTAAATCTGAAAACCTTATAAAATCGTCAAAAAAAAAAAACAACATTGAATTGCTGTTTGTTTTCCTAGGGTAGTTAAGATCTAGGAAAAATAAAAATAACTTTTATATAACGATTTTGTGTTTAGTTTTCGAGATATCACCTGAAATGGGTCCGAAATATACACCTCCAGATGGAATGTTAGGCGAAATCTCAAAAGCTTCGAATCTAATTGTTAAATGGAGGTGTTTTTGAAATCTTTTCTAGATTTTTCGTAAGTTTCTTTAAGGATATCTATCACGAAAAAACGAGAAAGTTTCTGATTTTGATAAAATTATATTTGATTTCAAGAATAGTAGATTTTAAAAATAGCACCCATTTAACAATTATATTCGAAGCGATAGCTTGAACACTAGCGAATCAAATTATAATTGTTATTTTTGATTTTCCTAGACCAAAAATTAACCTAGATTGGCCTAGAAAAAAATAACCAAGAAAACCTATAAACAGCAATAACATTTTTTTATTTATTTTATAGTTTAACTTTTTTAATAGAATCATAAAATATCAAGTAATATATTTTATTTTAGCCAATAAATATACTAAAATTATATGCATTTTATATACTGGCTACTATTTATTCTGTAATAACTCGCCTAGAATTATTCACATAAAATGAACCGGTCACTACTGGTGCGCCAATACTTGAATAAAAAAAATGGTTATTAATATAACAATAATAACAATTTCACTTGATACAATTTATACAATAGATTTATATACGGTAAATAGAATAATGATATGATTATATTTATTATATTATTATATTGATGGTTGAAATAACAAATTGAATAGAAGAATACCAACCAACTAACTTCATTATATTCTTGTACCAGATCAGATATAGTTCTGGTTATATATGGCCTATTTATATATAGGGCTATTGTTGTACAATATACAACAATAATATACACCAACAATGCTACTTTTATATTATCAATAATTTGAATGAAAAAAGAAATGATTTTGATTACTTCCTTGTAAGATTTAAAGGAAGTACTGCTATTGTGAATGATTTATATGAGAGACATTTTGAGTATTCCTAAATTCGTTTTCTTTCTCTTTGATGGAGGACTTCATATGTATAATCATGGATTAAACTGATAAAATGATTACGTTAAAATTTTGTTCACTTCATAAAAACCTTTTTACTGTATATTTTAAAAAATTTCTTGAATTGATCTCATTGGGGGATCGAAGGTCTTTTAAAAAAAAGTTAAATTATGATCAAATAGAGAGGTTTACTCAATTGACTCGGTCAGGCTGTATATATTTCGTATCCTCTAAAAATTTAGGTTTCTTGAATTTTCTATCCAGCACTGTTAGAACCTCTAAATACGACAATTGTGGCCCATTAAATCATCGTATATGTAGCGATATCTAATGGTTGCATTTTTCAGATTTTCATCGTAAATTTTATTTAGATTATCCTTGAATCCATATTGATTAGTTTATAAGGTTACAACGAAGTTGTGGAATACTCAAGGCAGATTTTTTTACCATACTTACAATGTATCCTTTGTATTATAGGTTTGGAATAACAATTTTAACTTATCTATCGATATTAGCCACTTAAAATAACGATTTCATGGTGTTTTCTTTTATATTTTATTTCGTAAACTCAATGAGTGGGATAGATTTGTTATTTGTAGTGATTCAAATAATTGATACATCTCATTTCACATTTTTCTTGTAACAGATAGAAATAAAAAGGTTATTTCAATTTTCACATAAATTTTGAGGTTATGTGAAAAAAGTATTAACACAAAAGTTTTAGATCTTTTTATTACCTACAACTTTGTCATTTAACTTTTTTCCATAGGACTTACAGTTTTGATGGAAATCGAGATAAACCGTGTTTTACTCTTAAAAACTCATCCCTTCCGACAATCCGATCTCAGATCGCACGTAAGATATTTTTCATTTCATTTTTATGATATTCTGTTTCCAATAGACTTCTCCCTCATTTAATTTTTTATCACATTTTACTATTTTTAAAGTTTTCTATCCTGGTCTATATAGATACTTTTGTTAGTCACACTACTACGGGAAAATTAGAGTTTATTCAGGTTGGATTGACATACAGAAACATGGTAAAATTTTCTTGAATTGTATTATGAATTATTTTTAATTTATAATAGATTTAAAATTTTACTGGATCACACTGTAGGTATAATTGACATAAAAATCTGACAGACATTAAAAAAAAATGAAAATTTGACTAAAACTATTAAATACAAAATATTATTAAAATAGTAAAAGAGAAAAAAAAACATTCTACATAAAACATTTAGTTTTTATTTGAATGTGGTTTCAGTTTGGTTATCGTTATTTCAATGTGTCTAGCAGTAGCTTGTAGTAGTTTAGCCAGATGTAGAAGAAGCAACTGTAGATATAGATAGTAATACTTTTATGAATTTTCTAACCGTAAGCTAAAGCGTTCACCCCAAAAACCGAGATCAACAAATGAAGCTAATTCGCAACATATTATTTAGGAGTACTAAAATTTAGAAGTCAAATAAATTTCGATTTTTTCCCCAATTTCCTAGATCAAATTATTTTGTATTTTATAAATACGTATTTCGACTACAAAGTAGTCATCATCAGGTGTGCAAACCGTCACCAAATTAGCAACGAGTAACATCTCCTCAGAGAATCATTACAACTAGCTAATTCATACTGATGATGACTACTTTGTAATCGAAATACGTATTTATAAAATACAAAATAATTTGATGTAGGAAATCGGGGAAAAAATCGAAATTTATTCGAAAAATCCTAGAGTCTCATTAATAATTAAAAAAAAAAGTAGTCAAATGTCTGAATAATTTAGTAGTCCATATAGTTTTCTAGCATGATTTAAAATATACTAATAGAAAGATTTTACTAATTTATGAATTAGAATGCATGATCAAAATTACAGCCAATTAAGTTTTTGAGTTAACTTACCGATGTTTGGACAGATGCATTAAAACTTGTCGGGTTTAAGCGAGCATACATAAAAAGTTCCAGAGACGACCCAGCTTTGTTCGTTTATTTTTTAACTTTTAATGAGAATAAATATTATCTGATTGCTAATTTCGAACCAAATCGGTTGAAAGTTGAAACACCGATTGTCGTTTAAAGTAAGAAAAGAAAAATGAAAGAAAGAATAAGTAACATATATACTTCCAAATTTTTATTAAATTCAATAGATAGTAATTTAATCGCAGAAGCCAATGCAACATTAAAAGCAATTCAAAACGTAAAAGCTAAAAAAGACTACGTTATAATCAGTGACTTCAATCGAAAAGTGTACTTCAATCAATAAAAAATAAAGCAACCAGCTATCTATAAAGGTCATACAAACTCGCTTAATCGACAGCATAAATTCCAACAAAATAGAATTTCTAAGGATTCCGAGCCTTGTAGGAATCACTGACAACGATAACGTAGTCAGGGCATCATATAAAGCTCACATAGTCGTGAATACGTCAACTCACAAGATCTACTTATACCCCTGAAACTAAAATTAATCGAAAAAAAACTAATTATGGAAAGGTACAAACACCAAAAACAAGCTTAAAAAATAAAAAACACGACGATAGAATGGCCGACTTCTTACCAAGAAGATTCGAAAATTGAAACAGTGCTAGCAAGACTAAGACTTGGACACACAAAGCTAATACGCTCCCATCTGTTTAAGAGGAAACATCCAACATTTTGCTTGACATGCATTTCCCATCTCACAGTAGAACACATCATCTGCGTATGCAAAAACTACGAGAAACTTCGAAGAGAAAAGAAAATGAGCACCGATATAAGAATAGCACTAAGTAACGACCAAACCGAAGTAACAAAATTAATCACATTTCTAAAAGAAACCCAAATTCTAAATAAAGTATAAAACATTTATAAAACATAAATAAGGGTCCATAAATAAATTTGTAATACTGCGTAATGACCTAGTAGTTAAAAACGCAGAAAATAAAGTAATTTTAGAAAAAAATAAATAATACAAAATACATTTGTAAAGCTGTAATTAAGCAGTAAGTGATTCTTTAAATTATATTGTTTTAAATTCTCAGTAGTTTATGCTCTTGATTGATAAGCCATTGTGAAAGCAATGGGAAGTCCTCAACACATTCAAATCAAAGAAATAAATTTAAAAAAATAGCTAGAAAGATTAGAACACAAATTGATAAAAGCGTGGTAAAGTGAAATTATATCTAAATTCTAAAATTATTGTTTAGATTGAATGTAATATTCACCACAAGTTTTGCTGCTATTAAATTGAATGACTACTAACTATATGCTAGATGAGTGGAATAAATGAGTTCCATTTTAAACATAAAATAAAAACAAAAAATTAACATAATAGAATCACTTGAATTTTCTTCAACAAATTTTATTATATTTACAATATTAACTTAAATATTCGACTCTATTCACTGAATCGAATACTTATGGACTTAGTTTATTTTTATTTGAATACTGGCAACTGTCGTGTATGCTAGTAATTTTTGTAGTGAGTTATTTGTACCCGTGGCTGCGTTCGAAAGTAACATATTTTATATTCACAGTTTATCTACATCCCTCATCATTTTTATGGTCAATTTTTTCAATGTGGGTGACGAATCGCAGGAATAAAATCATTATTTCATGAACAGACAATATAATCTGAAATTTTAGATTTCAGATAATACCGCGGATACTATCGTCTGTATAAAACATTTTACTACATTTATAATTGAAATTTTTAAATATAAATTTATAAATATATATATTTATAATAATATATATATATATATATATATATATATATATATATATATATATATATATATATATATATATATATATATATATATATATATATATATATATATATATATATATATATATATATATATATATAATAAAAGCATTATTTAGTTTAGTTTTTTTTCTGATAATGTAAAATAAACATTTCTACCAGAATGTACACATAATCCTAATGATTTAATTTAATATATCTTTATTTAACCGTAATTTAGCAGAGAAGTGATATTCGTTTATCAAGTTTAATTTATCTTCAGTATTTATCTCGGTGGATAAATACTGAATGTACAAACTATAAATTCAATTTAAGACGAATTAAAAAAACATTTACCAAGATTCGAAACTACCAAAAAATTAATTTTCACGATTCTTAAAAATTATTGTAAAATCATTTATAAAAAAAATTTTGCTAAAATTTTAACTGGTGTTTAATTATGGTTGATTTAACTCTCTTCCACTACAAAAATTCTTATAAAGAAGCATCCTCATTTAAGGGGCTTGTAAAATTTAGGATATCATGGCAAGTATTAATACTTACAATTTTCAGGTTCCAAATAATTTTTGAATTTTTTATTGAATGATCTTTTTATTACAATAATCAAATTTTGATATCTTATAATCCGTCTCACGTTTCAGAATTTTCGTAAAGGAACAAGTTCTTTTACTAGCCCTAATTTGCAGAAGGGTATTTATAAACAACATGATATGCCCAGAAACTTCTGGTACTACACGGGACCCTGGGTGGCTAATCAGGTTTCATATACAGTAAAAAAAATGTGTATTTGCGTTAAAAACGGCCTGTGTTAAAAATTAGTGTGACGATTTTTGTCGGTCAATTTGTAGTTTTTCTTTTGTTACTTGTTATTTTTAACCTAACCTCACATTTTCAAATAATAATTGTTCTAAATTGTATTGATTAATGTATAATATGGAAGAGAAATTAATAGAAATAATATGTTTTAAAAATGGAATTTGAGTTCTTGTTGAAACACTCTTTAGCTCGTATTTGAGTAAATAAAAACAACAAATTCACCTACCATTATATAAATAAATACGTACAAAAAAAAAAAAAAAAAAAAAATGAAATAAGTAATATTAAAAACATTTATACTCAATTTCTAAGTGTATTTAATAGATACTTGACCTAATTGAATACAGTATATCTATCTATATAGACTTGGTGATATTGTGGAAGAAGCCATTCGAAAATTGAAAAAGTAACACTTACTAATAGTCGAGGAAATGAAGACGAATTTTAATGTGATCTGAGAAAGTCTCTAGAAACTTTGTGAATTAATCTAATTATGAAAAAATCCCAAATTGCATTTGTACTTAAGAAAAATGCATTTCAGAAGTGCATTTTAAAGTACACAATTGTTATGTGAAACTCGGTAAATAATGCTGAAAATTAGTTATCTTTTGTTACGCAGGGGTTTTCGGGGTCGCTGTGGAGTTCCTGGTACGTCTTCTTCTGGCATAATATGATAATTTATAATGTAATTAGCCAAATCAGCTACTCGAGGGTTTTTGATGTATAGTATCTGAACACAAATACGAGGCGGAAGCCTGTGTTGTACCTAGTGCCTGCAGATGTGTTTTTAACGTCTTCCCAAAGTTTTATTATCTCATTCTCTTTTTGTATTTATTTATTATATTTCAAAAAAACTTATTTATATGAATTGTGTTTATAAATTTAAGTGAGTGTCATAGATGAACTAACTTGTATTGAATCTAATATTTAATCTTATACTCGTAAGGAGTTTCACCAAAAATATGCTAAACTATCATAACACTCTTGATGAAAACGTTTAGAACACTGGTTGCAGGCACTAAATAATCCGTAGGCTTTCGACAATCCCGTAATTGTGTAAATTGCCATAATATTCCTTACGAAGACGTTTAGAAAACCCACTGCAGGCATCACGCACTACGCAGTGCTTTCACCGACTTCGTATTCGTGTTCGGCGAACTCCAAAACCCCCAATTGTATGATAAATTCTCATAATACTACAGAGAAAGTCGTTTAGATCACCTGTTGTAGGCACCAGGTACTCCGCAGGCTTCCGCAGATCTCATATTCATGTTCAGTTACCTCAAAAACTTTTGAGTAACAAAATTGATCTAATTTTCCATTATTAATACCATTAACCACTATATACCGAGTTTTACATTATTAATAATTGTCTATTTCAAAATGCACTTTTGAAAAGCATTTTTCTTATGTACAAATGCTATTTGTGATTTCTTCATAATTACATTAGTTCACAAAGTTTTAAGAGATTCTCATGAATCCAACGAAATCCGCATAAAAATCTGTATGACTGCGAAAAAAAATGCAAAATGCTTTAATTCCTCGACTATAAAACGTTATATTGTTTGTATATGTCTTATTTTCTATCTAATATATAATAAATACAATTATTTTGTTACCGTTTATAATTCTTCTATACGTAGGTTTACACTTACCACCTTATAATCGACTTGATCGATTTTGATGAAATTTGTTTGAATAGGTCCCTGAATGGTTTGTATTCACAATTGGGAGAGGTAGGTGACGCTGAAATTGTGTTTAATGTACACAAAAGTACAAAATCATAGTATGTGAAGTACGGAAATCACGTTCTGGCAGGAATCGCTTCTGCACGTCATCGCTTTTATAGACTGGAAAGTAGTGAGAGTTGAGTTAGGTCATGCTGGAAAAAGCAAGTAAAAAAGCTTCAAATTAAAATTGTAGGGTATTAAAAAAAGGTATCTTTTGATAAAAGTTGTTAAAAATTACTTCAGAAATTAGCCATTCAATACGAAAAAATAGGCAATTCAATAGGAAAAAATAGGGAATTTTTTGGGGGACTTTGGGACGATTTTTTCATAAAATCACATAAAATTTTCAAAATTTTTTTAAAAATAATGTGAAGACACAAAAAATATGGATTTTTTATTTGAATTTTTAAAATTAAAAAGCGCATTTATTCAAAATATAGTGGAAGAGTTAGAAGATAAAAACAATTAAGTTTTTCAATGCTTGCATAATATTTGTACCCCAATTAACGAAAATTGGGCGTACGGAGGAGTATGAAATTTGGCACACTTATAATTTATATGGAGAGAAGAATTGGAGAACAATAATAATATTTTTTTTTTTAATTATGCATAAAAATAAATCAATAAAAAAACATACAAACTATGACACATACATATAAGTGTTGTCGTTTATATTACACACACTACCATACAAACTCATATATACTCTTTTGTTTAATATAATGCTCTGTTTAAAGGCACGCATATATACTATTTTGTTTAAAGGCAGTGAGATTTACTTTTGAGTGATTATGGTCGAATTTCGACCGCAATAACGGGACTCTAGTATTATTGAATTTGTAAGACTTTACAGGCATCAGGACTGATAAAATGAAATTAAAGTTTGTTAATAATTTTTTTCTTTTCATACCATTCCGATCATGTATTTATAAGGACATATATTGGATGTTTTTTTAAATTTGACATTTTATAAAGAACTTTTGTAACATAATTGGCTTAGCTGACATTTTTTTTTACTTCTATGAAAAAAAGAAACCTTCGCTTTTGTTGTGTAAAGTATAATAGAAATGATTTCAATTTACGTAAATTGAATTGGTATACAAAGGTATTTTATATTACAGGTATCATGGGATCTATTGACCTCTCCTCGTCTCATGTTGCTACCTACCAACATACTAAACACTGGAGTAAACATAAATACTTGACCCAGAAATATTTTAAATCAAAAATTTATAAGAAAAAAATAAACCGAACTTAGCATCACAAAACCTGCGTATATAAAAGTAAATTTTTTCATAACCTACATAAAGATTGAATATCTGAATTGTTTAAATCATTAATATCATTATTACTAGTATTGTGAATGTTGGAAATGAAAATTTATAATTATGAACCCCTAATACATTAAAATAGTTAGTAAATGGTAAAAAAAAATATGTTAATTATATTGAATTTATTTTTTTGGTTTTTCAAAATTTTCTTATTTTCCTTTGGAAAAATCTAGGGAATCACAAAAAAACTTTAATTCGAGAATGTAATGATTAAATAACTTGTACAAAGAATTTTTTTAAGCAAAATTCGAAAATAATATCCGTTAACATTTGGACAAATAATTTCTAAGATGCCCTCTAAAGACGATTCGATTGTCAATATGTCGAAGCCAATTCTGACTGTTGCTTCTTGAAAAACCCAAGAATTATTTTTTACATTTTTGAATTGTTTATTATGTAAGAAATTTACTGTAGTTAAAATAAGAACCTCAATTGTGCACGTAATTTAAAAGGTAAAGGTATCTGATGCCAGATCAATTTTTGGACCAATAAGACTCCTGTGTTTTTGTCCAAAAATGTTTTGCTTTTATGTTTTAAGCGAATTCAGTTCTAAAACAGTCATCAAAACCCCAAAATTCTGTGAATTCTGCTGTTTTAATGAGTATTTAAAAAGACGAATAATATAAAATCGTTTAAAATTTAAAATCGCAGCATTTTTCGAGTAAAATGATTCCAGTGTTTATTCTTATCTATTGTCCGTACCGTGCATAGTACGTGGAAGGGATTTCTTAATCTTAAAATTGCATAGCAAATGCTAAACAAAAATTATTGAATAATTATAAAAAATGACATTTAACTGTAGTTTTTGGTTAGATAATTGAAAGAATAATCGAATAAATTGTATTAGTACTTATTTTTAATTGCAAATATAAATAACTATTCATTTAAACTTGTTAATAAAATTTGAGAAATTTTAAATCATATACAATTAATAGATTTATTGGTCATTTGATTGATTGCACAGTGCCCATGCAACAAAAATCATTAAAATGCTAAAATGCGGTTGTTGATTTTTGCATACTCAAATACGTTCAGCCCCTTCTCTAATTCTAGTTCTTTTAATTTTCGTCAATTTTCATGGCTAACAGTATATATATATAGAGGCAACAAAAACATAATGAATTTTATTCTAGAAGAAGTATAGTAAACATTAAATGTTGTATTGAAACATTTAGTTGATTTATATTTATGTATAAAACATAATAAAGCTCTACTTGCTTCTTGTTATAATTTAATAACATTGTGTTGTGTTGTGTTGTACATGTTTTTAACAACAATGAAAAAAGTAAACAAAAATATTCATAAAAACAGTAACAACAATAACAATAACTAAACGGGTTCGAATATTTACATATTAATTTAATTGTAAATGTTTGAAAAACATATTCATGTAAATATGTAAACATTTGTATGCGTTAAATATGATACAACGTTTGAAATTTGTCAAGATATGCATTGACTGGCATTGACATGGCGAGAAGAAAATATTTGGCTATATTTTAGATCAAAATGTTAAACTAGACTCAAAATTGATTCAAAAACAAAGAAGTTATAAGCTATCAAAGATTATCTTGTTTTCTTGAAAATGTTGTTTTACATGTAATTTTTATATGGACATACAATTGACCAGTGATAGGTAGGTTATTCAGGTAGGAGTCATAGATAGGAGATACTTATAGTTGACCAGTTGACGTCATAGTAAGGTTTCCCCTTTTGTTTAATTCGGAATTTTGAATGTCCATATCTTGCTGATCACTCCTTTTCTTTTAATTCGCTTGTTTGTTTGTCGAAACTTTAAATCGAATTTCAACACTTTTTACATGATCCGATCGAGCTGACAATTTGCTGGCAGGCTTGTTGCGATGATAAAAATAATATATCGAATTTTCGTTTAAAAAAATTGCCCAAAAAAACGTAAAAATATACGTAAATATTTTACAGACTCTCACTTGGAAGTATGTTACAAATACCATTTTCATTTAGTATAATTTCTGACTTGCGACTTGCATTTATTCGGTAGCGATATGTATTAATCTTAGGTATCTTCCAGTGAACTAATTTATAGTAATATAATTTTCTCGCTTTTTTCAATCCTTTTCTCCAACTTAAGGTCCATTTTTGGATCTTGCATTATTTCGCTTGTAGCATTGAATCGTTCCAACATACTGTTTCAAAATTTCTCGCAGATTTAATACAACGCAATTTTATGCTCTGTCGGTTGATTTATTTACTTTTCCATAACCATGAGAAAGTGTTTTGTTTGAATCAACTTGGGGGACATAAAACTCCGTCGTATTTCTAACTGACAAAAAAAGGAAGATGTTATAATTCGTCTGTTTTTTTTAAATATATTTTTTAATTTATTTGTTTGCGCATAACTTTATTATTGATGCAAACAAAAATGGTCACATATTAATTTGAACATAAATTCCAAGGGGGGAGGGAGCAAAAGCAAAGGTTAGTAATTAAATTTCATCCAATTTAAAAATTTTTCACACTTAAAATCTATAGTTCAAAAACAAGAAACGCTTTCAAAAAAATGAACTAAATAGTATTTGAATTAAAAAAACTATCTTTCGAAGTCGTCACCAATCATATCCTCTGCTAAATAATTGAGTCGTTGGTGCCGACTGAAAAAAATAATTAATTACAATGAAATTATTTAGAAAAGTTTTTAATTTAAAATCATTTTTCATTTTTTGGTTCAGGTTTTAGAAAACTTTCCTTGAATTTTTGGAAAGCGTTTCGTTTTTTCGAAAATTTTTATTTTTTGGTGGTGAGCTTGTGAGGGACAACCAAAAACCAAAATAAAAAGAACCCCGAGATAAATATTCTTTATATTTCTTGTATAATTCGGCCCAGGATATTAGTTGATATTAACAAACTTTAACGGATTTCATATTTGACTAACAACATATGCATATTTAAACCAAAATATTCGAATTTCATATGGTAAACATTGGTTCTCTACAGCATGCAGTATGTAACATCATATTCGTATAAAAAGTATATAAAAGCAACCTTATTGGCCAACCCATTATCCATTTATTTAACATATGTATTCATCTATCGTTAGATTATTACTTGAATAACGTTGTTATATTTGGTGGTAGTTAAATGTATAATAAGAGAACTAGTCGGTAATTTTCAGTAGGAAATTTTACACGAGGTACAAATATCTCGATAACGGATTTCTCACTTTCATGTCAAACATATCCCTGTCACTCGGCAGTTATATATAGTGTCAAAAAAATGATCTGCATCTATGAAAATGTATTTTTCATTTATAAATTTTTTCCAAACAAAACTAAACCCTTTAAAAATTTTAGAAATATAGGGCTTTTAAATAGTATGGAAGCCTCCCAGATCAGTTAAAATATACGACTAAGACAAACTATAAAATATTTGACAAGGATATCAATGGTGAATTTGATTTTGACGTTGAAAACGATATTCAAGGTTACTTCTAGGTTAGTTTTACTTTTTCAAACATCTCCAGTATCAAATAAACCTCAAATTAATATGTATGAATATAAAACCAAATAATCGATTAAATGGCCTTGAAATAATCTTGAAATCATTGTTTTCGAAGTCGAATTGTTTTGTGAATCTGAGGAGGAGTCTGATGTATACTAAAATTATCAAAAAAATGCGACGGCCTGAATTTTCCACGTTTACTTAAAATTATAAATTACATTAATTTTATGGTGTATTTTATTATTTTTTCAGTTTAAAATGAATGTTTTAGATAAAGGAAATTAATTCTGATAAAATTTTTTAAATAAGCATAATTGTGTCGCAATTTTTTTAAATTTATGGTTTTAAGATACGGTAGGTTAATTACGTGGTGAAAAGTGTACATTTTACTAATCTGACGATTTGAGTCGGGCACAGGAGAATAGGCAGGTCACAAACTTCCAAAAAAGACTCGCTGCACGCTCAAACCATGAGATTAGTCAAATATACACATTTAAGTACGTAATCAACCAACCATATCTTAATGTGACGCACTCGATTAAATCCAAAAATCCAATTTTTTCGTTTTAATATTCTGATTGGCCACCATATAGAGGGCTAAAATTTGGTGAAAGTACTCAATACAGGGTAAGGTATCTCCCAAATCTTAATCTGACGCACTCGAATAAATCCAAAAATCCCCACTTGGATTACTCTCCTAGTATAACACAATTTCTCATCTTGCTTAAAAAATGTTGACTAGCTCATAGTCTATTACGCATACATAGTGTAATTTATATTTAATATGTAATATATTTTCATCCAAAAAACTTTTCGATACAATTTTCGAATATTCATTTTAGTTGAGTTTCATTATTTATGAATACAATGAATATTAAATTGTAAGTTCAATAATTAATTTTACTGAATGTCTTCTAAAAAGGTCTCACAAACATCGATGATTGTTAATAAATTTCGATTTTAAGCTCCAATTTCCTAGATCATAAAGTTTTCTTTTTTTTTCTCAATTTCCCAATTTTAATAAATTCGTAGTTAGACTACAAAGTAGTCATCAGCAGTATGAATTAGCTAATCGTAATAATTTCCCGATGCAAACCATCACCAAATTAGCAATGAGTAATATCTCCTCGGAGAATTATTAGTACTAGCTTATTCATACACATGTTTACTACTATTATATTACTATTATATTTTATAAACATGTATTTTGACTGCAAAGTAGTAAACATGTGTATGAATAAGCTAGTACTAATAATTCTCCGAGGAGATATTATACTCATTGCTAATTTGGTGATAGTTTGCATCGGGAAATTATTACGATTAGATAATTCATACTGCTGATGACTACTTTGTAGTTTAACTACGAATTTATAAAAATTGGGAAATTGGGGCCAAAAATTGAAAAATCTCGAAAAATCTCTTTCTTCTCGTTGATTCATATCGATAATTGTAATTTAAAATTTCCGGTCAGTATTTTTCTAATTATTTTTTGAGTATTGAGGGCCAAAAAATTCACAAAAAAATATAATTGGACCATTTAAAAACGTTCAAGCTCAAATTTACCCTACGTGATTTCAATGCCAAAATAGGTGGTTGAAATTATTCTCTTAGTGCAAATCTTTAAACTATTAAACTTTTTTAACAAATTTTTTTCCAAAATAATTATTTCCGAGTTATTCTGATATTCCGGTTTTTTTAAACCCAGGATAATACAATTCAAATTCTTAATAATAGCCTTAAGGCTGTGAGAAAAACAGTTAATAACAAGGATAAAGAATAAAGGTATAATTTTTGATTAATGCACTCTATTTAAATTTGTATACCGGAAACAATTTCTATGTCAAATAATTTAAGTAAAATTTTTATTTTCTACAATTATCAATACTGAATAAACTTTAATACATTGGATAAACAAGGAACAAATTCAAAATAAACTTTACATTAACCATAGGATTATAAAATCCCTTAACTTAATATGCGTATTATGAAATATTCATCTACAGAGGATAAAAGCTTGGTATATTATTCATTAAATGTATAACACCTGAAATTTATTACAAGGAAAATCACTAATATACTGTGTGGCCAGTTTTAATAGCTTATTTTCAACGATCAATTTTTGGTAACAAAAGTAAACCGAAAAATGAAAACTAATGTATTTATGATGGAAATGTTTTATATTACATAAATCGATGTAAATCGAATATAAACATCTGTTTTTGGTGTTTTTAAATTTGATTTTTTACGGAATTTAGCTTGACTTTTGAAAAGAATCTGTTGCAAAAACAATAGTTTTGTAATTTAAAGTTCATCTCGAGTACCACAGCTACGAATCAAAAATCAAATTTTTTTGCATATGCTAACAAAACACTCTAATAAAAAGAAACTGAATTAAAATTAATCGAAAAATACATTTTTTTGCATGCGAGTCTCCGAGTTTAGTGAGAAGTGATTGAAAAGAGTAGAAAAATTAATGATTCGGAGATTCTCTACGTATTACGCGTGAAGGATAACAACCATTTTTTACGTTAGGTACCCACTGATTAACAGTTTACCCCAACGACCGTATAGACATGGACCTGTCTTAGATAAATAGGTAGGTAGTTGGGATACGCCCAAGCTAGCGCGTCAGAACTTCAAGTCTGTGTTCCATCTAGGTTACTAACGAAATTCCTCCGGAGGAAGGCCGACAATTTTTCCTTGATGGGGTGATATCTATGACACTTGTAACTCTGTTACTACTGAGTTGAACAATCCGCAAAACCCACGGCACTAAGTGAGGCAGAGCTTCGCTTTGACCCAGATCTCAAACACCCAACGTGATCAAAGCCTTAACCAAGCTGACCTATCCTATTACGCGTGCAGCAGATAATAAACTCGTAAGGAAATAAATACAGGTAGCTAAATTATTAAACGTGAAACATTTTTTGAGAAGTCCATAAATCAGTCGCCGACGTCGCTGAAGTTTAATGGTGCCGTTATCTAAATATATATTTCGTGTTTTTTGAAAAAGTAATAATAAATTAATACTATAACTAGACACTCCTATTTATATTGATAATACGCATAAATATTTTTTGAACTAAATAAAAAAATAATAATAATAATACCTACCTATAGTGTAATAAATTTTTGCTTGAAACAACTTTTTTCTTACTTTCACTAAATCAGTGAATATAGCCGATCGTTTTATATCCATTATCCATAGTTACTATAAAATATATATTGATTTTTCAATTTTATAATACATCTAATTTTCTTATATACATTTTCTAATATAAATATTTAATCATGTTATTTGTATACTGTTGTTACAGTTATGAAAAGTTAAATATATTTTAACTTAAGAATGTAAATATTGTAAGAGTTGATTTCTATTCTATATTCTAGGAATTAAAGTAATTATGGAAAAAACTTATTTAAAAGTTTTTATTTAAAAACAATTGAAGATAAAGAACTAACACAGTTAATTGTTTAGATACTCGACATATGATTGATTATCATTGTTTGGACTATTTTTAATTAGCATTCATAAAATACTAGAAATATGCAGTCTATACAGTTATATATACTTGCATAATAATATGTATTGTAATTACCAATATGTGATAATTAGCTAATTTTGAGCTTAAATTGTGACGAATTCTAACATTTTTACGAAAAAAAGTTTGTTTGATTACAAGAAATAAAAATTTTTTGTATTTGAATTTTTCTTCTTTTATAGTTTAAAAGTTGAGTCAATGATCCAAGTTATCGTGATGAGGTACGGCCGGACAACCGTAGAAATGGACTAGTTAGGTAAATTTTAGACCAAAATTATTATACTCGAATATATTATTTATGTCGAGTATAAAAATAAAACATACTTTTGTTCAAGGACCCGTAGTTCTATAGTGGAAGAGTTTAGAGAAAATTAGTTATTTTGTTTTAATTAATTGAGTCTCAATTATTTTCATGTTTCATTAGTATAATAGAAATGTTTTTTACATTCAAACTATTTTGTATTAATAACGATTCTGTTTGCATGCTGAATTATAAATATATTCAAAATTATTAACACGTGAAAATAGTTCTAAATACATTTGAATATTTACAATAATTAATACGGAAAATTATAAACAAATTATTAAAAATTCCTTATATCAAAAAATTTGTTTAATTTTATGTGGTATAAAACATGTGAAATTTTAATATCACTTATTTCTTAAAAATAAATATAGACTTTAGATGTGTACCAGGGTCTAAAGCTTGTAAAATGAAGAAACTGTAGATATCGTAGTTATCTCTCAATGAATTATGTTAATGGCTTTTCCAATAATTATTTTAATATCATGTTAGCTTGTAAATTATACATTTTTTTTTTTACATTTTATTTTAATGTTTATTTTTCCAGCACTCCATGCATGTATTTGTCAACATATTCATTTAATAATGAACAAGCGCATATTATATAAATATTTTTTCAAAAATAATTATTTTTAATTATATATTTTTAATATAATTATTTTAATATTAGTAATGAATTATTAGTAAATTATTATATATAATTATTTTTGAATAATCATTTGTGATATTATAATTATTATAAAAGTTTATGTTTAAAATTCATATAATTCATGTAGTTTTTTGTATTATTACTTAATTAGTTTATTTTTTATCATTTTACTCATGTATCGGACTTTACTGTTTAAAACTAAATTTTGAATTCTAAAAATCAGTATTACATAGGAAAAGAAGCTACTCGTTGTACTGTAAAACCTTTTTTTTTTAATTTTCGTGGTTCGTTTTAAAATAAGGAACTTTTCTGAGGTAATTTAAGACTAAGTAATCTCTTATTTTACGATTTTATGAGCACTTTCCGAGATATTGCATGTAATCAGTTTCTGATATTTGCTACTAGAGTAGATTTCAGACGATATCGTATAAAATACAACTTTTTTCCATAAAAATAATAAAATTAAATAAATGTGGCCTAATTTCTTTTGTAACCGAGTTTATGTTGTATAATTATTTACATACATTTTCTTTGAAGGTCATACTATGTATAAAACATTCAGAGTTGAATTTTCTTATATCAGTTTGGAAGTGTTTTTTATCTGCTGCCTATCGTATGTTTTCATATACTTTCTGAAAGTATTTTTATTTGTCGTAAAGACTATAAGTAGGTTGAATAGATAACACAAAGCTTAATAATGTTTATCGTATGACGTGTACTTATACAAGTTGACATTTATAAACGATCATCATTGGTCGTTGTTAATTTACTTAAAGGCACAAAAAAATTTTTTTGTGATTCTCCATACACATTGTACGTACTATATTTGTACGTATTATCCGAATGTTTCATTTGATATTTTATAATATAGTGCACTTTTTTTGGCTAATTCGTCAGCCGCATAGATTTGAATGTCCAGGCACCCAGACAAAAGAAACTTTATTATGTTTACCTAGATTCAGGCTGGAATATCGAGACGTATTTACCAAGACTGACATAGAAGCTCGCTCTTGGCCGACCCAATTATAAACCAGATCTTGCATATGTTTTAGATCCGCCTGTGTATCTGGTTATACGCTGACGACATACGAATTTTAGAAAATATTAGACCGAAGATTTTCACCCTGCCTTTTAAAATTCGTATGCCATCAGCGTATGACCAGAAACTATCCTTGCAACAGAATCATTTTCCACCAGTCAAAGACTGTTTTAGGTTTTTTGAGACTCACTTGGAACTGTCTCCCGATATAGCGAAAGTAACTTTATTATGTTTACCTAGATTCAGCCCGGAACCAGATTCGTCTTTTGGATTCACCTGTGTATTAGGCTATATTTTGATTATCAAAGGGGACAGCATTATTCTCCCACGAAAAATGATATACAATTTTCACTTTGCCTTCTAAAATTCGTATGTTGCCAACGTATGACCAAAAACTATCCCTTCAACAGGATCGTTTCCCACCAGTCAAAGGCTACTTTGAGTTTTTTTCTGTCTCGTGATTTTAGGCGGAAGATTCTTGCTTTGGCTTTAGTTTGACTACACTCATATGTTATGAGAACAATAACTTGTAAGGCAAAAATTAACTTAAAATACGTGAAAATAAAAATTGAGATTAGCCATATAACAATTTATTTATATACATTTGATCATATTTAATTTTACAAGTGCTAAGAGACAAGTGCTTTCAAGATATTTTGAAATATCAATTTGCCTACACTTCTCAGTCCGATTTACCATGTAGTCATAAAATGTTTTTTTTAAATAACAGATTTTATTTGTTCAAAATTATAAATCTCTTCTTGGAATAAAATTGTATGTAAATTTCTAGTTCGAAAACAGTTCTATATATCTTCTCTTAACAATACAAAAGAAACGCATACTTGTACAATAAAATTTGGGTGCTAGCTACAATATGTATTCATAACATTATATTTACAGGGCGGCGTATCCCAAACCCTTTTAAACATGAAGGAATAGTTAACTATGGCTACAATTTGGTCTATATAAAGTAAATATGTTCTTGTTCTTTTCTATTCAATTTTTTTATACATTTAAAAACTGAACTTTTCAAAACTGAAATACGCCCCTGATCTTGAGTTAATTTTATTAAAATTAAGATTTATTTACTATCTGTTATATAACTATTTATCAAATTAGTAATAGTTCGAAAATTTTCGCGATGAAAAATTTATTCTGGATACATTAATTTAGAAATAGAAGATATGTTTGTATTATTTAATACAAATATTGGTATTGTTGTACAATATAGGATTTGTGGAAATGGAAAAATAGCCTTTCATTTGCTCAATTTTACGATTTTAATTTTTCATTCTTATCGAGTAACTAAACATTGTTCTCCTTTGCTAGAAGTAGAACAAAATTTGTATGAAGTGCAGTAACAGAAATTGAGTTACATTTTTTTGGAAGGACATCCTTTACTTTGAATACACGGTAGTGTTAAAATTCTTTTCGAATATTGAAGTTTATTTACCATATTTCACATAATCTTGTTTTTTTTTATATACGTAAGTGTGGGTGTTTCACCTAAATTTATATAAATTTTTGTAAATAAAAAGTACTTTTTACGTATATATAAGCTCGTAAAAATAATGTATGATAAAATTACAGCAACTTTAAAAAGTTGTATTTTTTTTTATTGATTTCCAGTACGTTTTTCATCCATAACAATACTATGAATAGTTAATGGTAAGGTTAATTTGGGTTAAAGGTATATGTAAAGGTCGGATATTAAAAATTATATTGAGGATAAAAAGTGTTAAATTATTGTTACATAGATTTTATTTAAGATATGGCTTTAATTTTTGATATTAAAAAAAAATACTGTTAAAGATAGCAATTAAAAATTAACAACAGTATTAATTGATTAAATATCTTACATAGTTGAGTATTATTTTTGAAATGATTTTATTTTATGGATTGATCTCTTGATAACTAGATATACTTTTTGTAAAAAAAAGTTAAATTCTAATAACAATTCGATAACCTAAAATATCTTCGAATTTTTCCATTAAAAGATAGAAACAGTTAAATGTTACCTTACATATCTTCTACTAAAAAGTATGCATTTTTTTTTGTAAAATAATTAAAATAAATATTAATACAAAATAAAATAAGCGGTGTACAGAAGCCTGTCAATGAAAATTACAGTATTTCTGTAGTTGATCTAAGAATCGGTGACGAATATTTATTAGAGGAGAAATGATAACGGTAAAAAGTATTTGATAATAAACAAGAAAAAAAAATTTGGAAAACGGTTAACCCTAAAGACCATCTATGCAACTTCCCGCTAATTCCATACCTAAACACTTAAAATTTAACATATAATAATGCTTTTGAGCTTAAAATTTTGTTTTTGAGCTTTGATGTTAAAAATCACTTGTTCCCGAATATTTCGTTAACGATATCTTTCGAACCAATCAACCGATTTTCACTTGGCGGCGATCAACGTGGTTTTTAGAGATTTAATAATTATTTATTTTCATCAAAAACGATCTGAAAAGAAATGTCGGAGTTATGTTAGAAAAGCACTCATTCCCAAATATTTCGTCTACGATATCTTTCGAACCAATCAACCGATTATAACCGGATTGACAGCCATCGACGATGTTTATTTAATTTAAGAGCTGATCGATAGAGGCGTTTAAAAGTTATTCCAAAAAAACCATATTAAAAAAAATTTTTTTCTTTGGTTTTTTGAAATTTCTTAAAATCTACTAGTTCGATCTAAAAATTTTATCATAGCGATGAAAGCGGTCGCGCTGTTCAAAAGTTTTAAGCGGTTCACAAAATTTATTTCAAAATTTAATAATTTTGAAATATTATTTTTTTATGGATAGTATAAACAATATTAAATTATTTTTTTTAGGATTCCCTGTGTATGATGCTTTATTATTGAAATTATATATACAAATAATAAAAAAAAATTCATACATATGTGGCAAACAAACTTTTTGTGTACATTATTTTTTAGCGCCGACTCCTTTAGAATAATTTATTAAATTTATGTTTTATGATTTTTCTTTCCCGGATGTGTGTCTATTTAATGGAATGTGATGTTGATATATCATCCTCATATCATCTATTCAAATAATATATTTTTACGGGAGACATATTTTTTTTCCGGTATATCTAATATGTCACAAAATATAACTATAGTATTTGATATATATCTTACTACGTTAAAATATTCAAAAATTTATAACAATAGGTATGTAAAAAAATTTATTTTATTACTTTTGAGAGAAAATTCAATTAAGTGTCAGCAAGAATGAAAATTTTGATTTTGAGAGAGCGTAGCAAATAAGCCTTGAGTAACATGCGGATGAGAATATAAGTGTTAGGTAGACTGAAGATGACTACATCATTGTCGAAATACATTTAATGAAATTTGAGGCAAATTTAATAGAGTGTATATATTCGAATTTCTTAGTACTTTGTGCAAAATTTTTTGACCTTATCAAAAATTGATTGTATTAAAATTGACAAGAATTGTCAATATTCGAAAACAAGAACAAGTGTCAATATTCGAAATTCTTAGTACTCATTTCATTGGGAGCCACAAAATAATTTTCTGAAAACAATTTCTCAAAAAAAAAAAAAATTATTATGCGAAGATAACAACTAATAGAGTTAATTGTTTAGATTCTCGGCATATGATTGGATTTATTTCTTTGGACTATTTTTAATTAGCATTTATAAAATACTTTAAATATCCAGTCTATAAAGTTATAAATACAAGTTTAATAATATGTATTATTATTACCTATATGTGTTTATTAGCCAAATTTGAGTTAAACTTTTATGACAAATTTTTTCAAAAATAAGCAATTTTTGTATTAAAACTTTTCATTTATCTGTTATAATTTTAAAAGTTGTATCAAGGATCCATTCGACACAATGAACTAATTTTCCTCATTCACGAACTTAAACTCACTTCTAATATTAAGAATACGTCACCAAAATTTCAGACCGTTATCTCTTTTATCGTGACGACGGTAGGACGGCCGGACAACTGGAAATGGATTAATTATGTGTTTCTATCAACAACTATACCAAAATTTTGTTTGTGGGGTCAAGATTTTCTAGCGTTACAAAATTTAGACTAAAATTAATATACTCAGACATATTAAGTATGTCGATTAAAAAATATTGTAAAATTATCTATCGTAAATTTTCGTAAACAGGGAAGGTTTAAAAATAATTTTGTTAAAAAGTTTTACTTAAAAGTTTGTACATTTTTTTTTGTTCATTTAATTTTTTTCTGGAGTATATTTATCTGATTGTGATCAGTCTTAGAATTGACCTTAGAAAGAATTAATTTTTCGAGTTAAAATTTACTCCTCAAATAGCATTATTGTTTGGCAAAAAACAAAACCCTATAAAAATAAATTTTACTGAAAATAGTATCTTTCCGTTTTTTCAACGTTATCTATAAAAAAAGTTAATTAAATAACAGGACAATACACTTGAAAATAATATGAGTGGATTCCAGGTAAATAGCCTCACATTACAGACACAATGATCTCTTTTAAACATACTATAGAAGGTCACAAAACAGATTATATGTTAAAAAATTCAATGAACATTTAACACGAGATCAATTTAAAGTTCAACTTTAGTAACCCTGGTGCTTGCAAGCCTGTGAACATGAAATGTTATTTATAAATACACCTTCAGAAAATTTTGAGCAACTTAAATATGCTCGTATAGGAAGCATCTGCTTTCATCGAGTTCCACATACATTTGATTGAACGGGGAAGCTGATTTAAATGGATTAATGAATATTAAATGCAAACATCACATTGTATGATTCTCCGGAAACGCCTACAAAAAACTATTTTGTAATTTACTCGTTGGAAAACGGATATTTCGTTGTCCATCAACATAGTTTTCAATTTATCACTCTATTTTTTTGGATGTCAGAAATTTAAAAACGAAGGTCATTTATGATTGAGGCAAAGGCAATATCAAAGTTTGAATTTGTTGAATACGTTTATTCGATAAAAATTCGACGTTAAGACTATCACCTGCGTATAGGCATCATAACAAACATCTTGTATTGTATACATGTATTTGTAAAAGCATCATATAAACCGTGGTGTATTGTTTATAAAAATATTTTATTTTTTTCATTATTTTGTTTATTTGAGAAATATATCTGATAAAAGACATATTTATTAGACCAAAGTAATTATATCATACTTCAATTACCATAAGCCTCTCATATCATTTATCGAAAATTTAAACTGGGAAACTGGATAAGTGTAATGTTTGTAATAGATTAAATGTGAATAAAATTCATAATAATTATAAACTTGGTATCAATATCATCGAAAATTAATCTTACAATGATGCTACTCCTGAAATTCTACATTTGTCGCCTTATCTTGAAGTTTTAATTCTATTTTGTGTGAACTGCATGCATGATTCCTTTTATTTTTTTCTTGTTTCTGATAATTGTATCAAAATTTATTTATAAACAAATTATTTTGTTTATAACAAAAACCTATGTGTAATTATTTTAGGAAAATTGAATACAGGAAGAATCTCTTTTTATTCGAAATTCGAAAAAAGATCAAGTACGAAAATTTTCTATGAAAATTCATTGTGGATGATTTGTTTGGTCCATGAATATTTTCGCTCTATTGTTCGAAAAAGACAATATAACATTGTCTCCACATAGGGAGTCACATGTGACAAGTCAAAGGTCACATAAAAAGGATAATTTTTTTTTTTAAACTATACTTTTCACATTCAATTAATTTTTACAATCACTTAAAGCGATATATTTATAGAATTATAAGGTTGTAAAATAATTTTCATGTGTAAGCATTGTAAAGAAGACGTTCTGAAAATGTTTCCTATTGTTATATAAATATGAAGTGATTTTGTGTATTCTAGTTGAAAACACTTCCACGAAAAATTGTGAAAATCTAATATATTATCGAAAATAATGATATTATCAAATATTTTCGATAATATTTTCGATTTATAAACAATCCTTCGTCCTTCAAAATCATGTATTTGTCTTTGATAAAAACTAATTACAATCAAATCAATTTACAAACGACAAAAAAATTGTCAAGCTTGCAAGACTAGAAAATAAAAAGGCACTAACAAAACCGTCATGAATAGCGATAAAAAGACCTAAAAAGTAAGTTTAAATTTGTGAATGTGCAAAATCAGACAAATGAGACCCATGTTATTCATGACCGAACTTCCAACGTATATGTAGAAAAGTTTAAATAAAAAATGTTAGTATCTTTAAAATAATGACTTAATCGGTTGAAACATTTCGTCAACTGTTTAGATTCGCCACAATTTTGGCTCAACTTCAGGACATATCTAACAAAAATACACACTATTGTGTAAATCAAACTACATGCATACTTAGTGTATTGTATAAATGTTAATGATTAAAAATAGTTCAAATATAGATATTTAGTCAAATCCCGTATATTTAAACAATTAATATTATTACATGTTATTTTTACTTAATTATTTTTCATTTCCAAGAGTTAAATACATGCTTACTTGTCTGTTTAAATATCTTTCACACAAGTTGATGGAGCCTCGCGTTCTTCTTTAATTAAATCTTTTGTGGAGTAGCAAAATAAAGTAAAAAAAGCAAAAGCATGATTAATAAAATTCTATTTGTTTATAAATAAGTTACTTTTAAAACATATTTTTTTATTTTTTATTAATCAGTTTATGTATCAGTACTATTCCATATTGTGTAGAAAACGTGACCAATCAGTATGTCTTAATCCTTCATAAGTCAATACAACGATATTAAAAATGACATTTTTTAATTTTATTACGATATTGAATTAAGTTTTTTTAATAAAATAAATTTATGATTTTTTATATCGGGTGCTCTTCTATAAACAGATTTAAGAACAAGTCGAAAACATTTTCTGTTTAGAAAAATTATAAAATAACATTAATTTTACTTCGGGATCGTAAAGCTATAAATTTCGCCATAACGGTTAATGCGAGGTTAATTAATGAATAATCAAATTAAAAAATATTTTCTAAACTCGACACAAATATGCCCGAGTACATTAATTTTAGCCTAAAGTTTGTAATTGAATCCACAAACAAAATTTTAGTATTGGTGTTAATCGAATCAACTGTTTAGTCCATTTCTGCATGTCTGTGAGTCCTCCGGTGCACCTGTTGGTCTCAATCAAGATAACTCAAAAACGAAAAGAGATAGTGAGTTGAAATTTTGCTGACGTATTTTAGACATAAATAGTAAGTTTAAATTTGTAAATGAGAACAATCGGTTCATTGGGTCCAATGGATCCATGACTAAACTTTTAAACTACAAACGAAAAAAAAATTAAAAAAAATAAGTGTTTGTTTTTTAACAACTTTTGTTTGAAATATTTTTTCGATAACTCTCTAGATTCGCCATAATTTCAGTTCAAATTAATCAAATGAGCACATATATTTGCAAGTCATATTATTATTATGTATATGTATTAATAACTGAATATTTAGGATATTTTAAGAATATTAATCACTGAATATATTTCAAACATTAATAAGGAATCATACGTTATTAACTAACAGTGTTAATATCATAATAATTAACACTGTTAGTTATTTTGTTCATATCTTATACTATTGATTTATTAATTTGTAGAATGAAAATCTAAAAAAATATCGTGGGAGGGCTTATTACATTACAGTTTTTAAAAGTTTTGAAAAAGTCTGTTTTATTTTATTTATTGTAATACAAATGGTATTTTTACAAACAAAAAAGAGTTTTAATAATAGAAATAAAATAAGTTGTTTTCAAACAAGTACAAGTTTTTAAAGAATGTCAAAGAAATCAAAAATATTATTTATTATTTGTCTTATAAGAACAAATGAAAAGTTTATCATTTTATTTTTCACAAAAACATATTAGTGGTATATTTTCAAGAGAATATATGTTCATGAAAACTTGTTTAAAAAAGACACGCCATAGTTTATTGTATGTATATGAAGAAGACATGATAACTGTTAAGATGATATTAGACAAGATGAAAACACAAAAATTTTATATCAATCTTGGTATCGGGCATGAATATGAAATATGACGATTTGAAAAATATGAAAATAGTCGTTCTCGTGTTAAAACAATGGAATTTTTAAGCTTTGTCAAAATTCTTTGCCAAATCAAGTGTTTGAAATATTTTGGTATAAATTCATCAAACTTCATATTATCTCTAGTTCTGGATGACCCAGTTTTTCGAGTTTTTTCCAAGTTTTTAACGAGCCATACTATTTACCTAAAAATAACTCAAACGATTTTCTTCAAACTTAGTATGCTCACAGAACATTATGAGCGTCACAATTTTTATTTCTCATTTTTCTGGGAAAATTGAAATAAAGAAGAAAAATTCAACTAATCATATCTATCTACACACAAAATACTGAACATAATAAGTACAGGGTAGATCCGGTAGAGAAGGCGTAGATTTTAGCAGATGCTATAAAAATCAAACTTGTGGAGTTTTTTCCAAAATATTTATATAAAACCAATCTTTAATCATTTATCTATAAAATAATATAAAGTAATCAACAAAATTTAAAATGAAAACAATTATTAAAAACATTTCTATATATGTCGTATAGCCAATATCTCCTGAGGTGCCTTCTTTTCTTATTTTATTTTATTCGTCTTTTCTACTCCTTAACTTATCCTATTTATATATTTTTTTCTGTTCTTTGGCTATGCGCGTTTGAGAAGTTAAAGTAATACCTAAATACTCTCAGACAATATAAGGTATTAGGTTTATAATAGCCGTTATCTTGGATTAAGTTGAAACCGTTACTGAGCTTTGACATTTAGTTGGTTTAGGTGTAATTTCTATCGGCTGCTTAGACAAACATAATCTGTTATGTCCATCTCTACCAAACCAAATGTGGCCATCTCTTCTTAATCAATCGGGGGAAATGACTACATCGATATATTCATTTTTATATTGTAATTGACTTGCAATTGATGACAATTTTGTGGTTGGAATGCAACACAACTACAATCAGGGTAACATATAAACAAACGAATTTATATTCAAATTTTATCACCGCGAAACTACTTTTTGATTTAATTTCAATAACATTTTACACGTGCTGCTAGTAGAAAACATTGATAGAAGTGAATATTACAATTTCTCTATTGGTTCCGAAAATAATTGGACTGGCCATATCCTGACTTACCCTATAATTATCACACAGTGTGCATGATTTATCCCGTATAAAATGTCTCAGGTGAATTTTTCTACACTCAAATCGCTCCATGTTGCATATATTGGGGTATATTTGCATACAATAATTTGTGGAAATGTAAGATTAATCCTTTTTTTTTCAATTTAAAAACTTAATTTTCTTAATATTTCCCATATTAAACTTTCTAATTTACGAAATTCTTTTGATTGTCTTGAAATTGATTCTTTTGAAATTTAGTAAATACAAAACTAATGTATAAAAAATGTGTATAAAAACTAGATTTCTCAAAATTTCGAGAACATTTATATACAAATAAGTCATAAAATAAAAAATTTTTTAATACAAGCTTTTATGTGTTAAACGAGTGTTAAAGAACTTTAAAAATTTGGTGGGAGCGCAATGAAATAAACAAGAATTAAGTTTTACAACGCTTCTGGTTTATTTTATGTCATATTATTATGGCATAATTATATGTCATAATATTATATTGCCATCCAATTTATACATGTTCTTGTAAATTCAGTCCAATCAGAGACCGGGAAGTGGGTCAAATTTAAATGCAAGTTTTGATAACAGACCGACACCGATTCATGTGAAACTAAAAGCTTGTTTAATATGGATTGTAGAGTTTTTACATACATATAAGAAGTTTTTACCTTGTCTATAAAGAAAAGTATTAAATTTATTCTTCTACCTATATCTATAGAAAATATATATTTTAAAGTCTTGTTGTAAACAATAACAAATTGATTTTCCTTGGAATATAATTTCATAATTAAATCTAAAAGACACAGTAAGTCTTATGTTTATTATCATTTATTATTTATTACATAATCTTGATATGAAATTATTATTTTCATAAATAAGAATCAATTTTTATTATCTATCACATAATACAAGAGGTAGAGGGAGGGGGTAATATATAGAGCTTTAAAAGATAATATTGCTTTATTACAAGTTACTTATTGTTAGACATTATGATTTTTTTGATACCACAATTTTAAAGACTCATTTCTGTGCTAAGGATTTTTCGTTGCTGAGACTTTGATGTGATTTTTCATTTTTTAATATTTTAAATTTTAAACTAAACAGAAAAAAGGAATAAACAAAGCCAATGAAACAAAAACTTATTAAATTGTAGATTATAATTCGAAAACAGTTGATATAATTTGAGTGAAATGCACATCAGAAAAATTAAATCTAATCGGATTCTAAAAAAGACCTCATATTTCTGGCTTCTTATATAACTTAATAAAACCACTTCTTAGAGTGCTCAAGTTTCCGCCTTCTCATGGAACTCAGCAAAACGACTTCTTACAGAGCTCACTTCCAACGGTACTCATAAAAATGACTTATTAGAGAGCTCATAATTCTGACTCCCTTCGAAAATTAGAAAAAGCACACAAGTCGTTTACAAGTCGGACTGCTTACGAAGTCAGGAAAAAAGAGTACTTAAAGACTTCTTAATTATGACTCCTTAAGATAGAAGTCATCGCAACATCATAATTAAGACATCTTAAAGAAGTCTTTATAAAGATTTCTTTTTTAATAAAGTCTTTCTGATTTGGATGTTTGCTTGGGTGATGCAGCGAAGAAATCAAAATTCACTTTTAAAAATTTGTGTTCTCTAAGAAAACTTTCATATATTCTTTCATATAAAATTCTATAAAATACGGAGACAAATTTCTGGAGTCTCTGGTTTTAAATCTGGCCGAATTTACATCTATAATTCCATTTTTTTTTTGCAAAAAAGTATATATAAAATAAAGTTATTAGATTTTTATGAAAATTATAAACTTTTTGTGTTATGTTTTATTTGAAGTATTATAATTTAAAAGTATAACAAATTTTGCAGTCTTTATATAGCTCTCATAAACATACATTCGCTACATATTATAAGTTATTTTATATGTGTTTTGGGAGATAGAATTGTACCTGTACTAAGATAAAACAAAAAAACTTAAATACGGGATAATATATAAGAGATAAACTTCTTCTATGTTATAAATTAAGGTTATACAGGCTGATTTTTAAAAATTGATATATGCAAGAAAAATTAAAAAATAAGGTGAATTGCAAAAATGGTCCAAAAAAAATTTAATCATTTGAATGGTTTGATTAATCTTAAGTGAATTTTTATTTTTAAGAGATTGCATCAAAATGTTATCATCCGTTTCTATGGTTACGAAATACTAATTTATCAATCAAATGATATATAAGTCTGTGAATGGTATATGATTTAACATAGAAAATTTCTAAATATTTATTAACAAATATAATTACTAATTTAATTTCTTTGACCATTTTTACAACCCAATAAATATAATTGAATGTAATTTTTTAGTAAATATTCAATAATTTTTGTTTGAAATTGGCTATACAATTTCCATGCAAACAGTTGAAAAAATAATTATCTTCTAGATTGTTTTATTTCAAATTTTTGATACTAGTGGTGCATGAATCCATTTACGATTCCTTTCACGTACTATGTATGTTAAACAAATCATCCTGTATAAAATATAAAGTTTTTCTATGTTATAAATTAAGGTTATATAAGAAACATTAAAAAAAAAGTTAAGTATAAGAAATATTCATAAAATGTATTTCTAAAATTGTATGAAACGTACTTTTTTGGTTACCTTTCTAACCCAGTAAATTATTTCAAATATCTTTTATGTATTTTAATATTTCGTTTTTCTTTATAGCTATTTTATCTTTTAGTTTATTTTTATGAAATAAGCTATTCAAGTTATTGCCACCTTTAACAGTTCATACCACCGATTTGGCAGTTTAGTTTATTAATATTTAGAATTTTAAAATCGTAAATATTAGATATTAGAAAAAAGGTAAGATTATAAGCTTATTTTTTAACTTTGCAGAAAAACAAATTTTTACTATATTGAAAAATTTTGACTTTCTTCGAAACGATCTCATTTTCGAAACGATGTTTTTGCCATTTTACCAGATATTTTCCACATTTTTGATATTTACTTAAACCTTAATTTGAAGTTACTCTAGATATCAATTTCAAAAATTACTCTTCAGAAAATAATTTCACTAAGATCAAGTAGAATGTCTCTTTTATCCACTATCTGTCTGTGTAATCTCGATAATCCCGGAAACTTGTCATCGAGTTTTTGTTTCTGTTTGTATCGATCGAAAAAAGGGGCTCTGAGGATTATTCCTGGATATAATTTATGAATATTTCGTCAAACCTTAGATCCTTGTACCTAGAAGTTTTGGTCCACTGTACACTTCTTTAAACACTCCGCCACCCTAAGTAAAAGATGTCTTCTAGTACTAGGGGACGATTATATTGTTGGCGGAGACGGCTACTTTGTATTTATCCAAGCGACGACAAAGTGATCAATTAACCACCCCTTTTTATTATTATAATATAACTGACTTCAGTCAAAAAACTCTGCTGTTCTTCACGTCTGCTATTTCAGCTCTTTTTTATAAGTTGAAACAAAAATGACAAACTTGAATTGATCTACATATGGAAAACTGTGACAAGTCCGTGTATATTTTTCACGCGAATGGTATGTTGATAGTGTGTATAAAGTATACAAGGGTAGTCTTATTGCTGACCACGGTAGAACATTTGAATGCTCACATCTGTATTGTTACACAAGTGTATATTTGCACATGTTATCCTGGATGTGGGATTAAATCTTGCCGTTGCTTAAGAAAATTTATTTATAAAATGGTAATATATTTACTTAGAAATGCATCCTCCAATCTTACGAAAGTGATTTTATTGGAAATTTATCATTTGATTAAGATGAATTCTTAGTAATCTCGATTCTGGCAATTCTTGAAGTTCATTTATTGTAGTTTGTATCATGTTTAAGAAGAGATTAGCACTTTTTTTAACTGCTTGTTTTTGTGCCTTATTTTCCTTAACATATTTCCATACTATTTAAAATGCCTCGAAAGAGGTCTAATAGTTGTCCTCTAGCACAATTATTTCCACAGTGCGTAGCCATGGCAGACAGAGTTGAATAAAACAATATTCTTGAAAAACAAGTAATTAATAGAACTATAATGATTATTGATTGACATAAAAACTATTAACAATTTTTCAATAACATTTAAAAAACATTTACTCACATGTAAAAAACAATTCCAATGTTTAATAAACGTCACAAATTTCTTTAGTTTTCAAATAAAACCCATATCAAATACATTTCAATGTCAACTATCGTTCTAGGTATAAAACCTTTTACTAAAAGCATCTTTTGTAACAGTTAATATAGTCTACTAAATCAGTATTTTGGATTGTTTATACTTACCATTATTTGATTGACATTCTAAATTCTAGATTTTATAGTTTTTACTATTCAAGTCATATTGTTTCTTTTTTACTATTTGTTGTATAAAGATAAGATCTATTATTGACAAAACAAAATCGTGTCATTCTTGAAGTGAAACAATTCAATGAATTACATAATCTTCAAATTCAACTTAAACACAATTTTAGTTAAGGTTTTAGTCCAAATACCATATAATGACATTCAAAGCCGGATTACCTTAGTGCCGCCCCTGGGCACTATGCAAAACGCTGTCCCATTATCGAAATTTTACACAAAGTAAGTAATGTTTCTTTATAATACCATTTTTAAGTAGCTCAGCAATCGGCCGAAAACTTTTGGAATATTTTAGAACGTCTCAAATCCCAATTTGATCGTTATGTGGGGCTTATATGCAAACATCATATCGATATGGTTAGAAATGTCTTATAACGCCGATATCGGATGACAATCTCTTTCATCTAAATTGAAAAGAAATCAATAAGGAAAGTTAAAAATTATGAATTGAAATAATTTTTAAATTTATCACTGAAACTTTTTCACAATTTTGTTGATGAAACTATAAAGTTTGTAATTTTGAACATACTTTTCATATCTTAATAATTAAATTATTTAAATGAAAATTATTATAGTTTGACCTTTTTAACATGGTGACAGTTTTCATAGCATTTTTCATAACGCGGAGAAAATTCCTTCTCCCTCTCTGAATTTTTGCTGGCCATTTGATATAAACGCTATACAAAATTGAATAACCATTGATCCACCAAAATAAAACAATAGTTACAAGTGGTAGATTTTTAATTAAATTTACAACATTAAACAATATTATTTCTACATTCTTACTTACGCCCAATCAAGAAATTACGAGATTGCCAATGACAATCAATAATAAGGATCGTAAGAAAGTGAATATTAGCAAACTTTTAAGGTTGGATAATATGTTTTAAATCGCAATCCTGGTCACAATGCAATCGGAGGCGTCTAAAACATAAAACATGGAGATAGTAAGAATGGTAAATATATTTCAAAATCAGTTGCAATAGCAGGCGTCCCAACATTCTTCCTCTTTTTCGAGCTCCTCTTTCCAAAATATGGTAACATTAAATTTTTCAAGACACTGGCTGGGTGAAGTAGAGCCTATTCAAGGTATTGTACATAGATGTGGTTAGAATGTAATCGGTGGCGTTCTAAGAATTTATTTCCGTTCCAAAGACTTCTTCTTGCAATACGGTTACAGAACATATTATTGTTATAATATTTTATTCGACACTAGCTGAAAAACGAGTAATCTGCTAGGGAGTAAAAGTACTACAGGAGAAGATGTCTCAAATTAAAGAAGTAGAAACAAAAAGGAGCAAATATAATTTATTTTCTATTCCACTTCTCAGCTCTAGATTCCAGTAGTTTGATAGTTTCTTAATATATCGGAGTAAAATTCTTTTACTAATTCAGAACAGCGAGAAACGGCTCAAGGAGTACTTTCTTCTTGTGAAAGTATCCTTTCTTTCGATACCACTGTGAACCTGATTGTATATTTGCTAAAAAATATTTTATTATATTATTATGTAGTATTTCAGGAACTCGAATATCGTGATTTATTGTTTGTCATACGGTTTACTAACAAGTATTAAGTACACACAATTTATGGTTTTATTTATAATCAAATCAAGTGAATTTACGGAAAATTTATAAAATGACGATACAAGTTATGTTTGTTGGTATTCGTTCGTGCTTATGTAAGGCACTTCATTAACATAACGATATTTCATTTTCATATAGAAATTCCCAGCAGTATCTACATTTCTAATAATAATAATAATAACAAGCATGTGTCCTTGAGATTTTAGCTATACATACTGAAACCCATAGGGTTTTCCATACACTCCAAAAAGTAATATTATATATATGTATATAAAATGCACGTGTTAATTTATTAAATTCATTTATGTAAATGTCGTAGAAATATGGTTAACTTTTGTTTGACTAAAAATTCTCTAGTGAAATGAATGTAAATGAAAAAATTAGACAATTTTGAATTTCGGTAAACTAGGTTTAATAATTTTAGCAATTTAGTAATTTTTGGCATAGTTATATATGGTTATCTACGGGACTATAGGGTCTCAATAAAGCAACGATTTTGTAATATTGTCTGATTTCATTGGCAGTTCTTTACGGACTTCATAGTTTAGAGTTTACCGCCACGCCGGTTTTTTCCAGTTCTTATTTCTTTTTCCCTGGGCTCCTTGCTACATCCCTACATGTTTAAGCACACAGCTGCGATGTGTTTAGTGACTGAAGCTTATTAAATTTGCATTATACTATACTATATCCTGGAATTTCCATTTTGGGTGATGCGTTAATCTCGAAATTATGTGATCTAATGTTGATTTACTTTCACTGAGAGGTATAGTATTTCCTTGGGTTTACTTTAGGCTATTTTTAAGGAAGTGCAGCGGTAAGTCAAAATGTATATTGGAAACTGAGTAACACTTAAGACTCAAAAATATATCTTAGGAAAAACATTGTATTGCGCAGTGTGTTATTTCAACAATTCTAAATTGTTTGGAATTGTATGTATAATGATAACAGGCAGCTAGCCTGTTTATCTAAAGGAACTGCGTCCTATGAAAACCAGTTGTGCACTGTGTACTGGCAAATGGAATAGTAGGTGTTGCACTGCGTTCTCTTATACGAGGATTCATTTATGTCCTCTACCTAAAATAGAAACTTAGCCTAAAGGAGAACTCCTGTGGGATGTTTTTGACAATATAACTGCTATTTATGATTATACACTTGATGCTTGAAAATATTGAGTTATTTTGTATACAATAACTTGTGTTTGTGTACCTTCTTCTTATAATTGAACCACCTACTCGTTTTCATAATGCAAACAAACATTTAATTGGTACGAGCAAGCAATACTTCTGGTATGTACTTCTGGTATGGTTGTGTTTGTGAGTAAAAACTGTAATAAAGGTTTATATATAGATATTCATTGAAAATTTTCATAATTTATTGTGGTAGTTTGTTGTGCATAATTGTTATTAAATCTTTCTATAAATTTTCATAGCTTTCTATAGTTGGGAAAAATCGTAATGTATATACATAAATGAAGGAGAACATATTTTTTTGTAAAAAAATTGGAAAACACATTTTGTATCAATTTTTTATGAAGTTTTTCAATTAAATTGGTAAATTCAAACTTGATACTTTACAACGTTTGATGAAAGAATACTTAAAATTCGAATAACTAGTTCGAATAACGGGATAAAATATTAAGATAATACAAAAGCAGGCTGTCGACAACTTTGTAAGTTTCTATCTTATAAAGCATGCGTAAACATTTCTAGAAACTATGATTGTTTAAGTTTTTCTGAATAGTTAAAGCTATCTTTATAATATCATTTATTCAAAAAGTGAGAATATCAAATTTAAAAATAAAACCGTAAGAAAAGCCTTTTGAAAGGTACATAAATGGTAAGTAATTTTGTATATTCAATTTCATTGTATTGAATAAAATTGAAGGTCAGTGTCATTTAGTATGATTATTTATATGCGAACGAATAGAAACACATACACATACATAGGTACACGAGACAAACAAAAAAATGGAACATCTCATTTAGAATTCATAATAATAATAATCAGAGTGATCCCATTAATTGCAAAAAATCCTCTTCAAGAAAATCAATAATAGAGAAGATTCACATATTTTTTTTATCACTTGAGTCTTTACTTCACGAACTTCAATTTGAAGTTATTTTTACAAATATAAAAAATAGCCAAAATATGGACATTCATATTTCTTAATTAAACAAAGAAGCTGATTTGCATAAATGACGTCTTGTTTATCTCCACACCAGAATGATTCTACGATAAGAGGTCTAATCGATATCCATTATATACTCTTTCCTTCAAAATTTAAGATTAATAATGTAAGTATGCACAAGTTGATTGTGAAAAAAATGTAACATAAATTACACTAATATTTAAACATTTTTTTGAGCGATTTTTCTATAGAGAATGACCGCTTATCGTAAAATCACCCATAAATCTTTTTTTTTGCAAGAAAGTGATGGAAAACAATATTTAAGAGCTTATAGCTTATTCGTTTTTGAATCCATTTTAATTTCACATCCAAGTTTCATATTTTGATCGGTAAAGTTTTTTAATGCATCTTCCACTATTTCCTGTGTAGTTAGGATAGACCAGCCGTCGTTTGAAAAGCTTCAAGATAATTATTCTATCTAGACATTGGTACACCTTCTTTTTTTTTAATACCGTACGGAATCCCGATCGTATTTCGCGCTAAATACAACTTTCGATACTTTATTCTATATTTCGATACATTTATTGAATAATAGTCAGCCTTGATTTTAGTTCTCTGCCTATTGTAAGATAGTTGAATTTTCCAATTTTTACTCTTAAAATTGTTAAATATATTTTTTTGTATAGTTTAAGTTGTTATTATAAAGATGAATGATTTCTTGCGACAGGACGTCGCAGTTTTTCTTGTTTGTAAGTATACATGGATATAAGTGAGTAAATCTAGGTATGAGAATTAAATGTATTGTAAGTGGGTAAATGTATAAGTGAAATAAATAGCAGATAGTGATGGTTTGTGGAAAAGTGACGCCACAATCAACAATATCAACTTTATCATTATTATCAATTCTATAGTATCTCTCTTACATGTATAGATTGTTTTTAACATATTAAATAGCGTGTGGGTAAACAATATGTCAGAGTATTGAAAAATGCTAGGAAAAGGCCGGCCGTATCATGTTCTTCTGTTTAGAGAGAGGAAAATACTTCAAAGTTTTGTGGGAAGTAAATCGAAAAATATGTGACGTAGAGGACCAAATGTGATAACTTTATCTTCCAGAATAGTTCTCACCTACTGTGTAAAGACTAGCCTACGTCTGTTATGGAATTTTTTAAGTTTATATGTGAGATATTATGTATATCATATTTATTCAAACATGCAAGGCTGGTCTTTTAGTTTTCATATCTTCTTATGGGGTTTTTATTGGTGAACATTCTCATAAATCTGTTTATATTAAATAAAAAAGGTGCCAAAAGGTACTTATCAAGTTAATTGGGGCACTAGATGTTTTCATCTTAATTAATCCCAGTGCCCTTAAGGTTATGATGGCATTGATAAATGCACCACGAAAATTATTCGTCTGTTTTATGTTTGTTACATCATTAATTTTCTTATGATGTTGCCTTCTTTCATGGAAGTTTATTTGCATTAATTTTCAGTCTCCGCTTTTTAAGACCCCTCAAGAATGCTATGGATTTTGTATGGATGGATATGCCAGTATTCGTTACAGTGCTTATTACGTGGAAGGGATTTCTTAATCAATTGATGCGCTGCAAGTGTCTAAAATTTGTAATAAAACATTCACATTCTAGAAAATAAAATTATTTGTTCAATTGTTTGCATGTAAATTGAAATGAAACACCATTCACAGAGTTATATATCATTAGATTGATAAACTAGCATTTTGTAACCATACATGTATGCCGGTATTTACGTAGTTTAGAACTGATTAGATTTTCAGCAATCTCGTTCCAACGGGTTTTTATACAGAAAAAAGGCAAACTAGCTAAATATTCGATTTGATTTGTGAAATTTTAGATTGGAAAGAACTATAACAAATTTATATTATCCAAATGATTTTCTGTGAGCACTCTGTATTTTTATATTCATATAAATATCATGTCATTACACAGTTATATTGATTCCATTATCCTTCGAATAAAAACAAAAAGAAAAAAGGTGTAATATAGTCAAGAAGTTGTCAAAGTGTACAAAACAATAGTCAAAGATGGATGATGTCATACAAATAACATTTCTAATAGCTGTGTAAATAACATTTTCTATAAATTTAACAGTATTGAATTTCATTATCTATACGCTTGAGTATTATTGTTTGTCTTGACTGACTATCAACGCACAGCCAAAACTATAAAGCCTAGAAAAATGAAAATTGGAATATATGTTTGTTTTATACTAGCTTTATAAGCTTAGATAGGATTTCTGGAAATTTTTTAGTGGGGAGGGAGTTGTCGGTGGTAGAGTATGAGAGCCTTTGTTTTGGAAGTTAGAATATGAAAATTCGACTTACCGTTTCAGAGCAGAAATAAATAATAACGTTGTTTCAGAGGTTTTGGGAAGAGTATTGGACTTTTCAGGACCTTTTCAATTGCCAGTATATAAATTCAACATAAGGACTTAGTAAGCCCTTCATTTGACCATGTCAAATTTCATAAAATGCATCTTTTTGTATTGGATTTGGAATAATTAAGGATAATGAGAAAATTGTAGTTTTTCCAAACGTTCTTTCTTATACAGAAAAGAAACAAAAATATCAGCTTTTTCTAAAATAGGTTGATGCAATTTTTTCCAATTGATATGAAACGGTTCAATAAAAAGGGGAATATTATTTTTTAGATATTACACCCAGGTACAGTTCAAAAAATACCAATTTTTTACTATAGAATGCTTCGGAGAACCGGTCTTTTTGAATGCTAGATAATTGAACAAAATGGAAAACTTTTATCTTGAATTGATCTTTCTAGAATTAGAATTTTCAAAGCAAAAAGCTATTAATAAATTTACAAAAGACTATTTGTATTAATTTTTTGTACATCATACTTATGAATTGTGAAGTACTAAGTATAGAATTTCTTTTAATGTGGAGATTTGTTTAAAAGAAAGGTGAAAGTTTATTGTTATTGATTTGAATAAATGAGCATAAAACAAACAGATAATAAAAAGTACATTATATTGTAGCTTTGTGTAACTTCTGTATGTTGAAAGCTTATTTTGTATTTTAATAAAAACAAAATATCATATTTCAATTGAATACATTACATTATTATGATAAAGAAGTTTCAATTAGGTATAAAGCTAGTTTACACTTTATTTTGAAAAGATGCCTTTCAAGGCCTATTTTACCTACCTCTATAATTCGAAAGTTTCCAATTAAAATATCATCAGTAAAATAATTAAACTGATTTATTTAATAGTTTTTAAGGTTAATTAAATTAAGTCTAAGAAAACCAAAAATAACACATATTTAATGTTTAGGTTGTTAGTTCCGTAAAGTTGATCAAAATCTGTTCTTGATATTGTTTTCAGCAATATCTTAAAAATACGCACCCAATCGTAAAATGGATGATATTAATGCAATTTAAGTGTCAACATGACATTTAATCAAAATTTAATAGAAATTGGAGCCAAAAGATTGGTCTCGGAATTTCAGAATTTTTGGATAATCGAAAAGTTTGCAAAAATTTCGTTTATTAATTTGTTAAGGTAATTTTGACCCATAAATCTCGAAAATAATATCTATATAACGATATGAGGCGTATTTAGACTACCCTGAGATCCATATTTTGGACAATGTAATATCTCGGAAAGAAATCGTAAAATGAGAATATTCTTTAGTCATGGTACGCTTACATGTTCTTATTTACTTAAGAATTACGTATGAAAAAATGTGTATTCCAAATAAATTCAAAATATATATACGCTAGACTCATACCTATGCAGTTTTGTCAATGTTTGGTAAAATCAATTTCTTATGTAATAATCATGTTTTTATCTCTTTAGTAAATTTTATGTTTGATTTTCTGTGTAAGAATATATGTAAGTTACACATTATGAGGAATGTACCATTCTTCATCTTAAGAATTTATGAGTTTATACCGATTTGAATATGTTTTAAATGACAGGTAGTAAAGGTATTAGAGGAAGCATAAAGCATTGTATTACATTTACGTTAAAGTTGTTATGAAGCGTTTCTTTCTTCATGTGTTGTGATGGTTTTGTATCCTAATATCTTCAGTTCTAACAAAGATAGAGACTTTGTAGTGAGGCTCCGGCTTTAACATTTTCTTCTAAAAGTTAGAGTAGGCAAATTATTAATATAAAAAGGAAAATTTTAAACCAAATTAACTGGGGCTCAAAAAAAAAAAAAATTGACTCAAATCGGATAAACTTCGGCAAAGACATCAAAAAATTTATTTTTTATTTTGCTTTATAAAGTTCAATTTTTTTCCAATTTTGACACATAAAGTATGTATTCCTACTAAATAAAGGTAATAATTTTTCAAAATTAGTAGGTTTCAAAAAATAGTTCACTCAAATTGATTAAAATTCAGTCAAGAGAGAGAAAAAATTAATTTTTTAACTTAATGATGTCACAAAATCCAAAAAAAATTAATTTTGTTCTATTGAGCACAATTTTTATGCAATTTTGGTAAACAAAGTATGTAATCCTACTAAATTTATTACATAGTTTTTGAATTTTTGATTAAATTAAACGCATCTATAATAAATATAAAGAAAGTCAGGCTGAGGTTATAATATTTCATACAAGCGTTAGAGTAGGCAAATTATTAATATTAAAAATGAAAAGTTTGGCCTAAAATTAGTGGGTTTCAAAAAAAAGTTCACTCAAATTGATTAAAATTCAGCCAAGAGAGAGAAAAAATTAATTTTTGAACTTTATGACGTCACAAAATCCAAAAAAAATTAATTTTGTTCTATTGAGCACAATTTTTATCCAATTTTGGTAAACAAAGTATGTAATCCTACTAAATTTATTACATAGTTTTTGAATTTTTGATTAAATTAAACGTATCTATATATAAATATAAAGAAAGTCAGGCTGAGGTTATAATATTTCATACAAGCGTTAGAGTGGGCAAATTATAAATATTGAAAATGAAAAGTGTGGCCTAAAATTAGTGGGTTTCAAAAAAAAGTTCACTCAAATTGATTAAAATTCAGCCAAGAGAGAGAAAAAATTAATTTTTGAACTTTATGACGTCACAAAATCCAAAAAAAATTAATTTTGTTCTATTGAGCACAATTTTTATCCAATTTTGGCAAACAAAGTATGTAATCCTACTAAATTTAGGACAAAGTTTTTGAATTTTTTATTAAATTAAACGTATCCATAATAAATATCAAGAAAGTGAGGCTGAGGTTATAATATTTCATACAAGCGTTAGAGTAGGCAAATTATTAATATTGAAAATGAAAAGTTTGACATAAAATTAGTGGGTTTCAAAAAAAAGTTCACTCAAATTGATTAAAATTCAGCCAAGAAAGAGAAAAAATTAATTTTTGAACTTTATGACGTCACAAAATCCAAAAAAAATTAATTTTGTTCTATTGAGCACAATTTTTATCCAATTTTGGCAAACAAAGTATGTAATCCTACTAAATTTAGGACAAAGTTTTTGAATTTTTTATTAAATTAAACGTATCCATAATAAATATCAAGAAAGTGAGGCTGAGGTTATAATATTTCATACAAGCGTTAGAGTAGGCAAATTATTAATATTGAAAATGAAAAGTTTGACATAAAATTAGTGGGTTTCAAAAAAAAGTTCACTCAAATTGATTAAAATTCAGCCAAGCGAGAGAAAAAATTAATTTTTGAACTTAATGACGTCACAAAATCCAAAAAAAAATTAATTTTGTTCTATTGAGCACAATTTTTATGCAATTTTGGTAAACAATGTATGTAATCCTACTAAATTTATTACATAGTTTTGGAATTTTTGATTAAATTAAACGTATCTATAATAAATATAAAGAAAGTCAGGCTGAGGTTATAATATTTCATACAAAAGTTAGAGTAGGCAAATTATTAATATTAAAAATGAAAAGTTTGGCCTAAAGTTAGTGGGTTTCAAAAAAAAGTTCACTCAAATTGATTAAAATTCAGCCAAGAGAGAGAAAAAATTAATTTTTGAACTTTATGACGTCACAAAATCCAAAAAAAATTAATTTTGTTCTATTGAGCACAATTTTTATCCAATTTTGGTAAACAAAGTATGTAATCCTACTAAATTTATTACATAGTTTTTGAATTTTTGATTAAATTAAACGTATCTATATATAAATATAAAGAAAGTCAGGCTGAGGTTATAATATTTCATACAAGCGTTAGAGTGGGCAAATTATAAATATTGAAAATGAAAAGTGTGGCCTAAAATTAGTGGGTTTCAAAAAAAAGTTCACTCAAATTGATTAAAATTCAGCCAAGAGAGAGAAAAAATTAATTTTTGAACTTTATGACGTCACAAAAGCCAAAAAAATTAATTTTGTTCTATTGAGCACAATTTTTATCCAATTTTGGCAAACAAAGTATGTAATCCTACTAAATTTAGGACAAAGTTTTTGAATTTTTTATTAAATTAAACGTATCCATAATAAATATCAAGAAAGTGAGGATGAGGTTATAATATTTCATACAAGCGTTAGACTAGGCAAATCATTAATATTGAAAATGAAAAGTTTGGCCTAAAATTAGTAGGTTTCAAAAAAAAGTTCACTCAAATTGATTAAAATTCAGCCAAGAGAAAGAAAAAATTAATTTTTGAACTTTATGACGTCACAAAAGCCAAAATAATTAATTTTGTTCTATTGAGCACAATTTTTATCCAATTTTGGCAAACAAAGTATGTAATCCTACTAAATTTAGGACAAAGTTTTTGAATTTTTTATTAAATTAAACGTATCCATAATAAATATCAAGAAAGTGAGGCTGAGGTTATAATATTTCATACAAGCGTTAGAGTGGGCAAATTATTAATATTGAAAATGAAAAGTTTGGCCTAAAATTAGTAGGTTTCAAAAAAAAGTTCACTCAAATTGATTAAAATTCAGCCAACAGAGAGAAAAAATTAATTTTTGAACTTAATGACGTCACAAAATCCAAAAAAAATTAATTTTGTTCTATTGAGCACAATTTTTATGCAATTTTGGTAAACAAAGTATGTAATCCTACTAAATTTATTACATAGTTTTTGAATTTTTGATTAAATTAAACGTATCTATAATAAATATAAAGAAAGTCAGGCTGAGGTTATAATATTTCATACAAGCGTTAGAGTAGGCAAATTATTAATATTGAAAATGAAAAGTTTGGCCTAAAATTAGTGGGTTTCAAAAAAAAGTTCACTCAAATTGATTAAAATTCAGCCAAGAGAGAGAAAAAATTAATTTTTGAACTTAATGACGTCACAAAATCCAAAAAAAATTAATTTTGTTCTATTGAGCACAATTTTTATGCAATTTTGGTAAACAAAGTATGTAATCCTACTAAATTTATTACATAGTTTTTGAATTTTTGATTAAATTAAACGTATCTATAATAAATATAAAGAAAGTCAGGCTGAGGTTATAATATTTCATACAAGCGTTAGAGTAGGCAAATTATTAATATTAAAAATGAAAAGTTTGGCCTAAAGTTAGTGGGTTTCAAAAAAAAGTTCACTCAAATTGATTAAAATTCAGCCAAGAGAGAGAAAAAATTAATTTTTGAACTTTATGACGTCACAAAATCCAAAAAAAATTAATTTTGTTCTATTGAGCACAATTTTTATCCAATTTTGGCAAACAAAGTATGTAATCCTACTAAATTTAGGACAAAGTTTTTGAATATTTTATTAAATTAAACGTATCCATAATAAATATCAAGAAAGTGAGGCTGAGGTTATAATATTTCATACAAGCGTTAGAGTAGGCAAATTATTAATATTGAAAATGAAAAGTTTGGCCTAAAATTAGTAGGTTTCAAAAAAAGTTCACTCAAATTGATTAAAATTCAGCCAAGAGAGAGAAAAAATTAATTTTTGAACTTTATGACGTCACAAAAGCCAAAAAAATTAATTTTGTTCTATTGAGCACAATTTTTATGCAATTTTGGTAAACAAAGTATGTAATCCTACTAAATTTATTACATAGTTTTTGAATTTTTGATTAAATTAAACGTATCTATAATAAATATAAAGAAAGTCAGGCTGAGGTTATAATATTTCATACAAGCGTTAGAGTAGGCAAATTATTAAAATTAAAAATGAAAAGTTTGGCCTAAGGTTAGTGGGTTTCAAAAAAAAGTTCACTCAAATTGATTAAAATTCAGCCAAGAGAGAGAAAAAATTAATTTTTGAACTTTATGACGTCACAAAAGCCAAAAAAATTAATTTTGTTCTATTGAGCACAATTTTTATCCAATTTTGGCAAACAAAGTATGTAATCCTCCTAAATTTAGGACAAAGTTTTTGAATTTTTTATTAAATTAAACGTATCCATAATAAATATCAAGAAAGTGAGGCTGAGGTTATAATATTTCATACAAGCGTTAGAGTAGGCAAATTATTAATATTGAAAATGAAAAGTTTGGCCTAAAATTAGTAGGTTTCAAAAAAAGTTCACTCAAATTGATTAAAATTCAGCCAAGAGAGAGAAAAAATTAATTTTTGAACTTTATGACGTCACAAAAGCCAAAAAAATTAATTTTGTTCTATTGAGCACAATTTTTATCCAATTTTGGTAAACAAAGTATGTAATTCTACTAAATTTTTACATAGTTTTTGAATTTTTGATTAAAATAAACGTATCTATAATTAATATAAAGAAAGTCAGGCTGAGGTTATAATATTTCATACAAGCGTTAGAGTGGGCAAATTATTAATATTGAAAATGAAAAGTTTGGCCTAAAATAAGTGGGTTTCAAAAAAAAGTTCACTCAAATTGATTAAAATTCAGCCAACAGAGAGAAAAAATTAATTTTTGAACTTAATGACGTCACAAAATCCAAAAAAAATTAATTTTGTTCTATTGAGCACAATTTTTATGCAATTTTGGTAAACAAAGTATGTAATCCTACTAAATTTATTACATAGTTTTTGAATTTTTGATTAAATTAAACGTATCTATAATAAATATAAAGAAAGTCAGGCTGAGGTTATAATATTTCATACAAGCGTTAGAGTAGGCAAATTATTAATATTAAAAATGAAAAGTTTGGCCTAAAGTTAGTGGGTTTCAAAAAAAAGTTCACTCAAATTGATTAAAATTCAGCCAAGAGAGAGAAAAAATTAATTTTTGAACTTTATGACGTCACAAAATCCAAAAAAAATTAATTTTGTTCTATTGAGCACAATTTTTATGCAATGTTGGTAAACAAAGTATGTAATCCTACTAAATTTATTACATAGTTTTTGAATTTTTGACTAAATTAAACGTATCTATAATAAATATAAAGAAAGTCAGGCTGAGGTTATAATATTTCATACAAGCGTTAGAGTAGGCAAATTATTAATATTGAAAATGAAAAGTTTGGCCTAAAATTAGTAGGTTTCAAAAAAAAGTTCACTCAAATTGATTAAAATTCAGTCAAGAGAGAGAAAAAATTAATTTTTGAACTTAATGACGTCACAAAATCCAAAAAAAATTAATTTTGTTCTATTGAGCACAATTTTTATGCAATTTTGGTAAACAAAGTATGTAATCCTACTAAATTCATTACATAGTTTTTGAATTTTTGATTAAATTAAACGTATCTATAATAAATATAAAGAAAGTCAGGCTGAGGTTATAATATTTCATACAAGCGTTAGAGTAGGCAAATTATTAATATTAAAAATGAAAAGTTTGGCCTAAAGTTAGTGGGTTTCAAAAAAAAGTTCACTCAAATTGATTAAAATTCAGCCAAGAAAGAGAAAAAATTAATTTTTGAACTTTATGACGTCACAAAATCCAAAAAAAATTAATTTTGTTCTATTGAGCACAATTTTTATGCAATTTTGGTAAACAAAGTATGTAATCCTACTAAATTTATTACATAGTTTTTGAATTTTTGATTAAATTAAACGTATCTATAATAAATATAAAGAAAGTGAGGCTGAGGTTATAATATTTCATACAAGCTTTAGAGTAGGCAAATTATTAATATTGAAAATGAAAAGTTTGACATAAAATTAGTGGGTTTAAAAAAAAAGTTCACTCAAATTGATTAAAATTCAGCCAAGAGAGAGAAAAAATTAATTTTTGAACTTTATGACGTCACAAAATCCAAAAAAAATTAATTTTGTTCAATTGAGCACAATTTTTATGCAATTTTGGTAAACAAAGTATGTAATCCTACTAAATTTATTACATAGTTTTTGAATTTTTGATTAAATTAAACGTATCTATAATAAATATAAAGAAAGTCAGGCTGAGGTTATAATATTTCATACAAGCGTTAGAGTAGGCAAATTATTAATATTGAAAATGAAAAATTTGGCCTAAAATTAGTGGGTTTCAAAAAAAAGTTCACTCAAATGGATTAAAATTCAGCTGAGATATAGAAATAATAACGGCTATTAAGGATGGACATGGGTGAATTAAAAATTGGAATATGTAGACATTTTATGCCGAAACTCAGCATATACATTTGCAGGTTCAAGAAGAGCAGATTTTGATAAAGGATTTTTAACAAACTTAAAAAAAAAGAAGAAATAATATCAATACTTCTGTATTTGTTTTGGTCTGAAATTCACCATTTTGAAACTGATTAGGAATGATATAGTTCGATATTGGTTCCAAAAATTTTGACTCCAATCAACTAATAATTGATTTGTTGGTGCATAAAAATTGGTTTGTTATTCGTTTTCAGTTCATTCTTTTGGAATCGGTTTTTGTTTTTTTTCCGAAAACTTTTTATTTTGAATTTTGTTAGATTATACTTGAAAAAACTTGTTTTTAAGAAAAAACTTTTTAATTACAATCAATTTTTTGTTACGTAAAAAAAGGCTAATTAATATAAAGAGTAAAAGCTCTTCAAATAACCTTCATTCAACATCTACTTGGAGTCAACTTAAAATGTAACCTTTTGTGTGTTTTCAATATACAAACCAAAACTAGTTAGTACTTTCTATAGTATGATTTAAAAGTCTCTTTTTTTGGACTAAATTGCGACCATATGTGTTGGCTCGAATATTGAAAGATTTAAATTCGAAAGTTGGAAGAATCTACAAATTTATTTAAAATTTTTGTGTATTTTAAATGCAAATTAAATAAAGTATAATTAAGGTTCTAAAATATGTACAAAATACATCTCGTTTTACGATCGGATGGTATTTTTCGAAATATCGTGTGAAACGATTTCAGTAAATATTTTAAACCTACGCTTTCAATAATTGTTTTTTTGCCATAAAATTGGCATATTTACGAAGATTTATCTAAACTTGTTTCGCCTATGTCCGAAATTTGATGATTTTCTTATAAAATTACGATAATACAAAATTGATTATGATATTTCATCAAGTTATCGCGAGTCATGAAGTGAGTCATTAATATTATTTCACACAATTCCTTTCAAACGGTTTATCTTTCTTCCTCTTTTTAATAATTCTTGCTTGTCTATTAATATACAAATTGGAGGCAAACAAATTTTAAAACTTTAACAGCAATAGAAAAAATCACGCAAGAATTTTTTTCAGTAAATTTGTTGACACAGTTTATAATGTACCTTTGACCTAAACCAAAGTCAAGGTGACAGTGAAAACGAATTTTGAGGCGCAAAATCTCCAACATAAAAGCCAAAAAAGAAAAATCTAAAATATTAAACACCAATCAAAGTAGATGTGATACTGAATGCTTGAAACCGACCGAGAAAGGCAAGATTCACCGAGCATCTGTAAGGCCAGTTAAATACTTTTTGAAGATCCCGTATAATAATTATTATTAAAAGCCCATACTTTAAGGTACATAATATTTAAAATAATGAAAATACCAATGAGCTCACAGTTCTACAAGTTTTAATTAATTACATTCCTTAAGATATTTTAATTATTTAAATGTAATAACTTTGCGTATAAATGAGAAGGTAATGAAGTACTTCTACTATACCTTTACCTAGAGCGGTAACATTATTATTAATTAGCTTTGAAAGAAATAAGCAGTTTCTTCAGTCTTTAATATTTTATTGACGATTCTTGAAGTGATGAAAATGATTGCACAATATATGTAGTATTATTAAGATCAAAGTATATATACCAAATGAAATTGTTTAAATAGTATTTGAACAAAAGAAATTTACAAAATTTAATGAGAGATTGACGTGTAAAAGACGTGTTTGATGTGAAATATTTAAAAAAATTAGTAATTATGTGCGGTAAAATAATAAATTGTTAGTAATATTAAATATATTTTTTATCGATTATACTTGTGATAGGGAACTTTTAAATAAATTAACAACTTTTTTATTATTATATTTCCAGTAGCGTTTCAAAATTTAATGTTTTTCTTCAGGGATTTATAATAGATTAATATTTATTTCCTTATGAAATTCTAAAGAAAAAATAGTAAATTTTGAAACATTACTTAAAATAACAAAAAAGTTGCAAATTTAATAAAAATTTCCAACTATGAAAAATATGATTATATTTTCTAGTTTCGAATAAAGAAAAAGGTTTAGGTTTTACTTTTACTTGAAGAATAATGTCGGAAAACGTTCCATTTAAAAATGTTTCCAAGAAAGATTGATTAACTATGATACCAATGAAAATGAATTGATTAATTAAGTTTGTGATTTTATGAAAACGTAGAACAAAACACTGTTATAAACTGTTCAATGAATTGAATTGATTATACCTTGATATACAAGTGTATAAAATAAAAAATAAGAAAACATCATTGTTTAATGTTTTTCACCCATATACAACATAATGGATTATTGAGCGTTGGATGTACTTTTATCAAGTAAACATTTATCACTGGTCCAATTTTATTTATAAATTCTTTCCTATCATTTTATTGAAGCTTCAGGTATGAGGTTCTTGAATTTAATGTTTTTTTAATATATATTGGACAATATAAACACTTCTTAACTGTGGCATTTTCCCAGAAGTCTCCGTATTCATGCTACATAACGTTTAAAATCGAGAAACAATGAAAACCACCTTTGTACTACACTAATAAATATTTCTGATTTTGTTTTCTTTTTTTTTTTAAATAAAAAGAATAATTGTCATACTATTTCTGGTTGAGAATTCTTTTGTTGTTGGTTTTTCTCGAACTTATTGTATGAAAACAAAGAATTTTTCGAAAAAATCACTAGAGTTATAATAGTGATTTGAATCACTGAAGTTCAAAAGTGCTTCTTTTTTAAACATAATAATTTTTTAAAAATGACTAGGTTTTTTTTATTTAATGTACAATTTTTGCATACTTCAGCGTCTGTTCTAATATTTTATATAAGGGATACAAAAACCATTGAATTATTGATCATTGCAATTCGTCTCGTAAAATTGATAGGTATATTCATTTATACTACATCAATAGTTGTTCATAAACGAATTACTTAGTATGTTAATTAGCAATTACTCTTTTAATATGCATTATTTTATATATAAATACAAATATATCTGTATTACATGTATTATATACATTTATTACTCATTTTTTGTGCATGAATTTTATTGCCATATTGGTAGCAAATCATTCAAAAAACAAGAATATTCTATAACCTCCTTACTTTAGAACAAAACATAATACAAAAATATTTATAGAATTGATTTTAAAAATATTTAATTTTTATTCAAGTTCGAACTAATTATTCAAATACGTCTCATAGTGCGTTTAATCGAATATTAACTACGTTAAATGATAAGGGTCTTTATGGTTTGAGTAGTCTAGGATTTTTTCAAACCGGGGTAGAAAATTTATAATGGTACTGCGGCTTTCCAAAGTTTGAGATGAATTGTTGAGAACAAAAATTAATGGGATGGGATTTTTTATCACTAAGAACACTTAAATATGAAAATCAGGAAATATAAGACATAAGACATTTCTGCAATCAAGATATTTCTTCAGACATTTGAGGCTTTTCTTAAATCTTTAGGGCCCAGTAGTTTTTTCTCCTTAATAATACTAAAGCTTTACAAGGCATGTGTTCTTTTTTACGATAGAATGTATAACCTTACAAAAGTCAAAGGCAGATTTAATTCCAATGGCAAGGATCGCGATGCCAGATAGATGTTCCTGACTCAATGTTCAATGAAAATAGGTTTTATTTATTTTCAGTTTATTGGTGCTTCATATGTTGCAGCTATCGTAGATATGTGCAGTTTATTATTTAATCTATACTAACGTAAGGAAACGCTTCTTGCTCAAGTCAAGCATGAATATGACAAATTTCTGTCTAAAATTCATTTTTCCTAAATATTTACGATTTAGGTTGGCTCTATTTTTCCTAATCCCCAGCGAACATCAGAAATCTTGCAGCTCTCTATCATTGTTTTTATTTTTATTTAAATTTTGTTTAAGGTAAACTTCACTTTATACAAAAATAGTCGAATAATAGTTTCCAACGTTCCTGATGGAGGTTCACAACTGATTTCTCTTGTCTTCTATTCGTTTTTATCTTATTTCGTTAAAATTTTCAGTCTCCCTAGATCCAAGGCTGGTAGAGTATGTTACGAGGGGTACCACAACCACGTCACTTAGAGTTTTTGGTCCCCAACACCCTCTTTTAGCACACCTCCATCGCTTGAAGGCAAATATGCCATCCAGGACTAGAGCGATTATATTATTATTATGTTGTTGGTGTAGCCAGTTACTTCGTTATTATCCAAGCGACTACAGGTTGGTCCATCAACCACCCTTTCTTTACAATAATAGTTCAAATAGCCGCTAGCTGGATTCGAACTTTCAATTTCCCGCAAGTAGTTAAATGGGTGAATGTATAAGTGTCCTTACTCACTTGCCCACTGACCTAGATTCCAGGGATGGTAGGAGTTCACACTTTTTGAATTGTAACATACACACTATAGCTCTTACATTAGATGAGTATATAAGTAGACATAGACTTGGCAAATATAGAAGCTAATTACTTGATGCATCATATACCCCATTCAATCAGAGTATCTAACTCTAATAATGTTTATATAGAGAATTATGTAGATGCATTTACATACATTACACATGTGTTTATTGTACATAATAATGTACCTATTTGTTTAGAAATATATCAATCAGTATTGATATACATTCAATAATAATTTACTTGTTGGTTTTGTTTGTTAATATTTACTTGCTTTACATCATTTTATGGTGAATTGGTACATTATAGTTCAATTGCTCTAGTAGCAGCAAAAGATACGTTATATAATAGCTTAAGGATGTTTGGGAGGTACAAAAAATTGTACGAGATGAATGAAAATTTAGTAGATCGTTCATCATTCTATTTTAAATCGCCTATATAAATTACAAACCGATTCATAATACTAATAAAAAAATTATTGCAATATTAAAACAATGTGATTTTATATGTAATCTGACGGAGATTCGTTGGCCGAACAGATTAAATTGATTTTTATTAACTGGAAAAAGGTATCAGAAATTTCAAATTTTTATTATAAGTAACTTGTACTGTCAACAATCAATTGAGCGTATATGTATTAACTAAACGGTTTTTGAGAAAAAAATTAAGAACTAGCCGTTTTTACTGGAAAATAAAAAATTAGGGCATAAGAAGGTCCAGCAACATGGTCATCAGCTGAAATCTAAAGTCACAACCAGCTGTTCATTATAACTCGAGGAAGTCCAGCAACACGGCCATTAGCTGAAATCTAAAGTCACAACCAGTTGGTCATTATAACTAATATTGAAATTATCGTTTTAAACAGTTTAAATAAACTTGGTGGATTATTATTATATTTTACAGTTTATAAATAAGAACGTAAAAGCAATAAAATTTGTATTGTATAATCTGAAACATGAAAATCATTATCTTGTACAACATGAAAACGGAGGGTTTCTCAAAGAGTTTTTATAGAAACAAATTTTTTTAATATGTCCTCCGATTTCATACATAATCTAAGTATGCCAAATTTACTAACATTTGGATATTTATTTTAAATTAAAATTTATGTTTCCAAATTTGAAATATGCCTTTAGTATCAGCTGTTTAACTGTTTTTTGGTAAAATATACAAAAGATTTTTATATAAATCATTCAGAATCCGATTTTTTGACTCCCCGAATTCATTTCGTTAATCTTTCTGTACATTAAAAAAAATTAAAAAGAATTGTTTGTCCCACATATTTTCTAAATTTGAATCAGGTGTTTCATTTTATTAGTGGCTTTTGTAAATTATTTTTAAGAGTTACGAAAAAAATATAATGACACAATTAACAAAAATTATGTTTTTGTTTGGTATACAGGTAAAATTTTTTGTATTTTTAAGTACGGATGTTTTTTCCTTTTATCATTTTCTGCAGATTTGTACCTAAGTTGTCACAGCTCAGATTTAAATAAAACCAATTATTTATTTATTGATGACATCAATTTGATGTACATGATATTAGACTCGGAATAGCAACAAAGTTAATTGTTACATACATCTCATGTATTAAATGAATTGATTATTCTCTATATCAATTTAATTTAATTTATTTGTAATTAGTATCAACTATTGAATTTATTTATTGTTTTATGCTATATAAAGCCTTGTTTGGTATCGTATATTCTTCTTTGGCAAACACTATGTTGAACATGTACGGCCTTCTTTGAAAATAAAGATTTTCAAACCAACAACATACAAAAATTATTCACACCTAGCCAACTTTAGCCCATCCTGCTACAAGGTTATGTTGATATTTAAGCATGCCGCCCCGTCCTCCCAATTAATCAAATACCAAAACAAAGAAGTGAAGATAACAACTAAGTACTTCATATATGATTGAAAACAATTTTTGAATTATTTTTAATCATTAGCATTCATAAAATACTCAAAATATCCAGTCTATACAGTTGTAAATACATATAAAATAATAATATTATTATTATGCATGTGTTTAAAAGCTAAATTTTAGTTAAATTTATGGTGAATTCAAACATTTTATGAAGAATGTTTCAAACAAGAGTTGTGTATTTGAATATTTTATGGTGTATCCGTGAATCGATTTTGCTCTTACACAAACTTAAACTCAAAATTTAGGTCCTAAATACGCTACCGAAATTTTGGCTGGATATCACTTATCGTTTTTGAGTTATCTTGAAGACTGCATTACAAGTTTTAGATTATGTCGCATTTTATGCATGTCGAGTATAAAAATAAAAATATGGTGTGACTATTTGAAAACAAATAAGAATATCTTGCTAGTAGTAGAGGGAGCCCTTATTACATCTGCTAGTCAAATTTTAGTGAGTGGTGAAGGCTAGATTCAAGAACTGCCGTCGCTACAATTGACCAATTCCTTACAATTATCCTTTCGGGATCAATCATAAGACTGAGTAAATATTGCAGAATTCTAGAGCAGTATTTCTCGTATGTCGGCAGTACTAAAAAATTTCTTGTAACTATATAAAAGTTGTTTTTTTTCACCCTAATCCACTATGTTTTTAGTAAAAGCTGACAATATCGGTTTTTAATTTTATTTGTTGTACATATTCACAAATACATATACGAGTTTAGTGATTGTAGATAAACCACAAATCATTTTCATTGTGTAAATAAAAAATAAAATAAATTATGACCATTACAATAAATAAAAAAAAACATACAAAAAGATAATAATAAGCCTGTAACATAGAAAAAAAGAACCAAACCCTTATAAATTATAAATTTGATTGGAAAATCAATAAAAGTCTTATCAACACTCCACCATATTAAATACACCTTTGTGAAAGTACATTTAAGCTAAAAAAAATTTAATCTTCAGTAACGATACTTGTCTAAAAGAATGGTGACCCATATGATTGAATTAACTCCAAAAAGAACCCTTTAAGATATTAATATGTCAAATACGCCACTTATTGAACGCTTCAAAAATAAGAATGCTTTAAGAATTCGTTTTTATCTTCGAATTTTTTTTGCGTTATTATATTTTTTATATATTTTCTTCGAATTTTCTTGCTTAACGATAATCCTCCTAATTAATTTTTAATTAAAAAAATGAAAATAAAATAATTAGAATAATATTATATAAAAAACAAAGGGCATGAAAAACTAAATTAGGTTATTATTAAATATAAATTATTAGATAAAAACATTTCTTAAAGTGTTCATATTTCCGGCTTCTTATAGAATTCATAAAAATGACGTCTTACAGATCTCATAAGTTGAAAAATCAGAAAAAATAATTCTTGAAGAATTCACAATTGTGACTTTCTGCAAGGTTACAAAAAATACTACTTAAAGAGTTCTTAATTATGACTTCTTAAAAAAAGAAGTTGTCGCAACGGCATAATTCAGACATCATAAAGAAGTCTTAATAACGACTGGTTTCATTTTTATGAATAAGATAGTACGTAAAAGCTGTATGTGAAAGAATGATTTACACAAATATATCTACTTATGTACTGAGCGCGAGAACTTGCAGAGCTTATGCTAAAAACTTTTATTTAATAATTCAAATAAAATTTTTCTTTTTTGTTAATATATTATGTTAAGATTTAAATCACTCGTTAAATAGATGATTATCCTCGGGTAATCCAATTTACCTTATTTCCAACATGAGTTTTACTGATGGCAAATACAAAGATGACTTTAAGATGATGGAAAAATGTTTTTTTAAAAAGATACGTACTAACTGGAATTCAGCATGTAAAAAACTGAGAAATGAAATTTTTAAGATCTGTTTAAAAGACCCATCATCACGACTTATTCCTCGATTTTGAACCATGTATAAATGTTTTGATTGTTATCACCTTTTCTATGTGTTCTTCCAGATTCTTAATTGGGTTTTTTCTGAATACAGAAATATGACACTTAAATATAATTATTTACAGACTATTTAAGTAAACTATTATATCTTTCTTTATAACAATAAATTTAATAAGAGTGTTAGAAGCCGGTTTTTGAAGTGCTATGAGTGGCCAATAGTTCTTTATTCCTGTGTAACTTTTACAATATCATCCGATGTCCGAATGAAATTGAATGTTTTTGGGATGTATTACGGAAAATTGGTACAAAATAACCATTAGTGCCACTAATTAAAAGGAGAAAAGTCTCCGACATATCATGTGTTCGGAGGAATATCGTGTCAAGGAGTTTTGAGTAACAGCGACAACAAGGTAAATGGCGAACATCATGGCTCAATAACATTAAACTGTTCTCTTACTTAAACTTGACGGAGCTGAAACCAATTATTCATGATAGTAAAAGATGGAAAAACGTAGTTTCCAACGTCTAACAGGGGATATTGTACTCATCGTCATTACCATTATTTCTTCCGCTTACTTTATTCAGTTATTAATTTCTAGAAATATTAAACATTAAAAATTTATCTGATTACAAGTTCATTTAGGCACAAACGATGGTAATCTAGACACAAACGAGGGTGATTTAAACACAAGGGGATACAGTATTTTTTACTGTAAAATTGAAGAATTCTTTTCAAGATTGTGATATATATTTTTTGCCGTATAGTATACAAAATGATACGTTTTTTCAACCTAAATATTATTATTACATCAATCATAATCTATGACAATCTGACAATCTTTTATGAAATTTATCTGTATCATCTATATCCATTAAATTGATTGGATAAAAAAAATGATTGCTATTTTTTGTAACTTAAACTAAATGCATTTTTAGTTGCAACAAGTTAATTTAAATGATTGAAGTTTTTCATATTATTAAATAAGATCATAAGTTTTTATTTAAAATATAAAGTTTTTGAAATGTTTTGTCTCAAATTCGTATTTATTAAACACAGTTTGAAGCAAAAGATAAAAAATATTTTTATTAAAAAATATACTATATACTAAATGAAGGAATATTTTATTATGCTTTGCGACAATTTCAATACAATTGGCTAGCTGCTACCAAAATCGATAATTATTGGTTATAAAAAAATATGTGTTTAATATAATACGCATAATATTTTTATTCAAAGTTGTCATACATTGAATTATGATGCTATAATAGAAAAAACAATGGTAGCAAATATGTTATATCCTGACAACAATTATTTTTTCATGTATCCGACAAGTATAGTTTCTTTATCTCATTAGGATTTTTAGAACCTCCATTATTTGTGGTAATGTAGCCCAAGCGAGGATTTTTAGATTTATTCGAGCCCGTTATATTACGACATTGCTGAGAACATCCAGCATATCTTAGTGCTCTACATTTTACCGCGCATACAGTGTAGCCGATCAGAATATTAAAACGTAAAAATCGACAGTTGGATTTAATTTAGCGCGTCAGATTAAGATATGGATTGCTCAAATTGTTAGATTAGGAAAATTAACACTTTTCGACACGAAATCAACTTACCATATCTTAATCAGGCGTGCTCGATTAAATCCAACTATCGATTTGTTTTCATTATAATATTCTGATCGGCTACCCTATGGAGAGGTAAGATTTGATGGAGGTACTCAACAAGAGGTAAGGTATATCCTATATCTTGTTTTGATGCACTCAAGTAAATGCAAAAATCTCCGCTTACGAAATAAAAACAAATTATTCAAACACCCAATTAAATTTAGTAAAATTGAAGAAAACTTCAATATATGTTAAGTAATTCTTAAATTTAAAATTAAACCAAAAACTAAGCCCTTCAAATAACAACGAATTTGATATAAAACTTCTTCATATTTCATGGATTTTATGAAAATCTATCAAATTATATTTCTGATTTTATATTTGTTTGATTTCATGATTTGTTGAATATGAACCTTTTGGATTTAAATGAATACACCATAATTAAATTGTAGATAATAAATAAACAAAAAAATATATTTGTTAAAAAAAATTGTATATATTTTTTTATATAATTTTTTTTTTTTTGTTTTGATTGAAAGAAAATAAATATCAAAGTCAAAATGCAAAATGTATTATATTGAATGAAAAATACGTGAATATTTGATGAAAAATTATTAAATTATCATTAAAATGTTATATTCACATTCATTGACTTGTACACTGTGTGCTTTAAATTAAATTATTATTTTATACTTTAATATAAATTATAAATAATTAAATTAAACTTGGAACGTTATATTTTACTAGATGCACCTTTAACTTCGTCTCCGTATGTTCAATTCAACTAAAATTTTTTATTAAAAGCATTTTCTTATCTTTTTTCGAAAAATAATCATACTATATCACTTTCGATAACCTTCTGAACATATCAGCAAAGATACCACATATGTGAGAGAGGAGGAGGAGTGAAAAATCATGTTTTCACATTATGTTACATTTTAAAACTCCATAATCATTTCCGCATGTCCGCCCATCTGTCCTTCCGCCATCAACTCAGTACCGAAAAGAGAGTTTTGTGACATAAAGACGAAGAACATCTATTGGGTCTATGGAATCCAGGACCCTACCTATGAACAATAAAAGATAATTATAAAGAAAAAAAAGTTTGTTGTTACTATCAATTCAACAACGTGAATACTTTTGCTTAAGAAAAATTTTATGTCTACAAGTTTTTAAGACAATCTATCATGAAACATGAAAAATCGATTTTCCGAAATTTTTTTCCATTGGTTTATAGATAAACTTTATTAGTTTTCACAATTATTGTTTTATAAACCTTTTTTTTTTTCGTATTTATTTATCTCATAGCTACATAAAGCGTTGCAAGAAAACTTCATGTAACTTAGTTAAATTGATGTTTTTCCGAGTTTTTCAAAGCAAGCAAATGCTAGTTTTGTTGTTAAAGTTACAAAGAATTATGTGGAAATACCAACCATTTTTACAACAAAAATATGTAATCAACGTACAAACATAAAAAAAAAACATGCCATGTTGAATATGACCCTTAAAGGAAAATCGAAATACAAAACAATTTGTTTGTGTTCATAATAATAAAAATAATCGGTCCATGATTGTATACAATTAATCCTCAGTTTATACAAACATACAAATAATTGAAATGAAGATATATCAAGTATAATGGTTGTAGTTGACTAATGCGTTTGTTTGAGTTTGTAAAGAAGTCACTAAGACTTCTTTAAGGTGTCTCAGTTATGACGCTCCGATAACCCCTTTTTTAAGAAATCATGATTAGAAACTCTTCAAGTCTTTTTTCTGACTTTACAAGATGACAGAACTGTGAATTTTTTAAGAAGACTTTTTTCTAATTTTCAAAGGAAGTCAGAATTAGGAACTCTATAGGAAGTAGTAAAAGCAAATGTGAGCTCTGTAAGAACTCTTTTTCCTGAATTCAGCAAGAAGTCGGAAATATGAGCAGTTTAATCGAGTTTTATGAGAAGTCAGAAATGTAAGGCCTCTTTTCGATCTCGATTAGATTTAGTTTTTCTGATGTGTATTTCTTTCAAAATGTATCTACTGCTTTTGAATAATAACCTACAATTTAATTGGTTTTTGTTTCATTTTCTTTATTTATGAAGTCTTAAGCTGTTCAATAAGTGGCACATTCAACGTCTAAATGAGTTCGTTAATACAAATTCGTTAGGAATTCTTCCAGAAGTTATATTGCTATATGGGTTGTTGGAAGGTGGTCAATGAATTGATCGTTTTCTTATCTTAGTAATCGACTGCAATGTGTTCTATTAAACGGATGAGTTTTATATAAAGGTGGTTGCTATGTGCCTCAGGGTTCGGTTCATGGAAAATTAGTTTATAATATTTCCATTGATAATTTATTCATAGTAATAAAGTATAGAGATGTGACTCGTGATGAATCGAATATAAACAGAAAAGTTTACTTAGATATTCCGCATGATCCATTGATTCTAAACTAGATTGCAGGTATCAAAGTGGCCTGTAATAAGCTTATATTAAGTTCCATCTATGATATGGTATTGTATTGAGAGGAAATTTTATACATAGTTGTAAAGCACTTTGTTGAATTCAAAACGGTGCATTTTAAACATACTGAATTTGCTTCTCAAGAAGAAACCATGGCACCCGATTTAAGTCTAATTTAATCACACTCGAGACGCGTTTTGCTTTGATATCTTTAAGTATGATACGTGTGTTTAAGCCAGAATTTAATACTTTTATTAGAAATTTTGATATTGAATTTTCAGGGTGAAATTAATAACATTTTGTAAGAAAGTTAAAAACTTATATAATACGATATACAGGAAGTGTTTACTTCCTTATTTGAACGAGATTTTTAATAGAATAGCACCACACCTTCGATTGTACAAGAAAAAAAAAACAATACGAAAACAACAATTCTAAGAGGGCAAAAAAATTGTTTTTTTATTCGATAGGTATATAAAATAAACTATCATCAATAAAATTGTATGACATTTTTTTAGTTCTGTTTTAGTTGCGTGCGTGTGGGTGCTTTACTGCTTTTGAAATAACAAAATTGAGAAAAAAACAAAAAAATTGATTTGTTTTTTGTTTATAATAAAATGGTTTTGATTTTGATTTAGAAAATAAATATTTTTCCCTGAATTTAATTTTTTTTTTATTCATATACAAAGGTGTAATATATATATATGTATATATATATATATATATAGATATATAGATATATAGATATATAGATATATAGATATATAGATATATAGATATATAGATAAACAGATATATAGATATATAGATATATAGATATATAGATATATATATATATATATATATAATTATATAATTATAAATATATATATATATATATGTGAGTGAGTGTGTCTTTTTTGTTCTTAAATGGGTATGGAATCACACAATCAGTATGAAAACACAATCAAATGAACTTTGGCATGAACTCCCAAAATTATATACACTTTCCAACTGCCAATTTTATCTACATAAATGAAAAAAATATCTTTTCAATAAAATCAAATTTATTCTTCGTTTTATACATAATAAAACAAAGTCTAAAGTTTGTAAAGCTAGAAAATGTTGACTGCACAAACAACATTTTGGTATAGATGTTGATAGAAACACCTAATTAGTCTATTTCCTGTTATTCGTCCGTTCGTTATCATGATAACTCAACAAAAAACCCAACAAAAGATAGCGAGCTGACATTTCGATGACGTATTCGTAACATAAATATGAGTTTAAGTTCGTGAATGATCAAAATCGATCCTTTGGATCCGATAATGGATCCTTGACCCAAAATTTAAACTATAAAAAATAGAAGAAAAATTCATACACAAAAAATGTTTATTGAAACAAACAGCTTTGTTGAAAAGTTTATTCGTAAAATGTTAGGATTCGTAAAATGTATACGTACATAACTGTATAGACTTATTATGTATAGTATTTTATGAATGCTGATTGTAAATAGTCCAAAATATAAATATGGTTGTTATCTTGACTTGTTTTTTATTCTATATTTGAGAATTTTCTACCAGAATCAAACTTTATTCCAATACCGAAATATTAACCATTCTACATTTATAAAAGTCCAAAGTGTAAAAATATAAAATCTTTTACTATTTTCAACGGATATTTCAATACGCTATTGTCGATTTATTAATGGCATATTTCTATTATAATATTACAGCTTAAATACTAATTATACTAAAACTTTATTATACCTACAGTAGAGCTTTAAAAAGCGTTAGATAGATATTAATCCATAAACGTATAAGGTGATTATTCCCGGTACAGATATAAAGTAAATACAGGCAGAAATATGTGAGTGAAACAAAGTTCCAATAGTTCAAATTTTAATAGCAGTTATGATAAACTTTCTAACAAAGTATCAAGTTGCTACTAATGCAATTTCTTCATTCCCTTTACAATTTTCAACCCAATAACTTCAATTGAATGTCTGTGTAGTTATTCAAGAATTTTTGTTGAAATTTGCTACACAATTTACATGCCAACAATTGAACAAATAATTATATTTTCTAGAATATAAATGTTTTATCACAAATTTTAGATACTCGAAGTTCATTAATCGACTAAGACGTCCCTTCCACGTACTTTGCACGGTACTGATAAAAAATAATTAATACAAACTTTTGTTTCACATACATTCTTGTATAACCAATATTTTGCGATAGAATTGAACTGTCACTAAGATCGAAATCGACAGTGCGTAGTTTTTCTCGCCTCTCCAGTTTTCGTACCCATTGTAAGCGTTCGAAAAAAGCAACAAAAGTAAAATTGTAATTTAAACTTTTATTAAATCTGATATGTTTTCATATTTCAGTACGAGAAAAGTGGCGAGTACTAGCTAGTACATAATATTTTTATTATATATAATGTATGTAGTGGTATTATCTTGATTTAAATACACTTTAAAATAATAAAATAAAGACAAGCTGCCATTGTGCTATGATGCACACAATATAATTATATATATACATAGTTTTTAGTAAAATTCAAGTGGTGACGCTAAATATTATTTTGCATACATAATTATACAAATATATTGTGTTATAAATAACGACAAAAAAATTTGAATAAAATTATACAAAAAATATTATTTTTAGCTTCAAACTACTTGAAATATTTATAGTTATAATAATTTTCCTGTATATATTCCGTTAAAAAAATGGTATGCAGTATATAATCAGGGAGGGGGGATGCTATTCCACTACTTTTTATGCAAATTTTCAACATTGCATAATTATTAAAGTACTTAGAATTTTTAAAGTGTCATTTTTAATGTAAATAATAATAAAAATTATCAAAATTTTATTAGAATATGTGAACAATTACAGGCCCAATTGTTTAAATAATCGATATATGGTTTAATATCAATGACAATAACTACAATGAATACAAATTAGTATAAACACATACATTTTAACTATAAAAACAAATAAAAAAACAAACAAAAAATATATATTGCTAACTAAAGTTGAATCGTTTTCGTTAGTCCACTGATCATGCATTCACTTCGTAATCACATTACGCCTTAATAATATAATTAATAACCTTTAAACAACCAATCAAATTATAGAATACAGTTTGTTCACGTGAAACTTTTGCTCACAAACAATGGAATTACGAAATCCACCCAACTATAGAAAATGTTTATTATAATGGTATTTATTAGCTGAATGAAAACTGGAAATCGTGGTAAATGCAAACTGTTTACGAAAATCGTTTCAAACAAAAGTTATTTGAAATAATTAATTTCAACTTTTCTTCTATCCCTTATGGCTTCTTTAAAGTCGGTTAACGACTTTTCTGATTCTTAAATTTTTTAATTTTTTCATACCTATCTTCCGGTAGGTCTTTCAATATTTTCTAGTCTTACAAAGTGTAAACTAAATTTAATATACCTTCAAATATTTCATATATATGGAAATTCAAATAGAACACACCTTAGGAGATAAAAAATTGAAAATACTGTATCTATTATTAAGAGAAATTGACACCAAAAATGAGACTTATGTAATAAAGACAGTCTCTAATGTCATATACATTGTATTTCTTCGCGCACGAATAATTAAAAAAATAACCGCGTACGAAAAATCAAAATGTTTTAAAATTTGGTAAACCCAATATTTTTTTTAAGAAAATAAGTTTTTGAAGTAAAAATCATAATTTTATTTAAAAAAATGTTTTTTCGCGAAAAGTTCTTCGACACCGATTCCAGGCCAATAGTGATTATATGAAATTTCACAACATTTGGATGTTGAGGTTTTTGTACGCGAAAATTGAAAAACATACAATCGATATTACATTACATTGTTTTGTTTTATTATAGATGTCTCATTTTTGTGTGAATTCTCCTTAAAATCAATTATTATGAAAATCTTTGAACAAGCACAAATAATTTGGATTGGAGAAAACTGTGATGTTTTTTAAATCATATTATATTAAGATTAGTAGTTAGAATGATGCGTAGATAAAAATAATGATTATTTTTTATTTATTTACAAAATAATGTACAATAAACTTTTCAATAAAAATCATTTAATATATAATAATGAATGTAATACGTCAGCCACAATCATTATTTCATTTCATATAATAAACACAAAGCTATATACTTATATGAAAAAAAAAAAATAGACACAAAATCAAATTAAATAACATAAAGTTTATCGTTCAGCTCGAACAAACTTATTACTTTTATAGTAAATTTGACAAAAAAAAAAAAAATTAAATAAAAATAAAAATAAAAGTAAAACAAGAAAAATTGCTGTGTATTAGTAAAAATTTATCAAAAAGTTCCTATTCTCAATTAATAACTATTTATATTGGATAAAAAATGTATTGTGTCTATGTTAATAATCTGGAAATAAATTGTAAAAATGTATTGTGTCTTCCACATGGATAATTATTAATTTTTGTGGGAATAACATTCTTTTTATTAAATTTTTATACAACCGGAAAAGAACTTAAATCGCTTAAAGAACGAAAATTGGGAATTATTTGACTAAATTACAGAAGTGTTTTTTTGAACTGAGTTTTTTTAATAGAGATAAAATAACCATTTAAATGAATGCGTATATTTTTGTTTAAAATATCAATATGAAAGCACCATTCATTCTGTCGTGTTTATCGTATTTGAAGAGCTTCAAAACAGCCCGGTCAACGCATGTGGATTCCAAGACACATTGGTATGATAAGAAATAAAATATTGAACCATTTAGCAAACGAATATCGTTCCAGTGGTAATTTAAAATTCATGGACGAACTAACACATAGCAGAAATGGCACAGACAATAAAGTATCCTATCTAATATAATGGAAGGCAGTGAGATGGGACTGGTACAGAAGATTTACCTATAAGTACAATTCGTAGATACACAGCAGATATTCAATCACTTCATCATTACAATCTCTGCATAAAAGGTCGGTTAAGATCACACTATTTTTTGAAATTGATCCTCACAATACAGTTTGCTATGTAAACTCGTGTGAATATACTGGATTTTAATTGGGATTCATTACTTGTGATCTTCAGTCATAAGTTTTAGAGAAACGTTAAAGTTATCTCCATTTTCATATCTTCTTGGTTTCTGTTTTTTTCCATGAAATATTGAGAATTATAATTATTTTCCTGAAATATCTATTCTGGTTATCTATTACCTGCGTTTGTTCCGCAATGATTTTCGAATGCGTTGTCCAGAAGACAAGTATAGTTTGGAATCAAAGAGAAATTAAATGTTATAAATGGGAAATGGGAAGAATAGAATTCTTTTATTCTGCCAAAATCTCTAAATATGAAATATGAAATGATCAGAAAAATTTGGAAAAAGGAAAATATTTTTTAAATCCATTTAGTCTAGAGTTAATAGAAGTAATTTTCAATTTGTCATTCCTGAACCACACTGTATATTTCATTTATTTGCGTTGTTGTCGATATAAAAACTAATAAATTACATGCCAATCGATTTGAAAACATAGGTATCGATTATGTTACTTTGCAAAACGTACGAAAAAGTTCCTCTTGAATTCAGTAGAAACGTAAATAAAAGAAAAAGAAAGCAAAAAACATTTCCTGTGAATTTATTTCACTTCAATTGTCAAATAGTCAAATGAGTTTTCTTTGTAAATAACTGTGAATGGATGTGTGTACAAAGAAGTCAAATGATAGAATTTAAGAAACTTTTCACCTAGGACATCGTATAAATACTGAAGACGATATAAACACGAAGATAAATTGCCACATTCTGTCATCGTTATTAGAATTATATATATTTTTTCTGTGTGTACAATATTGTCATTCTGTTTTTATTGTTTTTTTCGAGGTTTATTTTCCTTCTTTAGGTTTAGTTTTATGAAGCATGCCATCTTTCAAGGTTTCATTTTGCTAATTTTCTACCTATCTTTACTGTGACAGTAAACATGAGTAGAAATTATTATAGTTTATATTTTGTCTTATTGAATTTTTTCATTTCCAAATTGTTTGAAAATGAAAGGTCGGGCAGTAGAAGTGGGTGAGTTTTTAAGGGTAAAATACGATTTAAATCGATTTCCGGCAAAACTACAAGTCCTATGGAAAAAAGTTAAATGGCGAAGTTGTAGGTAATAAAAAGATGTACAACTTTTGTATTTATACTTTTAAAAAATTTTTTAAATTAGTGTGTTTTTCGATATTTATTCAAAATAAGATGAAAAAATAAATATTTTAAATAAAAAAAAAATACAGTGTATTTGGACTATAAATAGTTTTCACCATATTTCGTGAAATAAAAAAATTTTTTTGAAAAAGGAAATAAAAAACCATAAACTTAGTAATTTCAATTTTTCACATAAATTTTGAGGTTATGAGAAAAAAGTATAAATACAAAAGTTGTAGATATTTTAATTACCAACAGTATTTTATCCTTTAAAACTGAGCTTCTTCCACTTCCCGACCTCAGATCGCCTGTAAATTATTTTTCCTTTTATTTTTGTTATATTCCCTTCTGTTTCCAATAGGTTTCATCTTACTTTAACTTTTTTTGGTTTCGAAAAATTATCGACCCTGGTCTAGAAAAGCAAATAATTAAATATACGAAATAAAGGTTTATTTTTTTTTTCATCGAAGTACAGGAGCTTCTCGAATGTACTTTCGTATAGTTTTTTTGGCATATTTATTAATAAGTATAAAAAATTATACTTATTAATATATTTTTAATCGATCAAAGTGTGGCTTGAAATAATTATGAACAACTGTAGTCAATTTGAAAAATATTGAAATTTTGATTACAGTTCTATTTCTATTTCTAGATATATTGCAACAAAGCATTCTATTTATTAATTTCTAATGTATTAGCAATTATTATTTCTACTATTAAAATATTTATTTTGATCACATTTCAAATTTCTGATAAAAAAAGACCTTGTAACATATCATACAAACTTATTAAATAAATTTCCTACTTTTCCAAGGGTTTTTATATCAATAAAATATATTTAAAAAATAACAAAAAATAAACTCTTATCTGAAAATAGAATTTTCCGCTATAAATTAGAAACATATTCAAATAGCTAAGCAAACTTTTATATTTTCTATAATACAGCAAGGAAAAATATTATGATGTACTTTGTAATAAAAATAAAAATTTAGTTTTTATATAAAATTGTAATAAAATTTAATAACGATATGAAAATAAATCAGTTGAATAATTTGAGAAGGTGTATTTATCTGATTCTATGCTTTTTTATGGTTTTTTTTTTTTAAAGAGTCTTCAATTAAATAAGTATAGGTTTTATGGTTTTGCTAAACGGGTGTAGTATAGACTCGATGTAAATTTTTAATATTTTATACTTACTGTGATAATTTTATTACCATAAATATGTTGATTTCAGAAGTAAAAATGTCAGTAAATTATATTAAGATGTAAAAAGTTAGTTAAGGATTATAAAAATGAATTTATCAGAGTTTTTATTTTAAAAAAATTTACGAATTAATGCATAAAATCCAGTTTAAATAGAATATTTACAATTTTATATAAGAGGCTATTCGTTTTAGCCATGCCTATTTGTTTTGTGTTATCTTCTTGTAGCACTATCTGCACTTACTTTACTCATTAGTAAAATTCAAAGAAAATTGACGGATGGATTTTAAGCAATATCTCAAAAATCGATGCCATTGTTAAAATAGATCCCATTGTAAGATTTTTTAATTTTTTGGCTTAAAAAAGTTCTGCAATAAAATTATCCTAAAGATTTTTTCGATTATTTCGAAATTTTTGAATGGGAAAATATAAAAAATATTCTCTAGAATTTGGACCCCAAGATTTAAAAATTAGGTCTATTGAATGACTGAATGATTCGTTTTTGACATATCACTTATAGCATAGCGGTCTCCGAGTCATTTCTAACGATATCTAAGAAACTAGTTATCCAATTGTAAATGATATTTATGTTTTTTCCTATTTCAGATGTTAATAGGCTACTTGATACCATTAAAAATATACTACAAAACATATCTACCTTATAGAGAAAATAATATCCTTAAAAAATGTATTTCACTTAAATTAAGTTATGTTTACTTTTTACATGAAATAAAATGGAATAACTTTTAAATTTTATCTGGTACGGAAACGTCCTGTGATTGGTGATAGATATGGTGACGTAACTAGCGTAACAACTAGAGAATATATTATATTGTTATATTATATTAAACACAGTTGCTCTGACAAATGCTGTACTGTTTTGTAAAGTTTATATGAAATGGCTTACTAGCGTGTTACGTCACATGTACCAAATGACGAATGTGACTATCGAAACATCGTTTTTCGCGCTATTTTGAAAATTTAAACTTTAACATTGAATTAATGCATAAAATCTAGTTTAAATAGAATATTTACAATTTTATATAAGAGGCTATTATGTAGCCATAAAGCAATTTATTTTAAATGATTTCTAAAAATTAGTGAAATAGCAACAGAAAATAAAAATTTTTATCTTAAATTAAAACCAAGCACAGAATTTCCAAAATCTTTCTTCTAAGACCTATTGACTTTTTAAATGAGAGAAAAGCGTTAGTGATTTACCTTTGTTCCAAAAAATATTTATGGTTCTTCAACTGTTAATTCTCAAGACACAATTTATATTGATTTTCTAAAAGATTTATAAATGAAGTGACAGTATAAACTTTTGACGTATTTTTACCGGTAGTTTCAACTAAAATGCCAATAGGTCAACAAGAAATTCTAGAAATAATTATTTCCATTTATAAATAACGAACAACTTTATAAATAACTGGGGAAAATTGTAATTAATAGTTTGTGTATCCACACATACATAGTTGAATTAAGTAGATACATTTCATTGAGTACTTCGGTGACCTCGAATGTCGCGTCGAATGCATAGAAATGCATTGTTTACACAATATATAAAAATAAGAGAATAAATGTCTAAAAATAGGTCGATACTTGTAAATTGATACAGGCTTATTAATAACTATATTTTAATATTGTTTTTGATCTCTTATTGATATTCATTAAGAATAGAAACTGTAAAAATCTTCTACGAGCAATTGCTATGTATGACAAATTGAACCTGGTTATGGGCACCGTGCATTAAAATGTTTTCATTCGTTTCTATCTTATATTTTCTAGAATTTGAATGTCTTTTTACAAATTTTAGATTACTCGTGGCGCATCCTTTGCTTTCAGAATAGGCTTCAGTTCAATTTCTTCAATGATCTTTTGATGTAAAAGGTTCAGTAGCACGGAGTTTGATCTTCGATTTTGACAATAGGCAAAAATATATTTTCTTGTAATTTAGAAAGTGGCCGAGATGTGGTAAAAATTTGTTCAAATTTTCCTTCATCGTGTGAAGGTGATTTTAATAACTTTTTTTGTGGACTGTAGTGCAGCGGACGCGTTTTTCATGTCAGAAGTTGCGACAGTAAATAAAGAATAACGAAGCGAACGAGTAGTAGTATATTTAAGGCGAAAAACTCCATAATTTCATCGTACAGCCAATGCATTTTCTTGATATAGAAGTTCCTTTCTCGTTTTCCAATTACCACATCCTGGGAATCATTTTTTTTTTCGATGAATAACATAAAACATAATTCGTGAAGATTAGTGATGTCGATTGCAAATTATTTATTAAAAACTGTTTTGATAATTTGTTAGCTGATATTTGTTTGAAGTCGATAATAAATTAGAAAGAATAACACATATGTTCTATTCCATTACCCATTTCCCGGTTCTATCTTTACTTTGATGTATATAAAAAACTATTCAGGTAATAGACCTATTTTTCACAACATTATTATTATTTAATATTCTCATTTTGGGTTATAAAGATTTTTCGTTGTTGCATGCATATCGAAATGGAAAAATACACTTTTAGACATAAAAAAATATTATCATAATATTATTATCTGTCATATTGGGACACATTAGAACAATAACGAACGGTATTCATAAAATATGTTTAGAGATTACACAATTTTATTATGCTATCGTATTTTTTCCTTCCACATTATTCCTTTGGGATCTTATGTATTATCATATATAGTACCATATATATAAAAAAACAGGATACAATATTGAACAAATTTCTGAAAAAAATTGGGACAACCCACAAAAAATAATTACGTGTCAAAATAATGATATAAAAAATAAGAGCTTTCGACCTATCTTCTTCAATGCATAATGGGAACTTAAACGTGGAAATAAATAGAAACATTATTTTCAAGAATAAAACATTTAGAAAAAAAGAATTGTCTTCAAAAAAATGAATTTAAATAAATTATAATTAAAAATATTTCCTTGTGGTCATTATCTTTCTCAGTTGACGCTAAACAATCAATTTTTTAACTAAGGATACTTTTGAGTGTTTCCTGACAATCACGAAAAATTTTCTATTTGGATGAAATTTAATCACTAAAAATTATTTTTGTCCCTGTTCTCTTCATATGGACATCAGATCTGGACTAAATTAAAATGGGAAAGCATCAAATTTCAGATAAAAACGAAATCAGCAAAATCGATTCACTCTGTCGAACTAAAAGCACTAAAAAAAATACAGTCGAATGGAGAACCTCCTCCTTTCATTTTGAAATCGGTTAAAAATATCGGGAATGGTGATTACAAGTTTCGGGCATATTTGAAATATCCGTGCGTCTGCATATATTATAGGCGCAAATTATTTCGCGTTATCCTATTATTGACCGCAAGTAGTTTGTTTTAACTGGACTATTGTGCATATAGTTTGTCAATATGTATTTGTCTGCTTATTTCTCTCTAGATTATCTTTCCGCTATGAGTTATTTTTCGAAATCTGGCTTGTGGTATCTTGACTTTTCTATAAGATACTTACCAATTTTGATAAGGTGATGCGACCTATGTGTTCTTGGTTACGAGAGAGTGTTACCGTAACTGAGGCCCACCGCATTTGAAGCTTTCATTATTCGATTCTCTAAAATCATCCTCATTAATTTATTCGGTTAGTTTGAAGCGATGTCTATTGTGAAGATATAAGTTTTTCACTTAGAATGATTCTCAAAACTTTTGATTGCTTATTCACAAAATCAATTTGAATCTCATTGATCGACTTATATAGAAAGTTATTTAAATTTTATATCTAGATGTCTTTTATGAAGGTTGGGAAATAAAACTAATGGATATCGGTAATGTTTAGCATTTTCAATGATTTGTTTTTTGAGCTACCTTGTTTACACTACATTAATACACTTTGTTCCGGTTTATCAAATAGTAACACAAAGGATGATATAAAACAAATAATGTACAGCAGCGGGATGGTTTTAATTATTAATATGAACCAAAAATATTCTACTGTAATATTATGACGATCTGATATTCTAATTTTTTATGATTAAAGAAAGTAATCCACCATTTGCTTTGAACGCATTTCACATATTACTAAATGTGAACTGATAGTGCTAGTACCTCAGGAGCTAAAAGTAAAGGTAGAAATTCTATAATAGTTAATGTATTGATAGAATCATTTGAATTATGAAGTATATGTTGAGTAATGAAATCGTTTTCTATACATTTATCTTGTAGCTTACTTCCCCGAGCACTCGATGAGTGTATGTCACGCATCTAGGACGACATTAAAAATAGTTATAATATTAAAAAATAATCGATAAAACAATAAATTTATCCACATAAATAAATATTCTATAACATTCCCAATGTGATACAAATATGGTTAATATAATAAAACGTATGTTTTGAATGAGTAATTTGAAAAGCAAACATTTTGGGAAAAAAAGTACCAAAAATAATGAGGCTTATAAAAAACAAGTAGAAAGATTTATTGCATTGTAGTTCCCTGTTTCGTTCCAGAAAAATAATGAAAGTAATTTAACGTGAATTCAGTGGATCCATTACGATCCTACTTTTGAACCATTAAAAATTCGAATATGTATATATACTGCAATTATACATATGTCTATTGGGTAAATTTGAGCTGAAATTGTGTCGAATCTAAACAGTTAACGAAAAAATGCTTGAAACAAAAGTTGTTTATTTAAAAGAGCCAAACATTTTTTTTCTATCTTTAATGGATCAAAAGTTGGATCATGGATCGTCATAGATCTATTGGACCCATTTTGCTCATTCACAAACATAGTCTTACTTTTTATACTTAAAGTACGTCACCTAAATTTACACTCGCTATCTCTTTTCTTTTTTGAATTATCTTGTTCACGAAAAAAAGGACGAACATACGGAAATTTTCTAATTAGATGATTCTTTGAACACCTATAGCAAAATTTTGTTTCTGCGATCAATATTTTCTGGCGTTACAAACTTTAGCCGGAGTTTATATATTATTATATTTTACTCTGACGTATTATGTTTGTCGAAGTAATGATTTTAACAAAAATTTAGAAGATCATTTTACATACTTAAAGTGTCTGATGAGCTTGCTCCGAATGATTGCTTTTAAAACAATATTTTTTGAACAACAAATCCAAAAACTTTTAATTGTTTTCAAACTATAAACAATTTGTTTTTCAATACACAAGTTTTAATCATTTAAACTTTCTAGACCAAACAGAAAAAATACCGAAGTCGAAATATTTATTTTCATAAATAAGTGGGTGAGAAGAGCAACAGCCTTTTTATTTAGTGAAATTATGATTACAGCATACAAAAATTGGTTTTATAATATTGCAATAATAAGTTATATGAATTAGAAAACTTTTGAACTCGAGGGTATTATTAAAGATTAATGGATCTATGAAAATATCGACAAAGCTTACTTACATAAAGGATTAAAAACTTCTTATAACTTTAATATGATATTCAATATCATTTTGAAAAAGCATTATTATTACATACAATGTGTGGTATAGTTTAGTAAAACTTTTGGTAAAAAATATTTTGTAGGGTAAGTTTGGGGTAAGAAGAGTTTTTAGAAGACACTATGAAAATCTAACTAGTACTTTATCCAAAATATTTATATCAGACCAAATTTTAATTATTTAAACATAAAATAATATTTAGTAATAAACAAAGATCGAAAAAATTATAAAATTTACAAAAAAAAGTTTGCTATATTAACTCGACTGGCCATCGCTCCTAAGGTATCATGTGGAAAATGGCCATGTTCTTGTATCACCTAATTTTCTTATTTTCGTTTTTATGTATATTTTTAACTTTTTTATTAATCCTCTTTGGTTTTTTTAGCTGTTCTTTGGCTAGGAACATTTTAGAAGTTAAAGTTATATCTAAATACACTTTGATTGTATAAGGTATTAGAAACTGTTACTGAGCTTTGATATACAGTTGGATTTGGTGTTATTTCTGTGTGGCTGCTGACAAAAGCATATTCTGTCTGTCCATTTCTACCAGAACAAATTCGGCATTGTGTCTTTCCTCAACCAGGAGAGATGGCCTAATCGATATTAAAATGAATGACAAGGAACTGATGACGACTTTGAGGTTGGATGAAATACAACATATCTACAATCCCCATCAGGGTAAAACATAAAAAACTTTTTACTTTGGAAAACTAATCAAATGGTGTTTACTTTTGGATTTAATTCCAATATTACTTTGCACTTGCTGTTAGTAGCCGTCGTTAATAAAAGCGAACTAAGTATAAAATATTACAACCTTCCTAATGGTTACGAAAATAATTTGACTGGCCATCTGGCCAGCATGGTCACATTCTCAGGATTTACCATTTACTATATGGATAGTATATTAAATATTGTAAATTCGGGTTGGAATGGTTTGATTCAACAACACTTTGTAAAAACAAGTGAAATCAAGTGAAATCTATTTTTAAAGTCAAATATTTTATGATCTGGTTATATTTAGGTGTTACTTCACATGTGTGTTTAAAAAAATATTTTTTGAAGTTTTGCTAACACCAGTTAAATGTCTAAAAACTTGATTTTTATAAAAAATTCGTATTCAGAAGTAAAGTCTCAGCCGTTTATGTTTTCGCAGGCTCTAGGACTTTATGCATTGCAACGGTGCATCATGCAGATGCATGGTAGGATAAACAAATAAAGTGTAGTGAGGAATTAACTCGGTAATCTGGTTATTTTCCAATAAAACATCAAGGATCTATTATTTTTGACTGGGTGAGCACTCGCTACATGTAAGTACGTGACGGAAATTTGACTTCAGTACTTGACCGCAACGAGAGCTGAACTATGCGTCATTGGCATAATACCTCTGCGTGCTATGACACTCAAAAAAATCGTATAAATCGATTTATAAATGGAAATTTTCATGCATGGACTATAATTGTGCTTACTTTTTACAAGCTCAAGTAATTGTTTTTCTTAGTATAAGAGATGGTAGACACTTTTGTACAGACGATATTTTCGAGTAAATCACTCTTAGCAATGCTTAAGCATAAAATCAAAGAAAACATTGGGCAGAGTAGTTTCTCATTTATATGTGTCAAATTTTTCCGATCCACTGACGGGTATAAAGCGATATAAAAATGAGAAATCATCTGTTCAAATTTCAAAATTATCTGTGTTAGAAAAAACAAATCTAAAAATTGAGCTGGCTAGAGTTTAAAAAGATTAATTTCAACTTAAAAACTTCAAGAATTGAAAAAGTCCCACTTATTTTTAGCCAACTCGATACCATATATTTTGATACCAAAATATGGTTTTACTCGATTTTGTAATTGCTCAAAATTTTCTCATACCCAATATATTTTGATAGCAAAAAAGTTTATTGAACCCAAATTTTTTGCCTTGTGCAAACTTCATGATTTTGCTCACACACAACGATTTGCTTGTGAAAATTAATTTTATATCTATCTTACTTGACTGCACCAACAATAGTTTGCTGTGTATTGCTTATGACATTGGTATCTGGAAACTTTTAAAACCTATTATTTCAAATGAGATAACCATTTTTGCAAGCGTCATTAAAATTTTATCTCAAAAAATAATATTAAATTTTACAGGAACATAATAAAAGTTAACAAAAGACATATTTTGTAAAGTTTTTATAGTAAATTCCAAGACAGTAGTACAAGGTTTTTATGAAATAAATAAAAATCGACAGCAGCCTCATACAATTCAAGACATTTATTTTTGAGAATTATAACTGGAAATAATTTTTTTATTAAACTTATTTTGAGAAATCTTATCATTTTATAAAAACTATTTTTCAACAACATAGAAAAGTATATTTGCATGATCTATCAGTTTTCTAATCTAACCTAATTTCTGTTTTTTAATTAAAATTCTTTTTTTTTTTTTTTTAATAGTGTTGTTTACTTCGTTAACTAAAAATTATAATCTTTACAAAAATGTTCACTGAGCAGAATAATGGGACTTCAAATAATTACAGTCATTCATTTAAAAAAAAATCAAGTTATTCATATTTTATAAATACATTCGTTTTTATTATCTGTTAGCCGTTATACGACCGCTTTACTGACTTCACTCACCACACTACATACAGACATACATACATAAGGCATACATAAGTATTTTCAACCCTCAAACGTTGTAAATTGAGTTTTGATTCGACTTTTTTCTCAGAATTTTCTTCGGTCAAATTTTAGTATAGATATTTAGGTTTAAACTTACCAAGAGAAAAAATCTTAAATCTTGTACAATTTTGATTCGAACAAAAATTCTAATTTTGTAATAAATTAAAACGACTTTTCATTATTTGTATTTTCTGGCGATTTTTAATATTTTTAAAGTCAATTTCCGAAATCAATATTCATAGTCGTAGCTGGACTACGAGAGCAAGCAATTTTCATAGTGTGGGATATTGGCAGTTTTATGTGTGCATCTTTTTCTTGAATCCACATTGAGGATAAAGTTATTGTATTTGCGGATTTCAGGGATCTATATTTTATACATCATATAGCCAAGCTCAAAGAAAACAAAATAATATATTTGTAAATTAATGATGTTTGTTTCCCAAGTTACTTTGCTATAATAAGTAATTTTGATGAAATTTACAAGATGTACTTATCGCATTCAATGATCAAATTTACTATATTGGGTCTGTTAGTGCTATCAGAACTACCATAAAAATAAATTTCCAAAATTATTGTTTCATACACTTGCAGGAGGAATATAATATAAATATTGTAATTTAGTTAAAATATAAGGTATTTCCTAAATTTTATTTCCCCAGTTGAGAAAATAGTGTTATCTTGAGGGAGGTGTTCTACCCCACACGAATCTACAAATTAATAATGGACATTTAGTTATCTAAACAAACGTTTCACTTTGAGAGAATTTAATTATGAAATTCGAATAATACATTTTTGTTATAAACTTTATAGAGGATAATATAATTAAGTCAATGATAATTACCTAAATTTTATTAATAAACCTCAATAGAATTGTTGACTTTTGAAATTTACGTATAAATATAAAATAGTAGTTCTGTGAACTGTAGACCTCACTCGAAGTAAATAAAAATTAGATCAATATGTGCACAAAATTTATAGGATATCTGATACAATTTTAAAACACGATCTTAGTTAGAAAAATAAAATATAACTTATTAAAAAATTAAACATTATATGTATTAAATAAAAATAAAATAATTTTTTGTAAAAAATGAACTAAAAAGTAAAAAATAATTTTAAATTTTTCCTTGCGACCAATTACCTTTCTCAGTCGATGTTAATCAATGAAGTTTTTAGTTAACGATACTATTGGTACACAATTCGAAACGTTGGTCACAAGAAAACATTTTCAATTATTTTTTGCTTCCTTTTCAGTTCGTTTTTTTTGAAGGTGGTTCTTTTTTGTTAAAACAATTTTTATATTTACTTTTGAGCGTTGTAATTAACCATGAGAAATGTTTGGATGAAATTTAATCACAAAAAATTTGGTTTTTGTCTTCTCTCCCTTTAAGGACATCGGCCTTATCATGGTACCACGCTTGGGACAACTGCATTCCAACAAAAATGAATCATCCAAATCGATTCATAAACGACGAAGTTATCCGCAAACACACATTTCTCTAAGAATTGTTGTTGAACCTTCTCTCCCCAAAGGGACATCAGATCTAGACCAAATTGGGAACACAGGAAAGCACGAAGCTTTGAAATTAAAAAAAAGGATGATCAAAATCGGTTCACCAAGTGGAAAGTTCTGAGTTAGTAAAGATTAATGCTAATTTTTTTTTTTTTCGAAACGTTTCTTTTTTAGAAAAAAGTGATATATCCCAAAGTGGAAAATGAAAATTTGCCAAAAACTATAAACATCAACAAAATCAAACAAAGCGTTCGAAAATTACAGCGGTTCAAACATAGATAGATTAATACAGTCAAACGAAATGCAAAATCGTTGTTATATCATAGACCTCACATCGTGCGGTCAATAATAGACGTTTACGTTTTCGATATGAATGAATTTTTTTTATATCTATGAAAGCTTGCCTGTCTATTAAATGTGTATGGTTAGACATCCCACATTTCTACAACTTTTGTTAGATAAGGTATATTCATAAATATGTATTAGTCAATTCTCGTCCGGTTCTTTTGGCATCCGTATATAACACCACAATACACAGACACACTGGCCAACATATTATGAGTTGGTATATCATCATAATAAAGTTTATTCATATCTCAACATTCCTATGGGACATTCTTCTGTAAAATATGGAAATGTCTATAGAAAAAAAAGTATTTCCTGAAGGTAGACATATATATGGGTTTGAAGTGATTGTAAAAAAAATTTATTCAGATAAAAACTTTTCTTTTTTTATTTCTTAAGGTAGCTTACACGTAAAATAATTTTTGTTGTCAATGTGCCAAGATGTTCAATTCGAGGAAAATAAAATATTATTAAAAAAATCGAGTAGTATAGTTCCCATATTGGCTTTTTTGTTTGGATCGTCTTATTAAATTCGATTAGACTTACCGGTAATACTGAGTGCAATCAATGTTCAGGGATATATGTTCCGGAATAAGTGTTTAGAAAACAGGATAAAATGTTGGACGAATTGTAAGTTGGCTTTCATTGAGTACGATAAAATATGTAAGCCTACAACTTACAAGTATTGCCTAGATTTTATTCACAAGGTCGATATATTTGAAACGGAAAAATGACTAATGTCTTTTTGTATACGCTAATCATATGCCATTTTGTTTCTTTTTGGTTCCAACAGAGATAAAGAAAAACATCTGGTCTACCTTATTTTCAACAACAAACGTCCATATGCAAATAAATATTTTTATTTGTTTTTAATTATTATAATAACAAATAATAATTTTTTTACAACAGACACAAATTATAATAAATACTTCGTTTTATTAAATACTTTTCGGAAAAAATTACTTCTATAGTAATAAAATTATGTTCAAGGTTTTATGTCAAAATGGTTTAAAAAATAACAAATTATTATAAATAAGTTTTACCATTTTTATTATAAATATTTCATATTTACTACTCAATTGTTTTTCATGGTAGAAAGATTTTTATGAAGTCAGTGATTAACAAATAAAATACTAAATGATGAAAGATTGCATGCCAAAGATACTTGATTAGCGGATACAGAGTGTAGTTTTTATTTAATCAAATTCACGTATGAACTACCTTAAATAAAATATTTATAGCTTTTTATTTATAATATAGCGGAAATATCCATATCGATATTTTATTTTGTTGACATTATTTTTTTATAAGGAGATTGATTATTTTTAAGGACTTGAATGCTTTGCGTAAGGAAGTCCCAGAGCAGCCATGACAATTTCGAAGTAAATCTTCTAAAAACGCGTACATAAATATTTCGCCTTTAGCACGGACATTGATGTGCAGTTCTTCTGAATGCTTATTACCATGATTTGAATTAACAGTTTTTTACAAATGATTCAAAGCGAAAAAAAAAATGACACGATTAAAAAAATATTTTTTTTTTATCATTATAAATTTTGATAATATTTGCTCAATTTTTGGTGAATTTTTTCAAATCTGTAGATAATTTTCAGAAACATGGAGCTGATTGAAATTGGTATAATACTTTTTAAATTTTTGTAAAATTTAATGATTAAATGCAGCCCAGTTTTGATCTACTGTGTAATGATTAATGTTACTTATAAGTTATGTGAGTCATTTTTTATCAGTGACAAAAACGTGTTTTTCACGACATGTTTAATTGTTTACAACATTTAAATTAACTTATCCATCAAAATACATTAAATTTCTTATGAAAAGCACATGAAAAGAGTTTACAAATCGATAGAACACCAAATAACTCGATGCATGGTAATAAACAATCGAATTTTATATATTTCCAATAGCACATATTTCTGAATTAAAATAGAAAGTTTTGAACGAGTCGGTGAAAACTATAAAAACTGTTCTCACCTGAATGGCTTGTTTATTATTTTTATTTAAAATATCTGAATTATATTTATTTAATATAATCGATTGCTTAAAAATCAATTCTATCAATTCTAGTTTGACAGAATTATAATGATGGAGAGAAAAATGTCTATCTTTTTTATAATTAAAATTTGATTGTAATTTTTCATCGCAGATGAAATCGACAGAACACTTTTCGATACTAAAATGTTATATTAAAAAAACTTTTCTGAATTATTTTTATTATACATTACATAAAACAGTATATATTCATTTTCACCTCATTAAATCTTATCAAAGGTCGAATAATTTTCCAAAGAAAGGAAAAAAAAGGATAAACTTTTAACAGATTTTTCTATTGATGTTTTGTTTTATTTTCAGTTAAGTACTTGAAAGTTTCAATCAAACGTTTTTAAAAAGTTTTCTATGTTTGGTTATTTCCTGACAGGAAATTATCACATTTGGTCAGAAAATAGAAATTCATCAAGCATACAATTTAGGTAGAAAAACGATTTCACATACATTCGTATAAGCAATAGATTTTTTGATTTTTTAAATTAGCTTAAAATTTTTAAACCAATTTTTTTTAAAACATTTAACCTAAACTCAACCAGCAGATATAGCTTTTCGGTTTTCGACAATATTTTAAGAACAATGTAAAAGAATTTTATTATATGCATCTGGTTCTTAGAAATTTTTGGGTTGTAATTTTTGTTTTACTATTTTATTAAAAATCCATACAAAATATTATTGCTATTTGTAAGTATACTATGGTAATTAAAGTCTTAGCAAACTAAAAATATTACTTATTTTATGATTGGGCGATTATTTTAAATGTAATTCTCACGATCGGTTTTAAGGCGTTATCTGAAAAACTACGCATCCAATCGTTAAATTGATACTAGTTTCGAAGTCTATCGGTCAAACTATCCTTATAAACATAATCAAAATCGGAGACAAAAAACTATCTCCATTTTTCATAATTTTCTTACGGTAGCCTCTATGGAAAGCGGAAATAATTGAGAACAAGTTTCCGATTTCGATAAAATTATGTACACAAGGATAGTTTGACCTGCAAATTTCAAAAATAAAATTTATTTAACGATTTGGTTTTTTGTTCTGGACATATCGCCTGATATTTACATGTTCCTAACAAAATGTTAAATCATAAAAATTCATTTCTTGGGATCGTTTTTGAATGAAATAAAATTAAAATACAGACAAAAAGCTATAGATCTGGCTTTATCTATGATTTATACTCACCACTACACTTTTTTGAAATAGCCTAAACTAAGGAATTAAATTAATTTGACAATCAATGTTTACTTTTATAACGGAAAATTCTTTTTGATGATTCAACACAAAATATTTTTCGTTTAAAGTTTGGAAATCTCAAAAGATTACTTTTCAACAAGCTTACCTCCTTTTTCTCCTTTTCGTAAAGTCTGATAATGTTATTTATTGTTTCGTTTCAAAAGCATCATTTATCTTGGGACTATGTAAAAACTTATTGGTCTGTAGTAATGTAATTTTATTCTTGTATGTTTGTGTATTTGATGGCGAATGTATTATTTGAACATCAACTTATTTGTTCTGTTTATGAAAATTTATTAGATGAGTTTTCAATGGCTATGAAATAGGTGAATAGTTGACATGTTTATTTGTCTCTTTAGAAATCTATATTCTAAGTATTCGCTATTAATACGAGTAGAAAATCGAGATGTTTGATATTCCATAAACATAGGAATTTTTTATTTTTTCCACATTTGCTATACTATTATCAAGTTTCTACTGAAAATAGACCGCGTTTAAAATACTTAGAGCTATAATAATTTCTATATTAAGTTATATGAGTTTAATTTCATCGTAAAAAACTAGTCAAAATTTATTTAAAATAATAATTATATCTTAATTGGATTTTGTATTCCTATCTTGCAAAGTGTGTGTTAGGGACATCTTAATCGATAGATAGAATAATTATTAATAATAATAATAATAATTGTAGTTATAAAATGGAAACTTTTAACTTTCTTTACTTTCATAATTATTCCTTTATTTTGGAAATATATAGGGAAAGTATGTTGGTTAGACAGGTAGATCATTTTTAACCAGTCATAAAACTGCTTCTGACTTCTCCATTCATCTTACCAATACAGGTAATAAAATTGTTATTGAACACAAGCCGGAAGTGTTACTACATATTTGCGACAAAAGCCAAAAATTAAATTTGAAAGAAGTCCTTAAGATCAATCAATTAAATAAAAACCCAAATTTTACAATTTTAAATAATCAAATAGATCTTAATAACATCTCATTATTCCATTCACAGTTTCTTCATTCACAATGATCTTACCTTTTTTTTCCCTATATATTTTCTAAATAAAAGGATTTTTTCATTATTTGATAAGGGCATTATCAGTCAAAACTGTTCTCGTAATTAAAAATTCGTAAACTGAAAATTATACAAAGTTAAAACTTTCCATTATTATTTCATAAAAATGGACTTTCACAAAATTAATAATACATCTATATTAATTTTTAATTGTAGATATTGGATTGAAAATTGTAAGAATGATCGAAGAAATTGCATTAGTTATATCTTAAATTATACATAGATTATTACAATGTATTAGAGTCATATTAGGTGAAACAGCGAATCTTCATTTATCTTTATTTATTGTTGGCTTTTTCTAACGGTAAACATTTTATACACTAAGCAAAAACCATTCCAATTCTCGATTTAAAACTCAAATTTTATACTTGTGACAATCTTTAAATTTAATCTTGAAGTGAAACTTCTTTAGTAACATCATGATTTAAAAACTCTATGAACCGAAAAAGCGAAAGTAAAGAGATCATATTCATCTATAGGATATAATGTGTGAGAGAATGAGATAGAAGGTATTATACAGTGTTTATTACAGAGTTAGTATGTTTGCCTGCGCCTGTATTATAAAAACGGTTGTATATTATATACATATATTTGTCAAGGTCTCCAGCATTGGATTTTGAATTGACGAAATTTTTAATTTCCGAATGAAAATTTTTGATTTTCATAATTGTTCTAAGGTATGATGACCTTCATGTTTGGAACCTCACTGTTACAAAATAACTACAAAAGATATCCACCACGGATTGGCAAATTGTTAAAACCAAAATAAAAGCTTTTCTAGTTTCTTAGACATAAGCGTCCAAAACCGGGCCATTTGATCTCAGAAATATATAGCAAGTTTTTCGCGCACACATTAAACAGTACATTTAAAACACAGTTAAAAAAATAAAACCGAATAAAACTAATTAATAGAAGTCATGCAAAATTATAGTTGGAAAGAAAAACAATGAAAAATTTATTTAATATAGATTAAGTTTTAAAAATATATGCATGAGGTTGGTAGTAGATTTATAATAAGTAAGACTTATAATAGTTGTTAGTTGATAAAGATAATAGAAAAACTTTATTATCTTAATTCTACGATTTATGAAAAGTATTAAATATTATTTATTTTTACATTGAATTAAATTTGAAAAAGTGATTAAAATCATAATTATTTTCTAAATATGTGTTCATTATATATCTACTTATATATAACAGTTATAAGATTGTGGTTTGTTTGTTTTAAAATATGTTTTTTAAAACTGTTAATCTTGTAACCAAGGTAGATAATATTTTTATTTCTTATGTATAATGGTTAGTTTACACGCTCATGTTATTTGCACCAATTAGTTTGTACAAACTGATTTATACGAGCAAATCGTTTTGCGTGAACTGAGACATGAAGGTTGAACAAGCCAAAAATTTTTTATAATTTACATTTATAGAAAAAGCCAGAGTATATAAGTTTTATGATAAAGTTTGTATTCCTTTTTTATTTTATTTTTTGGTATAGGTGTACATAGAATCTCCTATTTAGACTATTTCCGTTATTTCGCCCGTCTATCTATCATCAAGGCACCTTAATAATGAAAAAAGATAACGAACTGAAATTTTGGAGACTTATTCAGGACCTAAGTAATGAATTTTAGCTCGTGAATAAGTCAAATGGGTCCACTGGTTATGACCCAACTTTAGAATCATACAAATTCTAGAAGAATTAAAAATCAAAAAAGGTGTTTTTTTAACTTTTGTTTGAAACAATTTTTCGTTAAATGTTTACATTCCCCCTTTGGTTAATGGCTATATAGCTAAAAGTAGCTGAAGCCAGAAAAAAAAAATGAAATGTTTACATTCGACACCGCAATTTTAGCTCAAATGTAGTTAATAATTAAAAATAGTTCAATAATCGATACACAATCATATGAGTATCTAAGTAATTAAATCAGTTCTGATCTGAGCTTGTTTTGAGTATACCTAATCAGAAATTTTGAGTTTCTGAGGAGGTACTAAGCACAAAATCGAGGTGGCTGAACAGTGTACAATTCTTAAATTAGTGTAAAATTTCTTAAGTGGTGTACGATTCTTAAATTTTTTAAGCAACAATTTTTTCTTTTAATTTTTCGATAAATTTTTTTGAATGCCTTGAAAAAGTAGGTAACTAAGCCGAATCAAATTATTGGGCTTAAACTTTGGCCAGGTTAACATTCAAAATATGTTCATTTCGAAAACACATAACATTAATAAAATTTTGGATAGAATAAAAGCTTGTTAACTGCCTAAGCCTAATTTTCTTGAATCATGGCTAAACAAATTTTCGTTCGGGCCATATTTAAAAGAAAAAAAAATTATTCAAAATCAATTCTTCGAAATCAAAAGCAGTTTTTTGAAGTTCAAAAAATATATTTCATATTCTTCTAAATAAAATTCGCTTAGCTTGTCGTGCGTACTTTTTTATATTAAAAAATTGCATATTTTTTGTTTGTATGCAGAAATTTATAATTTTCTGGGTTTCGCTAACAACGAATTATTTGAATAATGTATCTCCTAATACTTTTGAAATAGAATTATTAAACAAAGATTAATGCACGTTTTCAGTATATTATCTTGGGTCAAGGTGTTTTAAAATTTTTAAAATTTATGTCACTTTCAATGTTGTTAAACGTCTAAAAATTAAATGTAATAAAGCAGGGCTCACTACGACTAGTCCATAATATTAAAACTCTATGTCTATGCCACACTACATTTTATGCTGTGACAATTTTTTATAATATGATTAAAATATGTAAATTAATTTAGTCTAGTTTATACAACACATGGTTTGTTTGCTGATGTGAATAGAATTTTCCTAGTAAATTATGTCGAAAGAAAAACAACACGAGTGGATAAATTATAAAATTTTTAAAGAATAACATAAAATTTGTTGGTAAATAATGTAATTTTAGAATTATACAGTTAATATATTTAAATAGTGTTGTTGTTGTATGACACGCATTTTAAATATAATTTACAAAAACGGAACAATTAGTAATTAAGTTTCGTGTTTTTATTTTTTTGTTTTTAGTATCTGTATGTTTATTTAAAACATGCAGGCATTTTTTTTTCAAGTTTTTGATGAGACGATACTAGTCACGCTAGCAGAGCAAAGTATGCAAAATTTAATTTAAATATGCTCAAAACTTAGATGCTACAAAATTAAATGAGATGCCAAAATTATTAAGAAAATTGAGTCATTATGATACAATGTTGGTGTGAAATTACGTTGTCAGAGCAATGTGAAAAAATTCAATTTTTAATATAATGCAAATACCAGAATTAGGTGCTTTTATGGTGTGCATTAAATTTAATCAAAATTACTTAGAAAAACAACTGAGCTTATTCACTAACATGACTCTAATATGCTTAAAATTAAGTGCTTGTTAGGTGCTGCAAAATTCAATCTTCCAATTCAGTCATCCAATCGTAAAATACATATAATTTTCGGTTTTCCTAAATTTGAATTATCCTCAAAACCTAAAAACAACAAAAAAACATTATAATTATCCAAAAAACATTCTTTTTTTGAATTCTTGATGATTTTTTAGGTTTGTCACAGGACCACAAAAACCACGTAATATACTATAAATACATTTTGATATAGCCAATAAATAAATCAATCTATCCATAATAAGACGTATTTATATCATAATCTAAATATTTTTAATAGTAACTTGAAAAACCTATTTTGCGCCATTTTTTGACGTTTTTCAGTAATGATTTTTCAGTGACTTTTTGTCACTCTCATTATTTTTAACATGGAAAACTTTACCTTAAATTTCGAATACCCTCTTTTATTTCATAGATATGATAGCCGTATAAAAATCAATTAATTTAAAATAGAGCTTCGATATAAACGACGATTTTCTTTATGTCTATTTTAATGGCCAAAGTAAGCGTCATATAATAATATTTATAAAGCGTTAAAGTAGCTATTAATACAGTAACGACGATTGTATCAAATGTCGTTAAATTTAACAACACAGTTCTCATCTCATACTACGTAATTATCAATGTTTTTCCAAATGTCCCATAATAGATTATTGCATTTTTTTTTCATTTCCATTAAAGTAATATTAAATGACCGTCTGTACAGTAATAATGATTGTATTTTAAATACTCGTCTACATTAATCGATTTTCTGGTTGAATTCTACCCCGATAATGAACGCCAAAAATGGGAAGGGAGATTTGTTTTTTCCAATTGGTATTGAAAAATTTTCATTTTAAATTTTGATTCGTACTGTTAACAAAGAAAGAAAATATCTACTATTCTTTTTATCTATTTATATTTTTAAGTCAATTGTAACTTTTCCTTTACTTTTTTAGTCATATTTAAAAAGATTCATGACCTACTCATTAGAAGGTCAACTCAAGTGTCAAGTTTAATCTAATGAGTGTTGTTTTCCTGTTGTCAAGTCTGAAAATAGCCGATTATGATCGAGGGTGGGTGTAACCATATTTCTCTCATGTTTTTGATTAATAATTTTTTCCGATCATCCGAGTGGGTATAAAAAAAATTACTTTTATAAAAATAATTCAATTTTTTCGTAGGTTTTTGATCTCAAGTAATAAAATCAAAATTTATAGTTTGAAAAAGGCATAATGCAACTGAAGAGTTATGTTGAAATTCTTCTTAATTGTCCTTTTGGATAGCATCCAAGTATTTATTTATGTCCCAAGTGATCATTAAAAGGTCAAAAATATTTTTGTATCTGTTCTGTTTCGTCCATAAATATTCTCCATTCATCATTCAACTCATTACATACTTGAAATTGTCAGTCTATTTTAAATCATTTTTCATGAATTTATTCATTTAGTAACAGAGAGTCATACTAAACTAATTAAAGCTCCTTTTTACGTATGCTGAAAGTTTGTAAATCGATACTAATATTATAAAGAGGGAACATTTGTATTATTGTATGTATTTTTGTATATAACGAATAAATTTTATAATAATTAATGAGAACTCAAGGATTTTTTCGAATAAATTTCGATTTTTTCCCCAATTTCCTAGATCAAATTATTTTGTATTTTATAAATACGTATTTCGACTACAAAGTAGTCATCGTCAGTATGCGTTAGCTAGTTGTAATGATTCTCTGATGTTACTCGTTGTTAATTCGGTGACGGTTTGCACGTGCGAATCATTACAACTAGCTAATTCATACTGATGATGACTACTTTGTAGTGGAAATACGTATTTATAAAATACAAAATAATTTGATCTAGGAAATTGGGGAAAAAATTGAAATTTATAACGAATAAACATAAAAACTACTGGATCGATTTGGAAAATTCTTTCACCGTTGCGATGCTACACTATTCCCGGGTCACATTGCCTACTTTTGTCCCTATATTCTCACGTGAAAAGGAATTATACGGGTGAAACTGCATGACCTCTGCTAGTATATAATAAATAGCCGATATGAGTAGCCATTTAATTGAGATAAAAGAAAAATATGACATTTTTCTCACTGTTCGATTGAGTTAAAATTGATCCTAAGTATGCAAATCGAAAGACAATACAACATTCTGATATAATATAATACAAAAACAATCTGGTAGCTCCTAGGTTATAAGTCAAAATTTGTAAACTGCCTTCCACATTCTATGATAAATTTTTTTATACTCGACATACATAGTATATTAATTTTACTCTAAAGTTTATAAAGCTATCTAATATTGACCTCACAAACAAAATATCCGTATAGGTGTTCATAAAAACATCTAATTATTCCATTTCCGGTTGTCCGTCATCCCGATAACTCAAAAACAAAAAGATATAACGAGCTGAGATTTTGATCACTTGTTTTTAACATAAAAAGTGAGTTTTAGTTCGTAAATGAGCAAAATCATAAGATGAAATGGATTGTTGACACAAGTTTTATACTATAAAAGATAGAAGAAAAATTTAAATACAAAAAATGTTAATTTTTTTGAATTAAAATTTTTTTCGTAAGATGTTAGGATTCACCACAAGTTAAGCACAAATTTAGATAATTATCACTTATTGGTAAGTACAATACATATTATAATACAAGTATATATAACTGTATGAATGCTAATTAAAAATAGTCCAAACAATGATAATCAATCATATGTTGAGTATTTTAACAATTAATTCTGTTAGTCATAAGTATACCAGAATAATATTAACGTTTAAAGCTGATATGGCTTCTATAACAAGGCCATCATTATTTTTAATATTTATTTATTTTAACTACACTCGATTTAACATTTAGTTAATAATGTGGTCAAACCGATTTTACTAATTATTTATCCGAACAACAATTGTCTAAACAATTACTCCATTAGATTTTAAGTTTAAGTAGGCTGAACACTCGCTTGGCAACTAAACCGGTTGGTTTTACAATAAATTTATTGTCTGAATATTATTTGAATCAATTTTTTGATAATGGTAAATCCAACTCTGTGAATTATATTAATAATCATATTTATAATATGTAACATTTAAAATCTACTTAAATAATTATAAAATTTCGTTGATATTGAAATTAAAACATAAGTATTTTATACTTTTTATGATCTTTTAATCATAAATTTCAATTGGCGTTTTTTTTTTTTTATTCATAATAATATTTCCAACTAGTACTCAATAAATGTTGAATATATTGCTTCATCATCTTTATTATAAATATGAAACACTTTAAAATTCTAAATTAAATTTATTACTTTTTTTAATAAAATATGCACATAAACTTTTATTTATGGTTGTCTTCTTAATAGAATCTTTAACAGTTTCATCTCTGTTCACAGGCAAAATCTATCTTGTTTACCGTACGTTTGGTTTTCAATTGTCTATAAGAATTTAAATATTATCGGAACGAATATATTTTTAGAATTTAATAAAATTTTAAGAAGAGAACGGTACTAATTTGTGATTGTTATTTTAGAATGAGAATGCGTTTAATTATTCTATCCCTAAATTGTGTTCTCCCGTTTCAAAAATATCATGCAACGTTCAATCGTTTCGGAGAAAAAGATGTTCGAAAATTTTTGTTTCAACTTCATGTAGTTTATATACCAATATGGTATTTTTGTAAGAGGCGGGATAGCCTAGTTGGTAGAGGAAATGCGTTCGAAAAGGGCTTTGGTTACCGGTCATAACTTTTTATATTTTTTTATTTTATACAATAAACAAATTTATTATATATATTATGATTTAAAAATATACTTTAAAAATCTTGACCTAGAATCGAACCCCGATCATCTTTTTCGAACGCAACTCCTTTATCAACTATGCTATTCCTCCTCTAACTACCTAAAAACATAAGTATATAAAATATATAAAACTGAAAATTTTCGAACGTCAATTTCTCCGAAATGTTTGAGCGTTGCATGTTACTATTGATAGGGCACTCTATAGGGGTACAATAACTAAACGCAATCTAAATATCAAAATAAAAATCCCAAGGTCCTGCTCTTCCTTTGTAAGTTGTTAATTAAATAAATATATGCGCTTTAACTTCTCCATTTTGAGAATCTAATTTTGTTATTTTTCCATTGAGGGGTATTCTGATTTCGGGGTTTTTCGAACATACACTAATCGGCCGAAAACTGGTAAAAATGGCAAAAAGAAGCGTTTGTAGCTTATGTATGACAATTTTGATGAAATTTGAATATCTTGCTTCTACAATTATTTAAATTTGATAAATTAAATATGGGCTAAATTACTTGAACCCTATTTTTTTCTATAAGTTTGTTTGACGAAATCGCTGTTCATTTCAGTATTATCCGGGTAAGCTTTTATATTCAATTCAACGCTCCATCGAAAACTGGTATATCGCTTATAAATTATTTTATGAAAAATTTCAAACATATTTATACACATAAATTCATAAAGAATTTTAAGAAAATCAGTATAGTTTTCCAAGTCTCCACGAAACGAAATATTAAAAAATTTGATTCTTTTATTATAATATGCCGTTATGAAAAACAGGAAAAAAAAATTCAGCCCATTATTAACAAACAGCTTGTAAACTTTTTTTTTTTAAAATTATTATCTCAAATGTTCTAAATAATTTTTATTAAAATTTTCAATTTATTTTTAACATTAGAAAAATCATTTTTTAGAATAAAATTCATTTTTGTATGTCAATAAATCGAATTTTAACATTTAATTCACTTGAGTTAGAATTTCTAGAAAAAAATTTTATTATAAATTTGTCCATCCTTACGAATATTTCATTACGACTCTCGATTTATTTTGAATCTTTATTGGCTCACAACTCGTGAAATTGATTCTGTGTGGATATGAAAATTTTGCAGATATTTTTAAACGTCGTACCGAATTGAATTCATATTTAAGTAGTGACACATGTTATTATCTATTGATTCGTTTTGCATATTGAGACTAGACTAATAAAAATATTATTAGTAGACAAAATTTTTCAATAAATCTATGTGTTTTAATAAATTTATTTTGTATACAAATAAATTATAAAATAAATTATATGGAATTAATAATAAATTATGGATACTGTCAAAGCAATTTTATAAAATAATAAAACATCAAACAATTATAATTAGAATTCAATATTAATTATAATAATTATCTCTTCACCATCAAAACGTAATTATAATTTTTGTGGATTACCCGAATTAATTATAAAACACACTGACCTAAACTAATCAGGTGATTGGATATTTCATATATATGATTTATTTTTCAAAATTCTGTGCAAATGGGTATTTATTCTATTGCATAGGGTAAAGTTGTCTAGGTAGGCCCACTGTCTAAACTGAAACTCATCGACATATTTTGTTTTTCTATGAAAGTCGTTTCTTATCATAAACAATTGGAAAAATTTTGAAAATACATTGTGGTACACAACATTGCGGGGCAATGCGGTAGTGTCGATGTTTGGGTCTAGATGTTTTAATGATCAAGACTGGTTAATGTATTTTTCGATACTATCAAAACGTGAAAATCTCAAATCGTCGATGATGTGAAGAAAATGTAGAAATTTTCATCAAAATAATTGATAAATAATATGGAACATAATCGATTTACTTCGCTATACTAGTTCTATTTTAATATCACTTTCATCTTTTCATTTTTAAAGACTAATATTTTTTAAATCGTATTTCATTTATCATGTTTTGAATTACAAAACATTTTTTTTCTTTAGATTAACGAAGTTTTTCGTCACGATATATATCTGTTCTTTTCTATCTGTTATAATTTCCGTTGCAATAAAATTGTTTATTGTATGATTATTATTTAAAATTTTTATACAAGGAAATTTTATTTAAAAAAAATATTACGTGAAAGGTAAAATCATTAACATTTAAAATTTTAATTTTAAAATGATCGAAATCGTTTTTAATACCATTAAACAAAAGTCAATTTTTTAGGTTATGTTTTGATTTTTAATTACGATTTACGGTTTTTATTCAGTGTGGAATTTGCAAACAGTATTCTGATGCATATCCTTGCTCACTGATAAACATAACCACAAATTTGATTTTCATAGGAAGTTATTGTTATTAAAAGTGACTTGTTAACACTTCGAAAATATTCTATATGGTAATAACTTGCGGATTATTAGTATTTTTATGAAATAATTTTTACCTGTATAAAATGCAAGAATATTAACCTTGTAATATAATAATGTGTAAGACAAGGATAACGGAAATTCTGACAAATAGAAAAGAACGAATATGTTATTTATGATGACGCAGCTACTACGCTTCTGTATACATTTTTGCAACAATGTGTATTGATTAACGTAATTGTGTTTCATACGAATTTATAGAATGCAATTTTAAATTTGAGCTAGACGACTTTTACAATTGTAGCTTGTTCGATATACATAATCAAAATACTATTTCATTGGAAGATATAATTGATAAATATAATATTCATACGAATTGTGTACTTTGTTATCACATATTCAAAACCGATTTATAATAAAAATCTTAGTGAAAATATAAACAAAATATAAATTTAAATTTTATGTCTATTTTTAACTAAGGTCATCAGTGACTACAGTATATACTATAAAACCATAACATCATTCTAAAAGAGTCACCCATCCAAGTAGTGATTGTGCCTAATATTGTTTAACATTGGAAATCAGTTGATAACGGTATTTAAATTTCGTCTCCATTGGGGTATTTGAAGAATATGATGGTCTGAAAAGTGCAATTTTAATTTTTAACACAGTTCATTTTCAAAAAAATATTTTTGAACGTGTTTTTTTTTAAATGTTTATTGTTTGTAAGATCAATTCTCAATAGGATTCAGGTAAAATATTTTTCGTTTCACAAAGACAAAATGATTCATTATTTTAGGTATTCAGATTGTCCTGATTGTAAATTGATTTTTGTATATAATTATTCTAGTTACATTACAAAAAACGGTTTGGTAAAATATAACAGCGGTATATTTAAACCCAGCTACAGAAACAATGCAGATAATTGTTAAAAAAATTGAAAACAATTCTATTTACATAATAATCCTCTTGCGATATTGTTTTTCCATTTTAAAAAATATATTCGACCATGCATTATTAAACTGTCAACAATCCATTTCTTTTTTTTTTTTTTAAAGGGATTTGTTGTTTTTTGTTATTTATATTGGGTGTACCAATAACATTCGTAGCTAATTCAAAAATTCACGCTGTTTTTTTTTTTTTTTTTTTTTTTTTTTGGGTTCTATATATATTTTTGGCAATTTATTTTTCTCTTATTTCAGAATTGAAACATTTTAATTTTCACAAAAGCTACATTTCAGATTTTAAGTCAAATATCGATAATTAGATTCTGATATCGATAATTAAAATATTTCGTAGATATTTCTACAGTGAATTTTAACACATTTTTTTGTTAGCTTAGCCTAAAACGGGCACCCCCCCCGAATCTTTTATATTTATTTTGAATTATAAAATACTTTTCTTTATTTTTATGCAGTATAAGGCTATTTACAAGATTTAAATTTATTATTTAACTAAAGCACTCATTTAAACTGAATACATTTTAATATACACCATGAAAATCGTGTAATTAATTAAAATTCATTCAACTTGTAATTAATTAAAACAAAATGACTTTGGCCCAGTCGGGTATACAAAAAACACAAAAAGACAAAAAATAACCAAATTTTTAATGATACAGAAATTATTCTTCTCATTAGAAAGTTCGTCTTGCGGACCTTGTGGTTCGCACTTTGAGCATTGGCTTATTTCAAATAACCTCGAAGTATTCTCGTTGATGCATTTTGTTTTTATCGAGTATTTATGTAAATTGAAATCTATTATAAAAGTAAATACCATAAAAAAATACTAAACGTTGATATGAATGTCAAAATAAAAACTAACACAGTTAATTATTTAGATATCCGACATATGGGTCAATGTCTGAACTATTTTTAATCCTAAGCATTCATAAAATACTCTCAACACTCAGGCTATGCAGTTATAAATACATGTATAATAATAATAATATGTATTATTTTATTAAAATGTTTCAAACAAAAGTTTTTTTTTTTTTGAAAGTTTAAAAGTTGTCTCATGGCTCCTACGTAGGTACAATACGTCATCGTAAATTTCAACTTACTGCCTCTTTTCGTTTTTATCTTGATGACGGGCATGCGAGAATGGACTAATTAAGTGATTCTATGAAAACCTCTACCAAAATTTTGTTTTTAGTTTCAATACTAGCACTTAAACTTCTGAAAAACTAATACATTCTGATATTTTGTATATTTGTCGAGTATATAAATAATTACTCATATACGTTTATAAGTGTTTCGTTATTGGAAACTTTCCGTCGATAACGGAACACTTTCTCACACTTCTAACAGAAGAAGACATGATATATGTATATCTATAACTGTCGTTCTAATTATTATTGAATAAAACGTGTAATATCATGAATAAAATTGTATATTTACATTTATTTGATATCAGTACGTGTTTTGCCTTATTGATATAAAATTTAATAAACGGAAGAAATTCAATGTCTCATTATGAATTTGTTTTATTTTAAATACGTGTATTGTATCTAAATTATAAAATAATATTTCTATTTTCTGCAACATAATAAAATTCCCTGAAGATCCCACGTACTGCATCCACTATCTTAGAAAATGGTTGGTAATTTTCCAACGAAAGTCTTTTCTTACACTTGTATTTTTATCAATATTTCCAATGACAAGTTTAATTATATCTTCTGGTCAGATATCCGTAAATATATTAATTCATGAATACAGTTCTTGGAAATTTATTTATAGTTAGACAATGTTTATCCTAACGATGTTTTCATCGAGAAAAATTATCACAAATGTAGCATTTACCAGCTTATAAAAATAGATTATTTAGTCTCGTATTTACGGAGCTATTAGAATGAATGAGACAGATTGTCGTACCAGATATAACTGGGAAATAAATCAAAGTGTAAATGTGTAAGACTTTGTGAAGTTCATCAAAAATCACAAAGGTAGAGGTGGTTTGGATATACCCAATGGAAGGAAGCAGATCCAAAAAAATTAAGTAAGATATCTACAAAACCAGAAGGAAGGGAAAATTACGACTCAAATGAATGGATTTGAGTGGAGAGCGATTTAAGAACAATGCAATATAGAAGATAATTTTCTATTTATTAATCGATATATTCTTTTAAGGTTATTTCTCCGTACTGCGAATATTCTTTTACATTTATATTCTCGTATTTTATGCTTTTACATTTGTATTTGGTTCACCTTTCCCATTCTAATTTGACCTAAAATCAAAGTCTCATAAGCATGAAAAATTTATGGTATAACTATTTCATTTACATAATAAAATAAATTAATTGAATAAAATAATTTTTATTTAGATATACAGAGAAAAAACTGGAATAGTCTAGTCGAAAATTGAAATATCTCAGAAAATCGTTATTTTATTCGAAGAAAAAATTCAGAGCAATTTTTATATTATACAAAGAAAAATTGCAATTGTTATAAACAAAAATGGGGAGAATAATACAGCCTCAAGTTTCTGCTTAGTGGTAATTGAAATCGAGAAAAAGATCCTTAAATAAAAGAAAATTTCCTAAAAAATGTCTTAAATAATATAAAATATCAATTCAAAAATTTAAAAAAATTATAGTAATATGAAAATTATTGTTAGAGTTAAGTTATGTTAGAAACACAGATTTTTTTTATAGATTTTTAAAAAAATATCCTATTATTACTTAATAAATTTTTTCCAAAGAATCTTTTACTGTTTGGAGGCCTTCTTAAATAAGTACTTAATGAAATCACGATAAAAAGTTTAAAAAAAATTGTATTTTATTTGTTATTAACAATTAAACATGGGGTTAGGAAGTTTTCTCTTCTTCAACGATTGTTTCCTATTTCAAATATCACTTTTCGTTTTCAAGTGATAAACAAAAATTTGAGGCCGTACTTTCTGTTCAGTTTATAACAATTACTATTTTTCTATAAAGAAAACAATATATTTCTCAAAATTTTATTCCGTGTTGAATGAGCTATGTACCATAATTGATTTTTCGTGGATATTTCAGTTCTGCACTACACCAAAAGTATTACTGAATGTTAAATTAAATAACAAGAAAAAATCTCCATGATAAAACTTTTATAAAATAAGTAGAAAAATTTCTAGATTAAAAAACAAGCTATGTTGCAAATCATAGAAACTTTTTCCAATAAACATATGGAGAGTGGAATTTAATTTACATTTTATAAACATTCGAAGAACCATTCATGTACACACATATACACATTGTATATAGATAAATTGGAAATCCAAACAGTAAAAAAATAAGTTTATATTGGATTCTGATTGATAGCTGATTTAAATTACGATTGATATATGATGTTTAAGAGCCAGGCCAACCGTAATAGCTTTCTGATTGCGTAAATTATTTCACTCACTTTTAATTAACCGAAGAATATCTGTTGATATCGAAAGTATTTTGTTCCTTCTATTAAATTTTCTTCTCCGATATCATATATATAAGTGATGTGCCGGATTTTTAAAAATGGAGATCCACGGATATGGATAATCAGTGCCCAGATCTGCGGATATGGATGTGCTTGCTTCTGAAATTGAATTTCCTTAAAATGATTATTGATTGATTTGTGATTGTGATTTGTGATATAAATAAGATATATTATTTGATTTAAATTAAAACAGTGAAATTACCCTATGCTAAGAATGAACATAAAAATAGAATAAAAGAATTATCACTTAGCTCACTACAATAAAGGTTGCAATATTGAATTTAAGCTTCATAATGCAAAAGATCCGTTTTAGATCCGCTGAAAAAGTAACGAATATGGATACGGATACGCATCTTTTTTCTTTTGCGGATATCCGCGGATACGGATACAGATACGGTATCTTTCCGAGTAATTTCAGAGCCTCTTTGTGTCTGTTAGTATGTCTGTTAAAACGGATATTTAAAAATTGTTGCTATACGTTATTTTAGGTGTTCGAAATGATCCAATTTACATTCATTCTACCAATAAAACATGGATATAGATTTTGATTGAATTTGGTATATAAATGCGTGAATTAATTCTACATTTGTCAGTACTACAATTCTACATTCATTCTACATCAGTTATTTCGGAAAATCGGTATCGACGAAACTAGAAAAAATGGAAAGGAGAAAATTCTCATTGGTAGAAAATTTTATGTGAAAGAGCTTTTAATGCTATTATACTTGAAACCATGTTATTATTGTATCAAACGATTTTGTATTTAACTCCGATGAAAAATATATCCATTGTTTTCCCCTTAGAAATTTTTTTCATTTCTCTTTACAAATTAGTGACTTTTTACTTAGCATATGATATCAGTAAGGCTCGTCTCTCTTATCGGCTTTCCTCAATTTGATATAAAAAAGGATCAATTTACCAAAACGACGATTGATCGAATTCATTGACAGAATTTCATCTAAAACCATCATTTTGTAGAAGTACAATCATCCTATATAAGATTTAATCAAATCAAAAACTTTTTGTTTTCGGTATGAAACCCTTTGTTTTTTTAACAGAAAGCTTAAAAACCATGAGCAACTATAAAACGTATACAGACATAAAAATTTTATAGTAAGTATTGCACTTAACTGATTTAAAATTAATGGTATATCGATCGATTTTATTTGCACAGACGTACGTACTGTCAAACACATTTCAAACGAATATTGTTACAACATTTATTTTTGGTTTTTAAGTATTTCCTATGCCACTACTATTATTTTTTTTTACCAGGTACTGGCAGGTACATGGCGCGTTGCAGCCGCAGAGGGAATATTTATGAAAATATTGTTTAAAATTTGACTTATTTTGTTTAATTTGGAATTATATTTATAGTATTCTCTGTCTATAATGAATACATTTATTCATTAGTAATGAGAACTATAGGATTTTTCGAATAAATTTCGATTTTTTCCCAAATTTCTTAGATCAAATTATTTTGTATTTTATAAATACGTATTTCGACTACAAAGTATTCATCATCTGTATGAATTAGCACTTGGTGCAAGCCGATCACCAAATTAGCAACGAGTAACATCTCCTCAGTGAATCATTACAACTAACTAATTCATACCGATGATGACTACTTTGTAGTCGAAATACGTATTTATAAAATACAAAATAATTTGATCTAGGAAATTGGGGAAAAAATCGAAATTTATACATTTATTCAAATTTAATGATGTATATGATAAAAATAAAAAAATAAAACTTATAACAAGTGAAGATAACAACTAGCAGATTTAATTATTTAAATACCCGACACATGAATGATTAATATTAAAAAGATACAATAGAAGTATAATTAACACGAAATACAAAATAAATATAAAAAGAAATATATTACTTTCTTATAATAATTTGTTAATTTCCACACTGGATGGAATTGTGACAAAACTAAACAGTTTATGAAAACATTCAAAAAAAATCTTGTTTTTTGCCTTGGAACTTTTTTTCTTTTATGGTTTAAGATCTATCTATCTATTGACAAAGTGGATAGATTTACTCATTCATGAACATTTTGATCAATCTCATTTTTTCTGTTTCTTTTCGTTTTTAAGTTGTTAATGATGGACAGACGAGCAAACAAACTATAAATTTAAATGGGCATGTGTTTTTGATAGAGACCTCTGCAGGGTCTATTAATTAAGAAAATCTGTAATACATTGCAATTTTTTCATTTTTTATGCATAAATAGTTAAAAAAATAATTATAGTAATGTTATGAAATTTTGATAATTATTTTTAGTTATTTATGTGCGAAAATATAAAAATAAAATAAAATGTATAATACATTACAGATTGTCTTTATTCATAGAGCCTGTAATGGTCTCTACCAGAAACACATACTCATTTTAATTTTTTGTTTTTTCTTATTTTGAATCGATGAAATCGTCGGGAATAATAAAAACGATGAATTTCACACTGAAAATGTTGATATATATTTCTTCCACGCGCTTCCACCATAAAATAATTTATTGTTTTGTATAAATTAGAACAAAACTTCAATGATATAATTTTTTGTTTATATTTTTATAATCTTAATGATTATTTTTTATTTTCACGTGTATTATTTGTTAATATATATTCATTCGTACGGTTCTATAAGTCTAGTCCAAACTGATAACCAATAAATAAATACTGATTATTGGATTCTCAAATTACAGCATATACTCGTATAATGATGTGAAATGATTATTAACTAGAAATACTTAATTAAAATCGAATCAACTTAATGAAGTAAGAATATAATACTTAGTTATTACTAACTAGTGTAATACATACATACATAACTCGAGCATCGTTTAATTATTCAGAATACATTTACATATTATTTCAATTGATTTAATAGCAAACAAACATTACTGTTGTCAACATATCCTTAATTAATGCATTAAAATGCATATTATATATGAACTGTTACAAATGTCATACAATAATAATGCATTTATAAAATTTGAACGCTTGATCTCAGATTATAATATACAAAAAATAGTCGTATCTGTGTTTTTGATCGAGAAATCGCATTAAATAGATTATTATTTGTAATATTCCCCCGAGAAATAATATTTGAAAATTGTAGAACACTTTTGATTTTGATATTTTTCTAAAATAAAGTTTTCTTCAATGGTGGGTTTGACTGTTATGGACGAAAACCAAAGAAAAGTCTAAAAGCAAATGTATACAATTTTAAAATTTTTAGGAAATGAAAAAAAAACCTATTTTTTTCTATAATTGTGTATAAATAACTGTTTACATAGATTTTTTTGGCCAATTAATAATCGGAATAAATTACAGAACTATTTGACGTTAATTTGATTAAAGTTTTAAAATATTTTACACTTATGAGATATAATCCTTTTCGAAATATACGGTATTGAGTATAGAAATTGTAATAAAAAACCATACCAAATTTGTCAAATTAATCATATTACGTAAATTAAACGCAGAAATAGTTTGGTTGTAATTTTATAAAAGGTACAACCAACTCCACTGTAGATGAAAATAATTTTGACCTTTTCAACCTTATTTTTGTACATTTTTTGACATTGCTAGAAGAATTAATGCGTAAAAAGCAAGGAATAAATTAGATTACGTTCATGTAATAAAACGTAGTGAAATGTGCCCTTTTTTTGATTTGAAGTTTTTTCAGAAACAGTTTTTTGTCATCTGCTCTTCTACAAATATATTCTTTTATTTATTATTTACTTCACAAATATAATTTTTACTTTTTTTTTTTAATTGAAAAACTGAAACAAAGGAATACAAATATTAAACTATATTTATGTTAATGTGACACTGAAAATTAATATCATTTCTTAGAAGTTTTAAGAAAATATCAATTTAATATAATGAGGTTCGACACTCTGCTATCTTTTAAAGAAGAATTGAAAAGTCATATATTCGAAATTAAATTTAATTATAAATTGTTGGCGCCATAATCTTTTGCTTTATAATAATATTCCCTGTAATATATACAATATATACACATTTATAACTAACTCTACATCAAATAATTTATTATTGATTAAAATAAAATTATAAAATGTATATAATAATTTTATGACTTAAAGCATGTTTAGTCAACCATAAAATAAATATGACAACGAACTTATTAATATTCAAATTATCATTATTAATAGTATAATTTGTATTGGTATTACATTGTACAGTTCATTAATTGTAAATGTTTTAATAAGAAATCGTTATTCGCACTGTGTAAATGGAGAAAACGACTGAATCCATTAAAGTGCTACATGTAGCTGAAATTTTTAATTAAATATTCTTGCAATAAAAACTTGAAAAATTTTCAAATATTTTAATATACATTGTATACGCAATTATCAAGTATCTTTGGCATGCGATCTTCGCGCTATCTATTGCTTTATTTTATAATCACTGGGTACATTAGAATCTTGCTACCATTGAGTATTAAATATGAAATATTTATAATAAATATGGTAAAATAAAATTATAATAATTTGTTTAATTTTTGTTTTAATATTGTGACCTGGTATTTCTCGAAAAAACTGGTCGAGAATCATTTGCATCAATTTCTTCTTAGAGGTTAGAGACATGAAAGTTTGAATTTTGTTCTTTTGGAAATAGTTTTTTTCGAAAAATATTTTAATTTTTTGAAAACTAATGAGTAATGTTTTCACAGACATTTCTATTAAAGACATAAACGTTTATTTGTATGTACACAGGTCTTTGTTATAAAAAATAAAGGAGGCTAGTAGTATATCTCTATCTCTTTTAAAACTACGGTTTACAAAAAATAACGCAAGATGACATATTTGATTAGCGTATTGCAAATGCCACGTTTTTAAAATGATTACAGGAATAATAATTGTTCAAGGTTTTATAAGATGATTAAATTATTTTATTTACTAATTAATTGCTCAATCACTCAACTGTCACTTTTCATCTTTAAATGAAGGTGCATAATTTTGTACCAACTTACGGACAAAACGTCTTGGGTTTTACTCAATAAATACTTTCTCTTCCAATAATGTATATTGTACAATGGGAATAACAGTACAACATGTAATATGTACTTGGTATTGTTGATAAATTGTGTTAAATATTTTTATAAACTAAAACAATATTTTTCGATTTTTCATAAAGTAAAATATAGACATAGTAAAATATATTTGACATTGATTGAACAGGTTTGTGAAATAACAGTTGTGGAAAATTGGTCTAAAACTATTTTACTAAACTATTATAAAAGTTTTTCATTATATGCGAGTTGCTTTTAACTATTTTACACACACACACACACACATATATACATATATATATATATATATATATATATATATATGTATATATATATATATATATATATATATTTATATATATATATATATATATATATATATATATATATATAATAGTTTAAAGCAACTCGAACATAATGAAAAAGGTTTCTAGTCGAAAAAGAATGTTAGAAATTTAATAAATTCGAATAGTTTACTTTCTTATGCTATTATTAAATTTAATTTTGTACTCTGTGTATATATAAATATACACTAATCGATCGAATATATACGTCGAACTCGAAATACATTTACTAATTTTGATAAGAAATTAAAATTAAAAAAAAAAATATATTTCTGACTTTATTGTTTTTAATTTGGAAATGACGAAGGCTTGGGGAATATTTTCGCGTTTGAAAAAGTTATCTTTCTTTTATAAATGTGATAGTCATCCTAAAAGGCTACGATTACCTGAAATTATTAAAAAAAAAACTAACCAATAATTGTTTGAAGTGTATTGAATCATTGAGAATATAGGTAGACATATCAAAGTCATTATGGGCTGGGAATATGGTCATTCAGGAATCGTTCCTAATGAATAGATTAATGAATTTGTCCAAAATCGTGGAAGGCGTTTATTACTTGACCCAGAACCATGAATTGGGATAACAATTGGATAAAGAAACCTAAAATAAAAGAGTGTTCGATATAGAAATCAAACCATTATTGAGCCAGAAACTTTCGGCTTAGACCATACTAGTACCTTTTTTGGAAAAATTACAAAATCATTTTCAAATAGAACGATCTCTGAAGATTTTGTCATGAAGAGGAGGAAACTGGAATTCATATTCTGTGTGTATAGGAAAGCTCTTCTCACAAAATTTCCAATGCAATGTACTGATCCTAATCACGTGAAATCTATGAAGTTCCATCAAGAAATATACTGAAGTTTATCAAGACTATCGGAAATTTGGACAATTTCTGGATTCAAAGGAGTACGTTAGCTCTCCCAAAACTTTCTCCAAATGAAAATCTAAATCTATACCTAAGTGCCACTTTTGTGTACCCACATGCTTTCTCAACCAAATTAAAAGTCTAAAACGTCTCATTAAATATTAATTCAAAGTGAAAAAAAATCCACTAAAAAAATATATTCAGAAAATTTATTGTTTTTGTTTTTACTTACGCTATAAAATATTTTATCTTTGTAAAATATAATTGTAATAAACCGGAATAGAAATAATTTTATATCGGATGTAAATAAAACACAAATATTAAATATTTGCTACGTTACCTATCAATATAAAAGGTATAATACAGGTAATAAAGTGAATTTTTTGTTTCACACCAAATTTATGAAAAAAATTGTTAGCAAGTCAAATTAACCATTTGATATGATTACTCAGACAAATCACCTTTAAATATCAAAACTCCATTTGCAGCGTGTTTATAGGTGAATTTGTTTAATTTGTAGTTAGTTGAAATCAAATGCAGATTCGTACAATTATAACGAATAACTATGGATCTAATAAATTAAACTACTAGTAATAAATGAATCATATTTTAGTCTCTTTTAATCTTTATTTACTACTTGAAAGTTAATTTTGAAATTTAAGATTTAAAATGAATTTTTTGTATCGCGTTTGTAAGAAGAAAGGAGTTGGAACTTGAAAATGATATTTTTTAGATTCAGTTTTGTATTTTTCATAAATAATGGATCAAATTCTAACACAATAAAATGGAAATAAGATATTTTTGGTTACAATCAAGCTATTTATTATTTTCCTCTTAATTTCTCTAATACTTCTTCTAAATTAATGATTGTGATATCGTTTTAAGGGGGATTCAAATATAATACTGAAGAACCCTATCTAAACATCTTACAATTTTCGAGGCAAAGAAATAATTATCCAAATATTTTGAAATTTTGTATGTGAAATATTGACTTGAAAACGGATGGCTTATTGAAGAGTTTTCCTCGAAAAACTATTTTAACATATAAAATCGAATTTCGATTTTTAACTTAGAGATTTTTTTCAAGAAAAACTATTCTACAAGCCCACTGTTTTCATGTCAATATTGTGCCTACCAAATTTCAAAACACTTGGATAAGTATTTTCTGCGCGAAAATTGAAAGTAATACAAGGCATATAATACACAATCGAAGTCAACAGCTGGTTAGAAGCCCACTTCTTTATGTCAATAACAGCTGTGTATAATCGCTCTTAGACTAAGATATCCTGATTTGGAGAATGGTAAATATAAACTTAATAATTATCTTTATCGATAACAAAAATAAGTGAATATTTTGTCACTAAAAGTCATCTATTATCGGACATGGCAAAGATATGTACAAAATATTCACATGGATCAACTAGTCATAAAATAATCACCATTCCAACGACAAGGCTATGCGGATAAAAATGTTGATTTCTTAGATTTATTAATTTCAGGCAGTATTCAAAGCTGACTTTCTTAATATTTGAATTGTAGTATGAATACATTTGTGGGTGCACATTTACTTTATTACTTGTATTAATATATTTCATAAAGTTTGTTGAATATACATAAAAGTAAGTATAAAACTATAGGAAAATTGAACTTTATAAATATATAGAGCTTGTGGAAAACACTCTTTGAGGAAATTCATGAAAATTCATGAAAATTCATGTTTGTTTAATACATAATAAATATATTGTGCATTATTTATTTTATGATATTATTTTTCCAAATATACTCTAACTAATAAACATACAATTTTTTAAATAAATATTTATTTGGTAAATCCTTTCGTTTTAATAAAAGTTTGCAAAATAATCGTAGAAGAAAATGTTTTATATAGCCTATTAAATTTATTAGTTGCGTTGATTGAACCGGGTTTAGTTAAATTTTAATAAGCACTTAGGAAATATGCCGAATATTTAGCAAATAAAAATAGTCGAAAATGGAACGGTTATTGCTAGGAATACATATAACTTCTATCCAAAAATAAATGGGTATTTTAATTAAATGATGAAGGTAACTCCCAAAAATTTGAAGACCCATCTTCATTCAATCGTGAATTTGCGATCGAGTTTACTGGAGCATAAATTATCAACTTAGTAATTTGATTACAGGATAATTGTGCGGTGTACTCAAATCTGAAATACGCAGTCCTTCTGCAAATATTTTCTTAAAACCCACAGGTCCGTGCTAGCCGTAATATCCTAATGCGCAATCACATGATACCCTGGCCTCAAATTTTGCCATTTAAGTTTCGGTGGAAATGGGATTTTGGACCGGTTGAGTTTTTTTATGCAAATTCAACAGACTTCATCTAAATTTTTGTCTCAAATATCGATAAAAAATACTAATCTAGAAAGAATCAAAAACTCGTTATGATTTATGTAATCATAACAAATGAAATTCGATCATTCATTAAGGGTTAATAAATAACTGTGTGAACTTATACCGTATCGTAAGCCCATTGTGTACATGTCATTGTTTATAATATAATAATTAATCTGTTCTTTTTTTGCTATGTAGAATATTATTCATTCATATACAAAGTGTTTTGAATGGGGGATTGTGGTAAAAATTTATATAAATTGGTGAATGACAATCTATATATTAATATGTGAAGCAAAAACTGTATACCCTTTTTTATTGGGAACGGAGGAGTATCCAATATATAGTTTATATAGAGAAGGACTGGATAATGCTTTTAAATTATGTATAAAAATATATTAAACCAATTATAAAAATTACATACACTATGATACACACATATATAAGAGATGCAGCTTATATTACATACACTACTATACCGACGCATATATACTACTTTTTTTAATAAACTGTTTTGTTTAAACGCATACATATATACTGTTTTGTACAAAGCCAGTGATATTCATCTTTGAGTGTTTTTTGAGTGACCATTGTAACGGGACTCCAGTTGACACAAACCAATGAACAAATTGACACAATCTAAACCAATAGTATTCTATTTTCGTGCATAATTAATTAAAAAAATAACTTTTGAAACTTTATGAAATTTGTCGAAAACTTTTTCTCGAAAAAATGATGCTAATATAAAATTCAAAATTCTATTTTATATTTAGATATGTTTTTTCGCAGAAAACTCTTAGACATATTATCCATTTTTATGTGAAGATAGTGCATACCAAATTTCATAACTTTTGGTTAATTATTTTTTGAGTTATTTATGCGTGAAAATTGAAAAATATACAATATATATTACATTTCAGATTGTCTTAATTAATAGAGCCTGTAGACAAAGGTATCTATCAAAAATACATAACCATTTAAATTTAAATTTTTCGATAGAATTCAAAAGAAATACTTCTTTAAAAGAAACTATTCTTTTATTTATAAAAATCAATGTTTGTTGATATTTTATACACTGTTGCGTACCGTTCATCTGATTGCGATAAAATTTTGTACACTTATATCTTTCATGAAGACTATGGGCGAAGTACAATAGACTTACAATTGACAGTATTACAGGCAGCGGGCGTGTCATACCAACAAATATATTTAAAAGTACGTTTTTCGACCATATTTTCTTACCTTTTCATATATAATATCTCTATCAAAAACACCTACCCACTTAAATTTTCCTTGATACTAATTGTTTATAAAATGTTTTTGTAGCACTATTATTATAACTTTTGATATTCATGTATTTAGTTATTATTTCAAACAATAATTAATATATATATATATATATATATTGATATAAATATATATATATATATATAAAAATATACACAAGCAAATATATACATATATATATATATATATATATACGTTTGTGCTTACATATATATATATATATATATATTGATATAAATACATGTATGTACTTTACTAGTTATAATAACAAATGTATAATGGTATAATTATTTATCATTTTACGTTATAATTAAATACCAAACATATTTTGTTATATTAAATATTGTTTTAATAATTCTTCAATTTAATTGTTTAAATTCATGTGACGATGTCATTCTATGTTATTTTGATATTTGTAAGCAGGGAGAAATTCAAAATACATATTTTGAATTAATGAGTTCCAAATATATCTCAAATGTTCACACAAACACGTTCATGACATGGCGGAGCATCAAAATAATTTATAAAATTATGTACAAATGATAAGCTCATAAAATAAAAGATCGATATTTATTTGGAATTTTTCAAAAAAATATGTGATTGATTTAATTTATTATTCTCGGTCAAATAATTTTGTAGAAATCATTTAAATAAATATTTTATCATTTAATATTTAATAGTTTACTTTGTGAACCTTTTGTGGATAATATTATGTTCATGGAACCAAGTAAAAATATGTAGGCAAATAACAACTGATAACATATCTTGGAAATTGGAATTTATATCTGATAAAACCTTTTATAACTTTTACATGGTTTAATGATTGATTTTTCTCAATTTCGAAATACAACTTTCACAACATATTTTTTAAATGTTTATCATTAAAACGGAGAAAAGTATGCCTTAAATATTTTATTTATTACATTAGAGAAAATATGTTTTTTTTTCTAATTTGAATTTATAAAAATAATTTTCCATATTTTGTTCAAAACTTTCTTATTGATTAATATAACGATTATGAAAACAATAATAACTGCTGTATTTCTTATGATACTCAACTTTCCAAGCGGAGAATACGTACGAGCGATTCTATTAAAGAAAAAAGGTCTAAAAAACAGATTATATTCAAATTAAAGATTTATTTTAAGTTTCATTTCTAAGTTAATTAGCTGTCTTCGGCAGAATTATTTATGTGGATTACCTTAAATCGTCAAATTTACTTTAGTTGAGTTTTTTATCTGCAGCCATCTACTACCGATATCTACTACAGACTTACAATTCGGTCAGTAAAATTCGGTCTTGGTCTATCAAATTATTGTTGTGGAAAATGTAATTTATATTCACAATAACATAAATTGTTTTATCTTAAAGTTAAAATCAAACATATGTGTATATATAGTGTCGTTCATATTTCAAATAGTTAGACAAAAGATGTTACATTATTTTGTAATCTTATTTCAAAATGTAATTTCATATTCATTATATCTTGATACTGACTGTGTGGTGAAACGTGTCTTTAATTGTTATTTTATTTAAGATTAGCAACATATTTAGTTGTAACATTATGAAAATAATCCGCTTTTAGTGAAACAAACAAAAATCAAATGTTTAGTTAATGTAAGTAGCTCGAGCATAACAATTTCATGATAAAAACAAGAAAGCTGTTGCAAATTAATTCAAAGAATTTATGATAAAACAAAAAAAAATAGGATACAAATTTAGGAGAACATTTTTGAAAATTTAACTTTCTTGTTCCATATGTAAAATAAACCAAAATAAGTAGGTCCTTTTTTTCATTAGGTCATTACGCAGTAGTACAAATTTATTTATGGGCTCTTATTTATATTTTGTTGTAGAATTTGGGCCTTTTTAGAAATGTAATCAGTTTCGTTATTTCAGTTTGGTCGTTGCTTATTGCTATTTTTATATTGGTGCTCATTTTGGTTTTCGTTCGAAGTTGCTCTTAATTTTTGCATTCGTAGATGATATGTTCTGATGGGTGTTGCATGTCAAGCACAATGTTGGAGGTTTTCTCCCAAAAAGGAAGTAGGTAGATAGTGTTGAATAAATGCTACAACATATTTGCTATTAAAAGTAATAAAAGCTATGGTCCCATATTATTGAATGACGTAATGTCACGGTGTCAAATAGGATTTTCAAATCGAAAAAAAATTGATTCTCTTGAATAATTTTCTAATATAATAAGGAAAATATTTAAAATTTTCTACGTTTTAACGGTAGATGGCAAATTCAGCTTTTGAGACCGCATTTCCACTTTGTGGCCCCCCACAATAAATATTTTTTCGCGTTGTGATACTAGAATATAGATTCCTTTCATGTTACAAATTCCAATTATTTCTGTAGTAGAAAAAATAAAGGCCGTACACGAACAAAGGCAAATAAAAAATTGAAATTTGAGAGTTTTGGCAAAGTTTGGTGTAAATGACAAACACGTTTTGTTTTGTAGAGTTTGTTGTAATAACTAAAGTTCTTCGTTCAAGTACGAGTCAATGTTTTCCAGAAGAAGTGTGTATAATTTGACCCAAACTGGTTCAGTAGATTTCAAAATGTTTTGTGAAAAGGCAATTTAAGTTTTCGGTTTGAACTAGCCAAGGTTGTTTCCTCGATTTTTTATCGAAGTGGCTCTTTGGGAGAATATTCTAGACAATTTGTAGTATTAAATAACTCATATGGGTTCGTTAAAAGTCAGTTAAAAACTATTACAGATTTTGAATATTTTTCTTTCTTTCTTTTTTTTTTTTAGCTTTCATTTAACCAAACAGATTAGCAGTATTCCTAGAAGTATTCTTATCAAATTTTGTAATATTATAAAGAAAAAATCTTTATTATATTTTTTCTATATTAATAATAAATTGTATGCTAATTAGATTCAGAAACAGAATGAAAACATATCCCAAGAGAAAAACACAAATATACCAAAATGAATTCTAAATGTATTAAATGTTCCAATGGTTTAAGAATGAAATTTTATGATACAACATTTAATGGTTGAGTACACTTAAAATTATTATCAAAAATTATGTTTATTTTTGAAAAGTTTTTAAACTCGTTTACACAATTTTCAACCTATGTGGTTAGTGGCCTTAATTGTAGTCAATAATTTTCATTCGTAATCATTTTAACCCTTTATTTACCATTGGGTGTATGATTCTATAAAAGTTCTATTTAAAACAAAATAATTTTTGCAATTTATTTTAATTACTTAAACTTTCAAACACTTTTCATTTCATTGAAGAACGAATTTCGTTATTCGTATATTTAAATCTTTGTATTATCATCGACGTATACTGTTGCATCCGAATTTTAATAATTAAAATAGAGTGAACAAAAGTGTAGTGTTAAAAAGGTTTTACTAATCGATATTATGATATATATTTTCTAATGCAGTGATCAGCAATCACCAAACTTTTTAAATGCGTAGTGCGTATAACAAAAATATTCATAATTTGTGTCCTTTATTATATTAATTTTGATCAAATTGTTTACTTGTTTTTTGTCGCTGACATGTACTTGAAATTGATTCGAGTTATCGACGTGTTCGTCATATCGCCAAAACGGTGTCATTTTGGGTCTAAATTAACTGATGAACATAGTTTTATCGCAATAGGAGATAAATAATTATACACAATTTTTACAACTTTCATAAAAAATCCAAAAAATCGATAATAAAATTTCATTTCCGATTTTGACCCATAAATTTTAAAAATAACATTTATTTAAGGTATAGTATATTTCACCCAATATTTCATGTTTTAGACAATATACAAATTGTCCTATAAATAAATTTCCACATGGAAAAAGGGGAAATAATATTAAAATGCACTGCTAAATCTTTTAAAAATTCACAAATAATATCAGTTCGTTGTAAAGTAAATTATTATAATATTAGCTATGAACGTTAATTATTTTTTTTTTTTATGTAAGTGTATATTTAATATAAACGTATTTTAATATTTTGTGGCCAATTTGTAATTTGTAAAACAACCAAAAAAATAAAAAATAAAAAACAAACACCTGCTTGGATGTTTATTATGATTTTCATTAAGATTCCAATAATACAAATAAAAAATAACAAAAGTGCTAATATTTCTATACTTATGGAACCTGAGGGTTAGATTGGTACAAACCAAATCTTTGAGAAGTCTTATCTTTATTTCCTTGGTATAGTATGTACCATGTTACATACAAACAGTGTAATAAGTGTTTATGTTAATTTATTATGAGGTTAAAATAAGTATCTGGTATTGTTTTGACCTAAATAATTGAGTTGTTCTGAAACAACATTAGCTTTATGTTAACAACACAACATATTTTCTTTACGATCAAACAAAAACATTTCCATTCTTTATTCCTTTAACTTTATCCTTTAGTTACTCACAAATTTTTTTAATCTGTTCCCATTCATTTTCTAGTTTTAATTAATATGTAGTCTTATCCATTGATAAATGGTTAATTTTTATCTATTAACTATTCAAAAATTATTGCTTCTTATTCAAAAGAGGAGTGTTCATTTAAAATTAAAAAAAATTTTTTACGTATTTTTTTTTCAAATTTATATACGACCCCAACTTTGAAGCAAAATACATGAAAAAACTATGAAAAGTATGTTATATAATAATACATTACAATATAGATTGCATTAATAAGCTGACTTTGAGCTGGATTTGTGATTCTGTATATACTAGTGGACCCGTGTGTTGCTCTGCACCATTAATTGTTAATAATTTAATAGCTTAAAATTGAATCTTGAATTCTAAACAACTGTGATATTTTGTAAACAAAACTGATAGTATTAAACATTCAAATCACACAAAAAAGGCGGTGATTGTGTGTTATGCTTTCAACAATCTCCAACTCATCTAACTTGAGTGTAAAATAACTCAAATGAAAGGCTTTGAGTCATTGACTGTTCGTAGGTGAACCTTCTATCTTCATTAGAATTAGAAAATATTGGGATATCAAAGTAACACAAAGCTTTGTCCGTACACAAATGCCTTTCATTTATAAAACTTTTCAAATCACCTAAATAGAATGGCCGGATTCGGAACCATTTACATCAATTTTTTTAATATATAGATATCGTGTATAAAAAACGAAATAATAAAACCTTTTGTGAATGTTTATTAATTTCATTTTAGACACTTTTAATAATTGCAAATGACAAATTTCAAATATAAGGACAAAATAAAGAATAAAACAAATGTAAAAGATTTTAAATATTAATACGTCAAATTATAACAAGATTTATATCATTTTCTTATGTTTTTATTTCTCGTCCTTATAATGTGAATTATTTGCTTACTCTCTATCCTTTTATATTGAATATAATGGAGTTTTAATTTGTTATTTCTTCAAAAATTTTCAAGGTTTCGTCATTATATCTTATGAAAAATTCACATATTCACAGACAAATATTTTTCCATTAACCCAATTAAATTTTTCAATTTGTATAATTTAGGAAAAACTTTGTTCATATTAATATAACAAAATGGAAGAAAACCTGTTAAACTATTTTCTTCTTTAAATTTGTGCCACAAAGAAATAACTATAGGTAATTTAAAAAAAGAATTAAAATGTGTAAAAACTTGATGGAAGGATTTTAATATGTTTTATCAAGAAACTAGTGGTTTGAAAATCAGTGAGGAAACAAATGCTGCCATTTTGAAAATTTTCAAATTAAAAGGATGAATTTATCAACGAGGATGTTAATTAGTTTAAGTTTTTTGTTTTTTTGATTGAATTTAATTTTTTTGTCTCTGAAAATATTTAACCAGCGTCAACGGACGCTTTAGAAATACTTCATTCAATGATGATGATTTCATAAGTTTATTTTTCTCAAGAATAAAGGTTTCTAAAGAATAAATATTTTATTCAAATGAAAAACAAATATAATTACATTAATAATATATTTTTTGTTTGTCGCTTTGCATGTTTCTTTAAAAGTATGAGATTGATAAATAAAACAATAAAATACCTATATTGTTTATTTCTACATCTTAATGATACATGGCATTTGTCTAAATCAACCAGGAGTTTAAGAAAAGATAAATTAAGAAAATAAACATTATTTGAACGATTGAGAAAATTTGTTATTATGAATAATAAAATTGAAGTAAATTTTTTTTTCTTTTCCTTAAAATCATCCAGAAAAATTGCACAAAAATTATGTTTGTGTTTTTATATATCAAATTTTTGTGACACAATAACTCGCTGAAACCAAACGCTATCAATCCAAATTCATCGCCCATTCATTCATAATCGCAACCATTTGAACAAAATGGAGCCAATTGGGTCCTATGAATTCATGATCCAAGTTTTAAACGATAAGAAAGAAAAGTTCAATTACAAAAAATGTTTGTGTTTTAGAAACCAACCTTTTGTCATAGACTGCCATAAAATTTTCCTGAATTTCAGGTCGAATACAGCTAAATAACATATTAATTAAAACAAATATATAAAAATGTATTTATTGTGTAATTAATGTTATTTACGGATTAAGTAATCTATACTAATCAAGTCAGGTAAAAATATCTAAACATTTTAATGAGAGATAGCAGATCGAAATATTTTTCAACATTTATTCATTTTTTCAAGTACCCCTCTTAATATACGTAAGCGTCTTCAACTGATTAGGTCAAAAGTTAAATAAAAGGATATTTTTGCGAATATTTTGTTTCCTATTTTAGAAATCATAATTAAAGGAACTTTACAAATAAAATTATTCACAATTTACACAGCGATTTTAAAGTCTATTAGTTTTTTTTTTTAAATATCCTGCCTACATTATTTATCCTAAAAATGGCCCTCTCATACAAACATTAATGTTCTTCTTTGTTAAGGGGTTTTATACAGTTATAAGGCTGAAAAAAGCAAATTTTCCAGAATTTTTTCTGAGAAAACCATTAAATTTAGTTGAAGACTTAGTATCAGTACAATTATTTGTTTGGAATGGAGTAACAGCTGATCTCCGTGAGCTCCTCTAAAAAAGGACGTTGGGGACCAACTATATCCCTGAACTGGATCCTCTGAAATTAAAAAACTAAACAGATTTCGTTTACGTCATGATAAATCTAGTAATTTATTGAAGGAATAAGCAAAATAATTTTTTTTTTTAACAAAATGGTTTCTCAAAAAAAAAAATTCGATTTTTGATCAAAATTTCGACCTTAAATTGTTTATAAAAAAAATATTTATCTGTGAAAAAAAGTCTTCGAATTATATTCTATTATTATTATTATTATTATTTATATATTAGTTTTTGAGTAATGTTGGATACCGATTTTGAAAATACCATTTTGAGAAAAACGCGTTTAAAGTTTGAATAGTACTATCAAGCACTTTGAAACGACTTTTCAAATTTGCGTGTAACTTCGAAAATATTCACCGGAACGATATAAAATTCTGTGTGTATTATTAAATATATATATGTACATTAAGAAAATAAAATAAATAAAAAATCGATTTTTTGAAAATTCTAAGTGTTTACAACCCTTTAAATGAACGTTGAAAAAAAAATGAAAAAAACATTTCATAAAAAATAAAATTGTCAGTTAAGAAAATCTTTGAAATATTTCACTAGTGTATATATGAGATACTGTATATTTTGATTTGAAATTTACACTTTGGGAAATGTTACAAAATATCTTTTTCATGAATAAGAGATAGCAAAAAGTTTTTTCTTTATACGAAAAAATTTTTGTTTATACTTCCTTGAAAAAGTGGTAATAACCTAATAAAGTTTGTATTATGATAAAAACAAGCCGTTGTGGGTATTGCTTTTTGACTCAGTTCTGTTACTTTCTGTTCTTTTCCAACTTCTCTAGTGGACATTCACGCTAAGATCTCCAGATCTCTATTCATAACACCCGCTGATTATTTTCCATTGACTACCAAAATGGGACTGGTTATTATAGTTTATTAAACACCACACATTATTATGAAACACAGCATCTATTACAAGTTTTATGTCTATGTTTAAATATTGGTAGTTCTAAATAGTTTTTAATTATATCGGTAGTTGGAGTTTTCGTTTGGATGAATGCTAAATATTCTAAATTTTAGTATAGTTTGAAAAAATTGAAGAAACATTTATTTACTAAAACTTATGTTAATTATTTCAAAACAATAATTGAAAATTTTTATGAAGTTCTAAGGAATTATTTTTCAAAGTTAATTTCTAATTGTTAGTAAAAATATGTATTTAAATTTATAATACACATAAAGTACATATTCAATAACATAGGGTGGAAGAGCAGAAACTTAAAAATTATCTTATTATTTTTTTATTATGTGATAATTTTGTATTGACATTCAATTAACATATTTATTATCAATCTCAGCTAAATTAAAGTCAAATGAGATTGGGTCTAATTTTACCAGTTAGATACCGGACAGATTAACCTAGATAAATTTTTGAAAAATTCATGATATAATCACTGGCAAACATACATTTTATTACTTAAATAATTTTGTTTAATGTTTTTTTTTTTTTCATAAAAATAATAAAACAAATAAATGATGAATATGGGTGCCGCCTATAAAAATGTTTTAATTCGTTTCTATGGTTACGGAATACTGTTTCTACGGGTACGGTGTATGATTTAAAAAATATAATTTCTCAAAATTTATTAACTAATTTAAATCAATATTTGTTTATATTTGCAATTAAAAATAATTACTAATGCAATTTTTCAATCATTTTTACAATTTTCAATTTCAATTAAATGTCTTTTCATGTAATAATTCATTAATTTTTGTTTGACATTTGCTAAAAAATTTACATACAAAAAATTGAACAAACACTTATATTTTCTAGAATGTGAACGATTTATTACAAATTTTAGACCCGATCGTAGCACATAAAACGATTAATAAGTCTTCCCTTCCACATACTATGCACGGTACGAATAATATGTATTGTAAAACTAATAATGACAGAAGTTTTATCCACTAGTACATGATACAAGTTTATTATAAAGAAGTTATTTCTTATTTTATCTTTGTTCATTAGTATGGCACTATTATTATGCTGTTGAAATACAATCTATAGTGTCATATATAGCGTGTCCCATAATGACCACATAGAATCATATATAGAATAGAAATTGTGAGAAGTTGGTGATGACTTCATTCAATTTATAGAGAAATAGAAAACTTTATGACAAAAACACTCATGAGAAACGACTTCGTTCAATGTTCTTTATTCATCAAACTTCATCATTATAGTTAAATTCAGGACAGAATATTTAGTGAAGACTAAGAATTTGACTACAGCCGGCATTTGTAAAGAAAGAACTATATCGACATTCAAATTCTTAAAAAAGAAGTCTTTATTAAGAGTGCTTTTATATGTTTCAATAATGACGTCGTGGAGACTTAACTTAAAAGTAAAGAAGTCATAATTAAGACCCCGTTAAGAAGTCTTCTTTTCTAATTTTCGAAAAAAAAATTGGAAAATATGAACACTTAAAGAAGTCGGAAAAAGGGCTTCACTAAAAGTGAAAATTGTGAATTCTTTAAGAACTCTGTTCCGTAGATAGTCGGAAATTTAAGCATTTTAAGAGGTCTTTTAATCGAGTTTTGTGAATATGCGGTGTCTTTTAGAACTCCATTAGATTTCATTATTCTGATATGCATTTCACTCAAATTACATCTACAGTTTTCGAATAATAATCTAGAAGTTATTTTTCGTTTTTTGTAAATTACAAATTAATTTGTAGGATTATCATAAAACAAAATCGAAGATTAAGACAATATTAGTTTTACCACAAATTCCTTTAACGGTAGGTGTTGTTATTCTTCTTTGAGAAAATATGCGTTTTAGAAAAATTTTAAGAAGGAAATATTTATCAATTATTATTAACAAAATATCTAAAATTTAAACAAAAATATATATGGCAATGGATGCTGGTGCATTGAATAGAATAACAGATTCGTACGTAAAAGTAACAGTGTTCGAACCTTGAAGCATCCTAGTTAATTTTATAAATTTTTCTTAATAAGATTACTTATTTATTTGAAACGAATTTATTTTAAGAGTCACAAAGTAATTATTAATGCATTCTTATTCATGAAGTCTAAAGGTGTTCAAAAAGGGACGCATTCGATGTCTTAATGACTTTTAAAAGGTTTCTTTTTAAAGATAACTCTGACATTCAAATCATTAATAAGCATTCTTAAGAAATTCTTCCATAAGTCATATTGCTTTATGGGTTAACAAGAAAATTCTATTGGTTGTTGTTTAATTTCCAATTGGTATAATGAAGTATATCATTATACTATCCATTGTCTCCTTTACTCACATGTATATTTTCATTTGTAAGTATTCTTTAATTTAATAATCATTTACAATAAATGGTATGACATACCTGAAGATAATAGTCACAAAATACAATATGAGAAATATAAAATGCATCTATTATTGCATGCAAAGCTTTTATCATGTATTTAATGAAAAATATACTCTAGATATTCATTTAAATTTTATTACGTCAAAAATACATATAGTAACTTCCGCAAGGCAGTTTAGTGGTAACTGAACATTTCTTAGATATTTGTTTTAATTAAAACCTGATAACATACAACTGTTTTATCGCACTTATATTTTTATGCACAATTCCTTCAAAAATGTCAGTATACATAACGTTGTCTCGAATTTTTAGGTTTAATCTTAAAGATATGATTGTTGTTTTCTCTGATATATTTTAGGCGTTTTCTCAGAAACTACTCACATCTAAATTTTTTGGATCTAATTTACTTTAATTACACAAGTTCTGTGACATTCTGGAAGTAGGAAAATAGTTAAATGGATATTATTATTGATTTTTTTGGGTCAAATAATTTTTGAAAAAAACATGAGTTTGATCCAAATCGGAGACAAAATTATTTTCTCCATTTTTCGGTATTTTCTAATTAAATTTTTTTAAAGGCATTCGTAAGAAAAATACGACAAATGAGAACAAATATCTCTCCTCGCATTTAATAAAATTCATTTTGCACCCTAAATTTATTTATAACCAAAAATCAACAATATTATTCATTTAACGATGAGTAGTTTCTGACATATCGCAAAAAATCCAATTCAATGATCGATTTAATACTAGCCAAGCTAGCAGAGCAAAGTATTTAAAATTTAATATAAATATGCTCAAATTTAGGTGCTTATTAGATGTTGCAAAATTAAATTAGGCTTTTTTTTTTAAATGTAGAAAATTGAGTCACTACTGCCGTGATATCACGCAGGCAGCGCAATGTGTGAAATTATTTTTTATAGTATAATGTATTTTCCAGAGCCTAGGTACTTTTTAGATGCTTTTATGTGCCTCAATAAATCATAATCTTGTTCACGGATTTTTTTGGTAATTTTCATTGAATTGATGTATTTATTGCACTCCATTAAACACTTTAAATTAGTACTTACATTATATAATTGTAGTTTTCATTTCAGAATTGTTCTCCCAGTGTAATATTACGGCAGCAGTGAAACTTCATGACTGAATTTTCTTAATAAAAAATTTGAGCAACTAGTTTAATTTTGTAGCATCTAATTTCAAGCATATTTAAATTGCTCTGCTAGCTTTACTAGTCGTTCTTCTATAGACATTTTAGAAAACATCCTTTTTAAATAACCATCCAATTATTAAATGAAGTGAATTTTCATATTATCCCTAAAAAAAAAATTAGAAATAAATGTGGTTAAATTGAAAATATTCAAAAAATTTTATATTGTCCTGGTGTTTTAATGAATTTCAGCAGCATGGTGTGTTATTCGTAATGTAATTCATTCTTTCAACTACAAGTAAACTACCTTAAAATGCTATATAGAGCTTTATTTTAAATATATTTAAGAATGTTGTCACGAATTCGTATATTTTCTCTCGTGTATAAAACAAAATAACATATATCTACAATAATAATTTTCTTTGTCTTTCTATGTACGATGTATGTATGTTATGTTTTATTTCCCTTTTCCACCCACTTATAATGTGTCAAAACAGTTGCAAGTACACATATACTTTAATAGCAACTATCCCAAAGCTCTACTTATTGTACTTAAAAGAGTTTTATAGTAGGTGAACACAGCCAGCGTTGTTGTATGTTTGCATTATGTATGAATCCAAAAATAATATATACATATAGAAACGAATAGCATTTTATGATGTGATAAAAGACGAATTTTTAAGAAAAATTATATTTTTTGGTTTATGTTCAGTTCATAAATACATGAAGATGACATTCATTGCATGTTAGAATTTATATTTAAAGGATTTAAGGATGGTTTAGAAATAAGACTGTCTACCCAGTATTATTAATTTAATTTATTTCCTTTTTGATTTGTTAATAAATCGATGAAATTTTTAATATCTGATCAATTTTATTCTATTTAACAAGTTGATATCTTATATTTTGATGATTTTGTTTATGGTTTATCAAAAATTTTATACTCGACATACATAATAAGCCATAGTATATTAATTTTGGTGTAAAGTTTCTAACGCTAGGAAATATTGAGCCACAATAAAATTTTGGCATAAAAATACCTATTTAGTCTAGTTCCGGTTGCCCATGCGTCAGTCCGTCATCACGATTTACTCAAAAATAAAAAGAGTTAACGAGTTGCAAAATTTTGGCGAAATTTCTTAACATAAAAAGTCAGTTCAAGTTCGTGAATGAACAAAATCGGTTCATTGGGTCCAATGCATCCTTGACCTAACTTTGTTTATTTCTTTGAAACGAACAAATTTGTTTCGTAAAATGTTAGGATTTTACGATACCACAATTTAAGCAGAAATTTAGCTAATTATCACATAATTATTACAATACATAATATTATTATATTATATACAAATATAACTGTATATACTGGGATTTTATAGTATTTTATGAATGCTAATTAAATACCTGAACAATGATATTGAATCATATGTGGAGTGTCTAAGCAATTAACTCTGTTATTTTTTATCTTCACTTACTATATATAAAACTTTTAAACAATTTCAAAATTAATTGAACATAACCGCGTTAATTTTTCGCATAACCATAAAGTTTTGATTTACTAACAAACATATTTCTAGTTTCGCCAAAAAAATTCGTATAGTTGTATTTAAATGTCACATTTTGAAATAAATATCGAAATATATCATAAATAACGGTAATAAAATGCTTACGAATACAACTTTTTGTCAGAAGCTTATTTCAATTTTATTATTTTCTGCTGACCAATTTCTATTCTTTTATAAATTTTTATTTTATTTGTCCTTTCTGAATATCCTTTACAAAAGGATGGTATTCGTGTATCATCATCATGTTCATAAAATATTTGTAAATTGAAATAAATATTCTATTTGAAATTCGTCAAGATGAAAACTAATAAATAAAAATAATTTTAAATGATACAAAACATACATTTAATATATGTTAGAACTTGCAAAAATTTTTTATTATATATGCACTAAAAAAGAATTTACTTGTAGTAAATTTTGCTTTTTAATAAATAATTTCATTTTCGTAGAAATTAATTATCAAAAATCGATAAGTCACTTTTCAACTACTACTGTCATATAGTGACGGTATATACGTATATTCGTGTACGTATATTCTATACAACAACAGTACACAACATTCCTATGCGGTCACCCATCCTAGAACTGTAGACTATGTCTTATGTTGCTTAACTTAAGTCATAGGTTCAGATCAGTTATTAAAAAATGCATATATTTTATGTATGAAAATCATTTATACAGATGCATTTTTTTCATGGACATATAATCAACAATCTCTATTATAGATATCAGAAATTCACTGGAAGTGCACTTAATGATTATTGACAACTATTTTATCGTGTTTTGGTCTGTCGTACCAACACATTTTTAAAGCAAATAAAAAAAAAAATTTAAAAAAGTATTAATAACTGATAGGTATTTAATTTTTCTTGCCTTTGTATTTTTTTGAAATTAACTATACATAAATGAAACAATTCGTTTGTGTTTATAATAATTAATATAAACAAGTGTTCATTGAATCACGCTGTACACGATAATAATTTATTTTTTATAATGAATGGCGTTAATATGATATAAATTTTTTCTGTTTCAGTGCCCAGTTATCAGCTGCAGCAGCAATTACTGAACAACAACAACGTGGCTCGTCAGCTGGATTACATACATCACAAACATCGTGTACAAAAGGGAATAAACCACCACCGCCATTGTTACGATCACGAACATTACCAGCTATTGTTGTGCCTGGTATAAGTATATTACAAGCACAAATTGATGCAAATCGTAATCAAGGTATGTATACCATAAACACAGACTCATTACAAGGTCTGTCAAAATTAAGTGATATTGTAGTAAATTTGACGGATGTGCCGGATCGTTAAAAATAAAGATCCGCAGATACAGATACGGATAATTAGTGTCCAGATCTGCAGATACAGATACGGGTCTTTACTTTTCAACTCAATCAATTGGTATAGTTTTTTTTTGTAGTTTCCTTTGAATGTGATTGCCAAATATGCAATTTCTAAGAAAATTATTTTTATGAGATTTAACAGTATTTTATTGCAACATTTACTTATGAAATCATATAAGTAATAAAACTTAATAATGTCGTATAAGATTCGATGAAAAAGAATCATCACAGATAATTGTGAGCGTAGACTATTGATAACATAAAGCAGTACCTTGAAATCTCTAATTGGTCCTTTACGGAAAATACTTCTTATAATAAAAACGGCGTTAGCCAGAGATTATTGAATTGTCTTCCCGTAAGAATAATTAGGAAAACCGAATATTTTTCATTTTCAGGTAAATTTTTGGGGAGCAAGGAAAAAAGTGTCTAATTCCCAAATTTTATTTTATTTTATTTTATTTGGAAAATTGTTAAAAAAAGATTTTTAATTCAAAAAGTAGCTAGTAGTCTGACAATTTGCAAATAGTTCCAATAGCTATTTTTAGATTTTCAAACAAATAACGTATTTACCTCGCATCAGACTAAATGGTTTTTGAGTTAAGTAATTGATTTATTAGAATAACGAAAAATCGAATTTTCGTTAGTTTTAAGGTTGTATTTAAAACATACTCTGTAATTTTCATTAAAAATCTTGTTTCTGTAAAAGGCTTAGCTATACTTTCTAGATCTGTATTTATAAATAACACTAAATGCCATCGGGTACCAAAAATAAGTCATTGATGACAATGTTTTTTTTATTCAAAATTATTAGAAATAATTTTTGAAGAAATAGCCAGTACCAGTAGCTTTAACATAATTGTGAAAAAAAAAAATAAAGAGCTGTAATAAGACTAAGAATATCACTTTGCAATTGCATATTTTTGTTGTAAGTGAAGCAAAATTTGTCATTTTGATGAACACAAATTCCATTGCCGCATAATTTACTTCATAATAAGATATCCACAAAAGTTGCGAAAGGCTTTAAAAAGATGTCGATTAAAAAAAATCTAACAGGACCTTTCCAGGTTTACAAATTTGCATAAACAGATAATATTTCCAAACGTCATTGTAAAATGAATAATAAATGACTTTTCAAAATTTCCTGTCATTGTTGTTTGTTAAATCCCGAGGACAATAAAAAATCTCACTTAATTTTGAAACACCTTTTAAAAAGTATTATGTTTAGTAATCTGTATATTTATGTGATATCTAGTGTATTATTTTAGAAATTTTAAGAAGATTGTGGTTATGAATTTTGCATGAAGAATTCGTTTTAATGTTTTCACGAATAAATCTTTTGTAATGTGTTTTAAAAAATATCATTAGCTGAAATTTATAATCTAATACTTGATTCACAATTATTTACTTTTTTTGAAATAAATCTATTAAAAATTATGTAATCGTATCAGTTCCTTTACCAAAAAAATGATTACATAGCATGGGAATATAACAACCAACAGAGTCAATTGCTTAGGCACTCGACTTATCAAGTCTACACAATTTAAATTTTACTTTTCCCATATATGAGTCGAAAGTTGAGTCTTGGACTTATTTCGATCATTCACAAACTAAAACTCAGTCATTATATCCAAAATACATCCCCTAAATTTCAACTTGATAGCTTTTTTCGATTTTAATTTATCTCGATGACGGACAGATGGACAGAGATTCGGATGTACTAATTAGGCGATTCTATGAATACTAATTTTGTTTGTGCGGTCAATATTTTCTAGCGTTATAAACAATAATGTACAAACTAAAATGTACTTTGACATGTTATATATAAGTCGAGTATAATAATTTAAAGAACGTATATTAGAACGTAGCTTAATCAATATTTATCTCTTAAATCTTTGATAGATAATTAAGAATAACATTTTGACAAGCATATATTCAGTTGAGATTCAGACATTCAAAATTTTACTACTCTCCCAAGATATCTTTTCTCATGGTTTATTTTAATAAATCTTATAAAGATACATTTTTATATCAATGTTTTCTTTTATATAAAATACTTTTAATACTTAAGACAGAAATTTATTACTTCATTTCGTCGTTGAATCTACTAGGTTTATGTTTGTTCTCATTGTTTCGTAAAACAATACCGAATATGTTCGACAAATAGGCTTCTTAAAACCTTTCTAAAAAAAAAAAAACTTTAGAATAATATATTCTCTGTGTTTTCCGTACTATTTTCTAACAAGCATAAACACTTTTGCAATACGAATGTACGAGCCATACATAGTCATTAAATATAATACTGCGTTTTATAGTTCTAGGAAATTAGGTACAGTGTGTACAATAAAAAATACGAGTGTGCTTTAGAAGTAAAATTTCGTTAGCTCCATTTAAATATATATATATATATATATATATATATATATATATATATATATATATATATATATATATATATATATATATGTGTGTGTGTGTGTTTTTACTATCTGTCTTTCTATTTACTAACTTCTATATTCTTCTTTACTTCTGTTCACATCGCCGAATCACACTTTTTGTAACGCACTCGTGTTATTCTACCTAAGTCAAGAAGTTTTCCTTCAAAAAAACTATCGTATTTGTCACTGTTTACTGATATTACGGTTATATTTATACAATTAGATACCTTGGTAAATTTTACATTAAATGATAGCCGAAGTTTATAAACGATACAAATTGTATCATAAATTATCAAAAGGAAAGTTAATATAAGGCAAACATTAGCATAGAAAATGCTGACACCAAAAATGTTGACTAATAGAACGTTGTCATCGATTTTTCCGTCAAAAAATATATTATCAAATACTTCTAAATCAAATCATTTAATATAAGAATACTCAATGTAATAGCTGTGATTGCTAAGCGAATTTTCTTCGAAACACTTCTTACAGGCATAGCCTTGGTCTTATGATTTTTCAAAGAAAACGCCTATATGTTGGTCTTGCTTTGTTTATAACTACTTTTCATGCTACTTCTACAATTTTTTCTGCTTTTTAAATAATTATATGATTATCTTCTTTTACAGCGAGTATTTATGAATCTAGGAATTATTTTAATTCAACAACAAACATTTTGTTCAATTTTATAATATGTGCCATATTTGAATTTAAATAAAAGAAGGTTCTTGGATAGTTTTCAAATTATAAACGGTGTTTGTTTGGTAGTAATTCGATGACTGCAATCTTCTTTCAAACATTCAAAACATTCAAATGGGTCTTTCACTGGTAGGGGAGAATGGGGTAATGACGGTCAGTGCACAATGGCAGTCAACATCATTATTCTAAGACGAAAAAAGTTTGTACTTCTAGAGTAGATAACAGACCTTCGTCTTACACTATTAAGCATGCTGGCAAATACCTATTTATTTGCTGCATCACATTCAAGAGTGGTTTATCTTCATTCTTTTTTGTTGCTTTTGATTTAAAAAAGACAATTTTAATGACATCATTATATAATTTGAAAATCAGAAAAAAAATTAAGTCTAATATTAATTGATATACTTGCATTTTATTTTAAATTATAGTGTTTTGTACATGTTGACACATAATGGGCTTTTCAGTCATCTGATTGATCTAAACTAACTTTCGGTTTAAGCTCTTTACAAATTTGCATTTTATTTTTATTTTTATTATATTGATGCCTTAATTAATTTAAGTTACTTCTTTATAATTATACCAAAACCATTAAAAAGTTAGAGAACGTATTAAATTGATTTATATAAAATTTTCACTTTATTCACATTTGCCCTGAAGTGATCGCCAATACCCCTTTTCCACGAATTTTTGATTAGTAGAAGAATCATTTTTAATATTTTTTTTAGCTTACAATACGCTTAAATTGAAAATATTTAAGTTAATAATAATATTTATTTTTTATAATAGATGGACGAAATGGTACTGGGAGCTGTAGTACATCCAAATATGGTACAAACACAGGACGACATAGTGCACGTATATCATTCAGTGAAGCAAGTGCTTCAGGTGGTAGTTTACGTGCTGAACAAGAAATAGGTCGTAGAAAATCAGCTGTAAGTCGTTTATGTGTTGGCAGTGCTTTTGGTAGTCCAACAGAACGACAATGTGATGGTACACTAGTGTTACGGTATGTACTATTTTCATGTTTAGCACAGTCATTTTCACTTTTCATTTCATAAAAGAACTACTAGAAATCTGTTAAGGAAGTATGTACTATTTGATAATGTTTCAAGTGCTATACGAAATAACCCTAGCCTGTAAAGATATGCCACTTGGCTATGGATATATAATATGCGAAAGAAAAAACCTTAAAAAATGGTTGAAAAGTTCAAAATTTTTTTTTCGTTCGTTAAGAGTTTTCTAGGATAATTAAGATCTAAAAAATGCAAAAATAACATTTATTTTACGATCGATAGAGTAGTTTCTGAGATATTCCATAAAATACATCCGCTAAATCGGTCTCTGGTGCAGATTATTTGTGATATCTCAAAATATATCCAACCAATCGTTAAATAGATGTTATTTTTGAAATCTACGGGTCAAACTACCCTGTATGCATATTATTCTTCGAAATCGGATAGAAAACAAAATTTTCGATTTTTCACAATTTTTTTAAGGGATACCCCTTTAAAAAAATCGAGAAAATCGAAATTTTTTTTGCTTCTGATTTGGGTGATATATATATTTTAAGATGCTTTTGACCCGTAAATTCCAAAAATAACATCCATTTGACAATTGGATATGTAGTTTTTGAGATATCGCTAGAAATCCGGCCCAGAGGTCGATTTATCGGATATATATATCATTGAATATCTCGAAAACCAGTCGACCGATCTTAAAATAAATATTATTTTTGAATTTTTTAGACCTCATTTATCTTAGAGAACCCACAAACTGCGAAAAAAAAATGTTGAAAATTTCGACGGATTTTTTAGGTTTTCTTACACAACAGCAAAAATTCCAGAAAATTTAAATAAACTGGGATTAAAAAATACATAACATTTTATTAATTGGAACACTAATTTTTATTAAATAAATTGTTTTCAATTCACTTTTCACTTACTAGAAAGAAGTTATAACGTACTTGGTTTTTTTTTAAATCTCTAATGCCCGGTCCTTGGCAAACGCTAACGAATCAAACTGCCTGACAGCAGTCTATTTCTCTACACCATAAATATATCATAATATCAAGAAATCTGCGTTTAGAAAACGCTAGAAATTTTTTCTCTTCTACTATTATCTGAAAATATAACGTTTATGAAGCCATCAACTTACATGCGGGAGGAATTGTGTATCATAAATTTGTTTTCATCAAATGTTTTTACCAAAATCCCACACCATGATTAATGTTTCTAATAATATCAAATTATTTCAGACCTTTCAGACCTTTATTGAAAAATTATTTTAAATGACTTTAGTATTTTCGTTTTTCTTTAAACAATGTCACAATAGATAGAAGATACTGTGTAGTATTTTCATATTGTAAATATAAATCGTTTTTCATTTTCTTTGAATTCTCTTATGGGATTTTTCCTTACGAAATGTTTGTTTTTGATATAAGACTTTTTTTTGCTTGTATTTTGTGTCTTTTGTTGTATACTTCTAAATATATATGTATTGGTTTAGGTTTTCTTATTGTAACTTTTCACTCTTTGTTTCAATTTTTTCTGTAGCATAGTGATGTCAATACAGTGCAAGATTTAAAATTGTTATTTAGAAATTCGGACAGACTATTTTTTATTCAGTATCAAATACCATTTAATTTCTAATTAATTTATTAACTATTCTTCAATTAATTTTAATTATGTGTCAGATAATATTAATTTTAGCCTAAAGTTTGTGACGTGACCGCACAAACAAACTTTTGGTATAGGTGTTTAATTTTTAAAGTATTGATTGTGTTCAAATATTCAAAAATTTATTTGAAAGTAATTTTGTAAAAATTTTCTTTCGTCCGGTCATTTCCGGGTTGGCTCGAAACGGGATACGAAATGTATTTCCATAATACTATAATAAGCCTATAAATAACTAATTGATTTTTTGTAATAAATTTTCATAATTAGAATAAAAAGTTTGGTAAATTATTTAAAATTAAATTATTATTGAAATACAAAAATTAAAATATCCAGTTTTTAATCATGAATATTGGTCTAAATTAGAAAATTTTTAAATTAATGAATATTCATCAAATATAATGAATTAATTAATTTAATTGATACCTGTGTAGTATCCCTTGCGAGTGGTGAGTTCATTAATATTATAGGTATAATCTAAAATATAACAATATCTATAGTTGTTATCCGTTAGTATTATTATTATGTACTATGTATTTCAAAAGTTAAAGACCAGATAATATCCATACGCGTCTAAAAAATAATTCCATCTATTTATTTTCGTATTAATACATCTTCGGAAAGTATACCGTACACAGAAAATTTTAATATAATATAATAAAATCAACACAATTTATGTGTTAGAGACGGTCCACAAAAAATAATGTTGATTAGCTACACAAAAAAATATGCTGAATTTTTAACACAAAATTAGTGTTAACATCAATTATTATTTGAGTTTAATACAGAGGTTTGGTAGTTAATTTAAAATAAAGTAATATTTAAAGCTTATTAGGAAAATTATTTTACTTCATTTATTTAATTTTCAGCCAATTAGCAACAGTATTAAACTTCAATAAAAGCAGATATTTTTAAGTAATCAAATAAGTGAAAAAGTGTGCTTACCTAACCATTTTATATAATTAAAACACTTTTTTCATGTTATAAATCAAGAAAACAAAAGAAAAACTACTGATAAACACAAAAATCTATACACAAATTTTACGCAGACCGTTTTTTACGTAAATTTTGCACAATTAAGTAAACAAAGTTTATTACTATGTATCTATTCTAAGGATAAACATTCCCAAAAGAAGATTTGACAAGAGTCCATGACTATAAGGTCTGTGTAGTGTAGATCTTACCTTACAAATAAACACAAATATCTATACACAAATTTTACACAGACCGTTTTTAACGCAAATTTTACTCAAAAAAGTACACAAAGTTTTTTACTATGTATATATTCTAAGGATAAACATTCCCAAAAGAAGACTTTACAAGAGTCCATGACTATAAGGTCTGTGTAGTGTATATCTTACCTTACAAACTATCTTTCTTGCTTGCATAAAAATGGAGAGGGACAAAAGAATATATAAAGCTACACGTATTGGAACTTTTCGAACATGCGGTATATACAGATCTATAGTTTAATATTATGTATTATTTAATACAACCTAATGCATTTACAGTCTGGATATCATGAGACCATTTAAATTAAAGGTGTTGTAATAACACTCGTTTGATATTCATGAGTATTTACAGTTAGTAGAATTAGAAATTCTATGTTGTATCTTAAGTTTTATTAAAAATTGAGTCTAAATGTATATTAGATTTTTTTATAATTAATACAAAAATAAAAAACGAAATAAGATTAAAATTATTTAGCTTACGATTTGGAAGATGCACACACTTTTTTATCACTTCAATTGAAGCGTCTTTATTCACGGATATGAATGTGAAGTTATTTTTTTAAAATCTTAAAAAATAGCTAAAATATGGACGTTCAAAATTCGTAATTAAACAAAGAAGGAGATTTGTGTAAATGACGTCATACATGTTCATCTCTATAGTAATTTTAGATAAGGGTGATTCTATGATAAGAGGTGCTTTCGATGTCCATGGCACTTATAAAATTTCAAAATTTAAAGTAAATCTTGTAAGTAGGCAAAAGTGAATGATCTATAAATACGTTAATTAAAATTGAGATATATCTAAAGAAAATGACCGCTTATCGTCGAATCAGCCATAAAACTTTTTTGCTTGCCAGAAAGAGTAGAAAAACAATCCTTAAGAAGGTAAAATAGCAAATTTCTTAATTTCATCTTTTCTATTCGTAAACTGGAGAAATTTACGGGTGATTTACCTCTGAATGACAATATTAAAACTTTTTCGTCGATAGTTTATTTTTGTTTTCATTTTTGTCTTATTTAAGCTCCAGTTTTCAAATTGTGGTATTTCAATCATTTATTTATTTTATTTTATTTTTTTTATTATATTATTCTAATTAGATTCTTAAAATCATAGCAGACCGATATTTTAGCGTGAAAATTTTGATCTTGATTATTTGTATTATCAACAGGATATCATCCAAATAAATTCGAATAATATTCAACTTTCATTCAAGTAATTTATTTATCACATTATGATTGGGATACAGAATAACTCATGAATATTCAGAGTAACTTTCTAAACTTTTTATTTTGGCAGTGCGACAATATTTAGACACGACAATCAATCTTTTAAGCATAGATTGGAATTATAAAAAAACATATTTTTTAAGAAGAATTAATGCAAAAGCAAAAATTTTTTTTTTTAGTAGAAAATTAAGACACCAAACAATTTTGAGGAAAAAAAATTTATATATTATATTTATAGCTAGTTACATTTAACTGAAACTTTTTCAAATACATTTTTGAGGTTTCTTGAGTGTTTCACTATTGATAATGGTCTTATATCACCAACAATATAATAACAATAAAATTATCACCTGTTGCTAGAAACCGTTTGTGCCTTCAGGTGATGGAATATTCTTAAAAAGGTACATAGGACCAAAAGGTCTAAGTACAAGGAACGCGGCTGCGGTTCCCCTCTTATTGTACTCAATCATTATTTAATTGACTGTTTTATAAATCCTTAAATGTTTTAGAATCCATACTAATCATTATATATCTTGTTCATTAACAGGGTACCAGCCCCACATGTAGTAGCTGCACGTGCGTATCGAATGTCTGCAAGTGATGCTAGTGGCGGAACAGGAAGTGGGGGTGCTGGGGGTGGTGGTCGTGGTGGGGGTAGTGGTACAATATCCCAGTGTCCTAGTGGTCCAACCACACCATCAGGTAGTGGTTCAACAACAGCTTTGTATCGTTTAGCAAGGTTGTTGAATCAAGGTGCAACTAAGACATTACAACAACCATCACCAAATGACACCGATGGTAATGTGATACGACGTTTAAGTTGGGAAAGGTAGGTGGTGCTAAGTGTTTTGCCATATTTTATTATTCTTAGTGAGCTGGTGATATTTTAGTATTTTTAATTTTGAATTGCAATATTCAGTCTACATGAAATATACCATCTAATGTCTATATTCCATATCAACAACGATATTTCCAGTTTTGGGTATCAAATTTAGTACAATATATGAGTTCGATACTGAAATAGGGGTATATTTACAAAAATTTTACGTTCTCAGTGGGCCAAGGAATAAAGGAATAACGGCACTAACATATTTACCCATTTTACTATTTAGAATAGAAGTTGCGAGTTTAAATCCAGGCTGCAGCAGTTTAACAGTTTAGATACTCGACAAATAATTGAATTATTTGGACTATTTTTAATTAGCATTCATAAAATACTATTAATATCCTGTCTATACAGTTATATATGTATACACTCATAATAATAATAAAAATATGTATTATTATTACTTATTTGTGATAATTAGCTAAACTTGAGCTTAAATTGTGGCAAATCCTAACATTTTACGAAAAAAATTCATTTCTTATCAAAAATAAAGACTCCTATTTTTCTTTTATAAAATTCATTGGATAAAAATAAGAGTTTATATCGTATTTGTGATGGAGACTTTAAATAATACGACACATTCAGAAGTGAAGAAAACTTGCAAGTGAGAATACAGTATACTAAATTATTCAAGAAGTAGAAGAAAAGAAAATTATTAAACAAACCAGTCAGAATCAATTATGATTTATCTATGCACAATTTACCAGAATCGGTTTAAACTAACTAAAAATTTTCCAACTAAGAAAAAAAAATTCCATTTACTAAATGTATATGATGAAAATATGATACAACAACTGTTTGTTATTAGAATTTTTAGTATACAATTTCTTTAGTCTAGACATTGCTACATTGATATAGCTTAGGATAAATTGGTTCAATAGTAAATCTTATTTTTATGCGTTCAGCGCTTCTTTTTTTTTTGAGTTTAAATATTGTTTTTAATTTAAGTAATTGGTGGAAAATTATTGTTTAAAGTAAATTCTCGTACCTATTTGAGAATCGTAAGTTTTGCCAAATATGAGTGTCAAGTGAAGAGATTAAATCTCTTTTATAGAAACTTGAAGTTTTATTGCAGTAAAGCTTAAATTTCTTTAAAATGTTACCTTATATAAGAACGGTGCGAAATAGTAGAATGATTTGGAATAGAAAAATGCAATTACCTGACGCTTACTTACAATTATAAAATACACTAATTTTATGGTATATTTTATTATTTTTTCAGTTTAAAATGAAAGTTTTATATAGATAAATATAATTAATTCTGATAAACAACTCAACACAACATAACAAACCGTGTATTTAATGTTATTAAATTTGATAATAAATAAAAACAGGTAAAAATGCCGCATTTTTGAATCCACAAGTATAATGTACTAATTTTAGATTTAATTATGAAATAGAAAAACTGAAAAAGGAAAGAAAATTTGTTCTGTGTAATGAATGCATTGAATGTGTTCAGCATTTTTAACAGACTGTCGAGACACAGAAAGGCAGAAGGGTTTTTCAGCTGGGGATTGATAAATCACCAAATGTGAAGGTGTGGAAGTGCCGATAATATTAAAACGATCTACGTTTATTATTTAAATTATACCCTTCAAAAAAACGAAGTGATATAATTAGAAAAAGTCCGGTTCATGTCTTAAAACAGTACAATTTTCTATTTTTCTTTTTATTTAATTTTTCTTTCTTTAATTTTTGTACAATGTACAACAAATCGAGAAATTATTATATTTCAAATATATTATAATTGTTAAAATTATAAATACATAAATACTTCCAAAATAGCTGAGGGAGGACGTTCTGTATACTGGAACTTTTTTTCTATTGAAAATACTATATTGAATAGTTTTGGGTAAAGCAGGTCGCCACTAATTTTTATCAACAAATTTTCGACATGTATACGCCGATATCCACTAGACTGATAATGTTGTGTTGCTAACACGTGCGTTACATGTCGTACATAGACCTTATTTTAGTCATTCAATTCTAAGTATCTTGCAAACATTTTTTATTCGAAGAACTTATATTTATTTAAAAACATGTCAACATTTTGATGATATACAGTAAAAAAATAAATTTTTTATATTTATGAAGGTATGGCAATTTATTTAATGCTAACTTCTGCATAATTTATTTCAGAAAATTACCACTTAAAAAAATGTAGATTTAAAATGAGCTAAATAAATTCTATCTATAAAGAGGCCAAAAGCCGTGTTTTTATTACCAATTTTATAATAAGTGACTTGGTTTGGGTTGTTTCATTTTTTACAAGATTTTTGACATTTATATAGAAATAAAAATTTGCTCAAACATCGGTACAAATCTCTTACAGATGTTTGAGCAAAATTTTATATAACCGTCTCACAGCATAACGTTTTCATAAAATGATACCTAACCGATAATCAAGCGTGGCGAAAAATAACAAATCTATACCATATAAATGTTACAATTTGCTATAAAATTTAAGCGCGTGTATAGCACTTAATAATTAATTTTTTCATAAGATCAATTAGGCAATACGATCGCTCTGTAATCTAATTTTGAATCTGTTTGCACCCATACAGTTCATGCCAGTTCACTATTCGTTGCAATTTGTTTTCTTTTTCCAAACGCTTTACTAAACTTAAACAAATTGAAAGAAGAAAGAGAAGAAAAAATACTTTGAAAAAAAGAAGTTTTTACATTCCACTTTAACATTTAGTCACATGACCGATTTTGGAAAAAATTGGACACGAGTATTGATTTTGATTTTAGAAAACATTAAGAAAAATTTACTATATGATTTTTTGGGAACTTCACCCCATCTTATGAAAATCAATTACCATTTGAAAAAACCATACTTTTTCCAAAGCTCAATAGGAAAACGCCGTTTTATGTAATCGATGCGAGATTGAAGAAAAATGTATGTTTACTTTTACGTTTTGAATCCGTACCCTCAAAATCACCATGCAAGCAAAAACGTTGCAGGTTTTTGCTGTCTGTGAGTTAGATCTATATCTTAGTAAATAAATAATCATAATATTGAGTATACGAGTTTCAAGTTGAAACGTTTCATCTGTGTAACCCTGTATTTACAATAATAAGAAGTATTTTAACATTTAATAAATACATTTAATAATTTAAAATATTTTCAACTCCATATTGTCTGTCTTCATTAGTGCTATATTTCCTATTTAAAACTTCACATTTTAATTTAATCTTTCTTAATTATGATGCTCTTGGCCTGTCTATTAAATAGTTTCTATTTCTATTAGCCATTCTGAAGTTTTAAATGGTTATAAAATTCCACCGGGTGTTGGTGATTCATAAATAAATGAATGGGTCGGTGCAAATTGACGACACGACGCAATGCGATTGGCCCGACAAACGCGAGGCATCCTGCACGAGACACAGTTTCTCGTGCCACACGTCGCATGTTTCCCGAGTCTACGAATAAAAACTAATAAACATAAACAAAACACAAAATAAACAAAATAAACTAAAACACGTGTCTAGTGGACGAGAAAATTACATGGCAATATTCGTTCCCCAATACCATAAGCGCCGCAATATGCATCAGGTCTAAAGGTGAAGAAACAATTTTTATGCCTATGAAAAGAAAATTGTTTTATTAGTGACTGTATAATACAAAGAATAGTCTCGTTTGGATTTTAAAATTAACGAAAAAAATATCCTCCTGTTTGGAAAATATCTTAAGATTTTCGAGATTTCGGATCATTAAAAATAAAGATTCTAATGATTTTAAAACATTACAAGATTTTATGAGATTTTCGATCATTTGTATTAAAAATTGATAGAAGTATTCAATTTAAAAATATAAACTTATTTTATTTGTTTTTTCGAGTCGTTTTAAGTTTTTATGAACTATTTCATATTTATTGATGAAATTATTGAAAATAAATAAATAGCTAAATTTATCAAAGATAGCATTACAACAGTCTATAAAACCACCAATTTTCAAAAGTTGTTTTTTGTTTTTACCACTTGAAAAGAATGGTTTCTTTAAATAAAAGTTTTTCATGAAAAAATGTTTTATTATTTTCACCAAATAAAAAGTTATAACAATAAAAAGAAGTTAAATTAAGTGTATTTTGAACTTTTTAAGAGAAAGTAAATGCTTTCACCAGGAAAATCAAAATAATCGATTGGTCACTATATTAAGTATCCATAATATACTAGTCTAATTAAATTTATCCTCATAAAATGTATTCAACGAAAAATGCTGGCTATAATATGAGGAAGGGGGTAGTATAAAATGTATCTCATAAAATGGTTTCATTTTTCTCTTACAGTATCAGTTTCAGATATATTTCCGATTTTAAGGTTCTAAAATTTTTGGTAGCAAATTATACTTTGTACTTTTTTAAATACTTTGGTCGATCAAATTAAAATGAGCTTTATTTATGGCAGGTTTTATAGTCTAAATTCCTAGAAAATTTAGCATTTTGTCACAAGCTAACTATTTAAGCACGTTATATAAGAGTTTGTGCAATAGAAGATTAATCCAAAGACCTGAAAAAAATTGTATTTTATCATCGGTTCATATTCATTGTTGAACATTTATAAATAATATTTATTTTCAATGTTCAAATACAAAATTATAATCATAACCAAAGTGATACAAAACTAAATTAAAAAAATCCAGGCCAAGTGGATCAGTTAAATCAAGCGTATACCTAGGATTGCGCAAAGTTCTACTTATCGAGATAGTACAAGACAATAGGCATTGTATCGTTATCGGCGATACAATGCCCACAATACACAGTACAAACACAGTAAAAACAAACTTGCGTATTTGAGTCTGGGTATAAAAAAACGGCCTGCGTTAAAAATTTGTGTGAAGATTTTTGTGTTTATTGGCATTTTTCTCTAGCTACTTAATTTTTAACATGAAAAAAATCATATAATTATATAAAATGGTTAACTATCCCCTTTTTTCACATAATAAGTTTGCTACATATAAAGACTGTTCATACTTGACTGAAATTTAAATAAATAGTAATAAATACTCAGATTTAATTTGAGTGATTATTGTCGAATTCCGATCACTGTAACAGCACTCTAGTATAATGTTATATATATGCTTCGAGTGACATGCAATCTTCTTATAAGAGTTTCTGATCAAAAAACTGTATGTGGCTAGAGCAACTCGTCATATTCATAATGACTTGTTTTTTGTGTATTAAGCTAACAATAATTTGTTGTCTTTTTTGTTATATTGTGTATATTTAATATAATCAAAATGAAGATTAATGTAGTCGAGACTATTTGTTGGCATAAACTGACAAGTTGTGTGTTTATTATATTAAGTTGACCTATTCATTTGTTATTTGTTGTTTTCTCAAAACTAATTGAAATAAATTGTATGCGAATTACTTGTTGTAATATGTAACTGAAGTGAAAAATTTCAAATAATAGTTTTTCTTTTCATCTGTATATATGTAAAATGTTAGCGAACATATTAGAATTAAGTCAAAAAATTGTGTAGGCACGAAGTTTAGGTAGCCCAAAAAAATTTGATTAGGGTATGTACGTTCATGGAAGTCATGATTTTCTGTTACTTTAATAAGACATTATCAAAAAATAAAAAAATAGTTTACAGGTATAAAAAAATGGTTTACTGGTATTTTACATTATTATATTCATTATCTTAAAATTACAAAAAAAGCGTGTATTGATTTTAAATTAAAAATTGTTTGTTTCATTATTTTATTTTGGGTTTCTTTATTTGTTCTTATTATCATATATACGCAAATACAAATCAGTGTCTTTGTGTAACGTCAATATTCGGTCAATATTTAAAGTAATAAAATAAATATTGGTAAAAATATTATAGATTTTTTCATTTTATAAATTTATTTTATAAAAAATGATGATCTAAGCCCACGCAATGCACGTTTTTGGTTCAATAAAAGGTAATCAAATTCAACATGTTACAGAAAAATAAGCATTTTTATTTTATAAATAATATAAAATCAAAACTTAAAATGATCTAAAATATATATAACTGTATATATAGGGTGCTTACAAAATTTTATAAGACTTACGGAAGCACCTGTTAACTAGTCTTATCTAGAGTTATTTTAACATAAAAATTAATCGGGATATCTCTCGCTTCAATGATTTCTTGGTTTAATAGCAATTTGGCACAACTAGAATGAGTTTAATTGCTTTTTTACCATGGAAATTTTAACAAAAACCTTTCTCTACACATTAAAAAATTCTGTCAGATCAACACAATTTTTGTGTTTTAGAAGCGGTCCACACAATGTTGATTATCTACACGCAAAAAATTATTATATTTTTAACACAAAATCAGTGTTAACTCAATTATTATTTGAGCATCAATACAGAGGTTATATATACAATAAATAAATATTTAATGCTTATAAGGAAAATTAGCTTTATACATTAGTTTAAATTTCAATTTCAATTTTGAAAATACATTTTATCGTAAGATATTTTTTATGTAGTAAACTTATTATATGATAAAAGTGAGGTTAGTCAATTTTTCCTACAATTATAATTGTTTTAATATTAAAAATCAAGAAAAAAAGAGAAAAAAATAGATATGTTTACTAATGGATGTACACGCGAGTTATACTTCTTTGGCATCATTAAAAAAACAATTTTTAATTGCATGCAAATAATTCATTACAATAAAATAATAAAAAAACTGAAAATAGTCAATAAAGTCAATAAAGCTCAGTTAAAATTTGAAAAATTCAATAAATAAATATATATTTTCTTACATTATGTGTATCATAAATCATAACACCAGCTTCAACCTGTGAATTGTGTGTGACGGTGATGTGCACTCATCTTAAAATTTCATTCTCATCATTTTTCCATAACCCACCTAAAGAAGTATAACTTCAAAAATTCCTAAAAATTTTTCTGATTATTAAGTCAAATCGAATAGTAGTTTGTGTTCTTTATTTGAAAGGGCTTATATTTCATAAAATCTGCTTCAATCGATAGATGAATATTTTCAGTTTCAAGGCACTTTATACATTTACCATTAGGAACATTATTTTTTCATACAGACAAAAAAAAAAGGATCAAACATAATAATAAATATTACATTATCTCATAAATAAGATATTATAGATGAGTGTTTATGGGTATACACATATTATATATCTATATATCAGCGAATACTAGACTGATAAAGATGAACTAACGAACCCAATTCAAATTGTGCAATCAAACAGAAGTATACATACAAGGAAAATAGATTAGTGTAATGAAAATCAACCATATATTTATATATATATATATTTATATATATATCCATATATTGGTTACTCTTATTTTTTTTCTGAACCCATATTTTTAATATACGCATATTTTATGTAAGAATTACAGAGAGATCCATAATCCAGGAACGGGGTAAACTTTTTAACTAGGTCTAGGTTTAATTCCTAATTAAACAAAAAGGGAAATATAGATACAAATTTTGGTAGCAAATATGAGTCAACTTAAATTTTAAACAAGTTGTTAAGTCCCTTATAAGAAAGTTGAATAGAAGATACAGTGTAAAATAAATAACTATTATTACATTCATTAAGTACATATTATATATATATATATATATATATATATATATATATATATATATATATATATATATATATATATATATATATATATATATATATATATATATATAATTTATCAAATATGTGATAAAATAAAGTTGTGAATTTTTCAAAAAGAAATTGTTTTACTGGAAATTTCGGTTAATCTCCTATGGCTTAAAACTTAGGACAATTATCTATGGTATCCAAAGGAGATGTTGACTAAATAAAGCGTCTTTATTTCACAAATATATATCTGAAATAATTTTTTTTTTATAATCTATAAAAACGAATAAGATATGGACATTTTAAAATTCCTAATTAAACAAAAATGAAAATACCTACGTATGACGTCTAATTTTGTTATGGTATTGACTCTAGTTACACATGTGAAATATAGAAAATTTAGAATCAGTCTAGTACCTTATTCAAGGAGTGGATTCACTTTCTGCGAAAATGGAAATGAATGGAGTTGAATTGGTAACTTTTCCAGTACGATATTCAATAATAAAATATCCTTAACTTATGAATTATTGTTAATAATTTACTCTTGCTTTATGTAGTTCGATATAAAAATAGAGTATTTTAATGTAATTAATACGCAAATAAAATTTTAAATGTCTTCGACATACAATCTGACATCTATATACTCTTCGTCAAAGAAAATGTTAAAAAAATAATAACAAACTTTGTGAAATATAATATTTAATACAGTATTTTCAATTAGAAAGCCCACGATTTTATGATCAATTTTCGTAACAAAATTTAATTATTTTTATTTATAAATATAAAATGTAATTTATAAAGTATTTGAAATAGATATAAGATATTAAGCTGGCCCCATTTTTTTGCATAGTATACAAACTATTGTCATTACAAGAGAAAGAATTTACTAAATGTTAATCTTGTAAAATAATTAGCTGATTTTCGAGCTGCATTTTCTTACCAACCTGTATAAAACATTTTTCATTATGTGTTATATTCAAGTATACTTCTTACTTCAGCAAAATTATTCTTTGTTTGTAGTGTTTTTTCTTTCTTATATTCTTTTATTTTCATCATTACTTCTGAAAAATTGTAATAAGGGAATTTTGAATAGCAAATTTAGTTAGTATCCTTTTGCGGTCTCTTTGTTCTGAATATTAATCCTCATAAATATTTATAAGTTTAAAAGAATCTTATATAACTTTCTAATTTAACCAAGTTTAAATATTGCGGTTTCCAATATAGGTTATTATTTTAACATGACTTTATTAATTCGCTTTCGTGTATGTCGGTCTGGGTGGAATTTTGTAATTAATTATAAACTAACTTCCCAATGAGCTAGATACTTGAAATTTGGACCATAGCTCAGAAGTGGATAATAATGCAATTGACATGGAATTTTTATGGTGCCATGTTTTTATAATGGACTAAAAAATTAAAAAAATTATCTTATTTCAAACGAAAAAAACACCATTAGTTCAGCTATTAATGTATCAATTATCTGCTACATGCGCCCCTTGTTTTTCGTCTGAAGTTGGAGCAATTATTTTATACTTTTTACTTCGTATTATTATTATTTAAATTTACTTATTTCACATTTATTCACAGTAAATATAAATTGAAATTGATGAAGCTTAAAAATTTGAAATGCAATAAAAAATAATCATAATAAGGTTTCAACTCTGTTCAAAAGAAATTCAATCTAGCAGAGGCCGCTATAATTAATCTTTAAAATATGCAATTAATTTCATATCGTAAAAAAGTATTGTACCAAAAATGGATCCGGTAACATTCGAATGCTTTAAGAGTAGAGCTTTTCTTTACACAAGTGCATTAATCAAGTACTTCAAACACCTACTAATTTGAGAAAATATTTTTTTGTTGCGTATGTTTCTATTTTGATAAATTGTACTAAAATTAAAATTACGAAATAATTTTTCGTGCATCGTTCTTGGTCTATAAAACATATAAATTCATTAATCTTGAGATTATCTTTAAAACTTAGATAGTTAAGGTTTTACTATACTTTCTAAGTTTGAAATGATATAAAAAGAATGATAAATTATTTGCAATTTTAAAATCATAAATTTTTATATGTTGATGAAAAGGTTAAAAGTTGTTCTTTTGAAGAAAAGGTCAAGATGAAATATAAAAGCATTACATAGAAGAAATGAATATAATGTGGATATTTTTATTTTATTGCAATTTGGAAAATTTTATTACTTAAGAGGATTTAAAAATTATTTTATTTAGAATCGGAATAATAAAACTAGTTTTGAAATAATCAATTGACTTTTCTGTTTGTTTCTCTGGAAGGGGGTGTAATATTCTAAGCAGGAACGGATAGTGTTTTTAGTTTTTATACGTTTATATGCTCGAACTGTACAGAATATGTCAGAAAGTATTAGTTTTAATTTTAGGTTTGTAACAATAGTAAATATTGACCACACAAACAAAATTTTGGTATAGCTGTTCATAGGTGTCCATTTCCGTAAGCCCACCCGTCCGCCTCAAAAATCGTAGCGAGGTGAAATTTTGTAGACGTATTCTAAACATAAAAAGTGAGTTTAAATTCTTGAGTGATTAAAATCGATCCATTGATTTCAATGGATCCTTGACAAACTTTTAAATTCCAAAGGATAGAAGAAAACTTCAAATACAAAAAATGTTTATTGAATGTTTATGAAAAAAACAATATTTTTTCTTTTGTTTGAAATATTTTTTCGTAAAACTTTACTATTCACCACAATTAAAACTCAAATCTAGCTAATCATCACATATTGGTAATTACAATACATATTATTATTATACAGGTATACATATATAACTTTATGGTCTTGATATTTATAGTATTTTTTGAATTCTATTTAAAAATAGTCAAAACAACGATATTCAATTATAGTATTCTAGTATTTAAACAATTAACTCTGATAGTTGTTATGGTTTCGTGTTAAACATTGATATAAATAATAAGTGCTGAAAGTACTTACTGAAGTTTATGTTTTTGAATCATTATTATATAATTAATTTACATATTTAAGCTCAATGATAATATATTTAATTTACATATAATTTCAAAATTAAATACATTTATAATTATTAGTTTAATTATTGAATATAATTACTAAGTTATTACACAATATTTAATCAAGAATATATAATATAGTAGTAATATATAATTGTATTTGACAACTACTCACTGATCAAAACCACTCTGTTAGATTAGCTCTAATGAAATTAATATATCGAAAAACATCTATCTACAGATGAGTTGATGAAATGGAAGAATACATTTCTCAAGAAAGATCTTAAAAATTTTATGTTAAAATTGAGACTATTAAGACGATGCTTAATCATTAAGCATCGAACAGATTTGATAAATGGATTAGAAATTTCCCAAAAACTTAAAAATCGTCATATTTTAGTGAAATGGTTAAAATAAGTTCATTGATGACTTTTATCACATCTATGATGCACTTTACGATAGCATCTCGCTTGACGCTTCTATTTAAATATCGATCTTATGATAAATCGATATTACAATGCCAATTTCGGTTCGATCTCAATTCGAATCTAAATCATTCATCAAATCTATGATGTAGTCTATAATAGATAGATCTCTGCTTGACGCTCTATAGAAAGATATATGCTACAACGTCGATGACAGTTCATTCTGATCAGATCTGACCCAGATAAAATAATAAGTAATACACAATTCAAGTCATATAATCGGTTCTGGGTCGATTGAAACTTCACTGTTGCGCTTTATGCCAGGCCAATCAAGGATCTTGACAGACCAATCAAGGATCGAGAAAGATCCGTGATCGGTATTCTAGTGTAAATCGAAAAAATGGAAGAAACCTAATAATTTTCCTTTATCTTTTGAAACTGGATTTGGAGTTCTTGAATTTTCTTATGATTTTGTGTGGTAACATTATTATAATAAATCAGCTTTGATAACAAAACTGCGATAGTTAATGTGTGATAAAGTTTACCATATTCTCGAAACTTAATTGATTATTTGATTGAAAATGCCACATTATAATCAAATAAATTGTTTTACGGATGTGTGTTGAGTAATTATTATTGAAGAATATAATAATATAATCTATAATTAAATATATTATAACACCTTATTACAAAGAGGTAGTTTTGCTCATTATACACACATCCGGTACTTATATTGTATAAAATAAGATAATCGATAAATATTTAGATTTAAATAAAAGGTTTTCCAGTAGGGTTTTCTTATGATTTATAAAATTTCTTAGTTATGATTTTCTTATCAAATTTCCATTTTCACAGTGATAAAATACAAATTCAAATAGGTCAAATCGGTAAAAATTTTGCCAGGATATTGAAAAACTTAAGAATAAATAAATTTTTTGGGTTTTATGACGACATAAAAAAAAAAAAATTACTGTAATAATTCTATGTATGTAATCCTACTAAATTTAGATCAAAGATTTTAAATTTTTGTAGAATTCAATGAATTTACAATAAATATCATTGGAGTGAGTCCCAGGCTATTACAATTCATTTGAGGGTTTCAGTAAGTAAATTATTTATGAGAAAAATGAAAAGATTAACACAAATTTAGTAGGATTCAAAAAAAAGTTCACTTAAATTGGTTTACATTTGACACAGATAAAGGAAAATTAAATATTTTAAAGTCTGTGACGTCATAAAATCTAAAAATATTAAGTTTACTCTATAACTATCAATTCTCATCCAATTTTGACAAAGTATGTAATCCTACAAAGTTTCAGTCATAATTTTTGAATATTTGGTTAAATTAAACATATCTGAATATTTGGTTAAATTAAACAATAAATATATAAGATATGATGGTCTGGGTATAAAATTTCATATAAGGGTTAAAAGAAGTTAAATATAATCAATAAAAATGAAAGGTTTTACCCAAAATGAGTAGATTTCAAAAAGTGCACTTAAATCGGCTTACATTTGGTCAAGGTAACGGAAAAATAAATATTTTGAACTCTGTGACGGCATACAAACCAAAAAAATTAATTTTTCTCTATAAAGCTCAATTCTTATCCAATTTTGGTAAGTATGTAGTCCTACTAAATTGAGGACATAGTTTTGTAATATTTAGTTAAATTAAACATATCTACATTAAATATACAGGATGTGATGGTGTGACTACAAAATTTCAAATAATAATTTAAGCAAGCAAATTATTAATAAGAAAAATGAAAATTTTTACCCAAAATTAGTAGGTTTCAATAGAAAATTCACTTCCATTGGTTTAAATTTGGCCAAGATAATGGAAAAATAAATATTTTGATCTCTGTGACGTCATAAAATAAAAATAAAAAATAATAAATTTACTTATTAAACGTTTTAAAATTGAAAATTATAACTATTATTAATTTTCCCCATTGTCAAAAACTGAAGGGCTATAAATTACGGGTGTGTACATATGATGTACTATGTCCGGAATATGATAGGTAATGTAAACAAAAATGTATTTATTCGAAAGTTACATTTCCATGAGGTCTGAAGAGTATGACTCTCATTTATATTATAAGCACGATGTTCATAAAATATTCATGAAAATTGAGATAAGAATCTTTTCTCAATCCAAAAGTTCGTTCACAATACGCATAATAAAAAAAAGAAGCAAGATAATTTAATATCACCAGAAACGTTATGCCGAGTACACAAATATCGGACTGCGTCTAAATTTGCAATATTTCACTTTAAAATGTGTAACTTAACTCAAAAGCATAACAAAACTTGAAAATTAAAATGAATTCAAAAAACAAGATACAAGCTAGTTTTTCTTTTCAATTTATTTCTTCCTTGAAAACCATATGTAACATGTAATATGAAGATACTGACGTCATACATAGGTATCTCTCTATTTGTTAAATTAAAAATTTTGAATGTCCATAACTGGCTTGATTTTAAACTTTAAAATAAAATTATTTCAGATCCATGTTCGTGAAATAAAGAAGCTTCAATTGAAGTAATAAAAATTTTCAATCTTAATACGATATAACATATTTAATACATGTCGTGTATAAAAATTTGCGTTGAATCTTTTCGAAATACTTTTTATTATCATATAAAATATACTGAAAACGATCTTGAAAGAAAACTTGAAGCCGTGTGATACATAAATACACACCTAGAAATATATCATTATCGCATCTAAAGAAATCGTATAGAAGCTCATCGTAGGTATATCGTACATACATGGATACTATCCTCATATACACGTGCTGTATGCTTACACGTATACAAGTAATACATAATATAACCTGGTTACTTGATAACAACATCATCCTCACACATAATAATACTCCTGGTTCGTTGGATATCCGAGTGGTTAGTTAGTTAGTGAATGTATGTTCACGTAGGTGGCAAGAAGTTACTTGAAACTTATTGACAGACTTATATACTTGCTCTCATCTACACATAGATACATAGTTTGTTCATCGTCCAACTAGAATATTAACATCACGGACCAGCAAACCTAATAATAACAAAATGTTTAGTTTTTTTTATACTGTAGTTGAAAAAAATCAAACTTTAATAGACTTTATTTAAATACTACCTACATACCTATTTAACCTTCACGTAAGAAATCATAGGTGGATTTTTGAACTTTAATGGTTAAGTGAGTATTATACAGACCTCTACAGGTTCTATTAATAAAGACAATCTGTAATGTAATATACATTGAATTTTTAAAAAACAGAAAAGCAGCTATTCAATTTTCAATTTTTGTGCATACATAAAATAATTATCCAAATGTAATAACATTTGATATGCTCAATTTTGACATGAAAAATTCCATCGAAAATCAGAATGTTTCGTAGCATAAGCCGTTCGAAGATATGCATGCAGACAGTCATTAGGTGAAAGTTTATAACGAGGTTTTGATATTGTATTTTCTTTACAAAAATAATCACAAAATTTCAAAAAAACTAACTTTTAATATTAAATATAAAAATAAATGGTGGAAGCGCAAATAAAGGTTAATACAGTATGCATTTGTATATTTAACACATTGTTCCTTGCGCCAACACACATTTTTATAATATGTTAAAAATAACTTAAATTACATACAAGCCGTCATCGACTCCTTTATAAGATTAAGTTGCACAGAAAATAAAGTGTATTATAACTATTATTACATTCATTACAGTACGTATTATATACATTGTTTGATGCAATATAATAAACGTGTTAGCTGCATTTAAGCTAGAGTTTTGGTTAATCCAAATAATTTATGAAAAATGTGATATAAAGAAGTTTCTGGTTTTTTCACAATTTTTTTTTTACTAACACTTTTCGTTTATCTCTTATGGCTTAAAAGTTGGGACATGAATCCATGAGATCCAATTGTCCAATTAAGTCTACAATCTAACAGTCACGATTCAACATGGACACCTACTTACTGTAAAAAGTTATCATAAATAAATTATATGGAAATAATCGTATCATCAATTTCAAACTTCACATGCGTAGTATGGATATCCACCTGCTTTTATATTTTTGTGTAATATCTCAAAATGGACTTTGGTGACAGTTGTTTTGATTTTTGGGAAATGATGCATTTTAAGATTTGTCTAACCGAGTCAATTTTTGAATAATAAAAAAAAATTATTTTTCTGAACAATCATGTTATAGAAAGCTTTTTCTGTCAAAATAGCCAATAATTTGCTAACAAATATAAAAAAATTTTTATTAATTTAAACCGAAATTTTTTAAATTGAAAATTAAATTGATTCTATGACTATCGTTTTTTTATAAGACGAACCTCGATTAGCATAAATTAATACTTCGTGCTTGATTTTTAAAGTTTCAATTTTAATTTTTATAAGTCTGTATCTAATTATTTACCGTGATATAAGATGTTATTATAGTAATGAAGATAATTTGCTACCAGTACTTGACTTGTAAGTCCTTCAAACTTTATGCGTCAAACTGTTCATATTTAGTTCCCGTTCATTTACCGTTCGTATTATACAAACTGTGTTTGAAGTATATTATTATTAATTTTTTTTATTAAATTTTCTCAATTTTAATATCAAGTAGATAATTATGTATCTAATAACGAACTCAAAAGATGTTATAAATTATAATAACTTTTAATTTTCATATAATATTGAGTTTTATTTATAATACGTACAAAAAAAATATACATTAATAATATAGACAATCTGTAATGTATAAAAACATACATTACATATTGCTTTCAATTTTCTGAGAATATCTGAAAAAAATACACAATCTTGAAATGAGTTTTTTTTCGAAAACTTTCTTAAATATTAATCGAAATTCATTTCATATTTAGAAATTTGGTTACAATGATAAATAACATGGTTACAATGATAAATTTTCATTTGGACTCTTAGTTATTGAGTTATTTTTGTGCAAAAATTGAAAGAAATACAATCAACATTACAATATGCATTATAGATTATATATAATATTAAACATGTGTTTGTTTTCTTTGTTCATATTTTTTTAAATATTTAATTATGCTAGAGAAGATAAGAACTAAAAGTGTAAATTATTTAAATACCCTACACATAACTTAGTATCTATGCTTGAACTATTTTTAATTATTAACATTACAAAAATATAAACACATATTTAGTAAAAAACAAACGAATAATCATAAAATAATATTATTATGTGAATTGTTGGAGAAATTGTGATGAATCTAAATAATTTATGACAAAATTGTTCTACAAGAGTTTTCTGACCCTCCACTGACATTGCGTAATCATCAACCGATGACCAAAGTTAAGCATCATCATACACAGTCAGTACTTGGATTGGTGAATTGCTGGAGAAATTGTGGTGAATCTAAATGATTTATGAAAAAATTGTTCTACAAAAGTTTTTTGACCCTCCACTGACATAACATAATTACTGATCTCAACCGATCACCAAAGGTAAGCAACATCAGACACACTCAGTACTTGGATTGGTGACTGTCTGAGAATACTGTGTGCTGTTTTTGAATAGAATGTACGCACTGTAGTCACTGTATGATCTTAGTAGTAAAACAGTGACTTAAAATATTTAAAAAAAAATAAATAAGTTGTTTTTTAGGAAGAAATGTTGTGTGTTATTGAACCTTTGTTCAATGTTCTTTGACTTAAAAGATGGATCCTGGATCTTAAGGTTATTTTAACACTATATGAAATTTCAATAGTAGAAACTTAATAGGGTCACTTTGATACCTTCTGATTTTTAGATAATTAATTTGTCCAGAATAATTATTTGAATAAAATATCAGATTTATTTTCTGTGCGCATACATGTTGACTCATTTTAACTTATTGGATTTGACCTTAGATAATGAGTAATGGCATCAAATAAAAATAAAATGAGGTTATCTCACTTTAAGCACCGAACTTTTGTTAATATAACAAAGTATCTCAATTCAATACACCATTCAATACTACATTTATAACATTGAATTGATTTATAAGGTGTTAACAGACCAATTCAGACACCATTGTGGTTGAGTTGAATTCACATAAAATCCTTTTATATTAATCCAATAATAATTATTTGGTGATTTGTTGAGAATGGAAATTAATTCACTTCGAGCTTATTCCATATTTATTTGTCTTTCTAGAAGATAAAGTCATTTAAAAGAAATACATTAATTTGTTATATCCGAACATTTATTCGTTATATCCGACATGTATGAAACATATAATATTATAATAAATTTAGTCTAAAGTCGCGTACACTCGTACAACATTCGCGTATAACGTAACACCGTTACACAATTTTGATGCGTAACATTAACCTTTTTATGAACGCGTACTACCGTCGTCTAACAAAAGTTGATACGCGACGATGTTACATCGAGTCCCATAAATTGTTGGACGGAATCGCATCAAAATATGTTGCTAGAAATGTTTAGGAATAGTGTGGACTTAATAACGCAATATTTGTAAAGATAAGACGTGAACATTATTCATTTTTATTTTAATTGTATTTAAATATTTTGATATGGAGTGGAACCAACAATATAATTTATTGAAATTTATCAACATAAAGAAATTATTAAAGTAAAGGTACTCTGCTTGGTAACCAGATGGAATGCCATGCAACAGATATCAAGATCGTAACATCTTCATACCTACAAAGCATCTCGTAACACGTAACAATACAGATTTACGATACGGTGTTACGTTACGAACGAATGTTGCACGTGTGTGTGTGCTGATTAAAGTTTGCAACGCTAGAAATTTTAAATGCACTTGCAAAATTTTTGTGTAAGTAATATCTGCACTTTCCGTTAAATTAACTCTGGATACAAAGATATAACGAAAGAGCGGGGCGGTAGTATTTAAAATAAAAATTCCAAAACGTGCAACAAATAAAATATTGAACAAAAATCTGCAAAACTTTTAAAAACTTTTTTTAAGAAATTTCAATTCATACACCATTTCATTTTATCACGAAGAAAATATGCGACAAGTGTTCTTTGATAAGAAACTGAAAATAATTAATGATTCGTGGTTTCTTTCAACTGTAGTTTTTCGTTTTTCTCTTTTATATGTCTTGAAAATTTAAGAAAAGTTCTATGCTTATAAGAAACTAACAAGTAAAATTCTCATTTGTCAATTCTCTGCTGTACAAAAACCTATTATTTTTCATTTTAAATGTAACTGTTTTTGTAAGAAAAATATCCAGAAGTGTTTCACATGTAGAAAATGGATTAAAATAAAATATTAATAGATCTATTTGGATGTAATCTGTATAGGGGAAATAATACATAGTTCTATAAAACCGAACTACTTCGAAAACTTTTTATCCAGATTAATGAAAATGATGATCTTTATCTATCGGAATAAAATTTGATATCTAAACGGTTTATGATATGAAAAAAGATTAAATTTGATAATTGATAAAATTTTAGGGAATTCAAGAGTAATTATGAGAGACGTAAAAATTAAGAGCTTTGCTGACGCCTGAGAGATATCACGGTAGCAGTACTTCATAATGACTCAATTTTCTTAATTAAAAATTTAAGCCCCTAATTTTATGTTGCAGTACATAATTTTTTACTTATTTAAATTCAATTTTGAATACTTTTTTCTATTGTTTCAAGATGACACTGTTACCTGGACACTATTTTAAACAGTGATTCATGTTAGTGTATCAGTGCAGTTATTTTTATCGCAATTTTGATTAAATAGACTTATTGAATGCATTCCATAAAAGCACCAAATTCTACTTACATTCTATTATAAGTTCTTTATTCACATAGCTCTGACAGCGTCATTTTACAGCAGCAGTTGAGCACAAAATTTGATTTTGCAGCAACTAAAAAGCACCTTATTTTTAGGAAGTTTATTTTTTGATTTAGCTTACAACTAATTTTTAAAATGGACTGAAAATTTGAATGAACTTTCAAGAAGTGTCAGATCATGCATTTTGTAATTGAAGTGTACAGATAATATATAAAATTGGGGCTGAAGTTTGTTGTAATAAAGACAAATAAGGGTTTATACAAATGAAAGATACATATAATGTATATATATAGGACAAGTATAAATAATCATATCATTAATTATATTTTATTATACGTATAGAATATAAAAGGATATTTTATTATTTAAACACGGATGTGGAATGAGTTTTACTTTTACGTTTAGAAATATGGTAAAGGATATCATCATAATCTATTATATATGATTTTATTGAATACACGATGTTCGGTGAATGAAGCCATGTCTTGAAAACTTTAAAATCTGATTAAAAAAATAGTTGAATATGAAAGAAAGTAAGTAAATTACATCCTTTTTTGATGTATGAATATGTTGGGAACTGTATGTCCGGGATACATACATTTTCTAAATTTCAATTGTTTGCAACATTCTGCTTCAATTTTTATATTCGATACATATATAGTAGATCTCAGATTATATTAATTTTAGTCAAAAGTTTGTAACGCTAGAAAGTATTAGAGCATCAAATTTTGATATAGGTGTTTATAGAATAACCTTATTATTCCATTTCGCATGTCCGTTTGTCTGTATGTCTGTCTTTCCGTCATTTAGATAAATAAAAAACGAAAAGATATATCGAGTTTGGAGATGTATTTAAGACATGAAGGCTGAGTTTAATTTCATGCATGAGCAAACTCGGTTCATTGAGTCCAATAAATTCAGGACAAAAAATGTTTGTTTTCTTTTGTTGAAACAGTGTTTATGTAAAACGCTACATTTTTAGCTCAAATTTAGCTGGATATTTTAGTATTTTATAAATACTAATGATTAAAAGTATGTCAAGTATATAAACAATTAACTCTGTTGGTGGTTATATTCACTTGTTGTTTTGTTGTTTTCGTAAATATCATTTTCCTGAATGGTCGATTTTTTCAAATGCATCTATACAGAAAATTTTACAAATTATCGATGTAAGTGAAAAATTGAGATTAAATTCCAGTGAAGTCTCTAGAATATGGTCTTGAAAAATTCTACATGACAGAAGTCAATCTTATTTTTTCTTGTTAATTAAAAAAATTGTATTACGTTTTTATACCTTGTAGCCTTTTAATCTTTTTTGAAGAAGTAAAACATGAAAAATCAGAAAAAAATTAATATTGTTAAACTTCTACAAAACCTTAAGAAGTCTTAATAAATCTTAACTTAAATTGAATACTAAACGTTTTATTTTTAAAAAAGTATTAACTGGTTAATTTTCAACGACTTCCACATATAGCCATAGTACGCATAAACGCATAACTGTGTCTACACAATTCTCTGGTATAATATATTCGTTAACAATTAACAATTTACACGCATCTGTTATGTTTTTGTTTTCAAGTTTGTTCAAGTGAATGAACAAAAGTTTATATGTAATTGAAACTTGAATTGTTACACATTTAGAAGATCTTTATACTATGAAATGAAATTTATATTTATTAATTTTCCTTAAAAACTCATTAGACGTTAGATACAGTTTTACTGGAAACCAGATTCTTACATATATTCATAAATTACATTAGGCGTTTAAGAGGATGTTGGCTGACATATTATTAAAAGAATAGAATCTTACGTATGTTTTTTGAATCACTATTGGATACCACTATCTATATTTAGTTTCTGGTGGGACACCGGACTGACGTAACGTAATTACCGACATTGACTTATCAATAAAGTTAAGCAACAACAGTCATAGTCAGTATTTGGATGGGTGACTACCTAGCAATACGGTACACTGTTGTTGTATAAAAATAATAATCCCCTTTGGTTAATGGCTATATAGCTGAAAGTAGTTGAAGCCAGAAATATAAAGAAAAGATTATTTTATTCATACTAACTATGTTTTTCATAAATTTATGATTTTTGCTATGATATTAATCGTTTGCTTAAAATAACGAAAACAATTTGATTCGCAGCTACTGGATTTCTAGAAAAATTAAAATATAAAATATATATAAAGATGGCCTTGAATTTCTGATTGAAAGGGTAGTTTATGAAAAATCATTCTCAGACCGAGTGGGGATTTTGGAATTTACTCGAGCACGTCAGATAAATATATGGGAGATAGCTTACCCCTTGTTGAGTACCTCGCCAAATCTCAGCTCCTATACGATAGCCGATCCGAATATTAAAACGAAAAAATCAATGGTTGAATTTAATCGAGCGCGTCATTTTACAATATAACAGGTTGATTATGAGCTAAAAAATGCACATTTTACTTATTTGATGATTCCAGTGTAACGCAAAAGAATGGGAGGGTCGCAAGCTTGCAAAAAGACTCTCCACCAGCTTATCGATAAAATCGTCAGTCTATTAAAATGTGCACTTTTCACTCAACCTACAAGTCAACCTACCATTTTCTAATCCGACGTGCTCGATTAAATCCAACTACCGATTTTTTACTTTTAATGTTCTGATCGGCAACCTTATACGCGCGGCTCTATATACAGAGCTAAGATTTTTTGGGAGTACTCAGTATTTGTTGGGATAAGGCTCCTCGAAAAGCGATATCACGAAGTCTTTTCAAGTTACATCTCCGAAAATAGTTCGTTAAATAGGGGTGATATTTTTATATTTTAGATCTAAATTAAACAAGAAAAACCAAAAATAAGTTTGTTGATGACTCTCTAGAGTAAAACTTCATAACAAAATAAAACTCTTTAACATATTTTATGCAAATTGCATTCATCACTTTTTTGTAAAATATTATACAAAGAGATAAAATGCATCGTTTATTTTAGAATAAAAAACATAAAGTTGAACAAATTAAATTGAAAACTTTTTTAATATTACTTACTTGAGTAATAATTTTAGTAAAATATTTATATATTTTTGTAAAAGGTTTATTACCCATGTTCTTAAAAATGAAGTTAAGTCAACGAACCTCTTTAAAGCCCTTGGTATTCAATAGAATTTTGAAAACCTATAACATAAATTACTTCTGTTGACTACTCTTTTAAATTTAATATAAATTTATTTGTAATATAATAATAATAAACAGTTGTTGTTTCTAAAGATAGAGTATAAAATAAGTGTTAAATAAACATAACACCTTTTGGGTAAAGTTAAACAAATTACAATTAATGTATTATTTAGTTTAGTTTATATATATATATATATATATATATATATATATATATATATATATATATATATATATATATATATATATATATATATATATATATATATATATATATATATATATATATATATATATATATATATATATATATATATATATATATATATATATATATATATATATATATATATATATATATAATGTAATCTAAACTAGTATATTTACATATCTGAATCCTTTGGGATTATTTATGCCTCACAAAAACATCATGAGAAATAATTGAAAATAATTTTTTTCTCAAAAATCTTTGTACAATTTTGTTTTTTTCTTAATGTATCTGTAATGTGGCTTTTCATTTGTTAACACAATTAGTGCAAAATGAATATATTCTTTTAATTATTGTTAATTTTAAGTACTTAAAGATATAATTTCAAGCTACAGAAGATAGTCGAAAAAGAAAAACGGCAAAGTGAAATATAATTAGTCTCTACATTTAGAATGCTTTGTACATTTAGAATCACGCACTGACGGATTAACGCATAGTAGAAACCACTCGTTGATACCTGAAACTTGGAGCGTGTATTCTTTGTATGGCGTAGGCATACGATAAGAAAGGAGTTGAAATTTCCAAAATCGAGAGCAAAGATTGTATGGAACAACAATTTTGTTTAAACATTCTTTAACAGCTCTCAGTTAAATATCCTGTTAGAACCATTATCAGCTTCTATTCTGTCAAATTTTGATTAAGGACCATTTAAGAGGATATATTTAAAAATTGTATTTTGTGCCTTATAGAAATACTCTTTTAAAGTTAAACATAAATTTGTACCACTGTCTCACGTTTTTCGTTAAAATTTCGGGTTATACATCCCTATGCGGCGAATATAAATTATTTTTTACTTTAAAGTTCGTTTTCAAAACCTTCATATTAAAAAATCTTAATTTTCTTATAATAGTTACAGTTGTTGGAAGTTTTCTCTAAATTTCTAAGATTTAATATTTGGAAAACTCCGACTTTTAGTTTATCCAATCAAAAATCAAAACTTATAAAAGAAAAATTATTCGCTACATAAATAAAAACACATTTACAAAATTCACTTGACATTTTTATAACAATACATACGCACCAAAGTGAGGAAAAGCTGTTAAGTACAAATTGAATTTGGATTAATTATCTGTGTTATACGCTTATTTGTTATTAAAATTAAATGCATTAAATTGTTATTAAATACAGTACAATCTCTTTGTTCTTTCAATCAAAAGAACATATTCGATATAATTAGATTAAAATCAACGAAGATTCTATTAAAATATCGTTCTACTTTCTTTGCTCTTACATTCTACCATCATTATTGACTTTCAAAGAGACAGTAGTTCTTTTCAACCGGAAAAAAGAAACCATAAATTTAATTAATCTTACCGTTTAGTGATATTCAAACATTGTTTTTTATGTATGCTTGCATGTTTTGATGTTTATTCAATTCATTGAATGCATAATCCAATCCGAGCATAGGACACAAGAATTCATACTAGTCAAGCTACCAGAGATCAAAGTATCCAAATTTGATTTAGAAGCTCACGTTAAATTAGTTTTAAATTAAGAAAATTGAGTAATTTTGATGCATTGCTGCAGTGAAATCACACATTTCTGAGCAATGCGAAAAAATAATATAATGTGAATACCAGAAGTAGGTACTTTTTTTTGGAACTTTCATGGTGTGCATTGAAAAAATCAAGTAATAATTTCCGCAGGAGAAAATGAAAATTTTCCATAAACTATACAGTCACTTGATAGTTAAAGCGGAACAAATATAGATAGATACAGACAAACAAAATTCAAAATGTTATACCATAGAACTCGCTTAGTTCGATAATAAAAGAAAATAGCTAAATTTTTCATTCCACTTCCTCCCCTTAATTTTAAAGAATAGACTCCAATTAGTTGTGACATCACAACGTATTCATTCTAATTTCAAAATACATCATTTTGTACATGTATTATTGGCTAAATTTGGTCTTTTAATGTTATCAATAAAAAAAGAAATGGAGGCGGTGATAACACAATGGCATACCTATTGAAGCAAAAATATATAATTTAAATATTTTTTATATATTTAGAATTATTTTTGTATCAAGTTGACAAAATGAATATTGATATGAGATAAATATTGTATGGAATCCAATAGTCATATTTATCAAACATACACTGATAATAAGAGTTTTTCACATACATCAATCATGATGTATGTGCACACATACATATGATATAAATCAATAAAGCGATAAAACTACCATACAATTACACTTATACGAAATATAAAGAAAATTACAGTTATTTTTCAATTACTACTTGAAATCAAAACATTGCTGATGTTGATTTTTTGATATTGTTCCAAGTATTGAAGAAAATATTATAGAAAAATTAGGTCAATACACTTTTTACAAAAATATAAGAATTTTTATTGCACAAAAAAAAAACTGCTATTATTTACACGTTAAACGCAGAATACATTTTACTTTTTCATGGTTTTATTTGTATGTAGGAGTATTAATTAAAATAATTGATTAGCTTTTTGAAGCAAATAAAAAAAAAAAAAACTGTGTATAAGCCGATACTGCAGCGTTACGATCTTTTCAGGATTTTCTAGCAATCTTTTCTGGACAGTATAATAAAAGTATGTGATAGGCGTTTGATTAGAAGAAATAATGTCTCACACATTTTGGTGGTATAATTTTTAATGCATTTTTTAACTTTCTTGAAAGAAAACTGGAAAAAAAAAGTATTAAAATTAGCATAAATTTTCAACTTAATAGATGATATCGAATTCCAAAAATGTTGAAATGTTATTTTTGGGTTTTCTAGAGTAATAATGGGAACACAAACATAACAGTTATTTTATGATTGTGTGCCTAACCTTCGTAATAAATTAACCTCCAGATTTAGATAATATCCCAAAAACTACACTACCAATTTTTGTAAGGATGTTATTTTTGAAATCTACATGTCAAACTACCCTTTTACTATTTTTTGTTATCAAAATTTGGGACAAAAATTTTCACGATTTTTCGTAAATTTTTTCTAGAATCGAAAAAATTGAAAATATTATGATCAAAAATTATGTCTGCAAAGATAAATTTCAAAAATCATCACTTTTTATTGGATGCGCAATTTTTAAGATATCACCCAAAATCCGGAGGTCTATATTTCGGAAGAATTTCAAAAGATATCCGGTAAACTAGATATTCAATAGTAAAATTTGTTAGTTTTGGTTTTCCTAGCCATTATCCAAGATAACCTAAAAATAGCTACATACTTTTTTTTCGCAATGTTTTATACCGTTTATCAATAGTCAAATGCTAGCATGTAAATGTACGTAACTTTTTATAAAACTGTCATATGTCGATTCAATTTTATTAGCATATGTTTCAGAATGACGTATCTATCAGAATTTATATCTATCTATACTAGATACTCAACTCCTTGAACGTTCAAACTAGGATAAAATCTGATACAGTAAAACAGGAAGTAAATTGAACTCTAAGATTTGATTTAGATAATATGTTTATCCATCTGTATACGAATGAAAATCCAAGAGTACCACAAGCGCGTTCCTTTTTCTTTATAATATTGATTTTTCCAAGGATGACTTAATTTAGGAGTATGTTCATTTATTAAAATACATAAATCTTACAGAATAAGTCAAAAAGTTGAGGCATACAAAGAAAGGGGAAGGTATGCAGGTAAGGCAGACTTACTGTAATTTCCTAAACGATTTCCTAAAAATAATTATAATCTCGATGTAACTAGTTTATAAGATGATGTATTATTGATAAAGTTTAGGCTAGGTGTTATAGCTTTTAAGTTTACTTGTATTATTATTTTGATGTTCGATATATAATATGATATAAAAATGAATTAATTTACAAAGACGACATAAAATTAATATTTTGTCTATATATTAAATGTTCACTACCAAAAGAATAATTATGAAAATAGAAACGTGCTATACCACCAAAATTTATTACGAACTCTACTTCGGGTGATGTTTGGCTTAGTCAATAAATGAGAATATATTGGATACAACCCGTCATACAAAACACGATTAATTATCATGTAACAATTTTACAGTTATTTTTTTACAGTCAGTAGAGATAATTAAACGAAATAAATTAAAAGAACAGAAACTAAATAACAATTATTCGACATTCGCATCGCATTTATGCGAGGGATAAACCAACAAATCTATATACAAATGATTTTAATTCAATAAAATAGCATAAAATGTATATCTAACCTGAGCACCCGAGACATGTAACACAAAAAATGAAATACTCCACAAGGCTTCTATGTGCTGACTGGCTAAAAGATTGTGTAATGATAAGGTTGTGTAGACTGACTAAAGATTTATGGAGTTTGAAGCATGTCTGATATATATTAATACGGTTTTCAACTCTAGAAAGCTATAATTTGCTTCAGTTCAAGACGGATTGATGTTACAAAATTACAGTTTGATTCTCATAATAACGAGAGAATTTGCAAGAAGAGAACGGGTTTTTTGACATTTTTTTGGCTTTACAAACTGCCTCACCTTGAGTTGAAAATTGGTAAGTAAGTTGACTAAGTAGGCTTCAAGAATGTGCTTTATGGATGTATTAATTTTCCCCTAGCCTTTTTTTTACCAAAAAACCATGTATTTTTGCATTTCTTTAAGACTTGCATATCCTTGCAGTTCTCAAAATCTAATCAAGATTATGTAATGAGGAGTAAATGCGTATTAAGTGATGCAGCTCAGGTGCTCGCGATTTAAAAAATATATATATAAATGGTCGTTATTTTTGATTTGTGTGGTCACGCAAAGATAACTTAACCTGAGACAGGCTGTTAGAGTACTTAATTTTAACCATATAAATCACTTGTATCGTTGTTTCTATTGAAAACAGGTTCTACTCGTTCTATTACAAAGACACCGCTAATAGAATAAAGAAATGTGGAAAAATCGTCCGTTCATTTTCCAAAAAAGTTAGTTAAAATAACATATCTTTATATATAGAGGATATAATAATATACCATTTCACAAATTTAATCAGACTGAAAATAAAGGCTGAATTATTTGAATTTTTTACAACAAATATGTAACATTAATTTATTCTGTTCATATAGAAATTTAAGGTCAAATGTCTGATTACATTTTGAGTATGCCAATATCAAAAAAAAAAATATATCAGACATTTTAAAAACACAGTTTAATAAAAAAAAAGATTTTTAATATCCGTTCCAACGTTATCATTTATTTTAATGTTTCCATTGTGTTTTTTATTTATTTTTTAATTAAATATTCTTTATCGAAATTTTACTTACACAAATTCTAAATTATACTAACATTTTATTTTGTAAAATACTCGAGCGAACGTATTGGGACTTATTTTCAAAGTCTTAATCCGAATTTGTTGAAATTTGCAGGACTCGTTTATCATATTATAGTAAAGTTTAACGGTTATTAGACGATCAGTCTCACCGTTATAATATTTTTCCAAAATTATTGCCAAAGTTTTTAATATAAGTATTTTCATTAAACATGCAAAAATTACATTCTATCACCAATGTCAGTACAGTTGAAGAACTTATAATTAAAAGAAATCTAAATATCCAGGAAAAATTAAATACTAAGTACGTCAAAAAAAAATTTATCTAAAAGACAACGTTAAATTTTACTTACTAAAAAATAATTTCACACTCAAAATCGTAGAGTGTACGCATGTCGAAATGCGTCATGCGAGCAAGCTACGGAAACATTTTATTACTTTATGCTATTCGTAAATTAAGGGTTAAACGCTGACTGATTTCAAATTTTCCTTTTTTAATTATATATTCTGCTTTTTTACAAATGTCAATTTAAAAATAAATACAATGATTAACTGTGTCCTATTCGATCGAACGTCAATCATATCCATCATATCCTCCTTAAAGTGAATACGTACTAGGAGGACAGGATTTAAGTTAAATGAGGTTCATCTTAATTTTTTATCGTTAATTCGGATTTAAAAAAATTAAGTTTTCATATTAAAAAAAAAAAAAAAAAATTATAAGATGTGTAAAAAATTAAAAGACATTTTTATAATTACTCAAAACAACTAAATCAATAAAAATTGCTTAGTTTTAACAAAGAATCTTTAAAAATTATATGACATTAAATATCAAACACCTTTACCTTTTTCATTTTAATCTTTGATTTTTTTAGTTTTTAATACAAATTTTGGTTAATGCATACACTTTAATGAGGTGCAGACATTAATTAATCCATTTTTATACAAACCCATATAAATTTATGAACAGTTTATAACAAAACCATATTTGTTCTAGATTTTTACAAAAATAAAATAGAAACATTATATATTTAAAAGAATTTTCTAGATTTTTCTAATATAATGATCAATTTATTTGAAATAACTTTATGGTTATTTAATGTACGAAAAAATACAAGATGTCCCATCGAAATTTATATAGAATTTACGAATTCTAGAGTCGACTATCGACACATACAAGATATTATATCATTGTTGGTTTGTTAATTTTTAGGTACAATTTTAGTTTTTTGTAAAATATTATATAATTTCTTAAATAGTTAACCAAACAGATTAGTTTTCAAAATTCCTTAATATAAGTTTTATTGTTTAACCGAGTATAATAATTAATAAACATAATATCCAAATATTTAACTGTTTCGTAAAATCAAGAAATCAAAAGAACAGGCGAAGAGTTTCGATTAATAACATTACAATTATTAGTTGCATCGAACGACTAATCTTTTTAATACTAGTCATTAATGGATTGTGTGAACTAATCTTTTTAAGACAACTCGTCTTTTGGAAGGGACCTATGCAAACACTGATCTGCGATTGTGAGAGGAACACTAAATAATTAAAGTATTTGGGTCATGTAAGCAGAATATTAAGAAATCGTTCACACTTTCAATACAGTTAAATGCATAATAGCACAAGCTGTTTTAATTTGAAGGCGATTTACAGTATCCAACTTAAAATATTTGCAAATAAAAATCGAATTTTTTGTACACGTAGGATGGTTGAGTCGTAATTAAATGATCGATTTATTTATTTTTGTCCTAGAAAGTATCTGTTAGAAGATTATGTTTTGACTAACTATAATAATTGTATGAATTTGCATACTATTGTAAGTGAGCGTATATGTGTATATACTGTAGTGTAAGTTAGAAATACAATACAATATACAAATATAGCCATCTTTCATGGTACTGCATGCGAGTCATACATACGTTAAATGTAGATACTAAGCTAATACTGTTAAGGCTGGACTGTCAGGAAAGAACCACCTTAATCAAATAAAATTTTACAGGCCCCAGTAAGCTCACATATACATAAAATATATGACCCATACATTTGAATCAGGTTACTGTCAATGTATTATAATCTAAAATAAACAGTCGAACGTTTTTTGTGACTCTCTGTATTTATTGCGGTTGAATTATTGATTGAACGGAATTAAAGCTATAGTAATTTTTTTCCCTGCATATTCAATTTAAAAAGGAATTATTTTTCCAACTAAAACTCGATACAAATCTCAATCCCTCCCCCCCACTCATTCATTTATAGTTATAGATAATATCCAACCTACAATTTGATTTTATATACATTTATGTTGAATTCTATAACTTGAGGTAAAATCCTATTTGCTAGTATCAATAATTTGTTTTATTTTTACACATAGATCAAGAAATCGGATAAAATTTATTGCATGAAAGTTGATAAACTGACTCTTTTGTTTAAACCAACCATACAATAGAATGTTTGGGGATAAAATAAATTTAGTAAGTTTTTAAAACTAGGAAGTGTTGTGGGTAACTATGAGAGTTTTTACTACTGGTAGGTCTATGAGGCCTGGGCTTAGAACTGTATAATTTAAGGAACGGCAAAATTTTCAAAATCCTAGAAATTTATGTGTGGTAAAATATCGGAATATATTTCATTCGAAAATTTTGAGAGTAATTTTCGCTCTACATGGAAAATTTATAAAATAATTTAAATCTTAAATATTTGATCAATATTAGCATTTTAGAAGCTTACTAAGACAAACCTACTCTAATAGGATGAAAATTTATGCACATACCCTAATAATATGCAAATTTTCAAACGAAACAGTTTGTTAAGTGCTGAATGGACTTCCTTTTTGTATATTAAATCAATCAAGTATAGTCACACATATCAATTACTTAAGCCTAACTATAAAAGCATGTAAAGCTACTAGTGAAAAAATTTGCCAAAATTTGCAAGGGATAATTTTAAACATTGGATGTTTAGATTGAAAGATATTTTTTTCCATATTTATTTAATGGTGAAAAATGTGTTTTGACATAATTTTCTTCTTATAATTCTTTTCTTCAAATAATAATAATAATTAATTTAATGTTGAGTACGATTTTTGTCTTTTTAAAAATTACAGTGGTTTTAAAAGTAGCATATAAACAATTTTCAGTTACTTATTTCATTCTATTGTAAAGTTAAGCCTTTGAAGTATTTAAATTTAATTATTCTGTTCATATTGCATTTGCAATAATTGGATCATCCTGATTAATTCAGTTTTGTTGATTGAAATTTAAAGCTGTGAAGCCTGAGCTTAGTATGCAACAAATTTGGAGGAAAGCAAAATTAAACATTCTAAATAAAAATTAGTACAAAGCTAGTCGCGAGCCTGTGAAAGTACAAAGTGTTATGCGAAAAAGGGATGTAAGGGGATTGAAATAGGTGATGAAAGTTTATACGGAAATTACGCCATTTTTCGATAATATATAAATAAATACGACATACAAAATTTGTAAAAATTTTACCCTAATGGATGTAAAAATAGGAGAAGCAAGTTTTTGTGTGATGAATCGGCACAAAAGCATACGGCCTAGAAAATAAAAATGTTGACGAAATACAGGGAATTACAGTGGAGGAATATGCATTAGTAATTTTGTAGTTGATTTGATAACGTTTTAATAATCTTTGCGTTATTTATGTTCTTATAAAAATAATAATAAGTTTTTTAACCAATCCACTTCAAATTTTGCATAAACATTCTTTTACACAATTGATTGAAGACGTGTAGAAAGTTTAAACTTGCCTACGAAGTGGGTGGGTAACAGGTAGTTTTATATATGTCGAGTAAAAACGAATGATCACATTGGGATAAGAGAATAAGTTTCAAACAAGTGTTTTTTTGTTGTTGTTGATGATGCATTTTTACAAATGTGAACAAAGCGTATATTGTTGTAAACAAATGATAATGGTAGGAAACAAGATATATGCACGGCTACTTAAGTAAATGAAACATGTGTATAATTTTTGTATTTCTCGTTTATGATACGAATTTATTTAAAATATGAGATATACTTCAAAAAAAAAATGGTTACTGTTTATGCAATTTTTAATACAGTTTGTTCCTTGAATCAACTGAGAATTTTCCCTAACTCGAGCTTGACAACAAAGCCGAAAGAATGGTTATGATTTAAGAAGTCTATTTATTTTTTTAGTATTAATGAGAAATCTAGGATTTTTCGAATAAATTTCGATTTTTTGCCCTTCCTAGATCAAATTATTTTGTTTGTTTATAAATATGATTTCGATTACAAAGTAATCATCATCAGTATGAATTAGCTAGTTGTGCAAACCGTCACCAAATTAGCAACGAGTAACATCGCCTCAGAGAATCATTACAATTTGCTAATTCATACTGATGATAACAACTTGTAGTCGAAATATGTATTTATAAAAATACAAAATAATTTGATCTGGCAAAAAATCGAGATTTATCAGTCTATTTATGTATGTATGCTAGTATATTTATATCTTACATTGAAAACTACTGAACCGATTTTTATGAATAGGATAAAATCAATTTGACGAATGTTACAACGTTGTTTGATGGTTTTTTGTAAAAGATTGCTTTTTAAAAAACCTCTTTTTCATATCTTTGACGTTTTCCCTAGTGCTATAACCATCGAATCGATTAAAACTGTATTTTTTATAAAACTCATAGTCTACTTATTCGATAGTAACCGTCTCAATGGTCAACAGATTTTGTGTTACAAAATTCAACATAATTTTTTGTGTAAATAATCAAAATTAATTTTGTGTGAACGGTTTCTAACACTTAATGTGTTAATTTTACACATAAATTTTTACTCAAAAAATAACAATTGATATTTTTTAGTGAATTTTTGGTGAGCGTATATATTATGCGAATATACAAGAGCTTGTGCAGCATTCTCAGAAGATTTTTCATTATTTGTTGTAAATCTTTATAATATATATTAAATATAATAGAAAGCGAACGAAAATTCCAACAAATTGAACCAATTATTATTATTTTAAGAATTTCTTCGTTTTATTTAAACACTCGTTATAATTTCACTTAGTTCATATATTTTTCATGCTATAAACATGAATTTATTCCCATACATATATTTTATACATTATCGTATAACATGTATGCATGTATGTTTGTATGTTTGCACATATTTTGAATAAATGAATATGTATACAAAAAGTAAGAAAAAGATGGAAGGAAAAACTCATGTGGATGGAAAAAAATTTTTAATTTTCTTTATATTATGCATAAAAAGTATAATATAAATACCTACGGATTTTTATTTTAAAACAGTCTATAACTTTTATTTTGTACCAATTGAAAAATTGGTTTATTGTTATTTGAGATAAATAAACATTTATCCTTTTTATCTTAAATAAAATTGAATATAGTTTGCCGTTTTCTGCAATGCAAATAGTAAGAAAAAGATGGAAGGAAAAACTCATGTAGGTGGGAAAAATTGTGTTTAATTTTCTTGTGTAAAAAAATGTAGGAAAAATTCCTATACGGATCTACTTACTTTAGAGCATTCTATAAATTTATTTTGCACAATTAAAAAATTGTTTTATTGATACTTGAGAAACATTCATTTTTTCCTTTTAATCTTAAATGAAAATACTAAAAGTATTTTTATTTAAAAATGAAACTTTAATTGGTACGCCCGAAATTTGGAATACTTTCGTGCCACCCGAGAGAAAGCTAGGTAAAATTAATCTTAGAATTAGAGCACCTTTATTTTTCCACTCTACTTAGCAAGCTTAAAAATAACTAGATCACCACCATGGATGGCTTGCTATGTTGAATTTAGAATTGCGTCACACAGTTAACCATGCATTGTCATTTAAATGGACAGTGTATACAAAATTTTAGCTCAATCGGTTGTAGATATCTACATCACAATCGAGTTGCAGATTCCACCCGAATAAAATACAAGCTTTAAAATAATGTACCAAATTATTTTGCGTCTTTTGATCACGCTACAAACATTTCATACGATATCGAATTTTATTATTAGTAGAATTGAAATGGCAGCTGATATCTGTAAGCATTGGACATTTACAAAAAAATTGTTGAATCGAAAAAGTTCTGTGTTTATTATTGGCAGTGTATTTTTGTTGCCTGGGTAAATCGGTTTTTCTACTAATGGAAATTAATTTTTAAGTTGTTGATGTAAAAAGTTTTATTATAATTTCTATGAATGCGATTTGAAGTGATTATGATAATGAGAACAAAAACTACAAAAAATAAATTATTTTTCAAATATCCTTGCCAGACACTTTAAACAATTGTAATTTCTTGTTGAATCATTTTATTTATTTATACATAATGAGATGATATCGTGTTGCTTTAAGCTATTTTTTTTTTCGAAAACTGCATATCTATTTAAAAAGAAAATTGAAAAATAAAATAAACATGCATTTCTAACATAATAAAGTAAATGGTACGACAAGGCATCCATGAACAAATATCATTTGTTTTAGTATTATACATTTTTGTTTTTTTGTTCAATTTCTCCAAAAGATTACAATTTGCATAAATATTTAAATATCCTGTTAAAAAAAATTTTTTTTCTGCATGTATTTTTTTCTCCAATTAGTGCAACAAGTTCCAGTTTCGATCCGTTAACATTAATTACAAATGCAGACAAGTTTATTAAAACTTTTTTCTCTGCTTGTAGCAAAGAGGTGGTTTTACCAAAAAACTACAAACTTAGCTCATGTTTAATATCATAAGTTCTGGATAAGTTTGAATTAAAAAGATCCTAATTATATCCTATTTATCTTTCATTACATATTTTTGGATCTTGGTGTCAAATCGATGTTTGAACTTAATTTTCTTAAAAAATAAAGTCTTTAATAATTTTTTTTTAAAGTTTTACATGATTTTATTAATTCTGTGAAAACTCTTAAAAATCCAAGAAAAATTTATTGTTACTTTTAGGTATTTTAGGGTAATTGAGATCCAAACAAAAAATATCATATATTTTACAATTGGGTGACTAGTTGAGATATCGTTTGAAATTAGTCCTAAATTTTGATCTCCGGGTCGTATTTCAAGTTATAACTCAAAAACGATCCAATTTATTTCAAAGCTATTTTTGAAATTATTAACTTTATTCGAAAATAAAAATTAAAATTTGTTTTCGATTTTTCGATTTTTCGAGAACCAGTTTTTTTATTCGATTTTTTTTAAATTATGTTTATTTGAGTAGTTTCACTCGACAACTTCAAAACTAATATCCATTGAATACGAAGAGAAGATTGAATGCGAAGTTTTTAAAGTATTTTTTGAATCTGAAACGAAGCAAAATATTTTGGACAAATTTCAAGCGATATCTCAAACACTAGCCATTATATCTTAAGATAAGTGATATTTCTTAGAAAAAGAATATAATTTTTTTTGAAGGTTTTTGTGATTTTAAATAAGGTTTTGAATCACAATTTACAAACTTTAGAATATTTTTAATACACTCTGATATATATGTGGCATTTAAAAAATTGTTAGGTATAATTTAATAGTTACTTTAAAAATATTAACTTTGACTTTTCCAAAATTTATTGAAGTTCATATGCATTCATAAGATTTTTTATAAATATTTCTATGAAGAAAAATAACAATTTATGGAAAACAATTTTCTTAGAATATTTATTATCGAGCTAGAATTCGAATGCTCTAATAATATATTATTATAACCTGTGGTATTATCCAATTATCAACAACCCCTATAGGAATACATCTATACATATACAGATAGTTTTCGGCAGGTCGAAACAAACGTATAAGTTCAATATATGCAAATAGATTTAGATTGTTAACTAATACATTTCAAACATACACAGTACAAATTTTTTGTAAAATTAACACTATTTTCATGTTACAATCGATCCATTCAAAGTTAATATTGATTATCTAAACAAAAAATATGTTTTAATACATAATCATTGTTAACTCAATTATTATTTGAGCTTCAATACAAAAATTAAGTAATTAATCTAAAATTAATTATTTATTACTTATTAGGAAAATTATTTTACTTCATTAATTTAATTTCAATCAAGTAACTTCTTAAAGTCTTTCAACTTCAATAAAAGGAAACATTTTTATATAGCAAACTTATTTTGTGGAAATTTTAGGTTAGTTAACCATTTTATACAGTTAAACCGCTTTTTTAATTTTAAAAATCAAGTAACAAATTAATACAGAAATTTTTAATATAAATCGTTTTTCACTCAAATTAACACATTTTTTTACTTTATACGATGTTTGCGTTAATTTGTGTTCGTCATCACAAATATGTTTATAATATATTCATATTTGTAAAGTTTGAATAGTGGGAATCCGCTCGTACATTCACTTTAAAAAATGAACACAAATATTGTATGTTTTTCAAGTTATTGATTAATGAATAAGTAATTAAGTTATTGAAGATATAAATGAAAATATTTTTATATGAAAGCACATATGCAAATTTATATATTCTATAAAGATTATATTTTAACATTTTTTATACGTGCCTACAGCTAACGAAAACAATCTGTATACATATATTCTCGTTATCTAACCTCTATTTATGAATGTTGTTAAATTTGTATTGGAAAGGTTTAAAGGTTTAATCAACGTATTGATAGAATTAATATTTATGTCAATCGATAATACACGTGTATATATATATATATATATATATATATATATATATATATATATATATATATATATATATATATATATATATATATATATATATATATATATATATATATATATATACGTACAACTTGTTTTCAAGCAGTGAACATTACAATTATATATACTTTTGATATAGAAAGAAAAGTTATTCCACCCAAGGGTTTTCAGTTCAAGCAATAGCTGTAGCACATAATATATTAAAACATTATGTTCTGTTTATTTAAGTACGAACTGTACTTTTACGAGCTATACATAGAACTAAGTGTCATTAAAAATACTTTTATTGTAGTAGAAAGTAACAAAAAAATTGTGCATCAGTACAAAACTTAGAAGTTAAACTTTGTATAGTATGGAAAAACTGACAATGATTGTGAAAAAAATAATATAGATTTATAGCTCAATTTTGTACCGATATTTTTATACTCGACATACATAATAGTGAGAATATATTAATTTTAGTCTAACGCTACCTAATATTGACCGCTAAACTAAAGTTTTGGTATAAGTGTTTATAGAAACACCTAAGTAGTCCTTTTCCGATTAATTAGGTGCCTGGCCGTCCGTCATCACAATTACTTAAAAATAAAGACAGATATCGGGCTGAAATTTTAATTTTAAGTTTGTGAATGAGCAAAATCAGTACATTGGGTCCTATGGGTCTTTGACCCAACGTAAACTATAAAAGATAGAAGAAAAGTACAAGTACAAAATATGTTAATTTCTTTGAAACAAACAGCTTTTTTATGAAACGGTTTTTCGTAAAATGTTAGAATTCGCCAAAATTAAATCTCAAATTTAGCTAATTATCACATATTGGTAATTACAATACATATTATTATTATACATGTATACATATATAACTTTATAGACTGGATATTTATAGTATTTTTTGAATGCTAATTTAATATAGTCCAAAAAATAATTTTCCATCATATGTCGAGTATCTAAACAAATAACTCTGCTAGTTATTATTTTCACTTGTTTATATTTTATTTAATATACTTCACAACAACCTCTATCAATTAGATTATTTTGAAGTTTTTAATACGTTTGCTGCCTTTCTCACTCAATATGTCTGTATATATTTCATATTTATATTCAATTAATAAGAATACAACCTGTATAAGAATACTGTGTTACTTATGTTATTGGATGGTACGAATTGCTTCAGGTAATGATTTATTTACGTTCAGTATAAGAATGATTTAGATAGTTCTATTATTTATTGTTTTACGAAACGTTCTTACAATAATACTTACTTTTTGGGATACAAAGTGGCTGTTGAACTAATGCTTTTATTTCAATTGTTTTTTTATACCTTTTTTTACTTCTTAAGCCACGTGTACACATGCAACATTTTTTCGTAGCGTAATGCCGTAATGGAACTTTGACGGCAACATTTATGAGGACGTGAATGCGTAACACCGTCATGTAACAAAAATTGATACGCGACGATGTTACATCGCGTCCTACAAATTATCGGTAAGTCTCAATCGCATCAAAACATGTTGCTAGGTTATGTCAAAGTAGTCAAATGGGTAAAGGGTGTTAGTGTCTTTACTCATTTGACCATTGAGTCGGGTAAATTACGCAGCTTCTAGATACAAACTTGAGACCTTTGACACTCGATTCGACGTGCATCCGCCAATACTTAAGTAAATTCGTACACTACTTAATTCTTAAAACAAAAATACAAAAAGTCGTCAAGCTGATGAAAATTTATTGTAGCTTTATGTCAGTTTCTCCATACACTCATTTATTCATCCTTTGAATCAACCAATATATAGTTGTAATCCAAACTAAATTGCAACTCTAAACGACAACACATAACCATTAAAAGTTAAATGCAATCCTATCCGAATATAACCACGATTAGTACAGAACATATAAAACGAACAAACTATATCTGTATTCGAAGACATCAATAACATTAATTAAATCTCTTCAATTTATGTGAATTATAAAATACTAGTAGCTAAGATTATCCGTTATTGAAAATCAGTTTCAGAATATTATTTATGTACTTTGATATTCCATTTATATTCAAAGTTCATATGTTTCTAATTTCATAGTTCATCAATTGATATTTATGTGGTATTATAAGTACTATTTTCTGTGTAATTTATTGTATCTGATATCCAGATTATTATAAAATTTGTCATAGTATATTAATTTTAGATTAAAACATTGTAAAGCAAATATGGAAGGTACCAACAAAACTTTGGTATAGGTGTTCTTAAAATTCCTAAATTAGTTCATTTTTGTCTGCAATGCCACGTTTGTCTGTTAGTTCTCAAAATAATTCGAAAACGAAAAGAGACATTTTATGTCGTATAATTGACCCAAAAACTAAGTTTTAGTTGATGAGCAAATGAGCAAATCCGAGGTATCCGTGGAGTCCAATGGATCAATGCTCAAACTGTTTAACTATAAAAGATTCAAAGTTCGTTTTCTTTTCGTTTTATATTCAGCGTAAATTTAGTAAATAAGCACATTTTTATAATTACTCTAGAGTCACGTTACAACGGTCGAAATTCGACCATAATCACTCAAAAATGAATTTGACTGCCGTGAATCAAAATAGTATATATGTATGCCCTTAAATAAAACAAAATATCAAACAAAAGAGTACATATGCGTATGTATGCTGGTGTGTGTAAAGTTTTTATTATTGATTCAATGTATGTTTTATGCATAATTAAAAAAAAAAAAAGATTAGCATTCTTTAGTCGCCAAATTTCATTTTACTCCACCCGTCCATCCAATTTTCGTAAAGGTGTACAAAGTATTTGGTTCACGTATTAATATATAGATAATATATTTATTATGTATGTATTTATACTGAATGGGCTTACTTAAAGTATTTTATGAATGTTACTGATTAAAAAAAGCCATACAAATAAATTTGTAGTTGTTATCGTCACTTTCTTAAAATGAGTTATGTTTTAAAACAATTTTATTTAATTTGACTCGTATATTTATGGCTTCATTTCAAATATTTTATATAAATAATACATTTTAAATTTCTTAAACTATGAACCATATCGATTGATTAAAATTGTTGTTGAACAATTGATCAAGAATTGAAATAATAACTTTGAAAGTTTTTACGTTTTCAAAAAAAAAAAAAAATTAATTATTTTTTATTTGAAATAAAAAAATAATAATAATAAATGAATTCCATGCTTTCAAAAGAAATATATTTATCTTTCATATTGGAAATGAAAAAACATATATCATCATCAAACAAGGATTTTGTATGTGAAAAGTATCTCAATTTATCTTAGCTTCTTCTCAATTAAATAAACACTTTCGTGTGTGTGCTTTACGAATATATAAAATACATAAAGAAAAATTGTGTGCTATCAATAAAAAATAAAGAAGATAAACATGTAAAGATTACAACTAACAGGGTTAATTGTTTAGATACTCGACAAAATTTCATGATAAAATTTCATTGTTTGACTATTTTTAATTAGCATTCATAAAATACTATAAATATCCTGTCAATGAAGTTATATATGAATCCATGCATAATAATAATATGCATTGTTATAACCTATATGTGTTTCTAAAGCTCAAAAATTTTACGAAAAAATATTTCAAAAAAGAGTTAACTTTTTTCCATAGGACTTGTAGTTTTGGCGAAAATCGAGATAAACCGTGTTTTACCGTTAAAAACTCCCTCCCCCATCTACTTCCCAACCTCAAATCGTACATAAATTATGTTTCCTTTTATTTTTGTTATAATTTAGTCTTCCGTTTCCAATGAGTTTCATCCCATTATAATTTTTTTTCACTTTTTACCATTTTTATTCTGGTCTTTATAGAAAATTATAATTTTTAGACACACTTTATGTATGTGTGTATAAAAATTGAAATATTTTAAAATTGTTTTCCGTATACCTAGACACGAAAAAGACGATCTGTATATAATCTAGTGTTGTAAATTTGTAATATCTTCCCATATAATTATATTTAAGTCCAATAATTATTCAAGTAAGCATGTTTTGTATATAGATAATGGCAAATATAATACATAATGATTATATACCATACATTTTTTTTCCTTGTAAAAAATGAATAACATTATTTTTCCCTAATTAAGTTTGTAAAATAACAGTGCTTTATTACAGTTTTCCTAAAAATAATGATGTAATAAAAATTCCTTTCGATGTTTTCTAACAGTATCATCGTATAATATAAAATAGACATCCATTATTAAAAGAAACAAAAAAACTAGTTGAAAAATTGTCTTTCTAACTGTATAAAAGTAAAGATCGATTGTCCGTATGTAATATAAGCTGATAATTTGTGAACGGATTAATCCTTTTGGCTTAGTTTTGTATGTTATATTTGAAATTGACAAGATAAGGTTTAAGTAAAAGAAAAATTTCCGAAAAATACCGAAAATCAGTAAATTCTTTGATATTGTTTGTTGTAGTAAAATCTCAATAAAACTTAATCTTAACACCTTCAGTTTGAAATTTCTTGTTTCTCCCAAAAGTAAGAAAGAGAGATTAAGCCTAAATAACTAATATGCGAAAGGACTTAATGAATGACTAAGAACCTTTGCAACATTCAATAGAGAAAATTTTCAATTGTAGCAAAGACAACTTTAGCAGCTCCCCCACTCGTAAACGTGTAAGAATGGTTATTCTTTATATAGCGTAATCTTCGAAATCGTTAAGCCAATTTCGACGAAGCTTTACGTGCACGAAAAATACCTTATCAAAAGGGATACATTTTCACACATTTTTTTCTTGTCACCTTGAAGGTGTTAAAATTTGTAAAAAGTATTAAGGGAAAAACCTAATTTTCTATTTATGTCTCTTCTATTTTTCATTTTGAAAATCCTGCGTTAAAAAAGACAAGTAGAATATAAATATATAACATCGGACATGCAATAAACAATATTATTGCTACAAAAATGTATACCAAGCCTTTCGTAACAAACTTATGTAGGAGGTACCTAATTATGTTATTGTTTTGTTTTTATTAATTCGATTCGAAAATATTTTGAGCATCAAAAATTTTATTTAAGACTGAATTGAATATAACAAATGTCTAGAATAGATATTTTCATAGAATCTAAATGAAACTCTATTTATTACGAAGTCAAATTTTCCATATCCATATATATAATATACAATTCCATACTTTACCCAAAAATCCTTGTGGTTTGAAAATTGAAAAACAAAAAATTATTAATACATTTATTGAAAATAGCTTTCTTCTTGATTAAATAATGATTTGAAAATCCTGAAACCTATAACAATACCTACCTACAATTTTTTTTTACAATCAAACATTTGGCTCAAAACAATTATTCGATTTTATATTTAAACATGTGAAAATACCAACAAAGAGAGTTAATTGTTTAGATACTCGATATATAATTGAATATCAATGTTTGGACTATTATTAATTATAGCAGTCATAATATACAATAAATACTCAATCTATATAGTTATATATACTTGTATAATAATAATATGTATTGTAATTACCAACATGTGATAGATAGAAAGCTAAATTTGATTTTGAATTGTGGCAAATCCTATTTAATGAAAAAATGTTTCAAACAGAAGTTGTTGGTTTAGTAAAAATTTTTTGTTTTTGAATGTTTCTTGTATCTTTTTAAAAGTTGGGTCAAGGATACATTAAACCCAATGGACCGATTTTGCTCATTCACAAACTTAAACTAACTTTTTATGTTTAGAATACATCATCAAAATTTCAGCTTGTTATCTCTTTTGTTTTTGAGTTATCGTGATGACAGACAGATGGACAGCCACAATTTGACTAAGTAGGTGTTTCGATCAACACCTATATCAAAATTTTGTTTGTGCGTTCGATATTTCCTAGCGTTAAAAGATTTAAACAAAAATTAATATACTGTGCCATATTTTGTATGAAAAGTTTTAAACAAAAATTAATATACTGTGCCATATTTTGTAAAAATATGTGTTAGAAATTTAGAAATAATATAAATTTATTAATGTCACGCTCCCATAACAATCAAAAAGTTTTGAACATCATTTATGAGCTGTTATATAAATTTATATTTATCATGGGACATTTACTAATGTAAATTGAACACAACAGTTTAAACTAGTTTAAACTATGTTTGTTTCAATCCATGTTGTTGATGTTGTTATTGACTGGGCAGTTAGGTATAATGTCATCAATATTGTAGTTAAATATCATATTTGATGACATCATATCTAACTGCCCTGTAACAAAATCAGGGCTTAGAAACACATACTATATCACTGATGTACATAGAATTAAAATTTTTATTTCATAATCATTCGTATTTTAGAGTATCCTTTGCATCCAATAAACCAAAAGGTTCAATTCAATTGAATCGCAGTAGTGCTTGAAATGAAAACTAAAACACAATTCATACACAATTTTTATTCGAAAGTGTGGTTACACATGAAGCGATACACTCTTGAACCATTGAACAAGTGAAATGCTAAGCGGGTCAGAATATAAGCATTAAGTTAAGGACATTTGTTGATGGTATTAAAATCTAAATCGGTATGGTGTATTTCAGATTTTAACGAAGTTGAGACAGTAACTCACTTTCTCGTTTATCTATAGAATTTTGTAATTGATACTTGGATCATAAATTTGGACCATTGATTAGAAGTGAATAAAAAATAGAGAAAGATAAGGAATAAAAAAAGACGAAAAGGAAAAAAAACAGAGCAAAGCAGCAGAAATAAAAAAAATGAATAAGAATTACGTTCTTTATACGAAAACTTTTGATTCACATAATCCTAAAAATCAGAAAATATGAATAAAATAAAAATAATTTTTATTGTTCCTTGGTTTTAAAACGGGCTAAAAAGTAAAAGATTTCTCTAGTTTCCAAAGAGAAGCGTGGAGCGCATGCAGTAGCATTTGTGGAGCTATTAATGCATCAATTATCAGCTGCATGTGCCTTATGTTTGAAATTGTTTATACTTTTTAGTTCGTTATAAAAATATATGCGTGAAATAAAAAACGGCAGAGCCCTGAATCTTCCACGCTTACTTGAATTTTTTGATTCCACAAGTATAAGTCAATAATAATTTTTATTTTATTACTATTGCTAAAAATGTATTGAAGATTCTTGTGATAAGGTGATCCGTTTGCAAGATTTTCTCATTTCGGTAAAATTTTTTGTATATAGGAACGAAGTTATATTATTCCTTATTAAACATAATTTTGCTTGAATAATTATTAAACTATTATTATAAATAATAGTAATAACTAATAACAATTGAATAAATAAACAAATACTATACTTATAAATAATAATTTATAAATGTTTACTTGTAATTTATTTCAGGTAAATATTTAGTTATCTATAATTGCATATACTAACAACGTACCAAACACATTATTCCAGTTTGTAGTTTAGTTTATTCATTGTCCTTACAAACATACAATTGCATACATATAACAGTCTCTCTGATTATCCTGTATTTGGTTGTAAGCAATCGAATGCTTATTAACTATGATAGTAGATGTTATGACTTAGTTGTAGGTGTTATATTTGGAAATCTAGTATAAATATATTTACAGAATGATTCATTAATATCGACTTGATTTTTTAACGACTGCCACGCAAGACCGAATAATTAATAAATCGCCTAATATTATGTGTATGTGATATACATGTTACTTTTCTTTAAAAAAATTATGCCAAACTAGTATGCGTATTCGGCGATAATATCAATAAAAACAGTCTTTAAATAGCTGGTACCTGGCGCTTCGCTGCCGTAGAATTACAAAAATATCTACATTTACAATATTACGGTAATCAATAACTCGGTAAATGAAATTACTTTGAATTTTAAATTCTAAAGAACTGTGGCATTTTCGAAGCAAATCTAATACTTTTAATAACACAAAACAGACGATGAGTGTTCCAACTCATCAAATTTGAGAGAAAAGCTCAAATGATATGGCTTAAGTCACTGGGTGTTCTAAACCTTAAAAAATAATTTTTATTAGAACAAGAGATATCTAACTTTGAGTGGAAAAAAGATTTAACAGTCAAGTTGAACGTTCGCGCCTTTCTCTCCTTCATTCAATTTGAGTGCTTTATAGCTCAAATGAAAGGCTTTGAGTCACGTTGTGTTTTTAGACTCTCTACCATCATTAGAATTGGAGATATTGGGATACAAAACTATCACAACATCGCTATTTGAATATTACTTGAGAAAGGGTAAATATAAATGTAATCCAATTCATGTGGACACAAATACCGTTAATTTAAAAAAAAAAAAAATTATGCAAGTCAATCGAGTCATTTTTTAATATGTAGATAGCAGTTAATCAGAGACGGAAATATGTGATAGATTTTGTTAAGAATGACATTTTATGATGAAATCTCATATCTGTCATCCCGTCATTTTTAGACCTTAGGCTACTTTTTTTATTCGAACCCCCCTTCTTATGGGGTATTTAGCTTTGAACATTTAGTTTTTTGCAATCGATGTGAAATACTCAAAGTGGGTACCTAATTAGGAAAATCGTTATTTTTTTATTTGACCTCCACAAAAATTTTTTTAATGAAAGTTAGTGGGTGTGGAGTTTTATTGTAGACACATTAATGAAATGATTACGAGAAATAGGAACAATTATTGTTTTCTTAACCCTCACAACCGCCTCATGGTGCAATCTGGGATGAGGTTTTTATATACCTATATTTATTGAACATTCTGTATATAAACTAGTTGTGCATAATAATTTAGTTAAATGTCAACTTTAATTTTAATTGAAAATGTAAATAAATGAATGTACTTTAACTATAAGGAGAATAGAAAATTTAAAGTTTTATCTATAATATTGCTGGCTGTTAAACTTTTAAAGTTTGACGTTAGTCAAGTTTTATCTATACTATAATTTTGCCAATTCAATACATTTCATATTTAATAGAAGCTTTTTAAATATTTATTTTTTCATTTGAAGAAAACTTTTTTTACGGCAGCCTCCAAGAAGGATTATTAAATTTTTTGCGAAAGATGAAATTTATATTTTTACACATCTATGAAATTGATACAATATATAATATATAAATACGTATATATATATATATATATAAAAATATATTTGGTATAATGAAAGTATTATTTTAAGGAGATAGAACAGAAACCTTAGGGAGAAAAACATTTTTTCTTAATGAAAATGATATTTTTCCAATAATCTGTAAAATGACAGGAGTGATAAATATGTATAACAAATATCAGTCTTTTTCGTTTTTAATCAAATATTTTTTTACATAAAATACAAAATGTTTTGAAGGCTTGATAATAAAATAACTACTTATGAAAATTCGTTTCAGAGGGGAGCTTAGTAAAGGCTACATTAGGTTACATGGAGATAGAGAGGGGTCATTAAGATGCTACCAGGTGGTATATGGATGCTTCCCTCAGGAATAAATGATTTTGGTGTAATTATCTAATTTGTCCAATTCAAACGCACATGACGATTTTAACATTGAAAAAACCTATCTTTAAAATTTTTTGCGAAAGATGAAATTTATATTTTTCTACACATCTATGCAAAATTGATACAATGTATAATATATAAAAACGTATATACTGTACTTTATTTCTTATTTTAATAATGTTAATAATTAACTTTATTAAAATAAGTAACAGTTGAAACATGTATGGTAAAATGTATAGGCGGAGTATTAAAACAAATATCTTTTTCTTTTCATTTGTTATAATTTAATTTCAATACACAATAAGAATACTAATAGGTTGGGAGCCAAAGTACTACATATCATTTGTAAGTACCTATCTATTATAAAATTTTGTATATAGCTTAATTGTCATTTCAAAACTTAGCAACTTTTTCCTCTGCAAGAATTCCGAAAAATAGGCTATTTTCTTTTCTCAGGCCAGTAAAACTCAATTTCCACCACAAACTTGAAATTGACAGATATTTTGCCACAAACATGTCAAAAACCCTTTTTGTCCAGTACATGACAAATCGAAATTTTCTTTATTTTGACATGCAAAATGGTTTCTGCATTTGTAATTGAGAGGAAATATGTGTTACACTAATCATAACTAGAGTCCCTTAATTGCGTTCGAATTTCGTCCGTAATCACTAAAAACTGAATCTCAATACCTTTAAACAGTATATATGCGTGTCTTTAAACAAAACACTATATTAAATGAAAGAGTATATATGCGTCTGTATGGTAGTGTGTATAATATAAGCCACACCTCTAATGTATGTGTGTGTCATAGTGTGTGTAGAATTTTTTTTATTGATTTAATGTATTTTTATGTATAATTTTAAAGATATATTACCGTTTCTTCAACAATAAGTACCAAATTTCGATCCAATTTTCGTAAAAAGGGTTACAAAAGTGTTTGCTTCCCGTATTAACATATATATATATATATATATATTAAGTATAAATATATATATATATATTATATATATGAGTGATTTGAAAGTAAAATGTTTCAATGTAAACATTTTTACTAAATATTAATTACAATTAATTTCATAATATATTGTAAACAAATTAATTACATCAGCAATTAAGATACAAGAGAAAGTCTGCTACAAATAATTAATAAAAATGTAAATAATAACATTGTAAAAAATAACATTTCACATATCATCTTCTTTTCATAATAGCTTTTTACAATAAATAGTAAAAAATTGTTTATTATATGTGTTTCACTTTTTTGACCTTTTAATTAATTACTTACACTTTTTAATTACTCTTGTTAATTATAAACTTATTTTTTAAATTAACTTTTATTTTTGCATAATACTGAACTGCTGTCTATTAATTTATTTCAAAGTTTGTTGCACTATTGCAATTTTAGTCCAAGTTCTTAACATAAGAACGCTTTTAATACATGATAAAACATAAAATTAAAAAATTTTAAAAACACCAGTAAGTAAATATGAACGCAATTAGTATATTTTATCCAGTTCACATTAAGGGGGATTGAAACATAATACATTATGTAAAAATTTTTCTATTTTCCCGCCCAAATAACTCAAAAAGTAATTATGCAAATGTTATAAAATTTGGTATTCACAATATTGGCATAAAAACGAAGTGCTTATCGAAGAGTTTTATTCGAATAAATATTTTTGAATATAAAATTAAATTTTTAATTTTTTTTTTCGAGAAAAACTCTTTAGCAAGCAATCCGTTTTCATGTCAACGTTGTGCATACCAAATTTCAAAACATTTGGATGAGTACTTTTTGAGTAACTATACGTAATTTAAATAAACAGCTTGTTAGAAGTACACTCCTTTGACTGTCCTTATCCTTATTCCTTTAACTTGTTCATATTTTAAATTTAAATATATTGAACAAAAATTTTTACAATAAATATCTTTTCTACAAGTAAGAAATCAGAGCATTATACATTTTTAAAATTCAATTTCATTGAAAATAATATTATAATTTAATTCTTGGTACTTTAAAATTCATTAAAAAAGAATCAGATAAAAATTTATAAATATTATATAAATCTAATTTCATATTTTCTATAAATAATCCATCATACGGACACATATTTTGGTTAAACCTTTTCAAAAAAAAATGTTTCGATAACCGTTTTTTATATCTGTTAGTAATGATTTGTATCATATTCAGAAAACTGTATGGTTGTATCTCTGTTTCAAAAAAAACCGCACCACCTTTTGAGGAAAAACTCCAAATACCAATCTTTTAAACACTTTTAGAAAGGAGCGATTTGAAATAAAATTCCATGGCCAAAGAAAATAGGAAAACTTTTATTTATTTCTAGTACACCCTCCCTTTTTCGATAAAATCTTCAATAGGTCACTTCTTAACTGACTTCAAAAAAAGAAGGTACTCTCAATTCAACTGTATTTTTTTATGTTTGTTAGAAACTTTCGACTGGGCGAACCGATTTTGATGATTCTATTTAATTAAAAGTTGATGCTTCTCGTGTTTTACCATTTCATTTTGGCCCTGACCTGATATCTTTAAAGGGCAGGGGTGTTGCAAAAACTGTTTTTAGTGATTAAATTTCATTCAAATGAAAATTTTTTGCTGTTGTATACAACACTCGAAAGTAAAAAATAAGAAACTTAAAATTAAAAAATAATTTTTCCTTATGGCCAATTGCCTTCCGAAGTCGGTGCCCGTCTTTGGTTGGCGTCAACTGAGAAATGTAATTGGTCACAAAGAAAAATTTAAAATTATTTTTAATTCATTTTTTAAAGGCGGTTCTTTTGTTGGTAATTTGATATTTCTATTTTCTATGCCAGCCGGAAATATAATAATTTTTGAAATCCATGTGAAGTAGACATGGCTACGAAAAATAGAAAAACTTTATGTTATTCATTCCCCTATCTTGGGAAAACTTCTCAAAAATACCTTTTCGTTGCAAGCTAGAAAGATGCAGTTTTTTGTATCGACGTTATAAACTTCTAGTATGGTTAAAATAATGTAAGTGACCTTTGCTGTAGACAGATTGCCGAGATAAAACCGTGTTATTATTCTTTATAGCAATTTTTCGTAATAATTTTCCCATCTACATGGATGATCCTGTGAAATTGAGTATTCGATAACATAAACAGTAAGTAACTAGCATTTAAGAATAAGTAATATAGTCATCATCATTTATCTTACAGTAACACTTCATACATAACGAGTAAAACTAATAGTTTTTCTGATGGAATAAAACCCTTCAAGCACTTACTATCCGTAAATGCATATATGTGTCTACGAAAAAACAGTTCAATTTTTGTTTTAAAAGAAAGTGTATAAACTCCATTCAACTTCTATATATAGAACAAACTTAAAAAACATAAAAAAATATTAAAAAAAGTAAAGGTTGCTCCAACATATCACTCAAAGCCACAAGGTATACTCGTCGAATCCAAAAATGCAATAATTTTATCCATTTTCATTTGCATACCTAGGTATACAACTTTTTATCTTAAACATTCATTTTAGAAAAATTAATAAAGTACATCATTAATTTTAGTCTATTTTAAAATTTTAAGTGAGCTTGGAAGATTCAGGTCGTTGCGTTTTTTGATTCCAAGAGTATATAAATATATTTCATACTTTTTCATGTATTATTTACTATTTATTAATACATAGTTTTTTATATCTTATTTTATAAAGAATAAAAAATATTATGAAAAAAAATTAAGTAATAAGTTTATTAACTATACCCCATACAACTTGCCTTGATAAAATATTACTGTAATGTTTTACTGTTCTGTTGAACAGTGAATATTTATCACATTTTAAGGCCCAGCGCACACCATCGGACGGTACTATAAGAAATTCTTATTTGAAAATCTGATCAGACATCAGACAAAAATCTAAAGCAATGATTCAATGAACTTTTAAATATATTAAATTTACTCATTACTTTTTTAACAGATGGCCTAAATCGGACAACATCGTAAGACTTTTTTATTAGTTATTCTGATGCTACTTCAGACGAGCAAACCATCAGATTTTCTGATCAGAAAATCTGAAGTCTTATGTAGAAATCTAACCGTGTGCGGAGTCTTATATAAAACACATGTTATTTAGTTACATAAGATTTTCTGATCAGAAAATCTGATGGTGTGTGCTGGGCCTAATACAGAATACACTAGTAGTCTATGGGCAATAATGTAAAGATAACATTCAAATGAAGTGAGATGTAGAATAGTCAAACTTGGATAAAATGTCTACATTATTTTGGTTCACATAACACAGATTTGAATATGCACATAGACGGAAATAGTCATTTTTTTTATACATAATGGGTTGAGTACTTTTTTGTTTTGTTTTGGACAAGTTAACAATTTTTTTTCCTGAATATATTTACTATTTTTATGTAGGTATAAAAAGAAAGTAAATAAAATAACTATACATAACAAAAGGTCAAGGGTTATCAGTTTGCATTTATTAAAAACATTTCTGTTATATGAATATTATATGTTTGAAAATGTAGTAAAGCTTTTAATTTACGTATCATCATAGGTACTTACTAAATAAATAATTACTTACCAAATAATTAATACAAAAATATTTAAGTGGATCAAGTTATTTAAGTTAAAAGGCGTATTCAATGATGGTATATATATATTTATAAGCGAGCTATGACCATTTGTACTTATACTAATAACTTTCTGATTCTATATAAATGATTTTATTCAAAAAGATAATAGAAAAAAACTTCGCCTCGAGTGTTTTTTAAATAAATACATCTATCAATCAACATTAAATCATAACATGTTATCTGACCCAATAAGTAGGATAAATTTTTCAATGTTTTGTACCCGTTTCCACACTACCATTTAGTTAAGGTTCGCTAGTGCTTTTTTTAAGTGTGGCCTTCCTTATAGGCCTTGTCCAAAATTTTTTTTCAACGATTTAAACATACCTTAGTACATTTAAACAGGGGAAATAAATTATATTGAATATTTTTATAATAGCTAGTAGTTGGAAAATCGACAAAGATGTCAATATTATAATTTGAAATACTTGCACATTAATCAATACAGCAAATAAAGTAATAAAATTTTTGGGTTATGTTAGATATAAAACGTTTATAAAAATCCATCCACTTAGTCGACACGAGTTAACGAATTATACGAGATGTAATCTTAAATTACAAATTTTTTTTATTATTCAAACACCAAAAAAAATCAATTTAAGCCTGCGAACACACAAGGTACAAGAACGTCAGATTTACAAAAATCTGAACAATTTTTCTAAAAAAAATGTACTAATATCTCAAAACTTCTTGATTACATCTCGAAAAATTCGAACTCTAAAATGAAATAAAATTGATTTCAGAAATAAAATATAAATTGGTAATCCGGAATGAAGTACTTGAAACTAAGTATTTTTGTTTTTCAAAACAACTATAATACATTATTATTTTACAAACTACGGCTCTTGACAATAAAACCATGGAATAAATTTAATTGCTGGATCAAAAAATAAATAAATAAATAATCTGAAATAAAAAATATAAATTACTAATCTGAAATAAAATTTAAAATAATAACTTGAAATATATAGTTAAAATTTTAGTAATCAACAATGAAAACTAAATTAGTAATCTCTGAAATAAAATTTAAATTAATAATCAGTAATTCAATACAAATTTATACAAATATAAATAAAATATAGTAAAAATATACATTTATACTTACTTTATACAAAATAAAATAAATTGACTACTTGTAAAATGATATATCACTTGGATCAGAAGGGAGCGTCGAATATTTAAAAACGGGAACTCTTGCACAATTTTAAATAATTATGAAAATCTGTATAAAGTAATTCTAAAACAAATAAACTGTTCAAGATTTAACAAATAGGTTAAATAATCTGATTCGAAAATAAAATACCTTAAAAATTAATTCGAATTGTAATCCAATAGCTTTAAATAATAAACTCATATAAAATCGAGATTTAAATACTTAAACTAATGAAAAAAAATTTACCAAAAATTACATTGAAGAAATTTATCTAAATTTTAAGTTAAAAAGGAGATTAGGGTTGTTAAGTTTTGTCAAAATCTGTAAAAATAGCAAAATAAATAACTTACAATCTAACCACCAACCTTTTTACCTCGAAATATTCACAAAACTTCGTATCGATGTTAACAGCTTCCAAAACACTATACTAATATCACTTCACACTATAAAAGTTTGTTTTTATCGAAAAAATTTACACTTATTTCACACCATTTGTAAAGTTCGCCATTCACTACACTTCACTTTAAAGTAAAAACGACGTCAACAAGATAATTTCTTTATTCGATAATTAATCTCATTAATAAAATAGATTCAAAAATTTTTTTGAATATATTTTAGCTTTATCCAAAAAATAATGATGATAATAAAATTTTAATACATTATAGAAATTATTTTGAAAAATTTAGCGTAATTCGCATGGAAATACGTGAGTTTAACGTGATGGTCTTTGATATATGACGGATGAATCATCGTAATTTGGACTACAATTACAAAATAATATGTTATTTCTTGAATATATTTTTACCAATTTAGATCATTTGATTATTTAAAGTGATTAGCTTATTTTTCAAAATTTAATTTATTTTTGAATTACTCTATTTATATTTTACATATTGTATAAATTTCTGCAGTATTCATTGAAAATTGAATTCGGATGCTTTTTAATTTGATTAACAGCATTTAAAATCAAAATATTACTCCCAAAATGATTTTCAATTATAATTATTACTATAATTATTTAATTTTAAATAAATAAATGAATATTTGATCACTATAATAATATGATGACAATTGAATTGACATGAAATCGGATCTACATGGTGACCCAAATTGGATGTGTTACAAACACTGTCATAGACATACATACAAATAGACAAATATCGATTGAGTTCGATAAACAAAACCAAATCATTCATTTCATGTGTTTTGTTAAAAATTCTTTTCGCAATATATTGAAATTCTATAAAAAAATCCATGTAATTACATTTATTTTATGAATAAAATAAAATCAATACGCAAAATTTTCAAAATTATATTCCAATCAAAAGCATGGTAGGTCCATCAAAAAGCATGGTTGAATTCTATATTTAATGATGAACCAAAAATATCAAATTGTGCGACAAATAATCAAAATAATTTAGAAAATGAAAACAATTTTTCGAATAGAATCTAATAAATTAAATATCTCTTACCATATATCAACATTTGTATAAGATGGCTTTAGATAAAAAATAATTATCGAATAAACACATCATCACCGTACCGTATAAACGAGGTATAGTCACTTTAATTCAAATCGGATATAGAAAATTTAGACATGCGTACTATAATCAAATTGAACTACTTACCTGTGGCAGCCAATCATCGCCCGTCAATTAATAAAAAAAATTTTTGACAACTAAAAAAAGGTAGTTTCATATTCCTAGTTTACCTATGTACAATGGAATCATGCGAATGCGTATTAAATAAAAAAAAATCCAAATATAGCTTGTACTAGAGTTAATTAATAATATATTCTGTTTATGCAGAGCCACATTTTAATTACATTTAGTATTCTGTATTCATTTCAATTCTTTTGGCTGACGCCCAATGGCTATAGACCAAATAGTCCCGTAATAAAGTACACTATTTTAATCTGCATTGTTGCTCCTAAAGATAATCTGGAATAATTACTTCCTGAATTAAAACCGATTATTATAAAATAATAAATTGGAACTTTATCATTTAGTATTTTTAGCCCTTTCAAAACTTGACGTGTGATGTGGCGGACTCGTTTTATGATTAATTTACATCAAAGCGTATGGCGATAGTAGAATAACTATTGGTTTATGATTAACAAAGCTATTTCTTTGCCTTTTTTCAAAAATGGTAAACTTATTATTGATCACAAAACAAGTTCTTCAAATGTTTTAACAAATTATTTATTAAAATGTTACACATTATAAAAGAAAATCGTTGACAACAAAAACGTATATTAGTTCATTTTTTCTAATAGTGAATAATGAATATATGTTGGATTTGACACACGCGATGATCTCTTCAGCAATGATCTCATGCGAGTTTGAGAGAGTGCTTAGCTACACTATTGTCGCTTCTACGCAGAAACAAACTTCTGAATTGACGTCCAGCCTAGCTTCGCATTGAGTTGATTGGATTTCATCAATCTAGTGTTTAGTTTAGCTTCCGTTGGAATAAACGATCGTCATTTTTAGCGGAGCTAGACCAGTCGTTATAGCTTTTCATCAAATATAATGTAGCTGTTTAGTCAAATATAATGTAGCTTGTTGAGTTAAAAAATATATGTTTATATTTTTACGTACTTTGAAGCTGTATAATTTACGAATACTCACTAAATGCGTAAATTATAAAATTACATAAACACAAGTGTTTATTAAAAATAGTTGAATCAATATCAGATATAATATAAATAACGGACAGTCTATTTTACAAAATTATATTTGCATAGACCGTACCGTATCACCATTCGGATAAATAGATAAATACCCCAAAACAAAATCTAGAAATCGTATGAATGATTTTTATATCCAACTGAATTTCGCTTGTAAAATATTTAATTATGTAAACAATTTTAATATGTAGCCTCTGTTTGTTATATAATATGATTGCTCTAAATTTGAGTAACTGCTATGACTAAATAATAACGGATTCCACGAAATGTTAAACGTGATATTTTTCATATACTTTGTGTCTACTTTTTGGATAATAAATTATTATAATTACTTACATACTTATGCCCCCCCCCACATTGAGTAATTAAATTCAAAAACTTCTACTCGTATTAATAAATAGAATAAAACGTCTATTAACAGTAAATGAAAATTACCGTCAATATTAAGTTGACGTATTTTTACATGCACGTTAAATAAAGGTAAATAATGAGCATGGTATTAAATGTATTAAATAAAATATTTAAATTTTATAAATTTTTCAATAATTTCTAAAATAAATATCAAATTAGATTTATGGTAATAAGTATGTCAAAAAACGTATTACTATGAACAAGCCTTTAATGCAGAAATATTAATAAATTAATTACATAATCAACGCCATCTAATTAAATTGTCAAATGAATTTATAAATAACCTAATTTTTAACATAATGTTTATATTTTTTAAATGATCAATTAGGAAAAAAGTCCATATTTTCCACCAGAAATAAGTTTTTTACCTTCTGCAGCAAGTTGAAGTATTGTAATTTAGATAATTGATTGAAGTGGTTTGTATCCATTTTTCAAACAAATTTTTGTAGGTAAATAAAATTTTTCAAGAAACTAATATTTACAAATGCAATCTTTTCAAATATAAGAAATTTTGGAAAAACATTGAAGTGAATGGAATTTTAGAAAGAACAATAGTTATAAAATACAACAATAGTTATAATATACAAACTGTAAAAATAAAAGCTTTTTCGTGAAGTTCAATTTAATTCAACGAAAAATGAAATGTTTAGTGAATTATGTATTTGATAAAAAGAAAACATTGAAAATAATGTGATTTTTAATAAAAATAATTATAATGAAAGATTAAAATTTGTTTATTATTTTTAAGTGCTACTCTTAGGCTGAGTATAACTTTATAGTAGTTCTATACTAATTTAAAGTAAGATATCCAGCACTAATGTTAGGGGGTGGTGGTCTATAAACAGGAAACAAGGGGGTTAGATGGGGCGGGTGACCTGCTAGGTATGCATGATGAACGTTTCAATGAGGATAATGAAAAAACAATAATTTGTTTATAATTATGAAAATGAATATTTTTTATATTTTTAGTTAAGCCCGAGTCTAGGGTGGCAAATTTTGAGGGGCGCCAAGATTTTCAAGATGACTAAAATTAAAAATTGATTGGGTGTTCTGTAAACTGTAAGACCAAATTTTAACGTTTATTTTATTGCGCTATTACTATCGAAACATAGTATCATTTTGAGGGTTCGCAAATTAATTCACTGAAATCGGGCAATATGTGGCCAAGATAATGGAAAAATTAATTTTTTGATTCTTGTGACATCACAAAAACAAACAAATAATTAGTTTTGCTCTAAAATGCTCAATATTTATCTAATTTTGGCGAACAAAGTATCTTATCCTACTAAGTTTGGGACGTAATTTTCAAATTATTGCTTAAATTAAACATGACTTATGTTACCAGATACGAACCCTGTTCATGACATTTCACATAAAGGTTAAAAGAAGCGAATTAAAATTATAAAATTGATAAGTAGGACCTAAAATTAGTTACTTTCAAAAAAAAATTCATTCAAATCGGTCCATTTTTTGCCAAGATATTAGGAAAATTATTTTATTGATTCTTGTGACGTCATAAAACGAAAAAAATTAGTTTTGCGCTATAAGGCTCAATATTTATCCAATTTTAGCGAACAAAGTATCTTATCCTACTAAATTTGGGTCGTAGTTTTCAAATTTTTGCTTAAATTAAACATGACTATAATATGTTACCAGATGCGAAGACCCTGTTCATGATATTTCATATAATGGTTAAAAGAAGCGAATTAATAATATTCAAATTGAAAAGTACGACCTAAAATTAGTTTGTTTCAAAAAAAAGTTCTGTCAAAACGGTCAAAATTTGGCCATGATATTGGGAAAGTTAATTTATCGATTCTTGTGACGTCACAAAAAACAAAAAAAATAGTGTTTCTCTATTATGCTCAATATTTATATCCAATTTTGGCGAACATAGTATCTTATCCTACTGAATTTGAGTCGTAGTTTTCAAATATTAAAATTGAAAAGTAAGAGTTATGATTTTATTATGATTTACCGAATCTCCCTCGGTGGCTCGCCATTCTGCTGTACCTTTCGTGGGTCCAGACTTTACCTAACTTTAAATACTTAAGCCTAGCGTATATTTAATTCGAACCCCACGCTCTGGAGTTGCGTTAATTCGAGTTGCTGGGCCAGTAATGCCACTCGCATCCAAAAACTTAACAGTCCAGTCAATGTTCCCATCCTTGCTGACATGGGACTGTCCGTCCGGTGTCATTTGACCGGTAGCCATCCTCATGTCACAATATATATACTGTTACTTGAGAAAAAGGGCGCCATGTAGTCTCGGGCATATGGCGTCTTCAATCCTAAATCCGCTACTGTTTTTATTCCTATAAATAATTCTTAATTTTCAGGATGAATTTATAACTTTTAAACTTTAAATATGCAATTCTTTATTTTCATATCTTTCTCTTGCCTATAGTTTTTATATTTAATTCCATGCATTGCATATTTTTAACTAAATGTATCTACTTTTTTATTTTTAAATTGATTTTAATTTCCTATTATTTATTTTGGATCCAATTCAAATTAAATTTGAAAAATGATGTTAAACATTTATATGGAGACCAAAAAAAATAACGAAATACGTAGGAATTTCACTCTTTATTTAATTAGAAACTTTGAATGTCCATATCTGACTTATTTTTAAAGTTTTTTCATATATAACTTCAGATCTATATTCGTGAAGTAAACACGTTTCAATTGAAGTAATAAAAAATTAGTCCGCTGCTCTTTTATTGATTTCAATTCTTACGAATCTTATGATAAATTTATAAAATAGTGAAGGATAAACCTCACTTGATTTCTATGTTGATTCTAGCCTATTTTCTATAGATATAGCTCCAAATTGATGGATATATATATATATATATATATTGTGTTGTTTTTTCCTTCACTGCTCAAAATAAACCGGTTTGGACCAAAAATCTATATATAACATAGAAATGCAAAATCTGTATAAGAATCCCAGTATTCAAATGAATTAATGCCAAAAATTGTTGGTAAATGAATTTGTTTCAAGTCAGGTTGATTCACCTCACGTTCAGGCGATCAATTTATATCAATGAAGTTTTCACATCTGAAAAATGGCAATGGTCAAGCGAAGCGGGAAATTAACACCTAGAATAATATATTACCATATATAATTTATTGTAATAGATAAAAACATGAGAAATATAATAATAATTTTATTATATTGTTTGATTACAGACGTGATACTACAGCCGGCCAAAATGCAGCACGCTTACCACGTTCATCAAGTATTGACTCAATGGTGGAAGCGGTATGGTCTGAAACAAATACATTAAGTCCATATCCACCCACAGCGCCACCTTCAACACCATTATTATATTGTAGTGGTACAGCACCATCAACACCACGTCCATTAAGTTTAGTTTCACCATCGGTTGGAAGACGTGTAAAAGGTCAACGAAGTTTTAACGGTAAGGCTCTCGCTATCTTTCTATATATGTTTACTTGATTATAGACCAACAGATTGTGTTTGAGTATAAGTTGATTGATTTCGGTTGAAAATCGCCCCCCAGCGTGATATCAACCACTTTCTTATTGTTAATAAAAACTGATGATGTTCAGGACTGTCTTTGCAAGAATGTGAAAAATACACCTTTTTAAAAACAAAAACATATCTTCAATGTAATATACATTGAATATTTTTCAATTTTAGATCTCGCATAACTCAAATCTTATAAGAAATTTAGTTTCCATGATCTTGACATGAAAATGAGAATTATTTTATTTCTAAACATAAAATAAATTTTTTATCTTTCCTTGGAACTTTTATTCAGAAAAAATTTCTCGATTTCTCGCTCCCCGTTTTCATGTCAAGACTGTCCTTACCTAATTTTACAATTTTTAATAGTTATTTGTGCGTGAAAATTGAAATTGAGTATCGCAATCTTTAAAAAAAAAAATACAAAGCTTTAAATAGTAGTTGTATTGGTGAAGTAAATCTAAGAACGATGTTACAAACACTATGAAAAATCGCATATCTGTGCACATTTTACTTCATGCTGTATACATGGCTATTTACATTGTTTACATACAACGTGTAAAGGTGACGATGCCTCTTGGACAATTCACTTCTTGATTACGCTAAATATTTGTAAAAAAGTAATCTTTTCTTATTGTTTTTTCGTAAACGGCAGGGTAAATTACACCTTAATTAGGTTCTCTGCAAAATTTTATGCAAAAATATTTTTACTACTTATATCGTTCCTTAAGAATTAATCTTTAAGAATTATTAAGAAATTCCTTAAGAATTAATCTTTTTTACGTGATGCACATATTTTATTCCGTAATAAATCTTGAAATGAGAATTATTAATTCAGACAGGATTTGTTACAATTCAGTGACAAATGAACGTTCTAAGAATTAATTTTTTAACATCAGTTATTTCTTGTCTCATGGGTTTTGACTTAAATATAAATTTACAAATGATAAATTTCACTATGTACTCATATACAGAAATGAAAATGAAATTGTGACTAAAATATATTGTATTTTTCATTCGACAAAAAGAAGAGAAAACTAAAATGTAAACATTGTATTTACATTGGATTGTACAGAACAGTACAATTTGATTTATTTTTATTTGAAACATTTTTGGTGTAGTAATTTTTCTTTTATTTATAAAAATGGGTTGGTACTGATATGTACGTTTTCATTACATGTGTGTTTATTCTTTGTTTTTGATACAAACGTGTTTTTTTTTCGGTGTCAATTTATTTTGGTAACAATTTGAAAGTGGAGTAATACAAAATAATTGAAAAAAGTTTATTTCCATATAAAATTATTTTATAGTTTTTGTGTCAACAATATTTTACTATTTTTCATAATATGAATGTTGGATAGGGCCACAAAATTCAGTCTAAATCACAAAATCTTACCGAGTCAGCGAAAATATTATTCGTTATGTTTGTAACTACTATGAATAGCGTATAAATTCAAAAATTTCCAAAGAAAATTTTATTGGTGTTTGTAGGTTTTGGAGGGTATACTTGAGGTCTAGAAAAACCAAAAATGACTTTACTAATATATAACTTTATGATCGGATGACTCGAGATATTGCTAGAAATTTGTCCGAAATATTGACTTCAGGATCGCATTACAGGTGATATTTCAAAAACTATGCAAATAGTCGTTCAATGCATGGTATTTTTGAAATCTACAGCTGAAATTATCTTCATTATCATAATTTTTTGGAAATCGGAAACAAAAAGTATTCTTTATTTTTCGTAATTTTGTAATTTTGTAATTTTCTTTTTGTTTGTTTATAAGCGTCATTTAGCCTGTATATTTCAAAAATTTCATTTAACGATTTAGTGGGTAGATTTTGAGATATCGTCTGAAATCCGATTCAGATCTCAATATTACCAATAATATTCATGCAATTATTCGAAAACTAGTCATATAATGCTAGATAAGTTTTGGTTATTGATTTTTTTAGACGTCAAGTACCCTTGAAAACTTAAAAAGCAAACTTTTTTTTAATTTTCAGTGATACAAGATTTTTAAGGATTTTCAGTGTTACAAGATATTTTGTGTAAACTAAGAAACTCCAATAATCTAGACTCCGCGGGCCGTGAGTCACCACGTACCACGAGCCTTAATGGTGTAAGCCCTCTCGTTACTAGCCTTGGTGCGAAAGCAATTACACAAAATAATAGAGTAAACAATAACAATTGAGTAATTTTTCGCTATCAATATATTCACTACAAATAGGATTGCCACCTTTTCATGTTGTAAACGTCAGGGTAGCTTTACTAAAATTTTGCACATAAAATATTTCATTTAATCCAAAGCAGGCCTAAGACATATTATTTCAAATAAAAGAGGTTGGGATAATAACATTCTTGAAACGTTTTAGAAATCAATTTTTATTGATAAATTGGTTTGTGGTTAAAAAGTTAACGAATTTGGTGTATATAAAATGATTCGATAAATAACATACAATAAAGTTGTTTAGCACCCGACTTGATACGACTAAATAAATATAAAATACACCGCCTTTTAATCATAGTAATCATTCCGAATAAATCTTATCTAGCTCGTATTCTCTTGTTTCTTTTTTTAATAAAAAGGTTCAATTTTATACTCCAATAACTTTTCTTCACTTTCATTTTCTTAAAATAATACAAAAATAAACAGAAAGCGAAAAAACCAAAGATTTTTCTTTATTTTGTGTAATTTTAACAATCCATTACGAAAATTGTCAAATAAATTCAATTTTAAGACGAGAAAAGTATAAGACGATTGTATCCGTTTTAGCTGTATATATTTAGAATACAGAGCAATTCTGAATAATAATAATTCCTATATAAATGCCGTAGCCATATTGTAAAATTCAAGGTTAGCGTATAATAAATGATAAATTTCTACCAAAGGAACACGTCGTGACCCATGTTATTTGATACCAAACAATTCAGTCTAACAAAGCTTTTTAGTTGTTTATACATTACATATTTCGAAGTTGAAAATTAACCAGTTTCCTCTCAATCCTTTGCTGCATACAATTTTCCCATTTTTTTGATGCATTGTTTTGTCGAAGTTATCTCTGCAGGAATAAACGGAAGAATTTGAGAAAAATAGGATTTCCACGTAAAAGCAGGCACATTACACTAGCTTGTGTTTTCACGAAAATGCGAATTAAATCTGTTGTTTTGATGGCATAGCTGGTAATCGTAAATGTTTTTAATGCTTATCAAGCTTAAAAGATCGATATTTTGGGACGAGTTTGCAAGGATAATCATATTCGGTGCTGAAATGGTAAAGGTTTGTTAACTTGTGGCCCCCGCCCATCTTGTAAATAAGCTACACAGATAATATTTGGGATCTTGTTCACAAATAGTGTATTTGAGGTAGATTTTGGTCTGGCCTTCTGGCACAATTTACCTTACCCACGATAAATTGATTTTACCCATTTTAATTAAAATTCCTTGATTTTTTTTTACCAAGGTAAAATATGGATGAATTTTCGAGGACACAATTATATAAAATAAAAAGATTGAACAGACTTTGAGTTTTCTCGAAAAAATTAAATTAATAACTTAAGAAAAAACGAGGTCGGGTAAAACAACTTCTTTACGTAAGAATCCTATTTTTGCAAAGCTCCTCGTACTTTCTATCACGCTATACGATACAAACAATATACTCTGTAAATTCATAGCAAGTATCATTTTACCATGTTTTCTTGACCTTCAGTGACCTTTAAACTAAGTTAACATAAACTAAAAGTTAGCTAGTAAACATTAAAGCCTTGAAAATCCAAAAACACATATAAATTATAATGAAAGCAACACCAAGAAATTTATTTTGTGACATTAAAATTTTTTTCATATATTACAATAAATTTTATTGTCTACAAACTTCCAACATTTTTCCTTATATACATTCTTCTTCTATATGAGTATAGTTGTGTACCTGTAGTTTTATCAGGAACGTATCCAGGCTTCCAGGAAATAATGTCTAAGAACATATAACACATCAACTTTTTTTATAACATTTTAGATTTAAAATATAATATAAAATTTTTCCGATTTAATTAATAATTCGAAGCAAGAAAGAGAAAAAAAAGCACTATATATGTTAATAAATTTAATCGTTAAATTTATTTTGGATACAAGTAATTTTCGAAAGTTGGTATTTTTTAATGGAAGAAAATTATTTTATGGAACAAATAATAATCTCGAAAGTTTTGACAAGAAAGCAAATTTTCTTAAAGAAAATTGAATAAACAAAACATCAATCCACGTTTGAGTAATTTTCGTGACTTGTTATTTTACCATCTTCGTACATAGGGGTCATATAATAACTAGCAAACCACCGGAACAAAGCCTGTGTATTTTTTAAGTTCGTCCCTGATTTAGATATTTCTATTCGACAATAAAAAATTTTCATTGTTTCCTCATGAAAATATAAGAAAATGTTATTTGTATATTTATTTTTTCAATAAATCCTCGTTTCATATCTTTTCTATAAATTATTCAGCGAAAAAACAAATATTTTTACTTTTATTTCTATAGCTTATTATCAAATACTTTTAGCATTTTATAATTAAATTTTAATATTGGATTGGGAAACTTAAAAAAAAGTTGAAAAAAAAAAACAAGAAACATTTTTTTACAGCTTGCGACAAAAAACAGTTAATCCATTTAGTTTTAAATTATTCAATTTCCATACAGGTTTCGAATAGTAATTTTAATTATTATCCTGATTAATTATATTCTCTAAATGACATTTTTATTCCGAATATCAAACTGCGTAAGATGAAAAAAAAAACTGAGAAAATCACCAATACTAATAATTTGATTGAGGTTTCTGTAAAATTTAAGCAAAAGTTTATATGCACACTTTTTTAATTATATGGCTATGTGGAGCAAGTGTTCGCAACGGGCAAGTGTACTCAGGTAATTTATTTACCTTGCAAGCTTTCATTGTCTTAATAAGTTAACAATAACTTTTTTTTATATAAGCGAGCTAGGATATTATTTCTTCAAAGGACATTATTCTTTGCATCTTTGAAAAAATTTCTAAGAATAAAAGTTGATTATTATTCTAGTCAAGGTAGGAAGATGGGTATTTTGCCAATCAATGTGGAATGATGGGGGAACATTAAAAACTAAATATTTTTCTATGCAAGCTCTTACTTTTGAATACCTCATTCCTGTTAATCGATTAAGGCAAATGTGGTTTTTTGTTTATTACTGATGTTTCTACAACAAAACTAGTTTTTTATTTTTTTTTAGTTTTTAGATAATTACTTTAAAATTGTTTCTTCAATATTTGTAATAAATTATATTTTTGAGAAAAGTTTTTGATATGACAATACATAACTATGTTGAAATATTAATACTTAAATAAAAAATGAGAATATCAACTACAGTAAAAATAAAGTGCTTAATAATAAAGTGCATTGTAATTAATATACTAACTACTATAAAGTTCAGAGTTGAAAAATAAATTATGTACATGTTATAAGTAGAAATGTGTCTAGTCGACATTCAGTAATCATACATTTTTATGGATAGTTTAAGAGAATTTGTGGTTATATGATTTTGAATGGGGAAAATGATACACAAAATATTTGAGATTCATTTAAATGCCTAATTTATATAACGCCAAAAACATGGCTGTACTTTTATTTACTAACGTTGGTTTTGTAAAAAACTAATTGCCAAAGAATTCCAAAAATATATTTATTGCTGATTTAAAGTATTCTAGATTAGTTAGAGCAGATGTAATGAATGCAAGTTTTTGTCAATTTTTAACTTTACATTCGGAGAAAAAGGATTTTTTTATTCGGAGAAAAAGCATAACAATCGAGTATTTAATGTTTTTAAACAGGTAAAAATATAAAATAGATAAAAGTGTTGCATTTTTTAACTCCATAAATATATATTTGTGTAATTTGACCTTTGATTTCAAAACGAACATCCATTAAACGATTGGATACATAATTTTTAAGATATCTCGTAGAATACGATTGGGACGTCAATATTCCGTAAAAATTTCAATCTATATGTGAAAACTAGTCGTCCAATCGTAAAATAAGTGCAAAAAAATACAAAGTTCTCAATCAAGATAAAGACAAGCGTAATTTCCGAGATAAAAAGCTTATACAACTTTTTACAGGTGGTACTTCATTGGTTCTTGTGCATACTCATTTACGGTTAGCGCCTTGTCTGAAAGAACTTATCGTGAAAAAGTTTATAATATTATAATGGTACGCTTTGTGATGTAAACAGTAATTGCAATAACATTTTTTTACTTTTTTATTATGTTTAATTCAGTTATGTATATTATTTTGTTTTACTAGATTGTGATATTAAAATGAAAATAAAGTAAAAAGGTTGGAATTTTTAATTATAAGGATGAAAAAGCATTTCAACAATAATTTTTTTATTCTTAGTATTCTATTCCAAGAATTTCATTGTATGCATAATTATCTTAGTTTACTCTTTCATAAACCACCATTACTTGAATTGAAAACCATATTTAGTTGGATATCAATCAACTAAAAATTTACACATCTTGTAGGATAATATGATGAAATTATTTTTAATTCTTAAGACTTATTTTATACAGGTAAGAGATAGAAGAAAGTTTTATATTGCAAAATTTGTGTTTATAAAAAAAAATCTGTTGATTTTATTCATTTAGAAATCTAAAAATTTCTGATGTGCATACTTCACAGTTATTAACTTGCGGTCATTTATAGATGTTGATTGCAATAAATAAAATAAATTTTTGTTGAAACTTTAGGTGATTCATCGAAACCTTTTGTTTTTTAATGAAGAGATGAATTGTAATATAAGATTTAACCTCGTTTTCTATTTGGGAAAAATCTATTTGAGAAAAGATTTTGATAATTTTATTTAAATTACTTTATTAACTGTCGGTTTTATGGAAATTAGAAACAAAATTTTCTCGATTTTTACAATTTTCTTAACACGTATTATAAGGAAATCTCTTTTGCATCCTTAAGGAATACGCTTCTATCACTATGCCTGGAATCGATTCAGAAAACTTGGTTTTTGTATAACATTTTCCAGATGAACCCAATTTTTAAATTTTATCCATCAGGAGAATCTTATTTATGGGCTTAAGGGAGTAAAAACAGAGAAAATTAAAATAAAACTCGAAATTTTATGTAATATAGTGATGTATTTTCTTCTTCTAATATTGTCTGAAATCGATTCCGATATGGATTTTATGTGTAAGTTTTTTGGAGATTTTTGGATAATTTTTCAATAAATCGTCCAATCGTGTTTTTTTATCTGTTTCATTATATACGGGCCTATAAACGTTTTCCTCCATTTTCAATGACTGCCTTTTACGATAGCTCGAAAGTTTAATCGGATATTGCCAAAAAATCGAATCATAATTAAAATTTTTCGAAGTAACATCTAATCAGTAAAGGCACCCGATAGTGTTTGCTTCAAAATTATTGTATTTACTCTAGTGTAATTGGCATTTGATCAATGTTAAAAACATTATTTTCGAGTTGAAGTTAAATAAAAATATTTATGAAATTTAAAATTATATTAAAAAAATAATTTCTAATTAATCATTGTATAAATAAAATAACCATTGTAAATGTTTTAACATAACTGTTATTTTAAATTATAGAACACAATTGTTGTTTAAAATTACTTTACAACGATTGTACAATTAAATAAACTTGTAAAACCACACAAAGATAAAACACAGAACATACGACTCAAATTAAAATCACTTACAAAAAAAAAAAGAAAGTTAAATGTCGTTCGTTATTGAAGATGTGCATTTTATGTTCTTTCATGGAAAATGCACATTGTAGTTGTTATTTTGTATAAATTTAATTTCCTGTTCTTTTAACATATCATTGATTTTTACAAAGGATTTTCACTTTACTGCATTTATCTATCAAATGCATTGAAAATATTAAAGCGTTTTTATATATTGATATAATAAACAATAAAAATAATGAATACAAAGGATGTCTTAGAGTTTTTGATATGAGATAAGCGCATGTTCTCGTTTCACTAAAGTCTTCTATAAGAGAGAACAAAATAGCAGAAATAACAAAAATGAAGAAGAATTTCATTCACAGAAGCCTAAAAACCAGAAAATATTTAATAATTTTTAATGTTTCTGATCTGCCAGACTCAATATGAACATAAATTAATGCTCTAAATGAATAATTTCTAATTAGATATCTCAATAATTAAAACAGAGCAAAACATTTTAAAAATGAATGAAAATATCATATAAAATTACATTCTTCGTTTAATATTAAGCTATAATTTTGATCATAGTTAATAGACGAAAACAAATTGATTTATATCAAAAATAAACGTTGAATTATCCGATTTAAGTATATAGTTTATCACCATGCTTAAAGAATTTTATAAGATTAAATAAAATCCAATTATACAATAGTAAATGGTTGAATAAACTATGCTTTTGTACAATCGAAATCTTCTTTTCACAATGGATTTTCTAACCATTATTAATATAAAAATATTTCTTTGTATGAAAAGTTCTCTGCAATAATGTCGATATTTTATTGAGAAGTAATATATTTTAAGATTTAAAATAAGTATAAAAAAAAATCTAGTTTTATAAACTTTCAAGAATGAAAAATTTTGATTATTTCTAAAAAAAAAAAGCTTTGTTAATTTGTTATCTATTTGTTATCTTCGAATTGACTCATTGTAAAAAAAAATATGTAAATTAATTATTATGTAAAAATAAATCACTTGTAAGTGATGTTTATTAATACGGCGTATTTTAAAAAAATGCCATCTTAAATTTTGTAATTTTTTTTAAAGCGTAACCTTAAAACGCGCGATATATTATCTAACAGTGTAACATTAAATGACTGCTTGACTTAAAAGGAATATTTATAAATTTAAGGTATTAAATAATTAAGCAGTATTTAATTAATAATTAGCTAAAACCGTATTATAGATTGGTATTAACGATAGAACTTCCATCAAGCAAAAACTTTCGTTATATCTTTTTGCTTTGAGTTATCGTGTTGACGGACGAACAGACGAAAATAAACAAATCAGGTGTTTCTATGAACACCAATAGCAAAATTTTGTTTATGCGGTCAATATTAGGTAGCGTTACAAACTTTAGACTAAAATTAATATACTCTGACATAGTTAGTTTAAATACGCTTTTACAAGATTCTATACGCTTTTCATTTCGTATATACCAGTCAAATATGTCAAATTTGTCTCAGAAAATTATAATTTTTGATGCTGTGTCATACAGATCCTTAAAATATCATTTTCATCAAAATAGAGTTTATCAAACAAATCAAACAATCCATATCCAATAATAATTAAAACACAAGATGAAATGGTACGATTCACAATAATAATAACATCCAGTTATTTGTTCATATAGACCAGGGTCGATAAGATTTCAAACCAAAAAAAATTAAAGTAAGATGAAATCCATTGGAAACGGATGAGAATACAACAAAAATGAAATAAAAAATTATTTACGGTCGATCTGGGGTCGAGAAGTGGAAGGGGGTGAGTTTTTAAGGGTAAGGCACGATTTATCACTATTTCCGGCAAAAATACAACTCCTTTGGAAAAATTTAAGTGGCAAAGTTGTAGATAATAAAAGGAATTACTGCTTTTGTATTTACACTTTTTCCATAGTATTTTTGCCGGAAATCGAGATACGCCGTGTTTTACCCTTAAAAACTCATCCCCTTCCACTTGCCGACCTCAGATCACCCGTAAATTATTTTCCCTTTCATTTTGGTTATATTCTCTTTCATTTTCAAAGGAAGATTTCATCCTACTATAATTTTTTTTGCACTTTTTACTATTTTTAAGGGCCTCTATCCTAGTCTAATACGAGTAAGTTCAATTTCCATATTAGATTTTGATACACAAATAGTAAAGTATATACCTCTATAGCTCTTCTACTCACCTACACACAATCAAAATGTTTGTTATATTTGAACCTAAATACATTCGTAATGAAACTGTCAAGAACACCATATTACATACATACCTTATACCTTATAACGAACGCTTGTGTATAGAATGAACACTTCATATTATAAATATCAATTTTCAATGATATGACATGGTATTATAAGTAAAATATTTGTATGAGTGATTGGAATATAATTGATATTGAATCAAAATTCAGTATATCAAACTAAAACGAGAGCCAAGATACTTTATATATTTAAGAATATATAAAGTATCTTGAATATATTATACCAAGATACTTAAGAATACCTTGCAATATCGAAGCTATGTTCAAATTACACAAAAATGTTGTGCTTACATTATTTGTGTTAGAAACGGTTCACACAAAAATAATGTTGATTATTAACACAAAAAATTTGTTGAATTTTTAACAGAAATTATGTATTAAAATTTAAAAGTGTCATACTTTGAAACGGTAACACAAAATAAGTGTTAACTCATTTACTAATGAGTTTGAATATAGAGATTCGGTCATTAATTTGAAATAGAGAAATGTTTTTAATGCTTATCAGGTAAATTATTTTACTTCATTTGTTTAAATTTCATTCAAATATTCTTCTTTTTATGTAGTAAACTTACTATGTGAAAAATAGGAGTTAGATAAAAATTATTATTAAATAAATTATTAAATAAAAATCCCGTTACAGCGGTTGAAATTCGTCCATAATCAATTAAAAGCGAATCTCAGCCTTGAAACAAAACAGAATATATGTGTTCCTTAAAACAGAACAGTATATTAAACAAAAGAGTATATATTTATGTGTATGGTAGTGTGTGTAATATAAACCACACCTCTTATATATGTATGTGTAGGGTTTTTTTTATCAATTCATTATCATTTTTTGTAATTTTTCAATAATGTTTTTGATATTTGCTTTACAATTTACATGCAAACGATTGAACAAATAATTATTTCTATAATGTGAATATTTTATTAAAAATTTAAGACACTTGTAACGCATGGATTGAGAAGTCTCTTCAACGTCCTACAAACGGTACGGATAGAGCTTACGTTTGTCCAGAAACAAATGAATAGGATGACTCCCAATATTTTGTTTTTATTTACGTAATGTAAAAAAAAAAAAACTTTTTAAATAGGATCGGAAATTACAAATCATTGATTCTCGAACTACATTGACATTCGCATTTACTAATAAATCAGTTTAAATCAAGGTTATCAACATTTAATATTTTTCTTTTAATTACCATGCTCTTTTTTAAATTTATATGGATTTTTTTATTTAATATATAAATTATTTATTTTATAATAATTATTTAATAATTTTGATATAATTACATATTTTATTAATTGAAAGTAATAAATTTTTAATTATTATATTACAAATGAAAAAATAAATCAGATATATATTTAAGAAATTAAAAATTTTCATAGATTATTTGGGATTGCGGCTAAATAGTTTTATGTGGTGATCAAAAATATCCAGTCTTGCCTATAGTTATAATTATTATTTTATTAATTAATTTTCATATTCTATTGCCGAAACAGAAAATTATTAATTAAAATAAACTTAATTCCGACTTAGATGAATATAGTAATCTCAAAATACAAGCAGAGAATTTTTGATATCTTAAAACCCTAAAAAATGTGGCTATAATTTGAAGTTTGGTATGAAGAAATAAGGGGTCATACACCATCAGTTTTAAATTGTATTCCTCCTTTTATAAATTATAACGATTTATTTAGTACTGCCCCAATGATTATCTGAAATCAAATATTAGACGTTAAATTTTCTATTAAAGTTTCAAGCTTATTTTTATTTTAAGCACAATTAAAGCTTATCCTATTTTTTATATACCGTTATATTACTTTCAGTATATACGCCTGAAAATGTATTTTATAAAAACAAAGAAAAGTCATTTTACTGATAATATTTTCTTCCTGTTTCCTCTTTTAAATTAATGTTACTTTTTAATGTAAGATTAAGTGGTATAAAGGTATTTTTAAATTCCCCACATGTTACACATAATGAATGCGTTACAGAAATTTATAGGTCTAGAAACATGTATTACATGAAAAATTGTCAAATAAATTAAGAACCTGTATGCGGAATTAAATTGACTGTTAAGTTTGTAACATCTGGTTAATTAAAATTAATGGTTCAGTAAAATCAAGAACACATTCTATCAGATTTTTAGCGCAAATAAATTAGGCTGAAATCTTAAAGAACCTGCAACAATATTGGATATTAAGTTTTCCTCTTTAGAAGTAATTGTTTTACTTTAGAAATAAATATCAACATAATAGTTTTAATTTTGAAATGACATTTGTGTGTTTAAAATTCACAAAATTTGGAATTTTATCGTTAGTTTTCATTTCATAGAAACATATATACAATAACTTGGAATAAATATCGTCGGAACATTTTCACAAAAACCCGAAAAGTTGCAACAAACATACCATCCTAAAGAATAAAAATCTTTTGATTAACCGAGCTTTGCGGGATATGGACCTTTTTCAAGCATCAACCATAAAAATTGGTCAGGCCATACGCCTTTTTAGCTCACACCTTGTTGGAAATTTGAGATATAACAGGGGTTTATAGAAATTTGATGGGAAGTTAGTACACCTAAGATAGGATGAAATTGTGAAATTTTTGGAAATTTTTAGCCCTGAAACTTAAATTCTTCAATTCTTCATTAAAATAATTTTATCGCCGACTGCATTCCGGTTATGATTCTATTATTTACAATAATTCATATTACAATACTCTCGTGCTAATAAAAGTTAACATCACTGAGAAAATACAATTTTACTATCAGATTTTAATTGTTCATAAAACTTTCCCTGTCTAAAAAAAATATTGTTTTTACAAGTGAAAAGTTTTTGGTCCCACGCAAATACAAGTAGCAACAAAAGAATAAATAGACTGGGAGTTCAAGAAATATTCATCATTTCTTTATTACTGAGAGTGGCACAGAAAATGAAAGCATATCAAAATAATATAATTTCAAACTTAACACTTCTCTGAAAAATATTTCAAAGAAAAAGATTTCTTTGAAATTAAAACATGTGGTCTGACAAACATTTGGAGTTTGCTCCGAGAGAAGAAGATGCAATAAAAAAAACTTGACTCAATACAAAACAAAATTCGACAATTAAATTAAAATTGATCAAAACAAAGCAAAATTTTTATGGGTAATTCTATAATAAGCGGTCATTTTCTTAGGAAAAATCGCACAACAAAATTTTTTAACATTAATGCAATTTATATAACATTTTTATTCACAAACAACTCATTGGTGTATACTAGCATTATTTATCTTTCCTTTTGGAAAGCAAGTGTATATACGTGTATATAAGTGCCATGGACATCAATAGGACCTCTAGGACAGTAGAATAATCCTTATGTATAATCTCTATGAAGATGAACATGTATGACGTCATGTATACAAATCTCTTTCTTTGTTTAACTAAGACTTTTGAACGTCCATATTTTGGCTATTTTTTAAGATTTTAAAAAAATAACTTCAAATTCATATTCGTAAAAAAAATTTGTGCATCTTCCATATTCTAATCACCTATATCATGAGCTTCATTGTTTCATCTTGCTTTTTATCTAGAAGTGATGGTACGAAATTACCGAACGGAATTTGAGAGTGATAGGGGAACTATAATTCTAAAAAAGAAGTTTATTTGTAATATCGAAGCAGGGTTTGTCAATATGGATGGCTTGTTATTTTGAGAATTTTTTAAAAGTTTAACAATAATTACAGAGAGATTTACAGTAATATGATTGATTAATCTAAATGAAATATATATGTAACGTATAAAAATATTATGTTTTCCTTCAAAAGAATCAAATGTGACGAGCCCCTTCCTTGTGAAAATATCTATCGTACTTAGCGGCAAGGGATGAGATTTGAATTTATAATTTTCGACAAACTTTGATCTTTCATAAAATCCCTTATTCAATTTCCATCTAGGTTAAACGCAACAATAGTTGTATTAATGCATTTGATGTCTCAGGATGTCATCAGACTATAGAAAGGGTAGTCTTTTTCACACACAATTATTGAACCATAAAAATTACGTCACATGTTTTAGAAAACAGGTGAATATCAACATAAATTTGTATAACACAGCATACAAAAATGAATTGTTTATTGTAACGTACACAAAATAGGGGTGAAAATCAACCCTCTGTAAAAAACACAGAGGCGTAGGTAAATAATATTTATTTTAAAATGTAATTTTTGTTTGTTTTTATTATCAAGTTTTTTTTTTTTTTTAACTGCAATATTATTTTAAATATAATTATGTAAATATTAACTCACAAAATTGTACAACATTATTTGTGTATCCTAAAGCAAAATATTCGCACTGAAGATATGTAGGCAGGCTGTTGGATGGAGATGAATCGCTTTGGGTACAGATTGGTTGAGAGAGCATTGCTCTCAACATATGCGTATAGTTTGTACATTATATATAGTACGATACAAGACATTCCTATGCTAATAGTAATAAATTGGTTTTGTAGTATTTTTGCGATACAATTTTTTAATTGCATCCTTTTTTAAATACCTTTTGTTTACATAATATTTGAAAAAAAAAAAATATTTTTGTTGCATGTACGGATGCATAGAAAATAATTGTGTTGTTGATTTTTTACATTTTAATGTCTTCAATTATGTTATTTCGGAAATTATTGGTCATTTCTTGAGCAACTATTTTTTACATTTTTGGGTAAAATTTCTTTTTTTATAGGTTTTTTTTTCTCGTTATGTTCAGGAAGCTATTGGGGAAGGCAAAACAGCAATTACATAAAAGGCCAGGAAATATTCTTTGGTTTATTAATTCGTTTTTCTAGGGTTAAAATAATTCAATTGATGTATTCGTGTAAGTTTATCAATATCGATTGAAAATTATAAGGGAAAGGAGTCTGTAAATAAATGGTCTTGAGTATTTTTGGGAAATTATGAGGACTGTACGTGGAGGTAGGCGGCAACTGTTGTATACTGTGGAGTTTTATACCAGCTCTTTTCTTTTGATTAGATTTCTTGAAGAAAATTTAAATTGTACATCGAAGTGAACTGGTAGAAGCTAGTAATATATAGTAAGCACAATTCATATGCCAAAATATTCCTTTTCTGATTCGACAATTCCAATTTTAGGTCAATGTCCTTATTAATTTAACTAATTTTGGTCCGCTTTTTGAAGTTTCGTAGTTTACTTCGCTTTTATTCAGAAAGATCTACAATTACTACGATCTAATGTCGGAAGTAATATGTTTTTATGTTACCGCAAAACGTGGTAAGACATCAAGTGCAAAATCACTTCTATCGTCTCATCTGTTGGCAAATTTTACCGCATGAGGTGAAACTAGATTTCCCAAAATTTTTGAAAGATTTCATCGTTCCTTTTTCCTCACGTATCAGGTAATCAGTTAGTAAACGTAAAATTTATCGTAGATTATTATCTTGCATTTAATATTTATGTTGTTAATTATTCTTTAACACTTATTTCACTTAAAAAGTACAGTTTGAAATAAATATTCATAAAATTAAACAGATGCAGGCCACAGAAAGAAATCAATTGGAATTAGTTCCAGCATCATAACACCACATACGGTAGATACTTTGATTTAAATAAAAATAATCATAATAAACTACTGATGCTTTAAAGGTAATTAAAAACTAAACGCATCAATTACAATAATACAAATAAAAAAAAACAACAGTTAAATTATTATGTTCTATCTAATTTCCATTTATATTAATTATTCAATAGAAAAATATTATTTTAATTCATAATTTTTTTTATACACTTGAGTGTACGTAGATTATTTTTGTGTACTACAATGTGTGTCTGTTCATTTTATACTGTTTTAAACAGAACAATTTTATTGTTTGGTGACTGTATAATATAAACACCGTGTAGAGAATGACTCTATTCGGAATCGGATATGTAATCGCTTATGAGAGGATTATCACATTATACATTTCTATCTGATACTCTCATCCATCATTCATTCGGAGTCCTGGGTCAAAAGAATGTACGTTTCAAGAACTACGTCTCTCTGTAGTATACACACATTCTCGTAGGCATTTTTTAATTTCCCTAAGATCGTGTTTGCGATTAAATCTATCTGTAGGTTTATTCGAGGGGTTATAGAGGTTTCTACACCAAAAAGTAATCAACTTCAAGTTAATCGTTTTGCTTTTTGGTCTCATTCAGAGTACAATCGATGTTCAAATTACAGTCATTGCATATTGTTATTAACGACGTTAAAACTATGGATTATATACAAGCTTCTATGTATTTTTGTTTGGGCGTAATACATAATTGATATATTTTTATCATGAAATCCTTATCTTCACCGTCAGTGGAAACAAATGCAACCCAACTACCTTTTCGTTTCGTTTAAATCAAAGCAAACAAAATATATATTTTATTAGTTGAGATGCCGATATATTAAAATACAAATAGGAATGATAATCTTTTCCAAATTCTTTTTGATGACTCAGTTCGTAAAGATAAAGGTTGAACAACTCGAAAATGCAGACTTTCACTCGCAATAACTTAGGTTAAAAACTTCTTAACTGCTTTAAAACAATTAATTTCAAGAACTTTTTGAAGATCTCGTTATTTAGCTCACAATTGTTTCCAATATCTGTTTTATGTATAGACGATATTGAAAAAATTCGCAAAAACAAAGTTTCTTGCATTAATCAATAAATATGTAATAATAATGAGCTCTGTGTTAGCCCCCATGTTGAGCAATCCCCTTTCCAGCGTCTTCGACTCTTTCCTGTTATTTATACTTCATATCCATTGGCCTCTTCAAGACTTTATCATATTTGATGACATCATACCTTATTCCCTAGTATCACCATCAGGATTTCGAAACACAGACAATATATTTCCTACAAACCATCCAGTGACCACTTTCCCACGCAGAGCGATGAGACAGTAGCACACTGGGTTCAACGGTTATCCTATAAGCGACTCACAAGACTTGACCATTTCCATTTTAGAAATTTAATAATTATGACAACGTTTTTTACTCTAATTCGGGATCTAAGCATAGTGCTTATTGATCACCAGGTGGTGTGTAATAATATTCAGTTAATCATGGAACCGTAGAGCTCCACAATTCGTGAAATCATAACTGACTGAAAAGCTTTGAATCCAAATCACTCATGGATCATTTTATGCTCACTGTAATATAGAGACTTTCTTTTGTTTTATCAAAATTGGTTGCTTATGTTGGGTGATTCTTCCACTCCACTGCCTATATCAAAAAGTATATTGTATTTGTAATAATACCTGTACTCCGTTATTTTTTACACAAATACACACAACATTATTGTGAGTGAGTGAGACCTGTTGTTGTTAACGTATATTAATTTTTAACAGCATGGTGGTCACCATAAAATGGTTCTTTACTTAAGTAACGACTCACCTTCCAATAAACGAATACAAATAGTTACTGAAACAAATGTAATGAAAAGTGATAGAAATATCTATATTTATTTTTAACTTCTTTAAGAGCTAATATTATTTCTTTTGAGTTTTTAATTTATATTTTTAAATAATATAATAATAATTAAAACACGAAATCATGTGAATGTTTTTATATCTATAATGTTCTAAATAAATTGTGATTTGTTATTTTTATAAAAAAAACAAGTGATTAGAATAATTTAAAGAACTTTTATTTTTAACTTATTGTTTACTTTATGTAAATTTTGATATTTTAATTATTATTATCAAAAATTTTTACTTTCTTTGCAATATTTATATTTAAAAATAATGTAAATTGTATTCGTTTTATTTTTGTTAAGTATGTTTTAATATTTTAACATTATTTTTTTAACATTTTTATAATGTTGAGGTTAAGTTGTCTTAAATATGAATTTGTTTATTAATAAACAATAATAAAATATGTTTTCTGTGAATTTTGTGTAATGTGGAAGTGATTGATTTTGAATTGTAATAGTGAATATTTTTTGGAATTTAAAATTATAGTTTTGAAGTTAAAATTATAACATAAATTATTGTATTTTTTGTGGAGATTTCAATGCCCGATGAAACACCAATACATTATTAAGAATAAAAGTAAGTGCTTTGTTTTTTATACATATAGTGTTATGATAAGAAAATTTAGGCTATTTATATATTATTATGTTGAAATAAATTTCAAATAATAATTTTGTAAATATTACAAAAGTCATTGCTGTAATTGAAATAAAATTTTGTTTCAAATTCCGGGGGGATAACGATTTTTCGATAAATTTTGGTAAAAGAAGCCAAAATAAGACGAAAATAAGAAATAGCAATTTTTAAGTTTTCGTCTATTTTCGAAGTTATCGACACTGTTTTTGCCCCTAAGTTCAACCTGTTATTATACTACCCATGTGATTTGAAGGGTGTAGTTTGCACGGGTTGAGTTGGGTTTTGGCCCTAATGTTCAACTTTTGTTTAAACTGTCCATATTGTTTGTCGTATTTATGTGTTAAAGAACTGATATAGTGATAATAAAAAGTCGACACTTCGAAAATTGGAATTTTTCATTTTCGTTTTATATTGAATTTTATGTCGAAAATTCATAAAAACATCGGGACGCCAAAAATCGTGACGCTACGAATATCGTTATCGAACCCGAATTTTGATAAAACTTTGTATGTAAGGTTCCTAATTTTGAAATAAAAAATTTCAAAAATAGCTTTCGTTAAAACGATCCGTATGTCTTTGCGATGTTATTGCTCTGTGACGATACCTTGAATCGGTTTTAAGTGATATATCGAAGTCATCCAATCGAAAAACATAGGTATTTTTGGTTTTCTTAGACGTTAATTACGTTTGTAAATTCAAAAATACCGAAACAACATTTTTTTGGCGATTTTTTTTATACCTATAATATTTGCAATGAACTTTAAAAATCGCAAGATTAATATTTTTACATTGTCATTAATCCACAAAATCGGTTCGAAACTTTATAAATCTCATTGATTTGTAGAGGAAGATCAAATTTTAATACTCAAAGACAATGCTCTACCTTCGGGTCTCGCAACGCTGCTCTTATACTTTTTAATATACTTTATGTTCACCTGGTCAAAAAATTTTAAAGAAAAATCAATTAAAAAATTTATGAAAAACATTTTTGATATTGGGAATACGCCGTCCAAAAAAAGATCTTTGCTTTGCAGATCATTGGTAACATATAAATTCTAAAAGAATCTCGAACTTTCGTTTTAATGCCCACCAAATATGAATTTCAGCATAATATTCCAGGATATCCATACATGTTAGTAATAAAACTAATTTCAATTCTTCATTATTCCTGAAATATATTTAATATAGTTTTTGTTGTTTTTTTTTTAGATTTCTTATTTCTAAAATCTCATTTCATTTCTAATTGTCTTTCAACTGGGTAATTGAAGATTCCTTGTTATCTAAATCTCATTTATTCTTATTTTTGCCTAATAAAACTGTGTGACCACACACGTTGATTTATTTTTGGGCAAAATTGACTTTCCTTGTATACACATTCTTTATAAATTTTTACTACTGTATTAAAATAGAAAACTAGTTTTATTTTTATAATTTCTATAAACGGTAAACAAATTACTATCAAGTAATTGTTTGTACAACTTAATCATAAATATATATAAAAAAAAAAATAATAATAATAATAATACTTCTGTTGAAATCACCCACTTCAAGGAAGTCGTTACACTCCACGCAACTTCCTTAATTTGTAGTTTTGTGTGTTTAATAATAGTTGCATTGTTTTGGTTTTTTCTGCTTTACAATGGTCCTAGGTACTAAAAGGTATCGTCAATTATTTTTTTTTATAATTATATATATACAGTTTGTTGGCTTACAAATTGCTTATCTAATTGAACTAAAGTTGTATCATCACTACCATTACAATACAAGAAAAAGAAATAAATTTAAGATTTGCATAGTAAATCAAAAAAATTGAAATATTCTGCTTAAATGATTATTAACGTTATTAAAATAGTATCATTGAAATCATTTTTATCAGATTTATTATATGATAAATATTAAAGTATGCATATTATGAAAAATGAAAAAAATTACTGATGCTATTTATTGTTTTATTCGAAAGTTCGAGGTAGAACTATTTCTACCTTTTACTTGTTTTATCTAAATATAATAATGCAATTGACAGTTATTAAAAGGAGTAGTTTCAAATCTCCGGTTAATACAAGTAGGTGTCGAAATAATTTTTGTTCTAAACGATTTTTTTTATTCTTTATCACAATACACCAATAATAAATATTGGTTCAATAATAAATAATTCTTAAATAAATATTGTTTATCTTTCTGTTATTTTAGCACCTCAATACTTACCATTAAGGACGTTCCCAAGAAAATTACACAGTTTTCTTAGAAACTAATAGAATTTCAATACATATACTAAGAAATGTCCTCTAAATTTATTTTCATACCTTGTGACATAAATTTTTTATGTAAATGCCTGTTAAAAATTGCATACTTAACACGTGGTACCAATTCGGGTCGATTTTGAAGTGAATGTTAGATAACAAAAGCAATTTTCATACTATTGTTTTAAAAAAACTGAATTATATCTATAAAAAATATGTTCGTTCAATTATAAACATGAAAAAAGATTTTTTTTCATTCTGTTTTCTCGTGACATAACAAGTAGAAGAACCCGAAAAATGATGGAGTGAAATTTCTCTTGCATTTCTGTGCTTGGAAAAGTAATGGATATATATATATATATATATATATATATATATATATATATATATATATATATATATATATATATATATATATATATATATATATATATAATAATATGTATTGTATTTAACATATATTACGTTTACGTATCGCTAAATTTGACATAACATTGTGGCGATCCAAGAAGTATTTTACAAAAAATGTTTTAAACAAAAGTTGTATGAAAAAAAAAGTTTTTGGTCTTTAAAACTTTTTTTTTTATCTTTTATGGTTCAAAAGTTGGATCCTAGACTTATTGAACCCAAAAGACCGACTTTGTTCATTCACTAATTTAAAGTCAGTCTTTATGTATAACATATTTCACCAAAATTTCAACTCGCTATATCTTTTCGTTTTTTACTTATTTTGATGTTGAATAGACGGACGGACATGCGGAAATGGACTAATTAGGTGTTTCTATAAAATAACAAAATTTTATTTGCGCGGTCGTAATTAGGTAGCGTTACAAACTTTAGACTAAAATTAATATACTCTCGACATATTATGTTTGTCGAATAAAATAAGTAGGTAGCATTTAGCATCATAATTTTTCATTCAAAACAAAATGCCTTATCGAAATTTCATAAGCAAAATCTATTTTAAACATCAATTTTGTGAACGTTCTTATTACAAATTCATTCATACTGATTACAATTGGGTAGGTCACTAGTTCACCTATATTTACTTAACTTAAACTATGCGAAATACATTTAATATATTTATATATATACTATTTGAGAATTACGTAATCAAAAATAAAAAAATTATAAGTATTTAATTTTGTTTAAAATTAACATTAAAATTCAATTCACACCATCAAAAAATAATCGCTCTCTTATCTTTAATATGTATTGTTTTAAATCAATATTACCTACACTGTATAGATGTTGAGTCATATTCATATGAGTAGGTAATTATTTATCTATATTATGATTGTAAAGTTTTAAAACGTGACAAAAAAAAATGGTTTTCTATAGTTTTATTCCCAATATAAGTAGTCATGTGTGTATAAATAACAAGAAGTGCAGAATTCCTGGAGAGAAAAAGAAAATTGTACTAAAACAAAAGTTGGGATCAAAATTTTTTTTCTTTATTACCGTTATTTTACTGACGCATGTTTATTATACTTATACTGTGTTAATTATAATTATACTTTACATAAAAATTTTCTACAAAAATTCTCAAAAGTGTGGTGTTTGTTCTATTTCCCGCAACCTTTTGTGACACCGACAAGTTACTATTTGTTATTCTAATAAAAAATTGTTTTTGAAACTGCAAAATAATTTTTGCATATCCCTAAAAAAATAGTCCAAAATAGCCAGTCCATAATATCCCTACAAAATAACAACAACAAAAATTAGAAAATTAAAATATTGCTTGCAAAATGAAAAATTGCTAGAAGATTATTTATAAATTATATTACCTAATCTCAGAAACTAAATTAATTACCATATGCCTTTTTTGGAATAGCATACTTTCTGCAGCAAATATGATAAAAAAGGATTGATGTAGAAGTGCTTGTATAATTCAAATAAACCTAGAAGATGTCAAAATTTTCTATAAAATGATTTGACAAATTAAATCAGCAGTTTTTACCTGGAGACCTAAGAAACTATCTTGGAATAAAGTAATGTTCGGTTTTTTACCGTTATTTGTTAGAAAAGCTCAAGAAAACGGAGTCCAGAATAGATATATTTAACGGTAATTTCTGAGATATGTCGTCATTATCACCTGCCGTCATAAGCTCCTATGCATATTTTTTCTGTATAATTTAATGGCCAAAAAATTGTACTCAAATGTATTTAAAAAAAGTTTATTATTATATATAACCAGCTTATACTAAAAATTGAAAACTTCCTTAATCTAAATTTCCATTTGCAAATTTATAATTATAATTACTGATTCGTGTCTCTGCATCTCTTTCTTTGTGCATTTGAGTTTAACATATAAATGAAATTTCCTTGCAATTTAGGTATTTTAGCCGTTAAATTTAGCTTCGTTTTGAAGATATTTAAGGAATTTGTAGAAAACATTTTTATAAAGGAATTTTCTCGATTATACTAAGATGATTATCCTGTATCGTATTAGGTACATACTAAGAACTTTTTCACGTTGCTTAAAGCGTACTTGGGATCTCTACTATAAATAATATCCAATTTTTATTTATAAAGATATACATTTATAAAAAACATACATATTTTCCAGTTACTGAATCTTTTTTTTTGTTTTAAACATACACTCTATAATTACTGTTAGTTAATCAGTTAAATATTTAATGCGTGATCGCCTCATACAATGTTGACAAACTCCATATAAACACATACACTGACTGACTGGCTGACTCGTAAGTGACATTCGTTTTTGACATATGCTTCATATTATTCTGACATTATATATAAATTTTTGACATCAGCTTTTCAATATTCATGACATTTTCAACGACATCATATTGTTATGTCAACTACACGATTATAAAATGTTTTAATATGTATATAAATTTCCAAAGAGGGGGGGGGGAGGGTAAGTCTGATAATAAAATAAGATACAATTTTTTTTTCTGTAATTTAAAAAAAAAAAAACAAAGTACTTTTTGTGTGAATTGTTTTTGTAGCAATTTTCTTTTCATTAAACAATATGAATAAATGAAATTTATTAAATGAACTACAATTTCAATTTATTTCTTTCCTTTTTATATATTTTCGCACACAAATAATTCAAACAATAATTATTTGAATAATTATTAACAAGAAAACGGCGGCTAACTTATGTGAGGAATGTGCTTCTAACATGCTGTTGATTAAATTACATGTAATATACATTGTATATCAATCGCGATTTTCGCGAAAAAATAATTCAAAAAATAATTTTCCAAATGTTATGAAATAATTGTTATCTAATTTCTCAAGAAAAAAATATTTTAATCCGTTAATCCGTTTTCATCTCCATATAAAGTATTTGTATACCAAATTTCATAATATTTGGATAGTTTTTGGGTAATTTGAGCCCGAAAATTGAGAAAAATACAATCCATGTTGCATTAAAGATTACCTACGTTATTAATTATTACAGATCCCGGGAGCTATAACCGAGAGGATCGGCCATAAATAAAGCAACCTTCGCTTCTTTGTGACAAAGAATTGACAGAGTCACTTGGGCTAGCAAACGACGACGTTAGATTAGTGTCCATGACAGGTGAAACTAAATAAAAGCTTTTTCTTGTCTTCACAAAGCTACTATTGTTTAATCGCCATGTAAAGAACGCCAGATGAAATCTAATGTCGTCATACGTGTTAATTCAAGTGAGGCTGCCTATTCTTAGCCACAAAGAAAGTAGCGAAGGTCACTGTATTTAAGGTCAATGCTTTCGGGAAAAACTTGATCCACTGTTTACGATTGTGTTACTAGCGTTGTATAATTTAAATATTTTATTTCATTATTTTCCGCCATATTTTGTTTGTCTTTTGAGAAAGAATTATTTTTAATAATTCTTTAACTTCCCTAAATACACTTTTATAACCTTAAAGCTTGTATTTTAAAAAATATTTTTTTTCATAGTGTCTTCTTCAGTTATTATTATAATAGCTAAAAAAGTTATTCATTTTACTATGGCTAAGAAGTTACAAACTGTTCCATTCAGGCGTGTAATGCAACCTATCCGAACATTATATGTTATCTTACCTTGATGAACGAAAGAATAGTTAAAAAATTTTTAAATTATTGTAAAATGTTTCTAAAAGCTATCGTATTGTAGTAAAAATTATGAAACTATTATATTAAAATAGAAAACTAAATTATATTCGTAGAATAGTTTTTCTCTTAAGTTGTTTAACGTTGTAAATAAGTTTATTTGTGTACATAGTTTTTCTTCACAGTTTTTTTACTGAAAGAAATAAATTTCTAAAAATCATTTATATATAAACTTTTATCATTCTCGAATATCAACTATGAAAAATAATTTTTAATTACATATTCTCTTGAATATTTTATGCTTACAGAATTCAATTATCATGTTTATAATGTAAGAGTATTATTAAACAACCAAATTTAATGTGAATAAGTCGAAATAACTAACAGAGGTATTTGTTTAGATACCCATCATACAATTAAGTATCAATGTTTTTACTATTGTTAATCAAAACCATTCATAAAACACTCTAAATATCCAGTCTATGCAGTTATAAATATATTTATTAATAATAATATTTATTGTAATTATCTCTGAATCTAAACATTTTGTCTCTGAATTATTATTCCATCTTGTATGGTTTAAAAGTTGGGTCATTCAAAATCAATCAAATCATAGAAATCATTAGTTCAATACTTCCTGTACTAAATTGACGATGTTAATGTGAAGTTTTTCAGAATGGCAGCTTCTGAAAGTTTACTCGCTAAGTTTCAGTCGAATTACCAAAAAGTTTATTGTTTCTGAACTAACTATTCGAGAATATTACCTGAAAATATATTTGAGAATACATTTTAGTCTACCAACTTTAACCACAACGAATTCTGAAAATTAGCTTATTTTCTTTTTTTAGAATCCGTAATATTTTGGATTGCTTGAAGACATATTGCTTTTTGAATCTGTACACGACTTATAGGCATAGTATTATGTAACGAAACGGACACGGGTCAGCTAGTATTTAATAAACGTTTGGTACTACATTTACTGATATTCAAATTTATTCGAAAAAATAAATTATATTGAAAAATTAAAGTTTTATGCAAGCGATAAACCAACGCAAAATAAAGTTTGTGTTTTTTTGTTCAACTTTAAATTAAATATGTTAAATAGGATTTTATATTTGCACAAAAAAAAAAAAAAAGAAATTTACATAAATTAATTAATATTTCATTCATTCAAAAGAATAAATAAAAACAATGTATAAGCAAGCTACTTGTTGAAAGCGAATATAAATTAACTGTGGCGAATATTTTATTAAAAAACAAAGCATATTGTTGTAATCAAGAATTTTTTATTTTTTTTTTTTTTTTTGAAGTGAATTAAAAATAATTTTTGACATACACACATCGTCTCTGGAAATAAGTATATGCAAATGAATCAAAATTCAAAATATAGATTTTCATTTTCATTAATTTCATTTGCCAATTTCAACTCAAATTGTTTACGAAAAAGTCCATATTTATAGGCCTCTCTGCATCGTGTGTCGACTAAAATCAGGTTAATTCTGCATCTAGTCTAAAACATACAACACATTTTCCTCGAAAGTCTGTTTTTAAAAGCAGATGACTATTATATTGTTATTCAAAAACTACTAGAGAAATTTGGATGAAATTTATGCAGCTTAAAACTTTTCCTTACTTGAAGTGTTTTTATTTTATATGCCATAAACTAGTGGTTTTTGCTTGAATTTGATCGAGTAAATTTTAGACGACGCCATGTTCAAACTTAAAAAAAAAATTATGTTTTAGTAAAATAAACTAGCAATCATTTTTTTTAACTTGAATGACCTAAATCAACCAGTAAAATGTTGTGCCGATCGCCCCAAATTGAGACTTACCAACCAGAGTACAACAAAGACGGCGACAACAAAGAATTTCTTCAAGTCACGAGCTTATTTTTCTGTATAACTAGTTTTGAAACAATTCTCTGACAAAATTCATTTCTCTGGCTACACTTCTTTGACGTATATTAAATTTTATTTTTATACCCCTCCCCCACTCATTAATTTAAACCCCATAATTAAAAGTGTCGATCGCCCCAAATTGAGACTTACCAACCAGAGTACAACAAAGACGGTGATAAGGTTCGTCAAGTCAAGAGCTTATTCTTCAGCATAATTAGTTTTGAAACAATTCTCCATAATTCATTTTTTTCGCGCCTGATTACACTTATCTCCCTTGAGGTATATTAAATTTTGTTTTTTATATCGCCCCTCCTCGCTCCCTCCTCATTAATTTAAACCCCATTTTAAATAAAGAAGTTCAAATACAAAAATGTATGTATTTTATTTTCCAAATAAACACTAAAACAATCAGATAAAGATAAGAAGCAAAATCTTTTCACAGCTGTTAGAAGCACAGTTATTTATGCGAGGAGGTTGCTTTTAACAAGATGTTGACCTAAATAACATGTAATATACATTGAACATCAATTTTCACGCACTTATCTTACCTTTTTTTCAAGTAAAACTCTTTTACAAGCTCTTTGCTTTCATGTCAATATTATGCATACTAAATCTCATAACATTTGGATAAATATTTTTTGAGTTATTTGTGCGCAAAAATTGACAGATTTTACACAAAGGAGTGTGCATCCAAAAGCTGTGAAACAACCATCTTAAAGTAATTAATCCAAAGTGAAGTTTTTATAAAAACCGTAACGATTTTTAAAAATTTTCATTTTAAAAACAGTATTTTAACAATAAAATTTGTAAGTTCTTGTTTTTTGAGAATTATGAAACGAATACGAATTTAAAACATAAATTGAACAATTATAATTCTATAATCCATTCACATATTGGGGAGTCCACATACTTTTTGGAGGTAAATGATAAAATTATGTTATCTATACAAAATGTGTTTTATATTGGTATTACATATAAAAGTAAGCTTTTTATTTTTTTTAAATGTTTGTAATACTATTTTTAAATCCATTTACTTCGAATGATACCTCGATGTTAGTTTACAATTGTATATACAATATAATAATATATCCATCCACATTTTATCAGATATTTTATCACCACATTCAAAGTACTTGCTTGCTTGCTTGCAATACTTGACTGGTAAATACGCAAACTCTTGTCAAAATCATTTTATACAATGACATTTGATTAAATAGCTATTACTTATTTTTAAATTTTGTATATTGGGTGATTTTAAATTATTATGCTATTTTTGTATTGGATACTTTGTTAATAAATATGTAAATTTTAGAAGAGTATGGCTTGAATAATTTTCAGTTTAAAATGCTTCATATTTTATAGTTCATAAGTTCAGTATTTTAGTTATCTTGATTAAAACGCAATTAAGGAAGTACGAGCACCAAGGCAACTTTTGATAAAAGGCTTGATTTTTTTTTAATACAAAGTTTAAATATGTCTAAACAAATTCCAAAAATTTGAAGGAGATTGCCCGATCATTTAAATAAATAATTAACTTTAAAGTTGAGCAATTTAACATTGGTCTTATGGGGTAACCTTCAAACATTGATACATTTCTGTATTTTTCTCGTAAAACTGTCGGTGAATATTTTTAAAAAACTTGTGGATGAAAGTAAATATATTAGTGATAAATTTAATTCAAAAACATTTACACTTGCCCGACTAATTAAAGTGTATTAATTAAAAGAAAAATAAATGCCGCCACTAGCCAATGTTAAATGTATATCTATATATTGAAAAAAATCATATGGTTACTGCGTTCCCCTTACCGCGCTAGAGTCGATACCTATCCCCACACCGCCTGGCGCTCGTACTTCCTTAAATAGTATTCATTAATTTGTCCAAAATATATGTAAGAAACAGTTTTCGTTACAAATTTTATTAGTAGCTTATAAATCACTATTAACAAATAAATAAAAGAAGTATGTACATACGATAGCTTGTAAAATAAAACATCGTAATTTATTGGTTATGTTTCCAAAAAATGCCTCTGATCCTATTTTTTTCGTTTTTTTTTTTTTAAAGAAAAACATTTGCGAATAGTTTTTTTTTTAAAGAAATCGATAAAACTAATTTGTTTTAGATTATTTTTACCCAAAAAAGCGACTGCTTTAAAATTGATTGATTTGTTTTTAATATAGTTTAACGTACAATAACTTATTTTTCCAAAAAAATGTTTGAAATTGATCATTGAATTTTAATTTTAAGCTTACTCAGAAAATTCGACACAAGACTCGTAAATTTTTAAATTACGAAATAAAATAATAATAATAATTAAAATAACAATAATTTTTTGACAAATTTATTTATATGGTTAAATTTGGGCTTTCATCTGACCGTTTAGAGCTCCATCCTTAAATAAACGACATTTTATTGAGCAAAAAGGTTTTAAGGATAATTATATCCTATTTGTAAAGACGTATACAAAATAACCCACATAATGGATCTAGTGAAAAAAAGCATTCCGATCCAATCGTAAGATTGGAAAGGGCTATGTAGGAAATATTTTTCGAAAATATGAAGAGGAGATTGTCAAAAGTCAATTAGGCTACTTACTCCTTCCCACTGTCAAAAGTGAGTCAAAGGAAAGGGATCAATGAACCTCGGTTGTTAAGTCACAGGTTAAAAAGTAAATATAAAACAGGGAGGGAAAATTCGGTGTGAAATACATCAACGAAAAGTTCAGTTGAATTGAGGCTGAGGCTATGAATTGAGCTAATTTATATGTAAAAACAGTTCATAGTTCATGGCCATTTTCAAATAATTTTAATAAATGAAGATGCTTTAAACGAAACGAATCACACTGTATAAACAATATATATATATAAAATATCCACAAAAGTATAGAATGTGAAATTTAATAATATGAAATATATATATAGATTTTCAACACACAACAAACTATATATTCAATTTGAATAAAAATGATTTAAAAAAAAAAAGCATATAAAATGAAAATTGTGAAAATTCTCAATCATGTTTATGACATATGTATCTATGTGTATGTAGAAATATGGTGAAAACTGTACGTGTGGTGTATAATAGTGAACTCTACAGTGTACAGTGTACAGTGACAGTGTAGTATTATTATTTTATCAGAATTGTTAATAATATGGATATATGGTAGAGGTATGCAATACGTGATATTGTTTTGTATATATGTACATTATTTTTATGCATCTTTTATGATCTATTGAATTACATGTTTCGCTATGAAACTAACAGGAAAAACTATCTAAAATAATAACGAAAAGTTTTATCAAATTTTAATACAAACGTTCTGATGTTAAAATTAAACGTGGATCCGACTTGGTTAAGATCATGGCTGCAGCAGCAATGATAAAAATTAGTATTGGCAAGGAGATATTTATTTTAATATATGAGGCTCGAAACATACTACAATTTAAAAACAAAGTCGATTATTGATAATAAAAAATGAACCAAGAAGGAACAAATAATTTTCAATTACATATTTTTTTAAATAATTACCATGTTACCAATTACCTTTCGAAGATTAAGATTTTAATTGGTACTTCTGTTGATTATAGCAGTATTTCATTAAAAATTATTTAGTTCATTTTTTTGAAGTCAATTCTATTTGTTTGAAAAGATTTAATTTTTAATATTGTCTTACCATAAAAAATTTTTTTTTTTTGGGTGACAAGCACCAACAATTTTTTTTAAACCCCCATACTCTCAGAACTGGAGATTTTATTCAAATATTTCAAATTTGTATGAATCCAATTTAATTTTGGTTTAATTGGTTTATAAATGACGGAGCTCTGTGGTAATAAACAATAAAAAATAAACTGACGACTTGATAACCTCTTTCATTTTTATAGTCGGTTAAACACAAAATAAATTTTAAAAAAATTTCTAATAAATTCAATAAAACTAGAGTCCCGTTTCAGCGGTCCAAATTCGACCATAATCACTCAAAAGTGAATCTCACTGCTGTTAAGCCAAACAGGATATATGCGTGTCTTTAAACTAAACAATATATTAAACAAAACACTATATATATATGCGTGTGTGTAGTAGTGTGTGTAATTTAAGCCACACCTCTTATATATGTGTGTGTCATAGTGTGTATACTGTTTTTTTTAACGATTTAATGAATTTCTTATGCATTATATTTTTAAAAAATTTTTAGCATTATTTAGTGCTTCTCTATATAAACTATAAGCGTGCCAAATTTCATAGTTCTCCGTCCGCGCAATTTTCATGAAAAGGGGTACAAAGTTTTTGCTTCAGGTATTACTATATAGATAAATAATTAATGTCAAATAAGGTTGATTTGGTATTTAAATTCAAACACGTAACGAACATATTTTCATAATTTGTGTTCCTAATATTAGATGTTTAACTTATTTTAAAATTTTAATAAGCATTGACATTTATTATTACATAAATTATGTTATATCATATGTTATAAATTACAAGTTACAAATATTTTCATTTCCAGTGATATATTGATCTTAAAAAACATTACCAATTCTATAATAATGTTATTTCATTCACAATATTAAAACCGTTTGCCCTGTTTAGGGGGAGTTTCTATGTTCTTATTAGAAACTGAGATCTTTAAATAAAAACTAAACAGTCGAGCAAATATATTTTCGAATCAAATATAGAATTTATGATGCTTTTGATACTGTTGTTAATATTTACTAACGCTTTCAAATATTTTTGATAATTTTTTTAATCATTTCTCATCTTTTTAATGTTTGGTTAACCACCTTGTATAAAATATTATTTTATTTTTATTATTTCAAAAAAAAGTTAATAATAAATAAAAAATTTTTTATCGTAAAAATTGTGCATTGAATTTAGTTTTTAAATAATTATAAACTTCACTTCAACTTAATGCTATTTATGAGAAAAAAAATTTTCAATTTGAATTTTTAAATTGTTGTTTTAAATAGTTTTTTTATTTATTTTCTGAGCTAATTTATATTTTATGAATTGAATAATTAATTCGTAGTAATATGGCGCGTTGTGTTAACTTTTTATTTTCATTTTTGCAAACACAAGACATTGCTTTTTCAACGTCACAAAAAAATACAAAAAAGTTTTATCTAATTTTGACTTAAGTATATAATTCAAATTTCGGTTATATTTTTTTAGTTAAACGCCTATCACATATTTAAGAAGGCTTGGGGCCTGGTTGGTTTAAGATAGCTAATATTAAATCTTTATGTATAAAAATCCCGTGTCACAAGGTTTGCCACTCTAACCTCGGAATCCGGCAAACCGATTTCTATGAAATATTATAAATGTGACTGACTTTAAGTAAATGTTTTTTTATTATAAAATGACTATTTGAAGAACAATATCTAATAATTTTTTTCTTAAGTACCACAAGTTTTTAATAAATGGCAAAACTAGCGGTGTGAGTTGATCTATTGACAGTTTAGTAAGTTTTTAATAGATGGCGGTGTAGGTGATAGTTAATGTTTGAACAACTGTATTAATGGTTATAACGTAAAATAATATAATTCTTTACACTTATAAATCAACTGTTATATATACCCCATGTATAAACTGTAATTTTTATATGTTATCAATTAATAACTTTTATATATTATTTATTAATTGCATTGAACTTTTATTTGTAGAATTCTATAATGATTAATTAAAACAAACACATTTTTAATTTGCTTAATTTTACTTTTAATTATTTATTTCAAATAATTGTTACCGATCTTTTCATCTACTTTAAGGCATTAAAACAATTAATTATCAATTGTTTTGATAATGTCTTAAAGAAGATGAAACTATCGCCAATAATTATTTTAAATAAATAATTAAAAGTTAATAAAATTGTTCTTTTATTATTAATCTTTATATTATTTTATATCAATAAAAGATAAATGAAATATAAATTTTATTTTATTTTCTTAATGAATATTAATTTGATTGTGATTGTAATGTGATCCACAGCAACGTGTGTTAGCTAATTATTAAGTAATTTATAAAAATTTAAAAAATTAAAATTTGACCTAAATTATTTTGTTTAAAAAAATTCATTCAAATACGTTGGGCTAAGATATATCAGTTTTATGTTAAGCATATGAATTCTGCTTTAGGCAAGGTATTCTGGTATAAATGAATTGATTTGATAATCAAAATTCTATAATACAAAATGAAATATACTTTGATCGTAATAATAAATTAATGTTTGAATGGATATAAAGTTACAATCAAATAATAAACTAATATGTTATTCGAAATTACTGGGATAAATAATTTTCAATCATTGGTCGATGTATTCGTGTATGTATTTGAATCAAGCTAGCAGAGAAAAGTATTTAAAATAGAATTTAAATATGCTTTAAATTAGGTGGTTTTTAGTTGCTGCAAAATTAAATTAGGTGTTCAAATTTTTATTTTAGAAAATTAAGTCATTATGATGCACTGCTACCAAGAGACCACGCTGATTGAGCATTGTGAAAAAAAAAACTTATAATAAAAGTACCAGAATTAGGTGCTTTAGAATCACTGCAGATAAAAGTGTCCAGATAGCATGTTGCACGGATTTTTTGGTAATTTTAATTAAATTTATTTATATTGAAGGCAAACCATAAAATCATCTAGAAGGCGCCTAATTTTGATGGTTACACTATATTAATATAGTTTTTGATTCAGAATTTCTCTGTCAGTGTGATATCACGGCAGCAGTGTATGTTAATGACTCAATTTTTTTAATTACAAATTTAAGCATCTAATTTAATTTTGCAGTCACTTAAAAGCACTGATTCACGTTAGGGAATAATATGAATCAGTAGTATTTTTGATTAAATTAATTTATTGAATGCATACCATAAAAGTACCTAATTATGGTACTTTCATTATATTATAAAAGTTACCTTTTTCACATTGATTTCACGAGAGCAGAGCAACGTAATGATTCAAGTTTCTTGATAAACAATTTAAACATATAATTTAATATTGAAGCAATAAATTTTAAGCATATTTAAATTCAATTTCAAATGCTTTGCTCTGCAAGCTTGGCAGAGATTGTATAGACATGCCACATTCTATATGTACGAATTTAATTCGACCAAATGCATGTAAATAATCATGATTATCAAATAATAGTTATTTTGAAAGTGGCAGAATGTGGATGTCATTTTATGTGCTTTTTAATTTTGTAAAAAATGTTATGCATGTAGGGTTGAACAAAAGATTTTAATGGGAGTCATTTAATTCAATTTGCTAGATGATTATTTGAGTTATAGTCGTGTTTTAAATTCTAATTACTGAAGTGATAAAATGTTTCAAGCAGTTAAAAATTTCATAAAAGCTTGAACCACCTAGCGTACAAAGACTATGTTCACGTTTAAATGACTACTTGCTTTCAGATATCTGTAATTTTTGCAATTTTAATAACTGTTTAAAAATATTAATGATTTTTTTGGTACATTTTTTTGTTTAACACAAATTTTGGATAAAAAAAAACAATCCAGGTAGACAATCGATCCATAGTATAAAATTTTGTGTATTTGCGTAAAAAACGGTCCGTCTCAAAAATTTGTGTTTCGATTTTTGTCACTTTTCTTATGTTACTTGATTTTTAACATGAAAACAGTGTTATAATTAAATAAAATGGTTAATTAACATCACTTTTTCAAATAATAAGTTTGCTAACATAAAAAAATATCTGCTTTTATTGAAGTTGTTGCAGACTGTTGGAACTTGACTGAAATTAAAATAAATGAAGTAAGCTAATTTGGTCTTATAAGCATTAGATATTTCTTTATTTTAATTACCTAAGTTGTGTACTGCAACTCGAATAATAATTTAGTTAACACTGATTTTGTGTTACCATTTAAAAGTGTGTAAGTCTTTTAGCTCTCTGTTTGAGATAAAATTTTATCACCAAATTTCTGTTGAAAATTTAAAATATTTCTTTTTTTTGTTGATAGATCCAGATTAAGTTTGTATCAACCGTTTCGAACACTTAAATTATGTTGATTTTTCACAAATACTAGACATTGAACTAATTAGGTGAATCTATGAACACCCTTTTATCAAAATTTTATTTATTCCTCAAATAAGATCTATATATATATAAAATTTGTTGATCTTTAAAGTAAGGCGATCGAAATACGGACTACATTTCGATCACTTTACTTTAAAAATATCTAAAGATCAACAAATTGTGAACTATCGAATTTGTTATACTTGACTGTAGAAATAAAACGTGTTGGATTCGCATATATAACCTTATTTCGTTTATTATTTTTAGACTGGTTCTATTAGATTGTGTAAATAAATAAGTATAAAATATTGTAAATGTGTGTGACCCCTGCTCATATTATTTTGTTCATAAATTTATTATTTATTATATTTTGTAAATAAAATACCAATCATTGTTGTGTTGAATGCCGATATACGGATTATATCTGTAATCCATTCACTAACCAATAAACCACAAAAAGGGTTTTTAGTTTACATGGTGACAAATTTTTGTGTATAATTTGTGACAATGATAAAATACACACATTCGTATAAATTGTAAAAAAACTGATTGTATTATTTATCACTTCCACATTTCGTGTACGGTACGTTTAGTAAATTTAACAGAATAAATAAACAGCTAGAAAGTAAATAATATCCAGATTATTAAATATTTGATAGAGCAACTTGACCCCTTTACTCTAGTAAATTTCAAATTTAATAAGAAATAACCCATACGGTTACCTGAATAAGTGGTATCATTTTTCCAAATACTGATAAAAACTATGTCATATTTTTGAAACGTATGACAATACCCATTTGCGAATATACTGTTGCAACATCTTAAAGATAATAATATTCTGCAGTCAGTCGTCATAGAGTTCTAAAGTTCTTATGACACATATACAACTTTTTATTATAAATGAATATATTTTTCATTTCTTTGGTGCATTGCATCATATGGTAACAATTCTTACCTCTATATGCAGTTCGATATTGTTAAAGTAACCGATTCAGTAGCCAAGTGACGGACGGGCACTAATACTTTCACCCTTTTGACTACTATGACCGGAGATAGCGAGTTTGAATCCATGCATAGGCAGTTTGATTAATTATAATAATAAAAATAAAAAGGTTGATTACACTGCCATCGCTTGGATAAGAACGAAGTAACCGGCTCCACCAGCAATATAATATAAATGTCACATTTTGCTACAAGGCATCCTTGCCTTCAGGGGATGGAGTGTTCTAAAAGAGGGTCCTGAGGACCAACAGATCTAGATACAAGGTAGATATATTTTTTATATCTATACAGAAAACTATTTTTGTATTTGTTGTCAGCTCATAGATAGTACTACTAAAGTCTAAGCGCACACCTAGGAAACGTGTAAAAAGGAACAATAAAGGTTCAATTTTTCGTTTATTCCTGAGTGGGGTAATCTAAGCTTCTAGTTTAAAATGAGCTACTAGTATTAATACAGAGGAAATGTGGCGTATATATCAAATTTTTTTCTTGATATATTTTGTACCTGTCTTAAGTCATTTATAAAGTAAGTAAATATCTAGTAGCAATGTGTCTTATCGAATAGTATGTATATATGTATGTTTATTCCGTATTCACCTTTCAAATGAATTTATTTCAAACACGTATAACTTATAGGTTATGTCCTGCATATATTTTACATTTCTATAATAATAATGGTCAACAGTATAGTAAAATATTATATGGTTTGTTTTAACCAGGTTATGTAATAAGGATTTTATGAGCATCGTAATTTTGAACATTTAAAGAGGTTCAAGAAAGATTTGAATTAATAATACAATGCTGTTATGGGGAGAGACCATAAACATTGATCTATTTTACGTAATTTACATTTTGAAATATTAATGGCCGACTAAAAGTAAATTGGTCAAGCTATCTGTTTACTATTGATAATATTGGCTAAACGGTGAAAATTATACAAGAGTTCGTAAAAAAAAAGCCTATTTTAAAACACTTTCTTTCAATGTGAATAAAAATGATATGATTGGGATGAAATTGCTTCTGGTCTACTAATTCAAAACTGATTAGTTCTTATGAATTGCTAAATATGTTCCATGATAAAACAAATGAAATAGCAATTAACAGAGTTAACTGTTTTGATATTGCACATATGATTGAGGATCAATATTTGAAGTATTTTAATTATTAACATTCATAAAATACTCTAAACACTTATAAATACATATATAAGATTTTATAATTTCTTATTTACGACGAGTAAAATTTTTTGTTTTGGCGTTTTAATTGTTCTTCGCTTGGACATTGTACACCACTTATTTTTGGTATTACAATTTATTTTAATTCTTTTATTTCTTCTTAGTGTCTACTTAATCAGTGAGCAAAGATACTGTACGTTTTTGTGAAAAATTAATTATAATTAACCGAATTTTGTATCTAAAATTAAACTTTTTTTATTATTATTTATAAAAATGCTTTTCTTTAGTTAATTAAGGATCTAACAATGCAATAAAACTAATAGAAAAGATGCAATAAAAAAGATTTGCTATTTTACCCATCAAAATGTGAAACTTAATACCAAACAAAATACGAAAATTAAATTAAAATTGATTCAAAAACGAATAAGCTATTTGCGCTTGAAGATTGGAGATTTGCTTTAGAAAAATCGCACAACACAATTTTTGAATATTAATGTAATTTATTTAAAATTTTTATTCACAATAAACTCATTTGTGCATACTAACATTTTCTTAAATTTTGAAGGAAAGTGTATATATGTGCCATGGACATAGATAGGACCTTTTATCGTAGAACAAACCTTATGTATAATCACCATGGAGATGAACATGTATGACGTCATTTATGCAATTCTTTGTTCAATTATGAATTTTAAACGTAAATGTTTTGGCTATTTTTAAAATTAAAAAGAAAAAAAAAATTAATGTTCGTGAAGTAAAGACGCTTCAATTGAAGTGATAAAAATTTTGCATCTTCCCCATTGTGAAAGATAGTAAACATATCTATTATTGTAGCAACTTATCATATATTTTTTCATCATATTATTTTGTATAGTAAGTTTAAGAGTGACTTATGACGCTATCTTAAAGTGAAAGCAACATAGATAATACTTTATTATTTGTATATCCTATATAAATAATATACCTATCGAATAAAAAATATACGTAATAAATAAATAGTAATACTGCACAATATATAAATAAGTTTGTGTACTATGTGTATACTCTAATATAATTTGTAGGTAACTGTAACACAATAAATTCATATGACACTTTACATTACAATAGTAACACACAACTATATAGGTATATATGAATAGTGAGCACTATTAGTTATTATATGCCTTAAATACATATTTACTACTGTTGATATTTGTTATTTGACCTCTTTTGTTTTATTAAATATTATTTATTGTTTTAACTATAATATCAACAAATGAACGAACGAACACATTTAACGAACAAGGTAGAAATATATTAGCTAAATGTAATGGTAGGTTTACATGCTTATGCAATTAGCACGCATCGATTTGTACAAATAGAATGAGCTTTGTGCTACTAACTGCAACGTGCAAATACTTTGTGCAGTTTGTATTAGTTGCAGAACTGGTGAGTGAAATTTGAGCAGGTATTTGCAAGAAAATTTATGTAAATCATTAAGCAAAAAAATCGAAAACTTTGAATCAGAGTATTCTAACCATATAAAGTGAGTTTGAGTTTGTGATTTAGCAAAATCGGTCCATTGGATCCTTGACTCAACTTTTAAACTATAGAAAAGTTCAAATACAAATAATGTTTATTTTTTTGAAACAAACAACTTTTCTGTGAAACATTTTTTTGTAAAGTTCTCCACAATTTAAACTGACTGATAAACACATATAAGACAAATAAACACTAATAAAATCAATACATATTATTATTGTACATGCTTACATATATAACTGTATACATTGGATATTTATAGTACTTTATGAATGGTAATTAAAAATGGTCCAAGCAATGAAATTCAATCATACGTCGAGTATCTAAACAATTAACTCTTTTAGTTATTATCTTCACTTGTTTTACTTATAAATTTTATTATGTACAAATTTCAGCTTAGACCCTAAAAATTGATTTGATTTATTTATTTTCTATTGTACTGAATTCTATTCTATTCTAGGGATTTAAATTTCAGCTAATTTTCAGCCAGGTGCGGGATTGTGTTTAGATGTTGCTAAACATGATTAACACAAACTTTAATGCTAGTTACAACATACTGAACAATTTTCGAACAAAACAGATTTTACTGAAGTCAAATATTTTTTTAAGTTTTCTCACAAGGATTTGCTTGCATAAATTATTTTGTACAAATCAATTGATGCAAATTCCATGCGGTCATGTTAGTCTACCTTAATATGAGCCAGAAATGTAGTTTAAAGTAAAATTGTAAACTTGACAACACAACGTTATAATATCATTACTAAACTGCATACTATAATAATAAACATATGTTTATTCCGAAAAATGGAACGAGCCTTAGTTTCAGGCGTCACTCATATCAATTGTAAAGAGACAAGCAACAATTCTAGCCCTATTATTTTTAATTTGAAAAATATAACTTTATTATTTTCTCCTTCTACAACCCATTTTTATTATTAACGGTCACAAAATCTACAAATAATTATATCCATCTTGTAATTTTTTGTTTTCTTTTTGCTCCAGTTCTCCCGTTTCTCTAAAATTATCTTTTTTCGAATTTTTCCTCACAGTGTTATTTAAAATTAGAAAATCAAAATTGAAATTTTCCTTATTATCGATAATTAAAATTAATTTTTACTTAGCTTGTGATATGGATACAAATTTGCAAAATTTTGCAATGACATTTATAATCAATCTTGAGTTTCAAGTATAGTAGGGAATTATAGTAATTTTTGATGTTTTAGAGTAAGTTATACTGGAACTGCTGGTTAAAGGAAGCAATTTTATTTTACTTAATTCTCTCAGCAATATGAGCATTAAAATATTTTCAAATTGTGAAATTGATTTTCAATTATTGCATTGTTAATAACATACCCACATTAGTGCAAATATTAATTTGATTTATTCAAACATGAATCAGTAAACCGTTAATAATATTAAATTTCGTTATAATATCAACAAGGTAATTGCATTCTATCGATTATCCGTTTGGTAAACACCAATAGTACTACATATGTAGTATATGAAAACTACAACTGAAATTAAATTTCTAATCAATAATTTATAATATTTAAAAGCCATTAAAGCTGAACATAAGCATAAAATTTTAGAACTATACAAATTTTTTGATTAAAAAAACCGATGAATCAATTTTAAGCTAATACCATGATTGGACCTGACTGGTGACAAGGGAATTACTTATAGCAGTATTTAAAATTATTTTTTACATTTTAGTTCTTCTATTTGGAGTCAGCTCGATTCTTTTCGAAAAATTTTTAATATTTTGTTTTAAAATTTTTCTTTTCGGTAACATACGCTTACACAAACGTTTTTTGACCCTTTTTTTTCCCTTAGGGCTGGATTTTTCATCAAATTGAGACTAAATAGGGACAAATCCGAAAGTATATCATTTGAAATAAAAAAATTTCTAAATCGATTTATAAACGATGGAGCTCTGAGATACCAAAAACTTTTTAGAAAAATACAGGCAATTTGATTACCTCTTTCTTTTTCTTGAAGTCTGTTTAAAATCATTTATTTCGTATGTCAAAAATTCAGAAATCTAAGACAACATGAAAAATTGCTCCATTCAACCCGTAATCTTAAATATAAAACGAATCAAAAAGTTCCCGGAGTACATTGAGCTAGAACGATGAATAGTTGAGGGTTGCACTAATTCTGGGGACCTAATTCAATAAACAGAAATCTTGAATAAGAGGCATATCATCTACAACTAAATTCCAATATACATCCCAACTTGTACCAAGTGGGGATCTCTTTAATTCTAACACTGTTTTATATTATTACTGGAATGCCGCATTCATACTAACCTACAGTTATCGCTAACCGAAGTTAGTTCAATAAAATTTCCAATTGAAATAACCCAAGGCTGGAGCTGACTCTAGGTTAGTGGAATAGTGTAACCGAACGTATTTAGGTAAAACACATATTTTGATCACAATTTTATTGAACACAAATAGAAAAATTTTTATAAAAATATCAATTATAATCATTAAAAAATATATATTTTATTCATAACGACAGGCATTGAGATTTTATTCAAGAAATTTGTGTTATGTTATGTTACCATAATAGAAAAGTCCTATTCAATTTCTATAGGATTGATTTTATAAGAATGAGAATAATGAATAGTAGAGTAAATCAATAGGATTTAATAGAAAATGTTATTTCTAATTTAATCTTATTCAAAATTTCTCATTCAGAATCATTTCCTTTTCCGAATTTTGAATGGAATTGAACAGGAAATTTCTTATTCAATCCTATTGGTTTACTTTTCATTCCTATTCAATTTCTAAGGGATTGACTAGCACTTTTTTATCAGGGTTAAGTTTCATTTATCCGAACATTTTATATCCTTTATTAAATCACTGTTAGGAAAACGATGGTGTGCATGTATGCTTTCCTAATGCACGCAACCGTTTCATTTTAAATTAGGATAGAAATATTTCCATAAATTCGGTGGTCAAAATATTTTCTTCAATAAAATCCAACTACCATACAAATGTATTGAATTATTTTTTGCTTAACTTATTATAAATAACACTTGGTGTAGAACATGAGGGCTTAACAAATTTTATATGTTTTGCACTCCGAGCTTGTACACCACGTTGCGTTTCTTTTTTCATGGCTAAATTTCTAGCAATTGTTTCCATTTGTGCTTGAGTACGAGCCGAATCTGTACCCAATGAATAATCTGCTCCTTGGACATCAATATTAATGATATCATCTTCTTGACACATTGCAACATTTATAATTTGTCGAAATGTGGAAGGAACACTCGAAGGTTGATATTTGACAGTAGTTTTTTCTGGTAACTCTAATTCGAAATTTACAATGTTCTCACTTTTAAACCGAAATGGGCAACTAATTGATTTCATTTCGGACAAAGCATATTTAGTGTAAGGACGATCGTATTCGGGTCGAGCTAAAGGTCGACATGTACGTCGTTCGTACGTTTCTGGTGATAATACCCAACTGTCAGTATTTGTATCAAAATTAATTTTATTTATCGTATCTCGCCTCGCTTCGTATGGTATAAAATTTTCAATTATTAGCGCTTTTAATTTTAATTCCTTATTTAACTCTTCTGTTTGCACTTCAATTTCACGTTGTTCTTCATTTGTTTTTTCGCGCATTTCAACGATTTGTTTTTGTAGGACTTCAATTAAAGCAGTTATTTCATCAATTTTTTGTGATTTAATGTCCGATTCCTGTTGTAAACTAGAATAAGCTTCATGTAATTCAATTTTTGTATCGGATTCTTGTTCTAAAACATATTTTATTTCAGTTTCACGAGTTTTCTGCTCTTCAAGTTTTATTAATTGTTCTGCCAGTTTTTGCTCATTTATATCAATTTTTTCTAACGCATGTCCTCCGTTTACCAATTGACTTTCTAATTCTTCTAATCGCATTGTTAATTCATCAGTTTTCTGGCGTTCTAAATATAAACGTTCCAAAAATTCTGCATCCTCTTCTTCATCGATTTCTTCCTCTAAATCAACGTCACCGCCTGTTTCGGCATCACTACTTTCATCAGGCTCATATGAATCAGAATTTGTAATTTGCTCTTTATTTCTAGTCGAATTTTTATTAACTTTAATAACTTTATGGATTACAATGACTTGTTTTTCTTCCAATCGACGTTGTTCAATTAACTCTTTTAAGCGTTGAATTTCCTCCCTATATTCACGTAATTTTGCATCTTTTGGATCCTCATTCTTAAATAGTGTATTTTTAATTGCCTTAGCACGATGAGCATATCGAAGCGTGGTTAAAGATTCCTCATAATTGTAATTGGATGGTCCAATATTGGCAATCATTACAGTTTTTGAATTACCTCCAAGGGAATTTTGCAATAGACGCGTTAGCTTTGAATCACGGTACGGAATATGTGATGAATTCTCAGCTAAAGCGGAAATCACATTACCTAATGCGGATAGTGCACGATTTATTTTACTCGCTTCTTTTAAACGATCAGAACATGCTCCGGTTTTTGATTGTCGCTCACTACCAGCCAAATCAATTAAATTTAATTTACCAACTCGAACATTTTCGTATTCTTGGTCAGTATTACACATTTCTATGGTTACGGAAAATATTGCATGTGATCGTGAACTGCGATCATTCATTTTAGTATTTGCCACAGTACGATTACGATTGCCAATTGCCATCACTTGAGCCATTTCATCGGCTGTCTTACATGTCACTGTATGTAAGTTGGGAATAACAATGCCTCGACCACAATATTCTCGTATTTCGAGTTTAGATGTATGATCTCTCTTCAAAAGATCTCTGGAAAGCGTAAAAAGTAAGTATAAATTATGAAGATTGTATTTTCTATTTAAAATTCGAGTACTATAAACAACTCAGTAAATCGTTCTTGAATTGATGCACGTTTAATTGGTAAAAGTTAAACGGATTCAGAAATCTGACACAAATATCTACTGATAGATTTGACAAAAGGACGAAAACAAATTTTTCAATTAAAAAAAAGTTTTTCTTAGTAAGAACCTCTGCATATCGAGAAACTAAGATTCATCAAAGTTTATGGATTTCGAGCAAAAGAAAGAAAACAGAAACAAAAACGAAAATATCAAACAACATTTCGCCGAAAAGCAAAATTCAAATCTTAAAATTTTTCTTAAGATTCATATTCATTTTTTCTAATCTGTAGTCTGATAAAAAAATGTTATGTTTTCTTGTTATTTATCTAATTAATCCGAAAAAAATATTTGGATGGTTGTTATATGTTTCTTATTTCTATCTTGCACGAAAGTTTGGTGTATGCTGGTAGTTAAAAAAATTAGTTTTGTCTAAACTTTTAAATAAAAAACTCTTCTTGTTAATTCCACCAGCGATTTACTCACCTAATTTCTTCTAAATAAATTTCTAAGTAACTAACAGATACTAAAAATTGCATATTTGATGTACAATTAATGTAATCCCATATTTGTTCAAATGTTTTTGGTATAATGCCTTTATTATCCTTCGATCCTTCCATTGTGTAAGTTTTTCCAGTGCCAGTTTGCCCGTAAGCAAAAACACATCCATTAAAACCTTCCAAAACGGATTGCACAAGGGATCGAATGCTTGTATTATAAATATCGTCTTGAGTTGAACTAATTAAAAAATCACAAATTTATATTCTTATTATGGATAATCAATGTAAAATAGAAAAGAATATTCATGGCAAACGCAATTTTTTTTTATCTTTGTTAGCTCAAAAAATAAGAAATACGTCGATAAATATTAAATTAAATACGAAATTAGTAGCATTCCCGCAATGATACAGTTTACTGTTGTAATAATGAAGTGCTTAAAAAGTGAATCAATGTAAGACACTCATCTGCATTTTTTGCATTAGTTGGATCGTTATTCAATTCGTTCAACAGTACATGTTTAATTTTAAAGTTATTCAGCTGATTTTATTTTTAGTTTACTTAAGTTTTAAACGAATTTGTTTAAAAATTATTTTATTTGTTACTTATTGCTTTTTGCTAATTTATTTATTAATTTTCTAAATACAATTAATTCTTCTTAAATTAATCATTTTATCGATTATATTTAAATTCTCTAATTATACCGTTTCGATTAAAATGCTCTAGTATAATTTGTTTTTTTATCTTTTGACTGTTGAATTTCTAACCAAACGACATTTAATAGAAAAAGGATTTGATTCAAAAATTTTTCCTCGAATTTGTCTAGGGTATCATAAACAATTCGTATTTTACATTATCTAAAAAATATTACTTTCGACACCTCAAATTTCGTTCATAGTGTAATCGCGTCCAAACGATTGCACAGCTCACATTTTTTGATTTGCGTGTTGTATGGTCACCGAAGCTTGACCTTGCTTGTAAATTTTGACTAACTTACTTCACATCGTAAACCACATCAAACGTAAATGTTTTTTGCTCTGGATACAAGTCAATTTCTTTTGGATTAGTAATTTCCACAATCCCATAAGCGGGATACATTGTAACCACATTAAAATTGTTGTTAAACTTTTCTTTCGTCGACATGGGACGACATCGTACCACAACTTGAACAGCTTCATTTAATAAACTATGCCGTTTCTTTTTCGCCGATGTCTACAAAATTAGAATAATTATTGAGTAAATTGAGGGTTTACTTTTAAAATATAATTCATACTTTATGTGTAACAACGTTTTCAGTGTCAACATCTTTAATATTTTCCATTTTTATTTTTACATTGAATTATTTATTTAATGTCACTTTTTACATTTGTTACTGATGTCATCTGTCACAGGAGAAAAAAAATATATATATTATTTTGACTGTTGGTGTAAACTGTTTCGTAGATACGACCATGCCAACGATAAAATATACTGTGTTTTCTTGTATGCTGCTGGTAACAAAATTGAACAGTTTATTGTCTAGATATTAAAATATTTTCATAAAATTTTTGACAATGTTATCTCAATTCATTTTCTTTATATGTTAATTAATTTAAATTTACATCAAATACTAGCTGCCCCGTCTGGGTTCGTACGTGCTTTTGTAGCATTCTTTATGCTATTTGGACTTTGTAGTCATTTGACGAATCATTTTTCAATTGGAATTTTTTTTAATGAATTAAATGGAACCAATTTTGAATTACATTTGTATTTATGGGATATACAATTACTCAAATGAATCGTTTGTTATATTCAACCATTAAAAATTTGCTTTAAGCCCCCCATTCCATGTCAGATCCAAATATAATATATACTCAAACCCTCCCTGAACAGGCGAAGATAACAATTAACAAAATTAATTTGAATTGAAATTAAGTTGACATATGATTAATTTGAAATTAAGTTGACATATGTTGACATATGAATTATTTTTAGACATTAGCATTTATAAAATACTCTATATATCCAGCATATACAGTCATAAAGATATGTAATGCTAATTACTTCGAACTATAGTTAACATTTATTAGCTAAATTTAAGTTAAATTGTGACGAATCAAAATACTTGTTTCAAACCAAAGTTGTTTGTTTTAAAAACCCTAACATTTTTGTTTTTCTTCTATCCTTTACGATTTAAAAGGAACTTAAATTCACTTTTTAGATCCAGAATAAGCTATCAAAATTTCAGCTAGTTATCTCTTTTCGTTTTTGAGTAATTTTGATTACGGACATACAGACGGATGGAAAAATGAAAAAACTAATTGGGTTATTCTTTGAACAACTCTACCATAATTTTGTTTGAGCTGTCAATATTTGCTACCGTTACAAACTTTACTTAGCGTTACAGGCTAAAACTAATATACTGTATATATGTCGAGTATAAAAAAATGAATTTAAATAACCAAAGTACAATCCAAATTGGATTAGATCGGAACCTCTTTACACAGAATACAATTCAGAACCGCTTTTTTTTAAAAATTATATTCTCGTCTCGTAACTTTATTTAAAAAATGAAAAGTTTTCTTTTGTTATGCTTTAATATTTTCTTGATAATATAAATATAAAAAAATTTACATGAAATGTCAACTAATGAAGCGTTAATTTATTTTCTTTTACATGAAAAAAATTCTCGAAAATGTAACAATGTAAATTATTATTTTTTTAATAACACACATCATATTTAGAATAAGAATTATCCAAACAAATAATGCCGTAAGCTATAAAAAGTCACGACCTTGAACTTATGTTTCATCAAAATATTTAAGGAATTAAATATGAGCACACAAAAATACCATATTTTCGCAGAGAAAAATCACTAAAATCACGCAAAATTATTTAATGGCATAATAAAAACATTACTCATTCCCTATATGGAAGAAATTGAGAATTGATATACCGAGTGTCTCCTAAAACAATCTTATTTGTTCCTATTTTTATTTCTTTATGCATTAATTCCACGAACAGCATATTAAATAAGAGGACTTTACATATTATAAGCACCATTTAATTGTCTTAACTCGCGATCATACGTTCAACATTCATGTATAACGCAACACCGTAACGCAACACCATAGCAATCATTGTGTGGGCGTGAAATCGACACACCGCCGTGTAACAAAAATTGATTCGCAACGATATTACATCGCGTCGCACAAATTATCGGTATATTTAAATCGCATCAAAACATGTTGCTCGATGGGGTTACGAATAGTGTGGATTCAATAACGCAACATTTGCAAAGACAAGACGTAAACATTATTCATTTTTATTTTAATTGCATTTAAATATTTCGATATGGAGTGGAACGAACAAAATACAATACAATTTATTGAAATTTATCAACATAAACGAATATTTAAAGTGAAGGTACTTTTCTTTATAAACAGACGGAACGCCATGCAACACATAACAGCATAGTCTGAAGTTAATGCAGCCTTTTTAATGACTACAATTGCTTATGAGTTTTGTTTGAAACAATTTTCTCATTTCATTTTATTTTTCGAATGTTTTGTATATGCCAAGTTTAAATAAATTGACGTGGATCATTCCATTTCACTAACAAATCACGAATTTTAAGGACTATTTTCGGACCCATAGTTTAAAAAAATTGATTCACAAATAACCCAGTCGAATCTTCTTTACTTACCCTGAATTTCCTAAAGGCAGGTGGGCCTTTTTCTTATCACAATGTGTAAGAACAAAATTATTCAATTTTATAGCATGCAAATGTGTGTTTAATCAAAAAATGAAAATGTATATATTCGACAGAAAATATATGCCATTTTTTGATGACATTTTAATGATCGAATTAAAAGTTGTAACGATCCAGTTCCTCTTGATATATGCTTGATACGATATTATAATAGCAATGTTCATTCGACGCAAACACAAACAAACAAGATGAATAAATATATGATCATAGTATTCATAATATACATTTTATACAGTTAAGAGAGATTATCGGTTCATTATTCTACTTATGATAATTTTTTATGACAATTATTTAATAAAAATTTACATAGCAGATGACTTAAGAGTCATTCATAATTTTTTTATTATTATCTTTAATTTTGAAACAAAAAGCATTTTAATATGAGTCTATATTATTTTAGTATTTAAGATACAATAACTTACCATTTTTAACACTTTTGAGGACATATTTTTGTTCATATAATCTATCAAATAACGTTAAAATAAAACCAATAGTTTCTAAAGTTGAAAACTTCCTAATAGGGAAAATTTAATTGAAGTGTCTTAACTTCACGAACATGAATTTGAAGTTATTTTTGAAAAATCTCACAAAATAGCCAAAATATGGAGGTTCAAAAGTCTTAATTAAATAAAGAAGTTTTGCATAAATGACGTCATACATGTTCATTTCTATAGTGATTATATATAGTGATCATAGTATTGAGCCTAGTATTTTTTGGGCAAATGTTTTATGTAAGACGCCTAAGAATGGGGTATTTACTCAATGTTATAAAACCTTACTTTAACCAGAGAATAAGTTTTTTACTTCAAATTTCAATATTTTCATACTGCAATAATAATTTTTATCAGTTTAGCATAATTTATATAGAGGAAATAGATACGAACTTCAAAGACTGATTATGTGCGGTAAAATGGATGGCTTTGTATCAAGGGGCAGAAAGCGGATAACGTGGATCTCGAATATTAAAAAATATTCAAACTTTAAATCGTTCCATAGTTTAAAGTCGGCCACAATGGACCGAATTCAATGGAATCGAGTGGTCTCCAAAATCCTGTAATAGGATATGGAACCCTATGATGATGATGATACATCCAAATGTTTACAACTGGTACTATTTAAAGGTGATATCGAAATAAAGCTTCAAATACTGACAAGATGCATAAATCATTTCCTGGAAAAAAAAATTATGTTCTTTATGGACTTTTTAGTAAATTTTAGACTCAAAAATCACAAAAATAACACCAATTTTCCGATTTTAAGACTAGTAAAAAATCGAAAAATATTTCTGATATCTATTTCAGTTAAACTTAATAATAAACCAAGTAGTTTTGATTTAAAAATTACACAAATTTCTGTAAATCTTGTTCAGAGAACTATATCTCGGAGTCGTTTCAAGTAATATCTCCAAAATTTGTTATGTAATCATAAAATTTCATATATTTTTTGTGTATTAAGGCCTACGTTACAGTGCTTTAATGTTTTCCGATTTGGATTACTCATAGGATAAAGTAAATTTTCTAAAATCACAATTATAAATACTATGTTATCGAATGTTATTTATTCTTATATATTCAATACTCCCTCAAGTACAGATAGATATAGAAATAACTTCCACCCGTCTGAATATATATTTCAATTTGCATATAAATACTTGAACATATCAACGCAGTCTCAAATCATCATCAAACATAAGGGTGCTTTTACACTACATATTCAATATCATTCTATATACTAAGAAATCTGACAACATAGCGTAAAAGAACCAATTCAGGTGTCTTTAAAGGTAAACGTATCGTGTAACAGTGGCCTTATATGTATAGAAGCAAATGTAAAAAAAAAAATAGACAACAGTAAAAGAGGTAGTATATTAACATTTCTTTACTTTTACAATCGATATGGAAATGTAAGTTTGTTTTACCTCTAACTTTGAACGTTAACTAATAATAAGATATCAACGGGAAAATTAGGTCATAAAATATATGTATAGTACAGGATAAAAAGTCATATGATTGTGGAAAAACTTCATATGAAATATCGTAGTAGACTTTTTATACAGAATTCCCTATTCTTCAAAATTCTATGCATTGCTTATCCAAATGGTTTGATAAGGCCGCGTACTCACGTGCAACATTTGCCGTAACGCAACTTTGGCGCGTAATAACAATCTTTGTAACACCGTCATGTAACAAATGTTGATACGCGACGATGTTATATCGCGTCCCACAAATTGTCGGTAAATTTGAATCGCATCAAAAGATATTGCTCGATGGGGTTACGAATATTGTGGATTCACTAACGCAACAGTTGCAAATACGTAAACATTATTCATTTTTATTATAATTGTATTTAAATATTTTGATATGGAGTTGAACGATCAAAAAACAATATAATTTATTAAAATTTATCAACGTAAACAAATGCTTAAAGTGAAGGTACTCTGCTTGGTAAACAGAAGAAGCGCTATGCAAGATATAACAACATCGCAACACCTCCAAATCATTGGTCTCGTAATACGTAACATGTGACACGTAACAGTACATGTTTACGATACGGTACTACGTTACGAACGAATTTTGCTTGTGAATACACGGTTTAATAGCGAATTATAATTCCTGGAACTTTAATTTTACACCTTGATTTGTTTGAATATACACTTCAAATAACATCTTTTCAATTTAAATTTTGTTACTGTTAAAAATAAATTTGACAAAGATTTATTGGCAATGAATTAGAATTTCGACATTCGGTCGGAAACAAAAACAAGTAAAATGTAAAATTAAAAGTTTTATTTGAGCGGATTATTTAAAAAATACTCAATACAAGAAATTAGATATTTTCCAAATACTGTTTATTTTCAAGAAATAAATTCGCCATCATCAGAAAATTTGAATAATTAAGCAATGCCATTGAATGTAAACAATATTAAAAAAAAAAAAAAATATTTAATAAAATTATGAACTAATTTATTGGAATTAATAGGAAAACTAACAAAATAATTATTTTAAATTTTGGTCAGGCATAACTTGGTCTGACCAATTGAAATGTTTTGACCAATTTCAAATTTGATGGCACCATTAATTTCAGTGTAAAAAAAACTCTTTAAAATATGTCGTAAGATATAGAGTGAATTTGAAATTCTAAAGTTTTTTAGATAGAGAAATAAAACATTTATTTATTTTATCATAACATTATCGATTAAAGAGGTATTCACTCGGGCCTGTTAAAAAGACCACCCTGTATAAACGAACCAGTACCTCTAAATTTTTTTACACACTCATGAAATATTTTTAGCAAATTGAAAATTATTCACATATGAATGAATAAAATTATGTTCGCCAAATATCATAACAAAAAAGCTTTAACACACTTTATTAATAATATTAAAAGCACCTGACTTGATAATTTTCTTTATGTTTGCTTTCCTTTTAAGTATGTATTTAATAAAAACATCTTAATATTATAAATATATAGAGAAAATATATTTAAAAAAAATCATATTTCAAAAGAAAAACCATTATTTTTGTTTACACTTTATGTGAAATGATATTTATCATAATTTTTCTTTTATCAATTTTACAAATACTGTTTTTATAGTTTCATAATAATACAATTTTTCGTTATCTTAAAATACATCATTCAAATCAAGTTTTTGTCAGATTTCCGTATCATTTGATAAATGCACTGGGAATAAAACAAATGATACGATAATCCAAACCGGTATTTATACTGAATATCGTCGAAAAAGAGAGATTATTATCTTTTAACCATAAACAGTTGATTTTCTGGTTCAGTAAAAAACTCGTCAAAATTCCCCAAAAATTTGTATTGCTATCTTTAGGTTTTCTAGAGTAATGGAAGTGTAGGAAAATCAAAAATAACATTAATTTTACGATTGGATGACTTGAAATTTGTCCAGAATATTGATCTCGGCATCGAATTTTAGGAACTATCTCAAAAACTACGCATCCAATCGTTAAATAAATGTTATTTTTGAAATTTACAGGTTAAACTGCCCATATAAACATAATTTCATCGAATTTAGAGACAAAAAATTGTTTTAGAATTTTTGTAATTTTCGTACCCCTTGGAAAAAATCGAAAAATTTGAAAAAAGTTTTTGGCATCCGATTTTCCCAATTTATGATTATTATTATATAATTTGACCCGTAGATTTCAAAAATAACATCAATTTAACGATTGGACGCGTAGTTTTTGAGCTGGAGCTGGAAATCCAATTTTTAGGTCAATATTTCGGACAAATTTTAAGCGATATCTCGAAAACTAGCCAACCAATCTTAAAATAAGTGTTATTTTTGGTTTTCCATTACCCTAATTATCCAACAAATATATACATAGGAAACAAATTTTTTTTGAAATTTAGGCGATTTTTAAGATGTTTAACAGAACTAGATAACGTTAAAAAATGATTAACAAATTTTTCTACAAAAACTGTTCAAACACCGAATCGTGTTCGTCACCGGGATCAAATAGCTGTGAGAAACATTAGTTATTTTAATTAACATTGGTTGATAGATAATATAACCATTACAATTTACCTATATCAGGCGGTAAACTTTTTTATCTCGTTAAATCTCGAATTGGTATCTAAAAGGATGAAAATAAAAAACAATAAAATCGTGCTTATGTTTTATAAAAAATATTTAATTGCCTAAATTTTCCAGAAAATTTTCATGTACTTTTGAAAAATCGAAGTGTAGTTTTATAATCATCTATGTCATATAGGTTTCTAGCACTCCTAGTAAAATAAAATTATAATAAAACATTAAAAATATCAAAATACCATAGAATAATGTCGATATAAAACTTCAAGTAAGTACAATTGTATTACGAGTGTCGAACGTTTATCGTACATGTTTTAAAAAAAATAAAACTGGAATAAAATATTTTCTTATTTTTCACATTCATTTATCGACCGAACGTAGTAAGGTCTATGATTTACCTAGACGATTCTGTATTTCATTTGTTTGTAAGTTTGTATCTGCCCATGTTTCGTTGTTGCTATAACTTTCAAATGCATTATTCGATTTTGAGGCAATTAGATAGGTATGTATACATTCATAAAATTCGATAAAATTACATATATACATTTTTTTTTCTTTGTCTTCCCACTCTTTAGGAAAGTCTTCAAAATATACAATGACAGGAAAATAATTTATTAAAAAAACAATTTTATTTGGATAATTTTTTAATTTTTAGCTTTGTCTAATTTTCACTTTAAAAATTTATTAGTCATTATCAAGTAATGAATTATTATTGTTTTATTTTGGAAATATATAGGGAAAATAGGTAAGATTATTGTGAATAAAGAAACTGTGGGTGGAATTGATAAATATTTTTGCGATATTTATAATTTCAAATTTAATAAAGGGAGTTATTAAGGCCTATTTGATCATTTAAAATTATAAAATCTAAGTTTTTATTGTAGGGCATCTAGCAATTTTAATTTTTGCTTTTGTCGCAAATATGTAACACCTTCGGCTTATGTTCCATATCAATTTCATGACCTGTATTGATAAGATGAATAGAGAAGTTAAAAGAAGCTTTGTGGCTGTTTATATGCTCTTTATACCTTGAAATCAATTAACCTTAATAACTTCTCTTTATTAAATTATAAAAATCGAAAAAATATTTATCAACTCCACACACTGTTTCTTCATTTACAATAATCTTACCTACTTTCCCTATAAATTTCCAAAATAAAAGAATAATCATTTATTACTTGATAAAAACTTTATTAGTTGAAAATGCACGCGTTAAAGTTAAAAGTTTCCATGATCCGAGCAATTAGGAAAGTCTACACTCCACAGAGATACTAATAAAATTTCATAGCTCTTCGTCAATCAATCGATGAATGAACCGGCTGTGTAGAATTCTCAATAGTAATAATATTTCGCGTGTTGTATCTTCCTTATAAAAATAATAAATTGTCTTTTTTTATTTTTAACTGCGAACAATTCTATCTAAATGGAACAACTCGAATGTACGAATGTATTTTTTCTATTGATTTTATCTATAATAGTTGATTACTATAGTCGTTATAATGATATATATTTTATGGATGTTCCGATAACGAACAGATAACGAACAATTGAATTAATATTATTGAATGATAGTTTTAAAACGTCTGACTATTTTGTAGTGAATGATCTGATAAATTCATAAAAAATTCTCAAAATCGAAGTTCATTTCGAACATATGACTATCATAAATACCAGCATTCTAATGAACACGTAATAATTTAACTATTTTTAAACCTAGGAAGTAATATAAAGATAATTTTTGTCAATATTTTAACTAGAGAATTTAGATTTCGCTATATATGTTTGTTCCACTGTAACTTTCAAAGGCGTTGTCCTCTTTTGATGAAAATAATTTAGTGTATTTTGGGCATCATTGGACAATCAAGGACTAAGTAATAATAATTTTCCAAAATTATTGGATTTTCGGTATTTTAAAGTTTGTAATAGTATCGGAACTTATAAACTACCGGGATAAGATTTACGCTTACAAATTTACTGGCTAATTTTGAATATCAATCATCATAAAAGCTCCATTATGACTATAAATTGCCGGAATGTCAAATTTTTCATTGTCAATTGTAACTAGTATATACAGAAAAAAAATCAATATCAAAGCTAACTTGCAATATCAAATAGAACTTGGTACTATTTCTTGTAATTTACACAATCACTTTAATAGATCCAATTTTTGTATTTTTTTGGGGTTAAAATTACGTTATATATTACAAGTTGTATCTAATTATGAAAACAATTTTTATTGCGATTCTTTCCGATTCCAAAAAAGTAATCATCTCTATTTTTTGGGTCAAAAGTAGTGACTACTTGTGGTTTTTTCCGATTGCAAAAAAAATAATTAACTGTATATTTGGGTCTAAAGTAGTCACTAATTGCTGGAATATTCAGAAATCGCTAGAAATGAAAAAGTCAACGAAATAGCCAAATGGCTGCATATTCCTACTCTATTAATTGGCCTAAAACCGATTATTAGGATACTATAATACCTCCATTTAACACAAAATAATACGTAAATCAATTGTTTCTGCTCTTCATCATAATGTTTGTTGCATTTCCACATTTTTGTAGGTAGTCCATGATAATATTATTTTTTACAATAACTCAAGTGGTTATATATTCTACAGATTACACCGAAAATTCAGAAATGGATATTTCTATTAAACCTAATTTTTTCGCAATTGTAGATAATTCTTCTAAAGAAATTAAGATTGGTGCTCATTCGGTATCAAATACTTTCAAAGATTAATTTAATGGTGTTGATTGTCAACATTCAGTTTCAAATCAGATGTTATAAGACGACGTTCATATCCTTATAATAATTATTTATTTCTAACGTTATAACACATTTATTTATAACGTCTATACGTAATAATTGGTTAATATATTTATGAAAATCGATATAAGATGGAGATAATAGTTTAAGCTTGTCTGCTTGTTATTATGGCATTTTAAATTATTTATATCAATTAACATGCATATAATGTCAAATTCGTGTTGTATATATCATTTTATTATTCAATTCATAAACATTAACCACCCACAGTTCAATTTTCTTTCAAACCTAATCGATTCTATTACAAGCATATGTCATAAGTATTAAACTGAATATTTACTTTTTATTTAATATTATATTTGAATCTTTCAGATTCCGTTACAGTGTCTTTTAGCAGTAGTATGACAGAATATATACCTAAATTAGAACGGTCTCTTATTGTCGGTTTCTTTGATGTTTGAGCTACAAATTCAATAAACTTGTACCATATTGCTGGGATGAAACAAAGACAGCGTATTATGTGACACAGTAAATGCTATGAAATAAACACAGCAAATAACAGTAAACAAATGAAGAAAGTATTTAGTTCCATTATGTGTGAAGTTAGGTTTGACATGGACATCTCGACAACATGGCGTCCAAAGTCTTTTATATGAGAGAGTTGTGATTTACTTGTATATTCTGTGGTAATACAGAATCTTTGCTTTCATTAAATAAAACACCTGTAGTAGCCCATAAGAACAATTTTGGTATATTCATAAAACTTAAGTACTTACCTTGACCACCAGATGGCTATAGTTGTTTAATATTGCAATAATGAATTAGAAAACTACATGTTAACTAGTTGTTACGTGTATATATCTATACATGTGTTTTTTCTTGCATTGATGGAATTTACTAAAAATTGTAGAATTTTAAAATTAATTATGCTTAATTCACGTAATTCTAATTGATTATTATATTCGTTTTATCTCCATTATTTTCTGATATTCAACAGCTACGGCAATCTGTTGATCAATACTGTTAATAAAATTTAAATACCAACATTGAACAGTTATAGCTAACTTCGTGTTAATCAAAGTAAGTACTAAATTTTGCTTTATATCGGAGAAAATTATTATTAAATATTATTTAAAGAAATAGAGAATACATGATATTCACCAAACTGCCGCAGACGGGAAGCTATCATTTCATTGTTTTAGAATGTTAAACGGACTGAAACGAGCTTAACTGTATATTTGGCATATAAATTGTGTTTGTTTAAAACCAATAGTCCAAATTCGGGGCACATAAATTTAATGCTAATGACAATTATAGAGTATTGCGGTAATGTTCAAAAACATTTTAATGTTCTCTAGTTAAAATTATTTTATATACCTACATTTATTTGCATATATACATATTTGTCGTTGACCCTTTTTGTCCATGTAATATTTATGATGCAAGCTGATTATAATGTGCTACAAGAACTACTCTAATTGGCACCATACTACGTATTTATTGATAAACTGATTCCTTTAATACTCTTAACATACATCACAAATTTGTACTTTAAAATCTTCAAATGTAACTATTTTTTATTTTCGTTGCCTACAATTTTCTTTTCTTTAAATATTTTTGTCGCGTCCCTTGTACCTAGACCTTTTGGTCCTGTGTACCCTCCTATCGAAGACTCCATCAACTGGAGGCAAAGATACCTTATAGCACATGTTGGCAATTATATTGTTATTATGTTGTTGATGGAACCGGTTATTTCGTTCTTATCTAAGCGACGACAGTGTGCTTAATCAACCACCTACCTTTTCTTTATTTTTATAATTGAACAAACTGCCGCTGTAACAGTAATATTAATTGAGTTCTTAATTTTATTTTATTATCTGAAACCATCACAGGTGCGCGTTATAGAACGCAATTGATGCGTCTGAGCCGCGCTTTAAAAGAAAAACGGTCACAATACAACGAGAGACACGATAAAGTGATTTTAGAGCATGATAATGCTAGACCTCACGTTGCCAAAGTGGTAAAAAAATATCTCGAAACGTTGAAATGGGAAGTTTTACCTCACCTGCTGTACTCTCCAGATGTTGCTCCGTCTGATTTTCACCTATTTCGCTCACTGCGGACTTTCGCTGTCCAGCACTTCAGCTCATATGAAGAAGTGAAAAATTGGATCGACTCATGGATCTTATCGAAAAATGAAGAATTTTTTCACCGCGGGATTCGCCTGCTGCCCGAGAGATGGGCCAAAGTGGTAGCTAACGATGGACGATACTTTGAAACTTAATGTATATAATCGTTTTGTTGTAATAAAGCCTCAAATTAAAAAAAAAGGCGGGAGCAAAGTGGTAGACCTATGTATTTTTTTTAAACAATTTGTTAATAAACATAAATAAAATCATTAAAACGCGTTTAATAATTCGTTAAAGAAAATTTAAATAACGCGTCTGCTATTTTTACTCCTACATCAAAATTACGTCATAAAATTAACCAAATTTTTTACTTTGGAAATCCTAATAAATTTCGATATTTTATTTTATAAGCTATCGTATATGTATAGCCTATTTTATAGAAAGGGATATAACATATTGCAACCCGAACATATATGTGTAGTTTATTTATTTTAACAATGAACTATATTGATTTTTATCTTACGTTAGTAGTTTTTTGTTTTATTAAATTTGTAATTCAATTCAGGTAAAATGAATAATATTTTGTCATGACATAATTCAAAAATTATGTTCACTTGCATAGAACTTATCATCAAACATTTATTTTTACCTTGTAATTGATTCACTCAGTATTATAATTGTGGTCGAATTGAAATGTATTGTTCATCAAAACTCGTGCAATGAATATAATTACCATTTTTAATTTACCTTTATTAAAAAAAAAAAAAATGAAAAAGAATAGGTACATATGATTTTAATCAATATTCAAAATATCAAAAAATAATTATTGAAAGGCCAATAATATGACATTTAATATTTATTGAATTGTAATTAACGAAAAACACAAGTGAAAATAACAACTAACAGAGGTGATTGTTTAGTTACTCGACTTATGGTTATCCAGTCTATACAGTTATAAACTCATAGAACAAAATAATATCTATTGTAATTATATGTTTCTTATTAGCTAAATTTGAGCAAAAATTATAGTGATTCCAAATAAACATTTTTTGTTCAAACTTTCCTTGTATGTTTTAAAATTCATGGATCCATTGGTCTTCAATGGACCTATTTGGCTCATTAACGAATTTAAACTCACCTTTTCTGTCTAAAATTCGTCACCAAAATTTCAACTTGCCATCTATATTCGTTTTTGGATTATTTTTGTGACGCAATGGGCTAATTATATGAACACCTATTTCAAAATTTTGTCTCGAGTACAATAAACATACTTGAATTTAAATAAATTAAATTTTTAGATAGTCTTAAAAATTCAATTTTTTCAAAATGAAATTCACAATGAGAAAACCATTTTCATCGTATATTTTACAAAATATACATCTCACAAATGATTTTAGCTGAAGACTAAAACAATGATTGTAAACAAAGCGCTCTACAAATTTATTAATTCGTAAGTTCAAACCCAATTTGGCAAAAGGGATCAATCACAGAAAATCATAAGTCCATGACATCTAGTGTGTGTGTGTGTGTGTGTTTGTCGTCGCTTTTTGGATTAGATTGACAAGTCGCGTTTTAGACAGATATCAGAACATATAATCCCAAAATTTTACCATCCCAAATTTTTAGAAAAAGAAAAACAATTATTACTCGCTTACATGAACATATAACCTAAAACTTCCACATACTTTATCAGATAAATTGTTCAACGATTTGATCGTCTCGTAAATATGAATTAAAAATTAGAATATTTACGATGGAATGAATAAGGATCATTTTAGAATAGTTTATTCCACGTTGTCGTTCTTTCATTATCATATAAAATACCTTTATAAGATTTACCTTTGAAACAACTCTAACGTATTTTAATAAAATATAAATAAATGAATATACTATTTAGGCTAGTTAAACGAGACCCAATATTCGCCGTGTTTGGAATTACTTGGCGGAAAACAAACGATTGCTTTAATAACTGGTCCGAAATACATAGAATCTGAGTTTGCACCATCGTGGGGGGCAGGCAATAAGTGCAAAAATTTTTTGAGTTTTCTTGGACTTCTCAAAAGTTGGAATGAGTACAGACGTTTGCCCGCTATCGATTTTCAAAGTTTAGCAATTTTCAACCCTTATAACTTCTGCACGAACATTCAAATTGTTATGAAACCTCAAGAAAATATCTTTAAAAGTAGTGGGGCAGCTGACCAAGTGTCTAGGTTTATTTTATAGAGTTGGCAGAAAAATAAAAAATAAAAATAAGTTGGTGAATAGGCTAGGCTTTACACACTTGGTCAACGGGCTAAAAAAATTGTAAATGTTCTTGAGGTTTTATTACAATTTGGATAGTGTACTGAAGGAATAGGAGTTGAAAGTTGAAGTGTTTTAACGTTTAAACAAACTTAAAAATTCATCAACTTTGAAAATCGATAATTAAAACAACTTTTTAAAATGCATTTGATGCATGCATTATGATGCAGGATGTGTCGAATTCGAGTTTTCTTGGCACAAAACTAAGAAAACTGCGAACTTAAATTTCGGAGTTTTTCGGCTGCTAAAAATTAAGCTCACCACGATGATGCAAACTATGATCCCAAGTACTTGAGTCCATTTGAAAACATTAAAACCATCTCCAACTTGCCACCAATTTTTTCCAAATAGAATCCCCGTTTAATTTGCCTAATTAATATTTCAAATAACAAGTACATAAGTTTTGTTACATATTTAAACATAAAGTAACTACATTACATATTCTATAGATGTTAGTTACATTACATATTTAAAAACTCTTAACTATATCTTACAAACATAAAGTTTCTAAAGAAACTTTATGTTATTAGTCAGGTGTATAAACAATTATGAACACTTTATTAAATTTTGATCAGTATTTAAAGTGCTGTCATTTTTTTGTTAAATAAAATAACCTGACGACTATACGATAGAACTTTATATTATAATATTTTACTGATATCAAAGGATTTATGTAATAATACCTACACGTAATAATATGAAGATTTTCATATTTCTTTTAGAATGGGAGATGATGGTTATATTCTTAGTTGTTCATATGTGAATACTGTAAAATTTACAAAAATAGAAGTCTTCGTGGACGATTCTAAAAGACGCGAAATTCTTCTTTTGATAATTACAAGCTAAAAATAACAAAAATACCCTACGTTAATGAATAGAAAGTTAATTTTCAAGATTTGGTAAATTAATACTATTTTTGAATTGTCCAAATTACTTTAAAAAATTAGACATCAGGAACAAAAATTTTGAGGGTAAAATTTGAAAATTTTGTAAAACTTCTTTACGCACGCTTGACTTGGGCAATAATTGCTGGTGAATGCATGATTTGAGGTAAAAATATTTGGCTTCGTAAAATATGCCATCTGAGAAAAAGGACTATTTTAAACCAACACCAAACTATGACCCTTTACTATTAGGTAGCTTATAAAGCTTCGTGTATCAGCTAGTTGAAAATAATATTTTATTAAAAAAAAGCTTTACCTCAGAATGATTAGGGAGCTTAATTTCTAGTTTAAACTATTCCTTAGGGATTTCTTTTAATCAATTTGTACATGTCTATTTTTTGAGAATTCTGCAGCAAAATATTTGCAATGATGAAAAATTATATTTATTTCTAACTGAAATGAGATTATTCATACTAATTAAATTGGGATGATTTGGGGTGTTTTGTTTTAGCAATCTGCAAACCACACAAAAATGCCATAAAATAGATTTCATTATTTAATGACCAGTTTGTTTTTCGTCTCAGTTATCAATTTATGTTTTCATTAATTTTAAATGATACTATATGCGATAATGATGTAATAATTGTACTACTTATAATATTGTTAATGTCTTGTTTTTCAGCGTTAAAATAATTTTATTGTAGACTGCAATATTAATGAAATACAATCGTGATTAATTACTTTTCTTAACTACACGAATACAGACTGTCCATTACATTTTTATGGTTTGTGCTTTAAATAGAAGAATATCGGCTATGGTTTGAAACATTCGAATTATCTGACGGATTGAAAAGAAAAATCTTTCAGCGCACGTAAAGCTGCAGACACATTGATTACGCTGCACAAGGCATAACAAAGATTATTATGAAGCCTCATAACCGTAACCAAAATTATCGAATATCCGAAAAAAAAATATATCCGAAATCGAAATAAAAGGTTCGTATAATTTCGGATAGGATCAGAATCTTAAAATTTCAATGAAAGAATACATTTTTAAGTATAAGATTAACTTATAAAATAGAACATTCAAAACTTACTTCTATCAGTGCCAAATAATACCCCAGGAAGTATAAATGAAGCAAAGGCAATAATTTATATTTTACTTTCACACAATTTCTTAAAAATCCGAAACTGATGGATATAACTGCAATTCAAGCGAATTCCAAAAGCTTTTAAAAATAATGCAAAGACGAAAATCGAAAACAACGAGAAGTGACAACATATAGTAACTCTGTTTAAAATAATATATGGTGAACTTATAATCAAAAAAGCACATTTTCAGTGGTGACGACTTGTATGACTCTGTATATACAAGAAGAGGTTTCGTTATATCTGAGGTATTTATTCGCGTGCTTTTGCCAATTAAAATATTATGAATGAAAATAGATAACAAAATAAATTTATAGCTAATGTTGTGAGCATTTATAAAGAGCTTTATAATTTATAGTGATTAATATAGAAAATTTTTTACCATAACAAGAGTTTTTTTTTTCATTTAACTCAAGGTTTTCATAATATAATTAATTTCTTTCTATATAATATAAACAGAATTATTCTTCAAATGAAATTATTATTCAAATAAAGTGGTAAACAGTTTTTTTTTTAATATTATTGTTTTTTATTAGTTTGTAGTTTCTTCACTTATAGGAAAAAATAAGAATCTGATTGAAAATTTTTAATGAGATAAAAGTTTTCACTCATTAAGAATTATTTACATCTAATATAAGAAATATTCCGAGTGGATTTTCTAGATAGAAAAAGGAAAATCAATAATTATATTCAATACACCCGTCGGGATAATTAAAAAAACTCAAATGCAACATTCAACGACTCAACGAATGTAACGACTTGATTTGTCTCAAATGCAAGCATTTGATAAAGGATAGTTTTTTGATATAAGGGCATAACTAATTTGTAGAAAAATAGCTTGCTGTCAGTTAGTCTGATTCGTTAGCGTTTGCCGGGAGGCGGGCATTAATGAAAAAACTATGTATATTTTGCATACATTTTTTAAAAACTGAATAGTGAATTGTGAGCAATGTATTAACAAAAAATAAGTGCTTAAATTAATGAAGCATAATGTTATGAATTAAAAAATCTTAAAAAACCGACAAAAACTTCAAAATTTCGGTTTTTAAGGGTTAAAAAATTCAAAAATACTATTTATTTCATCGACCGACTTTTTAAAGCTTAAAAATTGCGAAAATTCCAAAAACATTTGTTCTATCCGATTTCGAAAAAAAAATTTGATCTTTTCAACGGTTTTTTAAGTTTTCTTATACAATCACAAAAAGTATGTTTCTCAACAAAATTCACGATTTCAGGCCAAATTAAGATTCAAGATACACTAAATCTTATTCAATTGTCAAGAAGCATAAGGGAAGAAGAACGTTCTTAGTGTTATTAAAAATACATTTAAGACAAAAACTATTAAAACTGGACCAAAGTAAACCTTACTTAAGCTTTTACAAAAATAAAGCCGCCTTCAAAGCAAACGCTAAATAAACAGGCTGACAGCATCTGTTGTACTAAAATTCTGGCTGACTACTTTTTATATTTATAATAATATTTTAAATAAATGAAATTTTGTATACGTTAAAATTATTTATATTAATTTTGTTTCTTTTTTTTTTTTAGGTAAGTGACAAAAATTTCAACCATATATTCCTTTCAAAATTTACCAGTAAGTATATTCGATTTTCTTCAAAAGAAACTAATTAATTTCGTCCATAAAACTATAATTGTGTGGTATTTTCATTTGTGTTCGTTATTTCGACAAATTGATTAAAACCAAATTTAAAATTTAATTAAATTAATTTTTGAAAATTGGTTAATAATAAGAATTTTATACTTTATACCATCGAAAATTTTCGATACTCTACCCAATTATATGACCATTAAGCAGAATTGTTACTTCTGTAATAGGCACACTCCATAATGTAATGTCTTCCAATTTTCAAGTACAAGTAACTCAAAGCATACTTATTCAAATGTTATGAAATTTGGTATGCCCAATCCTAATTAACATAAAAATTGAGGGCGTGTGAAAAACACTTCAAAATAATAAAAAAACCACATCAAAATGAAGTAAAAATTTTATTTTGACCTTAACTCTTATATACGCTTATTATGTCAAGATTGTACATTCCTAATTTCAAAATATTTGAGTAGATTATTATTTTTTCAGTTATTTTTGAGCGAAAATTAAAAAAAAAATACAACAGTGCATTAGAAGTGGTCTTGTTTCTTTGTATTGACACAATACTTTTTGTTATGTATGTCAAGTTAAACTATATTCCCAGATACTGCGCTAGCAGTTAAAGGCTTAACCCATATGAACTTACCTTTATGCTATTTCGAATGTAAAAAAGATATTTGTAGTTTAGTTGTTAAAATTTAAGCCTTTAAATTAAATATTAAAAGTGAACCACGATTTACTTGTAACAAATATGTAGTGATGAGTATAATCTATTTTGGTCTTGCAGTCTTGGTATTGTTTTCTTGGAATACAAATACCAAGATTATCTATACAACAGCATGACTAAGACCAATACTGAATAAAGAAAGAGCGAGACCGAAAACCAAAATCGAATGTGAAACAAAACGTTTTTTTGTATTTGAGATTTTGAGTTCGCTTTATTAGTCTTTAATACTAAATATTTAAAAAAAAAAAGGTATAAAGACACTTACCTGTCGAACTGATGTCTTGTGTACCTTATATTAAAATATTCTTGTATGTGTTGTACACGAGTATAAAGCCACATTCGAGTTTTTTAGAAATAAACAACTGTAAACATAACATTCAGTCCAAAATCATAACAAACAAACGGGAGGAGCGAGAGAAAAGGACACATGCAATATGTTACGAGATATAAGAGTCTGTAGCACATGGAATTAAACGCATTAGTTGGCTATTTAATCAGGAAGTTACAGTAGTAGGATTTGTTCTTACTTACTACTAATTTACGACTCTGAAGAGTCATCAGTTTATGATGATTGCAATGAAATAAAGTATTTTATGAGATAATTATTAATTGTGAGTTATTTATAATTTATATCTTTAATAATATTCATAATGATAATGCATAGGAAAATTTTAAAAAAAAAAACGATAGTATCAGATCAAAAATATACAATACGAAGATCAAGACTATAAAAGCAAGACCAAGACTCGAAGTATTTGAGCCAGACGAAGACTGTCCCGATTTTCGTTTTTTCCTTGCTTTGTTCATCACTATCAATACAAATATGATTTTAGTTCTATATTGCCCCACAGAAGCGTAGCAACAATTATTCTTTCAATATATTTTGTGTGTACATCAATAAAACATTGATCCTCAATAATAATAAACACTTGAATACCGATTAATCTTTATAAAGTAAAATTCTAACACGTCTCTACAGTGTAATGAAACTTACGTTGAATCATTGTCATTATTGAGGTAATTAAAGCACTAAACATGAATCACCCAATACAAATTATCACATTTACCACATTAATTCTCCATATGCATTTGAACAATACACAAAATTATTATTAAATACATTTGCATGTTTGGATACAGTTGAATGATTCACAACATATTACTATTATTGTGTCGCTTATCTGTGATAATCAGGAAAAACAAAGACCCATTGAGACATTAATAAACAAAATTTGTACTACAATCAACATAACATGACTAAAGAGCTATGTTATACATTTTTACGGATTGTATTTTTTAGAATTGTACAATGGTGAAACGTCTAAAAGTGGGATCGATAAATCGCATTTTTCTGTCGAAGCGACAATTTAAATGACGTATATACACTTAAAAGGCCCTATCAGAAGGTCCTATAAGTATTATTTTATGCTATTGAAATGTCTAGCGTACTTTCTAGATTTGCATGTTATTATAGTAGGGTATATTAAATGTTAAGGTTTGTAACACTCGAGAATACTGAAGGGAATTTGCATGTTCATAGAATCACTGTAATCAATTAAAGTCACTTACAGTTAGCCACTCAGCAAACAAAGTGTTTTGTTTATCTAACTTAAAGAAATAGAAATCGTGTTCACAGATCAAACGTTCAAGAAATGTTTTTTTACTGCAATTATAAAGCTTGATCGATCTCTCTCTATTATACTATTGATTGTTTTACAATTTACAAATTTATTATACAAATGAATTCCCTGATTACAAGGTCCAAAATCTACACCAAACTGAAACAGAAAAGAAAAGTTTTAATACATAAAATTTATGTGTCTTAGCATAACAAACAACTTTTGTTTGAAACATGTTTAGTAAAATTAGATAAATAATAATAATGGAAAAATTTTCAAGTTGATAATGTTAATAGAAAAATAAATAAATAGAATTATTTTTTTTGAAAAAATTATTTCAAAGCAAAGATTATGGACAATTCTAAATAAATACATACTGTTTGTTTTATATTTAAATACAAGACAATGTTGTTATAATAAATTTAGTGAAGCTTAAAGTTAACTAACCCAATACTTTATTTACACAATAATAATATTGTTGATTCATTTGTTAAAACTGTATAATAATTATTCGAATATTGTATTTCAATTATTCATTTCAAAATTAACGTATTTACATAAATGTGACTATAACCAATATAATTTATTCTGACTAAACCAAATCAAAAATCATATTTATGAAATACTGACTTATTTATGAATATTTTTACAGAAACGTTTATGATAAATTGGGCAATTGGTCAATCAATATTTTTATGACTTATAAAATATGTTAAGCGAATTAATAAATTTTCACTCACTAAATTTGCTTAACCACTTTATTAATAATTTAGGTTTTAATATGTGACATGTTTCGGATCTTAATCCATATTCAACTGCAGTTGTGAATTAATTAATAAAGTGGTTAAGCAAAACTAGAGTGTGAAAATTTATTTATTCGCATAACATATTTTATACTATGAAAAACTGCAAATTAAAGCTGTCAACCATGAATTCATGAGTTAATTAGTAATTTTTGTAAAATATATCCAAAGTATGTAACAAAAAAAAAAAACTCGCCATGATTTTCTGAAATAACCAAAGGGCGTCCGGTTAAAGTAATGAAAAAGTTTTTTCAATTTTGTATGTTCTAAGCTCAGTTTTTATAAGAAACACACATCATACAATACTCACAGATATTTAAAAAGCCTACAAAATGACGTGCGTAGAATTTAAATCATAATTTTGGTCGTAAATCGTAAAAATCATACAAAATATGCTGATTTTTTTCAATTGCAATGCTCTTTAATCAACTGGATGAAACTCAAATTCTGAGAAATAAATAGCTTCAAAGAAATTTGATGGTTTATAAAAAACTCACTTCTTATTAAAATGCTCATTTATGCAAAACATAAATTTCCTAGTTCAAGTTGATCCTATTTATATTTTGAAAAATACATTATACTCTTAGAGTATACTTTTACTCAAGCTTAAAAGAAAAATCAAGTTTTGTGTTAAGTTAGGAAGGTCCCTCGGCCATAATAGAAACAAAAATAAATTTTGTAGATAATCATCCGAATTTTTAGTATGGTATAGTTAACGAAACATTATTATAGAAACAAAAATTTGGGTACCTTACCGATCAGTTAAGAAAATAGTTATGAATTAAAAATTCACAAAATAACCTTAAAAGAATTATGTTAATTAAGATTATTTAATGCATTTTTAATTAATAATTACTCTCTTCATTGTTCGGCAACTTATCTGAATACTAATTATGTAGTGTATATTTATTTAGTTATTACTCTCTAAATTGATTGGCAAGGTATCCAAATTTTGGTTTTATAGAATAATATGTTTCGTTAACTAAACATTCGAATCATTTGAATCTATTGATTTTTTTTTCTTTTACTACCAAGGGACCTTCTTTAAATACTGTGTAAATCTAATTATTATCGATCAACAAACACATAATTATCACGGGTGACATTTCGAACACAACAATATCATATCGAACAGAAGGAGAGATAGTACATGACACATACTTACCACACACGATACACACAACATCGAAATCACATTGTGCCAGAATGACCAATTTATTAATGATAGTGTAGGTACTAACCATATTCTAGTGCTTTGTCCATTTAACTAGGTGTATCAACATATTTTGTATTGTAAACACCATTCTTAAACCTAAGCCTAAAATAGGTACAACCAAAACAAAAAGTTCACCTAAACGTTTTTATCTGCTTTAAGGATGTGTCGAGCAAGTGGCGGAAACAGTCTACAGAATAGAGTCATTATTTCAATTGGCGATTATAGTTATATAAAAATAAAATGTTCCAATTCAGTTTTATTAAATCTTAAATTATTGTATTACAAAATTATTTTCAACGTCTTTTTAAGTGAAAAAAATCAATACTTTAAATATTTTTAAAAAAAACTTAAAACCGGATAATATAGGTTCGATTTTTTTCAGCTGTAACTTATGATTAAATCATTTTAGAATAATACATTACTAATTGTTAGGAGTACGATTCAATATTTTTTTTACTAATTTAATTTATTTCCATACATTAATTAAATAAAATATTTAATATTTCATCATACATAAGATCTAGTCAACACCGTAAAATATATGAAAGAATTGTTATGTTTGTACAATCGTCAAAAATGATATATTGTGCTCTCTTTAATAAATTGTGTTTGTTATAACGTACATTCTTTATTAGCTGTCAAATTAAAAATGTTGGTTAAGATCTTTATATTAATTATTAAATTTCCGAAATCATGCCTGTATTGATGGTCGAATAAAATAATACTCCACAAAGTTTATTTAAATGAATTAAAATTATTTCAAAGTGAGTTAAAAGAAACAATTGACTATAGGTCTAAACTGACGGCAGAATTGACGGACCTTTTTATGATGCACTAATAAATTTTTCTATTAAAATACCATTATCAGCTAGTTTTTAATTTAATTGTTGGTCCATAAAATTAAAATTGATTATCCATACAAAAAAAGATACATTTTAAACACAAAATCAGTGTTAACTCAATTATTATTTTTCAATACAGAAGTTTGATAATTTATTTAAACTAAAGAAAAATTTAATGCTTAGTAACTAAAGAAAATTATTTTACTTAGTTTCGTTTAATTTCAGTCAATTATCAGTCTTAAACTTCAAAAACTTACAAACTTATTCTATTAAAAGTGAATTTAGTTAACCATTTTATATAATTATAACACTTCATGTTAATAATCAAGGAATTTTTTAACTGTGATTGATTGAATATGGTTTTCAATGATAGTTTTTCCCGGGTAATCATGTCAACAAAATTTGAGGTACACAAGCGCACGTACCCTCAGTCTCACTTTCCTACACACAAACACAAGCATTATGGTGAAATGAGGCAAACAAGGATTTGGAAGCTGAAAATATGATATTTTAAATCTGGGCAGTTACCATTTACTAATAACCACAGATGCTCGTTTAGGAGCGTGGCATCTTTAACAACACACTACCCGCTGATTGTTAAAAAAAACACTTGAATTTCAACGAGTATTTCTGTTCCAGTTAAATCATATCACAAATGCCTCTTTTGTGGCCTTATGGTATATACTGTAATATACCATAGATATTACATACTGTATATTAAGTATGCAGACTGTAATTTTGTATTATATCAATGTTACAGATACAGAATTAAAACGTGTATTGAATGTACATGATATTAAAATTATAAATAAAATAAAATTCGATAACAAAAAACTAGAAAAAATAAAACGAAACAAACTCGAATTCTCTATTCAATTCTAGTATGTACGAACAATACATATATTATATCTCTCAATATGTAATTGTATGTAATCCAATGTAAGTGTGTCTGTTTATAATCTCGCATGCTGCTATTGACCAATAATTTGAATGGATTGTCACGTTTCACATGTAATCGAGGTATTATAACATTTCTTATTCAAAATCCTCAGATTTAATAATATAACTTACTTATAGCAACATATGCGAATGATATTATGAAATATTTTTTACATCTTTCAAAATTTTGGAGTGCAAAATATAAATTACACAAATTTTTGACCATAGATACTCTTTTTCTCGTTATTATTTGTCAAGGTAATGTGTAAATCTAAATTGAATTTTGGTTTATCAAAAAAAAATTGATAAATGTATCCATTTACTTCGTCATTTTCTATTTAGCAAAAATTTCAAGTATTATAACTATGTCGTAATGTAACTTTTTACATTATGTGGTGCAATAGAAGATTGGCCTAAATTAATTTAATTATTACTTATTTCTTATTACATAAATTAAAGCATTTTTACTTCACAAACTTGGATCTGAAACTATTTTTTTTTTTTAGATCTTTAAAAATAAACAATCCCCGGTTGCATAATCCATTGTCTTTCGTGTTCCATTGTATTTTATATAAATATTTTTATTCAGTTGACTATTTTTCGCAAGGCAAGTTGTCTAAGTACTTTTTTTCCATCTGCCTCTTTGCCTTTCTGCATTACCTATGAGTGCCATAGTTCCCTTTTTCTAATTGTGTGACCCAAAAAGTTTAGCTGATATTTTTGGATACTGTTATCTATAATTTTTCAATTATATTCATAATAAAATTGTGAAAACAAAATCCGAATAGATCTAAAAATAACTGAAAGGGAATGTAAAATTTATGAGCTGCTAAATTAAAAAAATTCTACATGTTTGGGTTTTCTATAATTAAAAAAAAAATTCACTCTTTTGATCATTTGATAATTAAATTCTAAAATATAAGTTAAAATGGCTTCGAGTTATTATCCTTTGAACAGGATTTTGCGTGATATCAAAGAAATTGTTAATCGCTCAATCATAGAATTATTATTATTATTCTAATTTAATGCTTTATTTATTGAAAAAATTAAAAAACCCTTCTATAAATTTTTTTGCGTTGTACGATAATTTTTACGTCTACTTTTAAATCTTGAAAAAATTTGCTTTTTCGAAATATATTTATTATGTAAATTAGAATTCCAAATAGACAACAATTTCATTATTTCCAATAGATTAAATTTGTAATTCACAATTACGATAATATTTCCAATTTTCAATATTGTTTTCATCGTTACATACATTTGAATAAAGAAAAATTAACACTTTGTACAATAAAATAAAGATAACACAATTATTATAAAATTGATATGAGTCACACTATCGAATCATGTATTGTGGGTATTTTCTATCGACGTCATATTCTCAGTCGTGTTTATCGAACAATACAAAAAAGAATACAAATAAATAAAAACAAAACAAAAAAACTCACGTATTGTTTTATTATTTGATACCTTAATGAAGCAATAATTTTTTTTTTGTTTCTATTCGTTTTCCACAAACAATAAAACCTAAATAAAATATACACCTAACCAATTTTTATTTTTTTTATATAATTATAATATTATTCAATCAATCAATTCAATTGTAAAAAAAGTATTCGAGTATCCAATTAAAGAATCGAAATTCAATTATTAATTTTTATATATGTATGAAATTGTAGTACCTATACTTAACGTATGCTGTTATTTCCAGGAATAAATGTGAATAATTTTAAATAATGTGAAAAAACCACATTATATTTTTTTTATTTGGCTTTGGAAAAAAAAAATATTTTATTCAATTTGTGTACTGAATTTAAAATAAAAATTTTTTAAATTTAGTTTTTCAATTATCAATTTCATAGTAATCAAAATTATCATGAACAAAAGTTTATATTGAAAAACTATGAATAATACTTTATTATTTATTTTCCTCACAGTATTAAAATATAATCAAATTTTTGAATAATTAATTTTTAATATTTTCGTATTCAAATATTAAGAGTATTTACTATGATGTTTAAAATATTATTAGTATTTGCTAATATTATAAATGTAGACAAGGTTTTAGTTTGAAAAATATAGGCAAAGAAAAACTTCTCGGGCTCAATTCGAAATTATGGATAAGATTTGAAAATTGCTCTTGTGTCTTTCTTAATCGTAAATTTTACTTAATCTTAAAACATTTCATTATACTCTTGTATGTTTTTCAAGTCTGTTGAGAGATTGTTGTGATATAAGTCCGGTAGTGATGACCTGTTTAATTTTATTCGGAATCCATAGCTAGGTGGCAACGCTCTAAGCTTAGTTTATTTATGCCGACGTACCTCGTATTGCTGATAGCGTAACTACTACAGAAGTGAGCTTAGAATATTGCTTTCGAGTTACGAGGTCGAGTTAAATAATTAGACTGGCAATCTCTCCCGGACCTACCCTACAAAAAATTGTTTTGAGGACAGTTTCAGAAGCTTTGAATGGGAAGTGACCCTCAAAATCGCGAACTGTGAGCTTGATTATTTCGCGATCTAAATGGCCAAAAATTATACAATATCTGAATCGCATAGATCACGTTATTCTGAGGAAAAAATTAGCAAAATCTTTCGAAAATTCGTTTTACGCTTGACCAACCTAAAATTGAAAAATTCTTTAAAAAACAAAATAATAAAATTTTTAAATTACGAAGTTGAACCATTCAAGTGAGTTACGAAACTAAATATAAATTTAAAAAAAAAAATTATTTTTTTCAATTATCATTTGATATTTTACCTATGTTGTTCATAAAAGCTATAAAGTAAAGAAGAAGACAAGACTGATGACATCGTATCAAATATGTTGTTGCTCATATACCGTACACGTGACATCACAATATACAAGATGTCCGACCAAAAATAATACGACATGTTGTACAAATTATTTATATAACAAAAATTTTTCTTAATTCAATAATTAAATGAAGTTTTAATTGAGTACGTTTACTAATAGTGCATAGATTTTAATAGTATCGTGTATACTAAATGAAAAGAACTTCGTAATCGATTGATGCGCTTCGTGCGGCTAAAATTTGCAATAAAACATTCGCATTCTAGAATATATAATTATTTGTTCAATTGTTTACATGTAAATTGTATAGCAAATGTCAAACAAAAATTATTGAATAATTACTAAAAATCGAAGAAAATGTATTAGTAATTATTTTTAATTGCAAATATAAATCATTGAAATTAGTTAATAAATTTTGAGAAATTTACTATGTTCAATCATTCACCTTTCACAGACTTGAGTAGTAGTATTTCATAACCATAGAAACGAAGGAAAATAATTTCTTAAACGGTGCCCATAGCTCTAAAATAAGCCATAAAATACTTCCGTTAAGTTGGAGAGTTAAACCATGACCAACTTATCCTGTATTGTAAGTGTTTTTCCTTGCTTTTTTCAAGCATTCAAAACGCTATTTTGGATTAACATTTTAGTCGTCAATTATCAAATCGGTAGGAATCCAATTAATAAAAGCGTTTGTACTGAAAACTTCCTTGTCGAATTAAATGCACAATTAACTTTTTTCGTCATTATTAGCTGGTTTTTTCGACATAGTAAACATCAAGCTAAAAATTGGTACTTTTCGTTGGCGCCCTAAAGCTTCAAATTGACGCGTGCGTTTTTTTATAACGATTATGTAATTCAATAAAAAATATAAAATACCTGATAAAAGTCGGTGTCTATTGTCTGAGAGCCTAAAAATTATTGTCTGAGATCCTAAAAAAATGATTCGTGAAGGTTTTATTGAATGATCTTTCCATTTCAATGACAAAAAATATCAATTGTAAGCTTGAGAACGCAATCGAAAATTTTTCCAGCTTGGAGAAACAAGACGGCTAGTGTTTCCGTATTTTCGAGTGGGAAAAATACTGATGCACTGAGCTTAATTTAACGAATTCCAAAACCAGTGAAAGTTTATAGAAAACGCATAACATTTTCTGATAACAGCCTGTACAGAAAGTACCAGAACTGATATGAAGTCACGCTGCTATTATATTGTGTTGTATGTTGGTAAATATAATATGTAACTGAAAATGATGGAATATCAGCAGGTGTACACCATTATTACAGTGTATTTACTATATACCTATTTGTATATATACTACCTATATACTACAATTACAAATAATATGTAACAATATTATAGTTAAATATTATTTACGTTTATAGTGCTGGAATGAATTAATATTACTGGACCTGACTTCAAATAATAGACAAATTGCAATATTACAGGAATTTTGACTAAATTTTACTTTAATTGGGCATATGCACAAATGAATCACTTCATGTGAAGCATCTTTACTTCACGAACATAAATTTGAAGTTTTTTTTTTATTTGAAAATATAGCCAATATATGGACGTTCAAAATTCTTAATTAAACAAAGAAGGAGATTTGCATAAATGACGTCATACATGTTCATCTCCAAAGTGATTAAGGATCATTCTACGATATGAGGTTCTATAGATGTCCATCGCACTTATATACACTTTCTTTCAAAATTTAAGATAAATAATGTTAATGTGCACAAATGAGTTGATTGTGAATAAAAATGTTATATAAATTACATTTATATTCAACAAATTTTTTGTGCGATTTTTCTATATTAAATGACCGCTAATCGTTGAATCACCCATAAAATTTTTTTGCAAGAAAGAAATGGAAAACAATCTTTAACAGCTTATAAATTATTCGTTTTTGATTCAATTTTAATTTAATTTTCGAATTTCGTTTGGTATTCAGCCTTGTTTTACATTTTGATGGGTAAAATAGAAAAGTTATTGGCATCTTCCCTATTGAATCGTCTTTAATTCACGAACATATTCAACTGTTCCTATCTAGATATGAATTACATGATAAACATCGTTTTCAAGAATATATAAAGTAAATGTTGCGTTTACTAATTTCGATTGACTTCCAATAATTGATCATAAGCAAATTATTTCTTAAAGTATTCATTTAATTAAAAATATTTATTTTTCTTTTTAGTGTTCATGAAAACCTTGTTTTTGAAATGAAAAGAATAGTTTTTTTTTCCTAAAAATTGGAGTTATTACATACTCCTCCACCCTTCAACTTCAGCTTTTATATAAAAATAAAACTACTAGTCATTTTGATGAAACTCTTGAAAATTGAAAGATGTATAATAAAAAACGAATCACTCAAATATTGTACAGTTCCAATAATATGCCATATATACGCGTTGAATGGATCACCTCCTTTTTTATAAGTCAGTTAAAAATGACAAAGCTTCAACTGACACGAATCAGAGTTTTATATTCCAACACTATTGCAGCTTATGTTTACTACCGCAAAATCAAATATGAAGTTTGAATAATGTCATAGATATCATTAACCTTTTGTCAAGCTAATAGCGTACCTATATAGCTCGTGAAGTTAAAATTTTCCAGACATGATTTGTGTTTTCATGACATCCGGTTTACTTAATGTGCTATTTACAGATAGATAAATCGTTTTAAATGTTTAACTTTCTCGTATGCTATCCATAGTCATGAGCTATTTATTTACTTTTACATGAATGATAGTATGTTCAGTCAAGTCGTCTTTTGGACGATAAATTTGATAAATAAATATTTCCAAATTGAGTTTACAGTAATAGACAATCCTGTATTCGAGGACTTTTTGTCAAAATTCAGAACACAAACTAATCCACGCTATTTCCCAACATTTTGACAATTCCTCCACATGAACAGACTATAATACGATGTTTTTGAATGGGAAATATTTTTATTTATTTATTTTTTTTTAACACGCTGAATTTTCTTTTGTTAACTCTGAATTTTCAACCTTGAACTAATGTTTATAAGACCAAGCTTCGTGTTGAGTTTGGTGTTAATCTTAATCATGACGAATTATTCGTATGAACCCGTAGTTCAAGCAATGACCACGTAAACAATGCTAACGTTTAACTCCTCAAAAACACATTTCATTTTCATAAGTTCTTTAAAATCAGAAAACTTCGCAAGGGATGGGTGACACCATTTCTGGAGGATGAAAACTGCAACATTTAAGGTAACAATATGAATTAATACAGCAAAAAATTACTACAGAAATTAGTTTTTTTGAATAGCCAATAGTTTTTTAGTTATTCGTGATAAAAAATTTTTTAAAATTAAATGAAAATGAAAATGCATATTTTCGAACCGTTTATAATGAATGACACGAACATCTTACCTTTTATCGAAAAAAATTGTGGATAACAAAAGGAAAAACAGGAATAATGATTTTATAGCTTCTTTTTTATTGTTTCGTTCCAGGACAATTATATTAGTATCATTTAACTTATGAGTATCATGTTCAAGATCTTGGCCATGCGCTCTTTAGATTCATTTGATTGAGAACTAGGCAGCCAGATTAGCTGCTGAATACATTTTCCTGCTATGTTCTGTGGTCTCTTAACAACTGACCGGTGCAGAATAGAGAGTCATAGGGCCAAAAAATGGCATGTAGCGACTCTGTTGTTTTTAATTTACCTTTTAATAGGGTATTTGGCTTATTCTAAACTTTCTACAACAAAATGTGAAATTTGGCTTAATATCATAGCAAAAATCGATAATTAAATTAAAATTGCTTATTTTTAAAGCTTTTTCTAAAATAGTTTCAGATGCATTTTCGTGAAATATAGACGCTTTAATTGAAGTAACAAATAAAATGTAGTCAAATACTTAATTATTAATAATTATTAACTTTTAAGTTTAAATATAAACCACATATCCTTTGGTCAACTTATTCGGTGCATTGAAATAAACAAGAGTCTAGTAAATATATGTTATACTCCTATAACTAATGTTATATTTATTGATAATGTTCTAGTTCAACTTCTGTTCTTTAGTACTGGGGTTGTCTGTTGCAGTTTGTCTTGGTGGTAGATCAAATATAACGGTGATGGCATTTTGCTTAACATGATGATTTTATTACATTTTATATTTATTCAACAAAGTGGTCCACAAAAATACAATCATATTTTTTGTACGATCTTTTGTTGTTTTCTGATTCTGAAATTGAACATAAAACATGATGGAAAATATACGTCCCTGCTTTTTTCTAAAAGCTGTTTCTCCTACTTAGTGTGGCGAACTAACGATTATTTCCATTTTTAACCGACTTCCAAAAAAGAATGTTATTAATTTGATCCAAGTATTTCCCAGAAACTTCAAATCAGTTAGCAAAAATTTCTTATCAACCCCTCTAATTTTGGATCAAACCTTTCATATATTATATTTATAATTTTCCTACTATAACTTATATGAAATTTTATAGCCCGACCATCACTATCTTGATATTTATTATGGATACGTTTAATTTTATAAAAAATTCAAAAACTATGTCGTAAATTTAGTAGGATTGCATACTTTGTTTGCCAAAATTGGATATAAATTGGGCTCAATAGAGTAAAATTAATTTTTTGGTTTTGATGACGTCATAAAGTTCCAAAAATTAATTTTTTCGATATCTAGACCAAATATTTACCGATTTGAGTAAACTTTTTTTTGAAAACCACTAATTTTGGGTCAAACTTTTCATTTTTTATATTCATAATTTGCCTTCTCTTACCCTTATATGAAATTTTATAGCCCGAGTCTCATTAACTTGGTATTTATTATGGATACGTTAAATTTTATCAAAAATTCAAAAACTATGTCGTAAATTTAGTAGGATTGCATACTTTGTTTGCCAAAATTGGATATAAATTGGGCTCAATAGAGTAAAATTAAATTTTTGGTTTTGATGACGTCATAAAGTTCCAAAAATTAATTTTTTCGATATCTAGACCAAATATTTACCGATTTGAGTAAACTTTTTTTTGAAAACCACTAATTTTGGGTCAAACTTTTCATTTTTTATATTCATAATTTGCCTTCTCTTACCCTTATATGAAATTTTATAGCCCGAGTCTCACTAACTTGGTATTTATTATGGATACTTTTAATTTTATCCAAAATTCAAAAACTATGTCGTAAATTTAGTAGGATTGCATACTTTGTTTGCCAAAATTGGATATAAATTGGGCTTAATAGAGTAAAATTAAATTTTTTGTTTTGATGACGTCATAAAGTTCCAAAAATTAATTTTTTCGATATCTAGACCAAATATTTACCGATTTGAGTAAACTTTTTTTTGAAAACCACTAATTTTGGGTCAAACTTTTCATTTTTTATATTCATAATTTGCCTTCTCTTACCCTTATATGAAATTTTATAGCCCGAGTCTCATTAACTTGGTATTTATTATGGATACGTTAAATTTTATCAAAAATTCAAAAACTATGTCGTAAATTTAGTAGGATTGCATACTTTGTTTGCCAAAATTGGATATAAATTGGGCTCAATAGAGTAAAATTAATTTTTTGGTTTTGATGACGTCATAAAGTTCCAAAAATTAATTTTTTCGATATCTAGACCAAATATTTACCGATTTGAGTAAACTTTTTTTTGAAAACCACTAATTTTGGGTCAAACTTTTCATTTTTTATATTCATAATTTGCCTTCTCTAACCCTTATATGAAATTTTATAGCCCGAGTCTCATTAACTTGGTATTTATTATGGATACGTTAAATTTTATCAAAAATTCAAAAACTATGTCGTAAATTTAGTAGGATTGCATACTTTGTTTGCCAAAATTGGATATAAATTGGGCTCAATAGAGTAAAATTAATTTTTTGGTTTTGATGACGTCATAAAGTTCCAAAAATTAATTTTTTCGATATCTAGACCAAATATTTACCGATTTGAGTAAACTTTTTTTTGAAAACCACTAATTTTGGGTCAAACTTTTCATTTTTTATATTCATAATTTGCCTTCTCTTACCCTTATATGAAATTTTATAGCCCGAGTCTCATTAACTTGGTATTTATTATGGATACGTTAAATTTTATCAAAAATTCAAAAACTATGTCGTAAATTTAGTAGGATTGCATACTTTGTTTGCCAAAATTGGATATAAATTGGGCTCAATAGAGTAAAATTAATTTTTTGGTTTTGATGACGTCATAAAGTTCCAAAAATTAATTTTTTCGATATCTAGACCAAATATTTACCGATTTGAGTAAACTTTTTTTTGAAAACCACTAATTTTGGGTCAAACTTTTCATTTTTTATATTCATAATTTGCCTTCTCTTACCCTTATATGAAATTTTATAGCCCGAGTCTCATTAACTTGGTATTTATTATGGATACGTTAAATTTTATCAAAAATTCAAAAACTATGTCGTAAATTTAGTAGGATTGCATACTTTGTTTGCCAAAATTGGATATAAATTGGGCTTAATAGAGTAAAATTAAATTTTTGGTTTTG